>JAZGTQ010000603.1:0-600000 GCA_037953605.1 Necrosyrtes monachus | reverse complement strand
TTGTGTCCCCCCGCCCCAATCCCAGTAGGCAGGGTCCCCGGTACGGCATCCCCCCCCAAGCGTTTCAGGGGTGCAGCTCCTGCATCGAGGAGGGGCCGCAACTGAGCAGCTTCATTAGCAGCCTCGTTAGCAGCCTTGCCCACCCAGCTGCTCGCTGTCAACACCCAACACGCAGCTTAACTCAGTATCCCAATGCTGGGCACACACAGCCCCACGGGACACGGCTCCCATCGCCCCCCCCCCCCCCCCCACTTCATCCACCAAATTCGGAGGGGTGAACACCAACAACCCCCCAAATTTTGGCCCCCGACAGCGTCACCTTTGTCAACAAGGGGCTTCCAAGCGTCACCCCATCAGCTCCGTCCTCCCCCCTGCAGCCTCTGCGGGAGATAACAGCGGCACCCACTGACACCGCTCCGTCTTTTTGGGGTTCCCCGGGGAGGGGAGAAGCCACGGGAGGGGGCAGGCTCGGGGTGGCGGAGGCTAAAGGCTGATGCTTCGGTGATGTTTGAAGTGACCCTGCCCGCCCCGGCGTTGCTCTCGTTCCTCCAGCTCGTCGCTGTTGAGGCTGGTAGCATCCGACAAGCCCAATAAATGTTCGACCGAGTCGAACTTCTGCAGGTCGGAGGCGATGGTTTGAAGGCTGAGCACCGAAAGTGTGTCGGCTGGGGGGCACTCGGCCCCCAAATGTGTCCCTCCTGTCACCCCCACCTCGGTACCGGCGTGTTGAGGACTGGCTTCGGCTCCCACCGGCGAAGCTCGACGAACGATGAGGCGTTGGAGACGTCGAGCGTGGATCTGTTCGCTGATCTGTTCCAGGTTACGCAGGGCCACCGAATAACGCGTCTTTGCTTGCGACACCAACCGCTCCAGCGCCGTCACCTTGGCCTTGTGCTCCTGTGGGAGATGGCATTGGCCACCACGGCCATCTCAGCGTCCCAATGTCCCTTCCCAAAATGAAGGGCAGACCCCACCAGCCTCCTTTTCTTCCCCCTCTCCACCTCATCCTGAAAACTGGCAAAAAGCAGCAGGATCCCCCCCCAAAATGGGATCCCCATGCCCCTTACCAGCCTGATGTGCCCCGCCACAAGCAGCAAAGCCATGCGTCCCCTGCCCAGTACCTCGAGGATCTGGTTGAACTGGGCTTTCAGCTCAAAATAAGGCTTGCTCTTAACAATGACACGCTTGAGGGACTTCTGGAGGGCTTGGACCTTGGCCTCGGCTTGCTGACACAGCTGGGTCACGCGCTGGTGCTCCCGCTCGCTCCGCAGCCGCTCTTCCTCGGCCTCATTGACCTGGGGACACCCCAAAACCCCTTCAGAAGCGGGGTCTCCCCTGTCCCCATCATCCCCAACTTCCAGCCACCTCCTCTCAGGCCCCACCCCAACCCTCCCTGAAGATGAAGACCCCCCCCCCCCGCCCGTACTTTGCACGTAGCATGGTTGAGCATCTCCTGCCAGGTGGGATCCAAACGGTTCTTGTCAGCCATGACCCCCTGCTCTGCCACAAAAACCATCTCGCGAGCGGCGTTGTGCATGCTGACGGCTCGCTCGTACCGCAACGCCGCTTTCTGCGTCTCCTGCTGAGCCTGCGCGGTGAGCGGGGAGGGGGTTACGACACTGGGGAGGGGGAAAAAAAGACACACATACACACACATCCCCATCCTTCTGCACCCCTGGGGGAGAGCGGTACCTCCTTGGCAAGACGCCGGGCTTCATAATAAGGTCGAGCTTTCTCGATGCAGTTGCCCAACTGGGAACCTTGGGTGTTGAGCTTCCTCGCCGATTCGGAGAGGATCCGGCGATAGGCGGTGCGGGCTTCCTGGAGGCGAGGAGCAGGGAACATCTCATCCCTGTGTCCCCTCATCCTCCATCGCACCACCCAGGGAGACCCCTCAGCAGCAGGTTTTTCCTTCCCAACCACCTCACCAAGCCCAAAACCCAGCAGGGACCAGCATGAAGGTGACCAGTTAAGGACCAGGGAGACCAGTTAAGGACCAGGGAGACCAGTTAAGGACCAGGGAGACCAGTTAAGGACCGGGAACAAAGGTTGGGGGACTGGTTAAGGGCTGGGGGACAAGACTGGGGGACCAGTGAAGTGCTGGAGGACAAATGAAGGGCTAGGGGATAAAGACTGGGGACCCAGTTAAGTGCTGGAGGGACCAGTTAAGGGCTGGGGAACATGGGCTGGGGGACCGGTTAAGGGCTGGGGGACCAGTTAAGGACCAGGGAACAAAGACTGGGGGACCAGTTAGGGACTGGGGGAAAAGCTCACATCCAGCTGGAGCTCCACCCGGTTGATCTCCTCGTTAGCCTGGTTGAGATGCTCCAGCTCCTCCTGGGGGAGGGAGAAGCCGAACATGGAGTGAGGGAAGAGAAATGCAACCCCCAAATCTGTCGTGCCCCCGTCCCCCCCAAAAAAACAGGGGGAACCAGGAAAAAGATCTTTCCTGCACCCACTCCTCACCTGTATCCTGGGGTCCAGCTCTTCCTCCTCCTCCTCCTCTCCTACCACTTTTGGGGGTGTCCTGGGCTCCTCGCCCTCACATGCTCCTCCCGAAACGGCCACCCCTGCCTCATCCTCGTCCCCCCCTGGGGAGACTCCCAGCTGCCCAGGAGGCGTCTGACGTCCGTCCCCTCCATTTGTCCCCCAAACCAGCCTCTCTTCCGCGTCCCCCATGGCGGGATCCCCCCCAGTCCGGGCGACGTCAGAGTCCGCTTCGCTTCAGGGGGGGGCCAGCATCTTAGCGGGGGGGCCATTCAGCGCCAACCCACCCCGCGGGGAGCAAGGTGCCCTATTTCATTTTGGGGGTGAGCCAGATGGGGGGGGTGGAGGGAGCGGGGGGAAGCCCCCCAACGTCGGCAGAGACACCTCCCCCCCCCCGAGACGATGACTTGGGATCTGGATCAGCCGAGACAGGATGGGGGGGGGGGGGGCTGGAAAACAACCAGGAAAAGGTCAGCCCCCTCCCGCACCCCACAAGGTGCCCTCCCCCAATTCCCTCTCCCTAGACCCCTCCAGTGCCCCCCCAATGCACTGCCCCCCCATATCACCCCAATGCCCACCCCACGTCCCTCACCCCTCTAATGCCCCCCACCCCTCCAATGACCCCTATTATCTGTCCAATGCCCCCCTAAATGCCCCCCACCACTGCACAGCCCCCATATCCCTCCAATGCCCCCCCAATGCCCCCTATATCCCCCTAGTGCCCCAACGCCTCCAACGGCCCCCCCAAAATGCCCCCACCACTGCACTGCCCCCCATATCCCCCCAAATACCCCGCCACCCCTCCAATGGCCCCATATCCCCCCAATGCCCCCCATCCTTCCAGTGGCACCCCCGAATGCCCCCCAATACCCCCTATATTCCCCCAATGCCCTCTATATCCCCCCAATGCCTCCAATGGCCCCCCAAATGCCCCCCACCCTTCCAATGCTCCCCATATCCCCCAATGCCCCCCAAATGTCCCCCCGCCCCTCCAATGCCCCCCATATCCCCACAATGCCCCCCAAATGCCCCCCACCCCTCCAATGCCCCCCATATCCCCACAATGCCCCCCCAAATGCCCCCCACCTCAATCCCCCCATATCCCCATCCCTCCAATTCCCCCCAAATGCCCCCCACCCCTCCAATGCCCCCATATCACCCCAATGCCCCCCATATCCCCCTAATGTCCTCCCACCCCTCCAATGCCCCCCCAAACGCCCCCCACCACTTGCACTGCCCTCATATCCCCCCCAATGCCCCCTATATCCCCCCAATCCGTACAATGGCCCCCCAAAATGCCCCCCCACCCCTCCAATGCCCCCATATCCCCCCAATGCCCTCCCACCCCTCCAATGCCCCTCCAAACGCCCCCCACCACTTGCACTGCCCTCATATCCTCCCTCATCCCTCCAATGGCCCCCCCAATGCCCCCTATATCCCCCCAATCCGTACAATGCCCCCCCCAAATGCCCCCCCACCCCTCCAATGCCCCCTATATCCCCCAATGCCCCCCCAAATGCCCACCACCACTTGCACTGCCCTCATATCCCCCCAATGCCCCCTATAACCCCCCAATCCCTCCAATGGCCCCCCAATGCCCCCTATATCCCCCCAATCCCTCCAATGGCCCCCCCAAATGCCCCCCCACCCCTCCAATACCCCCCATATCCCCCCAATGCCACCCCCAAACGCCCCCCCACCACTTGCACTGCCCTCATATCCCCCCAAACGCCCCCCATCCCTCTAATACCCCCCACAACCCCTCCCACATCCCCCCTAACCCCCCCAACACGCCCCCCACCCCTCCACTAACCCCTCTCTCCCCGCAACACCCCCCCCATACCGCCCCCCACTGTCCCCCCCCATATCTCCCTTCCCCACGCCCTTCCCCGCTCCAACACCCCCTCACAACCCCCAAAAGCCCCCCCAAAAACCTCTCCCCCCCCCCCCCTCAAGGCGGGGCCGCAGCCTGTGTTTACCTCCCGCTCCGCCACAGCGGCTCCACGTCCCCGCCCCCCCGCCACCGGAACCGGAAGCGGCCTCCTCACTCTCCCCTCTCCTCCTCCTCCTGCCGTACGCCATAACGGCCCCCAGCGTTTCGCGGCCTCCGCCGTCTCCACAGATCGCCCGGCCTACCGGTGACCTTAAGCTGGGTGCGGAGGTGAGTACCGGTGAGGAATAAGCCGCCGCCCTCCGCCTGGCCCCGCTCCTTCTCGCGATGGGTCGGGGAAAGGGCGGCGGTAGCGGTTCGAGTGGGTGCCGCCATCTTGTTTTACGGTGGCGCCGCCGCGCCTCAAGATGGCGGCTGCCTCCTTTAAACCTCCCTTCAACGCGTTCGACCACGTTTATAAAGTTCCTTCCCTCTCCCCCCCCCACCGCGGAAATGTCGGTTTCTGGTGGGGTGTGCGGGGAAGGGGGGCGGTGAGGCTGAGGGAGGCCAAAATGGTGCCTATAGACACATATAATACCTATGTTAATATGTCCCGCCCCCCCCCCCCCCCCAGCGCTGCAGGTACCGGGGGGTGATGGGGGGGCCTTTGTCTTAATAACCCCCCCACAGGGTGCGAACACCCCAAGCTGGGGGGGGCGGGGGACCCCCCAACTCATGCCGGGGGTGGGGGGCTACGATGGGGGACCCCCCAACTTATCCCAGGGGTGGGGTGCTGCGATGGGGGACCCCAATTCATCCCAGGGGGGGAAGCTGCAATGGGCGACCCCCCCAACTTATCCCAGGGGTGGGGGTCTATGATGGGGGAGCCCCAGCTCATCCTGGGGGGGTGCGGTGGCTGTGATCTGGGACCCCAACTCATCCCAGGGGTGGAGAGCTGCAATGCAGGACCCCCAAATCATGCCAGGGATGGGGGGCTGCGATAAGGGACCCCAACTCATCCTGGGGGGGTAGGGCTAAGACCCATGGCACCACCCAATGACCCCCACCCCACTGTTTTGGGGTGCCAGTGTAGCCCCTAAAGCCAGGGTAAGGATGATGGGGGGGGCTCCAACTCCATGCGTAACCCCCCCTTTCACCTTGCACGCCATTTTCTCCCAGAGCAGGTTTGATGTGACACCCCCCCCTCCTCCCCCCCCCACGGATGGAGCCGGGAAGGGACCCACCAGCTCCCCAAAACTGGGACACGGAGGAGAGGGGTGACCCCCACGCAGGTGGGTTTTGGGGGGGGCTGTGGGCTGCCGTCCCTGCCCCCCCCAGGCTCCTTCCCCGACACCATCACCCCACAGTGGCTTCTTTTGCAGACAGAGGGGACCCCCCCCATCCACCGACACCCCCCCCAACAGAAGCCAAATCGGGTTTGGGGGTACCACCAGCCCACGGACGCCCCTATGGATGCTATGAGTGTGGGAAAGGTTTCGGCAGCAGTTCGGCTTTATTAACCCATCGCCGGATCCATACGGGCGAAAAACCCTACAAATGCCCCGAATGTGGCGATCGCTTCAATCAAAATTCGGCGTTAGCGGCTCATCGCCGGATCCATACAGGCGAAAAACCCTATAAGTGCCCCGAATGCGGGAAAGATTTCGGTCACGGTTCAACGTTGGTTAAACATCGTAGAATACATACGGGGGAAAAACCTTACGTTTGCGAAGAATGCGGGAAAAGTTTTAGTATCCGTTCAACCCATATCCGACATCGGAAAACCCATACGGGTGAACGACCCTATAGATGTCCCGATTGCGGGAAAAGTTTTAGCGATAGCTCTTATTTCGTTCAACATCAACGCCTTCATATAGGCAACATGCCGTACGTTTGTCGCGATTGTGGGAAACATTTTATGTGGAGTTCGGCTTTAATTCGTCATCGGCGAATCCACACCGGTGAGAAACCCTATAAGTGTATGGATTGTGGGAAGAATTTTAGCGAGAATTCAACGTTATTACGGCATCGACGGATCCATACGGGTGAGAAATTCTATAAGTGCACTCAATGTGGGAAGAGCTTCAACGACAGCTGCTCGCTGATGCGTCACCAACGTGTCCACACCGGCGAAAGACCCTACCAGTGTCACCAGTGTGGGAAGAGCTTCGCGGACAGCTCGACCCTCATATCTCACCAACGGACCCATACAGGCGAACGACCCTACGCCTGCCCCGAATGTGGGAAGAGCTTTACTGAGAGCTCTACGCTCATCACCCATCATCGTATCCATACTGGAGAGAAACCCTATACGTGTTCCGATTGCGGGAAGAGCTTCAGTCAAAGCTCCAACTTGGTGACCCATCAACGTATCCATACGGGTGAACGACCCTATAGCTGTGCCCAGTGCGGGAAGAGTTTTTACCGGAGCTCAGATCTCGTCCGTCATCACCGGACCCATATCAGGGACCACCGAAAATGAAGGGGGATGGTCAAGGTCACCCCATTTTCCAAGCTCCATGCCACCAACGATGCTTCCTCCAGCTCCTTGTGGACCGTGAAATGGTGTCGGCTCAGGAACCGCTTCACTTCCCATCCAATATTTTAATTCTAATAGGTTTTTTCCAAGCATCTTTAGGTTTGATTTCACCAAAATAAGGCCAAAAAAGAAGTCTTTATCATGGTGACACCCTCCTCAAGGGACAAAGGGGACATGGCAGGATGGGGGACCCTGGCTATTTTTGGGGTGGAGGGGAAGGCATCCCCACGGGGTAATTTAGGGTGATTTTGTGAGGGGATTTTTCAACCGGTGCTGAAGGGAATGGGGCTACAAGGTGGGACTGAGTCATTTTGAGGTGAAAAAAACCCCTTTCTCCTCTAGAATGCTGTTTTAGGGAGATTTAGACCCAAAAATCAATCCCTGCTCTTCCCATCACAGCATCAACGTCTGACCATGATGGCTGGAAAACTGGGATGGGGGGTGGTGTGGGAATAACCTGAGGTTTGATACCATTTGGGGGGTATTTTATATTAAAAAAATACTCAATAAAATGATATGAAGTGGTAGATGGGTCGATCCCTCTTGGCTTTTGGGGTGCAAAGCGATGGAGAAACCTTTGGGTGCTGGGAGGTTGGGACACCCCACCCCCCCAAAAATACTTCATACCCACCTGGGTGGGTGCTGAAGTTGGGGAGGGGGGTTATCCCCCCATTTTCTTAGTGGGTTAGGGTGGGGGGGATGATTTCAGAGCCAGCATCCTGTGGGGTGCAGGGCTGCCAGAGGACCCCCCAAAACCGCCCCCCCCCCCCCCCCCAGCAGCTGAGGGGTTAAGGCAGGGCTGGAGCTTGCAGGGAGCAAGCGGGAGGTGGCTCTGAACTGGGGATTCACTTCCCAGGTCAGGAGCGTCTGGGGGGGGGCGGGACATGGGTGGGAGTCCCCCAGGAGCACAGCCAGGCTGCATTGGATGGGGGGGCGGAATCCAGGGAGACACACACGGGACCACCGTAGCGGGATCCGGCTGCACTGGGAGGGGTGTAGGGGGGGGTTGGGAGACCCTCCCCAAGACCCCCGGAGCAGGGCCAGGCTGCACTAGGGTGGGAGGACACCCCTGAGAAACCCCCCAGGACCCCCGGAGAGGGGTCAGGCTGCACTGGGGGGTGCAGGGGACCCCCCCATGACCCCCCACAACAGGGGGATGCCCAGCCTCCTGCGTCCCGTTATCCTCCTGGTGATGCCCCATGGTGGGTCAAGCCCACCCCAACCCCCCCACCCACTCCGTCCCCCAGGACCCTCCTCGCCACCCCATCGATTTTTTTTTTCCCCAGAAATCCCATTTTTAGGAGAAATCCTAAAACCCCCCAAAAAGTGGGGTGATGGCTTTTGGGGTTGTCCCCTTTAGGGTTGTCCCCATGGAGGTGATGACCATGGAGGAAGATGCTGCAGCTCTTGTCCCGGTCCCGACAGCCTGCTGTGGGAACACCTTGAAGAGGAATGAGGACACTGTGGTCCTGCAGGGTAAGAGTCCCTGGGTTTGGGGACAACGCGGGGGGTTGGATGGGTGGCTGAGAAGTGGCTTTGGTGGGGACGAGCGTCTGGGGAGGCGTGGTGGTGGTGGTGGTGGTGGTGCTTTGGCCCTAAGTAGAGCTCTTGTGCTGTGTTGTGTCCCCAAACCTTCTGTCATCATGTCCCCAACCCTTCTCCCACCATGTCCCCAACTTCTCCCACCGTGACTCCATCCCTTCTGCCACGGTGACACCATCCCTTCTCCCACCACGTCCCCATCCCTTCGCCCACCATGTCCCCAAACCTTCTTGAGGTGGCTTCTGCCTTGGGAGCCCTGATCCTCTCCTGGGGCCGCCCGGCTCTTGGCTGACCATTGTTTCTCGTAACTCATGTGGTTCCCCGTCTCCGCTCCACATTAACCCCCTCCCAGCTGGAGAGGGCTGTTGGGGATGGTCTCTCTCCCCAACAGATCTGGGGTCAATCAAGGAGGAGGAAAAATGGCAGCAGGATGCTCCTGAGCAAGCGGACACGCCGGTGGAACCCCCAACCTCCAGCCAGCAGTGGTCCCCAAAGACCCATCCTGGGGGATCCCCACTCCCAGGGGACAACGGGAGCGATGAGGCACCCAACACCTGCCAGGAATGCGGGAAGAGCTTCCATTGCTGCTCGGCGTTGGTGAGCCATCATCGGATACACACGGGTGAACGACCCTTCAGCTGCCAGGATTGCGGACGCCACTTCAACCTGACGGCCAACTGATGCCTGCACACCGGCGAACGTCCCTACGCTTCTCCCGATTGCGGGAAGAGTTACCGCGTCAGCTCCTGCCTCCGACAACATCAGAAGATGCACACGGGCGAACGATCTTACCGGTGCGAGGAATGCGGGAAGAGCTTCAGGCACAGATCAACGTTGACCGTCCATCGCCGCGTGCATTTGGGGGAGAGGCCCTACAAGTGCCCCAAGTGCCACAAGAGCTTCAAGAACAGCTCGGAGCTGGTGCGGCATTGGCGGACCCACACCGGCGAGCGACCCTACGATTGCTCCCAATGCGGGCGGCGTTTCGGCGACAGCTCCCAACTGGCGCAGCATCAGCGGACGCACACCAAGCACAGGCACCCCTACCCAACCTGTAGGAAGAGCTTTTCCAACCGTCCCAGGCTCACCAAGCACCGACGGGTGCAGACCGGTGAGAAAGATTACCGCTGCCCCGACTGCGGCAGTGGCTTCAACCATTGCTCCAACCTCCTGGTTCACCAGCGGTCCCACCTGGAGCAGAAACCCTACATTTGCCTGGATTGCCCCAAAAGCTTCACCTGCAGCTCCCAACTTATCCGGCATCGGCAGATCCACAGCGAGAAGCCTTAGGATTGCACCGAGTGCAGCAAGAGCTTTCAGCACAGCTCCAGTCTCATCTTGCATCGTAAGACGTACCAACCAAAGATGGGGACGACCCCACCAGGGACCATCCCCACCCTGGTGGCATCTCAGCCACCGTGGTCCCTGGTGGTAGCACCAAGGGGTAACCAACCCATCCACCCACATCCCACCAGCTATTATTTTTCTTTCCCTATATGTTTTTATATATAAAGGGTTTTTTTTGGGGGGGTGGTTTAAAAAAAGACACCCCCATCATCTGGTTTTTTTGCGTTAGATTACAGATGAGGGGAAGGGAGGGAGGCAAGACCCATGAGCTTCAACCTCAAAAAAAGAAATCACGGTAAAATGGGTTTTTTTAGATGTCTCTCCAATTTCTCTATTTTTTCAACCCTATTTAGGGTCTTTTTACAGGATGGGGATGGATCAAAAGAAAATCACAGCCAAAATAAAAGCATTTCAGTGTTGGCATTGTGTGAGTATCTCTGTGGTGGTGACGAAGCAGGGGCTGTGTGGGTGGAAGAGCCTTTTTTGGAGGGGAAAACTTAAAAAATTCCCCAATTTGGGGGGGCTGGGAGCATCTTCTGCACCCAGACGGTGTGAGGACCCCTCCCAGGAAGCACCTGCAGGGGTGGTGGGGCTGGGGTGGAGACCCTGGAGCTGGGATTGGGCTTTCCATCCCTCTCCATTTCCCTTGGACAAGGATGAAGGTTCAAACCAAACCATGGATGAGGTTTATTTGGCACCGATGGTCATAGGGGTGCAGCATCCTTCCAAAACATGGACACCACAAGCCCGCGTGGCCTTCTCACCCTCCACCCATCCATGGAGTTGTCCCGCCACTCCCATCCTTTCAGCACCATTAGGAAAATTCAACCCTAGAGATGGCCAAGCCCCAGCCTGGGTGAAAACGAGATGGTGTGGGTTCAACAAGGCCATACCAAGGCGGTGAGTGAAGGAAAAGTTTATTGCAGCTGAGTTCTTGTTTATTTTTGGCAGCACAAAGGGAATGAGAGTAGGACGTGGAGTTGGGCTGTGCCCATCTCCATCCCTAAGATGTTGCAGGAGCCTCTTCTGAAGCCCTTTGGACAATTCAAGAGTTTAGTCATCCAAAGATGAACCATAGATGGGCAGGACAGAGGTTGCATGATGCTACCGAATAACACCATGTGAAAAAAAAAACCCCAAACCTGTAAATGAGGAAGAACTCAGCTTGGTGTGTCCCAACAGGGTTGTGGGACCGTTTCCACCCCACTTCTTCCTTCCCGAAGAAGCTGAGTCCCAAGTAGTGTCTTCAAAATCTTGGTCTGTGCCCAAATCCATTCACCATTTGGCTGTGGAAGAAGCCCGCGGTCCATATGGTGTTGCTTGATGCCACCAGAAGAAATTATTGGGCCAAGCAGATGTGACTTTTTGGAGTCTAAAGCCAATGAGTCCACTCTTCCTAATGAATTTCTGCCATTGGTCTGTGTCCCACACCTGAGCCCATCTCAGCAAATGGATGTTCCTACCTGCATTCATCCAGGTCCCTATGGGGAACCAGGAAGATGTGGGGACCACCAGCCAGGTCTCTAACCAACATGGGTCACCAGGTCTCTACCCAACGTGGGTCCTTCGATGGGTAATGAAGTTCGAACAGCGGATAAAGCTCTTCCCGCAGTCGGGGCACTCATAGGGCTTCCCTTCCCGGTGGGTCCTTTGGTGTTTAATCAAGGCAGAACTCACGGTGAAGCTCCTACCGCACTCAGGACACTCGTAGGGCTTCTCCCCAGTATGGATGCGTTGGTGGGTCATCAGGTTGGAGCTGCGGTTGAAGCTCTTCCCGCAGTCAGGGCAGCGGTAGGGTCTCTCACCCGTATGTGTCCGCTGGTGCCTAATGAGGTCCGAGCTGTTCCTAAACCACTTCCCGCAGTCAACACATCTGTAGGGCTTCTCCCCAGTGTGGACACGCTGGTGGATGATGAGGCTGGAGCTCTGGCTGAACGTCTTCTCGCACTCCTCGCACTTATAGGGTCTCTCCCCGGTGTGGATCTTCTGGTGGCGGATCAGGTAGGAGCTGACGCTGAAGCTCTTCCCGCACTCGGGGCACTTGTAAGGTCTTTCCCCGGTGTGGGTGCGTTGGTGGGACGTGAGGTTGGAGCTCTGGTTGAAGCCCTTGCCGCAGTCAGGGCATTTGTAGGGCTTCTCACCGGTGTGCAAGCGTTGGTGGGTGATGAGAGTGGAGCTGTCGCTGAAGCTTTTCCCACAATCAGGACACTTGTAGGGCTTCTCCCCGGTGTGCAGACGTTGATGGGTGATGAGGTGGGAGCTACGGCTGAAGCTCTTCCCGCACTCCAAGCACTTGTAGGGCTTCTCGCCAGCGTGCAACCGCTGGTGGACCACCAGGTTCGAGCTACGGCTGAAGCTCCGGCCGCATTCCTCGCAGATGGTCGGTCTTTCCTCCTCTGAGCTTCGTGGGGTGGGTTTGCAACCTCTCCCCATGGGGCATCTTCTTGGCTTTTCCTCCCCGTTGACCTCCTGCTCCATGGAGCCCTTCAAAACAGCCTCTTCTGCAAGGTTCTGCTGGTGGGGTTTCTCCTCCGGGTTCTCCATCCCCATCTCATCGCCTGCCGGAGGAAGGAACAAGGAGAGGAAGGGGATTTGCATCCGTGCCAGAGGGAAGGGGAAGGAGATCCTCCCAGATCCATCTCCGGGAGGACGGCGTCAGCAGTGGGGCTGTCCTACAGCCAGAAGCCATGCTCAGCTGGAGGACGGAGGACAAGAGAGGATGAAAGGTCGAGCAAATTCCTCCTCACCTGCCTGGGTATCTCGTAGCATCTCCTCTTCCTCGCGGCCTCCTCCTCAATCTGGCCAAGGTTTGGGAAGGGGAAATCCTGAGGGGGGGGGGTGGGGAAACAAGCTGTGAGCGCGTTCCCTGGTTTGGGTTGTGGGTTGCTCCTGCCCAAGTCCATCCCTACCGGGAAGTCAACCACCAAGATCTTTTGTGCATAAAACCCTCAAGATACAGCTCATAAACCCCTCCAAAATACCAAGATACAGCCCAGAAAACCCTCCAAAACACCAAAATGCAGCCCATAAACCCCTCCAAAACACCAAAATACAGCCAAGAGGTGGGGCCAGCGTTATAAATACAAAGCTCCAACCTCAAAAGGGAGGTGGAGGAGAAATAAAGAGGTTGTCCTGCTTGGGAAATATGGTTATGGGAAGAGAAGGACCAGCGTCATGTCCCTACAAACTCTGTCCCACCGGAGCCAGAGAGGGGACAAGGACAAGGGCAAGGTCAACAATGTCCCCGGCTAAGGCTCAGCCCCCAAAATCGCTCGCTTTCAGCCTAAAACCCATCCGACGCAGCATCCAGAAGTGAGTGAGAAAGAACTGGGATTGCGATGGACCACCCGGTTCGACCTTGAAGGGTGGGGGTCTGCAACCAGGCCCCCCCCCCCCCCAGGCCATTGCACCCCCTGTGTTGCACAAGGGGAAACTGAGGCAGGGACCACCAATACCCCCCCCCAAAAAAAGGGCTCCCATAGGGTTAGGGAAAAAAAGAGCTCTGTGACCCCCCCCTTCCCTGTTACCTGGGGGGGGGGGGGCAGAGCAGATCTTGGGCAGGGGGTGATAGTCCTGCCCCCCCCCCCCCCCGCCTCCGCCGGTACCGGGCGATCGCTGCGGGGCTGCGGGTTGACAATGGAGGAGGAGGCGGCGGTGCCTGACCCAGGAAGGCCAACCCCTCAACGGGGGGGGACACACACACCGCATCTCCCCCATCCCCAGCGGCCGGGGCCCTCTGCCGGCAGCAGACACCGGGGGGGTATCCTGTCCTCCCCCCCAAAAAAACCCCAAACCTCCCTGCACGCCCCTCCCAATATTCGCCCCCCCCCCCCCCCGGGATATTTGTGGCTCAGCTCTGGAGTCCTACAAGCTGCGAATGTTTCCCCCCCCCCAAAAAAAACCACCTCCTGGGGACACCCCCCCCCCATGTCCCCCCATCCAAGAGATATTTGTGGCTCAACTCTGGAGTCCTGCAGGCTCCAAACATCCCCCCCCCCAAAAAAACCCCCCACCTCCCAGGGACCCCCCCCCCATGGAATATTTGTGGCTCAGCTCTGGCGTCCTGCAAGCTGCAAACATCCCCCCCACCCCCCCAAAAACCCCCACCTTCCAGGGACCCCCCCCCAGCCCCACAGGCTGAGAACTGGCCGCCCATCACAGCAATGAGAAGCTCAATCACACCCTGGGCTGGGGACAAAGTGCTACCTGGCTTTTGGGACCTCTCCTGGCCACCCCCCCAGCCCCAAATCCCGCCCCCCCACCCCCATACCACATCCTCATCCCACTTCCCTATCCCTGTGCCCCCTAAAATTACTCATTAATGACCCACAGCAATTAAAAAGCTCTTTAGGAAGACACCTGAACTTTAAGAATAAACCCTTTCTTTCAGAATAATTGTGCAAAGAGTAGTACAATTTTCTGGATGGAAACAACAGTAAATCCAGTAATTCACTAATGCTGGGATAAATCTAATTCTAATATATATATTTCATATATATATATATAAAAAAGAATAATTAAGGGGCTTGGAACATTTCAAATTTCCAGATCAGACCATCCTCTTTTTAGCATTGAGTGCAAGCATCCTCTGGACTAATAACTGACCATAACGGTCGGAGACCATCCTAAAATGGTCTATTTTGACTATTTTTTTTAACATATTCTGGAATTTGTCTGATTTTTCTGGTATCAGGGTGGCAGTTATTCAAGTCGAAGGTGTATTATGATTTAAATTATATTAAGGTTTATCGTGCCTACTGCTTTGCCTGTTTTGATCACTGATTTGAGTGTTTATGCTGCAAAAAAAATGTTCGATTAGAGAGAAATTTGTACCGAGAAGGGTAGGGATGATGTGGTGGTAGAGGGTAGAGTTAGCTGATAGTACTTGATAAGCGCTAATTTGGGGCAGTATAGTTAAAATCGCATCCAGATCGGGTAGTAAAGATACAAATAGGTAGATTAATATTTGTAGCATGGTTATAAAAAGTCAATATATAGAAAATAACACAAAGATTATAAACATAAAGAGCCAGTCCCGGCATAGAGGAGCATCATCTCGGTGGGTTCATGGTGGTGTGATGGGAAGTGACCCCGCCAAAGGAATTAAGACACCAATTAGGGGTTCTGTCATGTTTTAACCCCAGCCAGTAAATAAGGACCACGTGGCCACTCACTCACCCAGTAGGATGGGGGAGAGAATTGGGGAAAAAAAAGGTAAAACTCGTGGGTTGAGATATGAACAGTTTAATAGAACAGAAAAAAAGAAACTAATAATGATAACAACAACAATAATAAAATGACAATAGTAATAATAAAAGGATTGGAAGATACAAGTGATGCACAATGCAACTGTTCACCACCTGCCGACCAACGCCCAGTTAGTTCCCGAGCAGCAATCTGCCCCCCCCAGCCCCACTCCCCCCAGTTTATATACTGGGTGTGACGTCACACGGTATGGAATACCCCGTCGGCCAGTTTGGCTCAGCTGTCCTGGCCGTGTCCCCTCCCAACTTCTGGTGTCCCTCCAGCCTTCTTGCTGGCTGGGCAGGAGAAGCTGAAAAATCCTTGACTTTGTATAAACACTATTGAGCAAGAACGGAAAACATCAGTGCGTTATCAACATTCTTCTCAGACTGAACCCAAAACATAACGCTATATCAGCTACTAGAAAGAAAATTAACTCTATCCCAGCTGAAACCAGGGCAGGTTCAGAAGGAATTCCCTTCACCCACGGACCCCACTCCTGGGTCTGGGATGCAATCTTCAGCATCTCCTGATGGCCGTCCTTTCATTCCTTGCCAGGGCTGTCGTCCACAAGATGGACCGCGGATCTGCCTTGGTGTAGACCCATAGATGCGATGGGGTAGGTTTGTTCAGAAGCAGCATCTCACACAGTCAAGCTACGTCCACATTTCCATCATAAGTAAAGTTTCCCAAGCGCCACCAGGCTTGTAGGTGACATTCGGTGGCATCATCCCAGGCAACTTCACGAATTTCAGCAAGTAGGCTTCGGGCGTCACCTTCTCTTGAGGTTTCAGCTTGAACCCACCGTTAGGTCTGAAGGCAACTCAAAGCCAAGGAAACTTGCCCAGGGGTTACCCCTAAGGCATTTAGTAATAATGTGGTCATTGTAAATTGGATGTTCTCATTAAGGGACAGTGCTTGGGTCAACCACAGTCCCATTCCCAACTTAAGTAACGATGATTGTAAGGGAATACAAAGATTTCACAGCAAGGTAGTCATTGCCTCTAGCTTATTGACCAGGACTTTGGCATCAATACCATCAAGCACTCCCACGCCAGTACCGCTGAGGTAGACCATCACTACAGAGCCAGGCTAGCCATCCCTCGTCAATGGTAAACGAGAAGGTGGATTCAGTCTGGATGTATTTGTTAATACTGCTCGCTCAACCCGTTTTAAGGACCAGCCGGGATCCAAAAGTAGTTGTTGAGTATGATTTTTTCCAAATCACATAGGGACCTACTTCAGTAAAAATGGGGGATGAAGTCAAGGGTGAGTTGAGAAGCATGGTTGGAGGGTTGGTTGCGATGAATTTGGGAGGAGACGGACTTGGAGATAAGGGAATGATACTAAATTTAAAAGCAAGAGCCATCAGAGCCTTAGCCCAAAGGCACTCAATGTCAACAGGGTGAGAAGAATAAGGGTCATGCTATAAAAAGATTGACATAGGAACCCCGTGTCATCAGTAATTCACTAATACTGGGCTCAAATTGGTATCTGGGTGTGCAAAGACTTACACAACCATGGTTATCAGGCAGGACATGGGACACATCTTCTTTGGAAGAGTAACTTGGACCAGTTGATGGGCTCAGGGTATCTCAAATTCTTTTATTGTTGAGCTGTGGAAGCACCATCTGGACTCGTTAATTCATCATCACATCCCACCTCTGCTCCCGCTCTGTGCTGGGTCTTTCCTTTCTGCACGTGGTGCTCGGACACATCACGCAAAGCAACTCCAGCCCTGGTCCTCCTGTGAATCTCCTGGTGCCTCGTACAGTGGGAGGCTTGGCGGAAGGTTTTGTTGCAGATGGGGCAGGTGTAGGGTTTTTCTCCCGTGTGGATTCGTTGGTGGGTGACGAGGAGAAAATTAGAGTGGAAATTTTTCCCGCAGTCGGAGCATCTGTAAGGTCTCCCCTCGGTGTGGAACCGTTGATGCTTCAGGAGAGCTGCAATGGCACCGAAACATTCCTCACAACTGGGACACTTATAGGGTTTCTCCTCAGTGTGGCTCCTCTGGTGTCTCCGAAGGGTAGAGCCATCGTTGTAGCACTTCTCACAGTTGGGACACTTGAAGGGTCTCTCCCCCGTATGGATTCGTTGGTGTTTCAGTAGGGTTGCGCTGTGGCTGAAGGTCTTCTCACACTTGGAGCATCTATAGGGTCGCTCTCCGACGTGGGTAGCCCGGTGAAGGACCAGACCTGACTTTGCATAGAAGCTTTTACTACAGTAGGGGCATTTATAACGTCCCTCCCCAGCGTGGGCTCCCTGAGATGCCCTCTGCTTCTTTTCCATGTGGATCTTCTTGTGTTTGATGAGTCCAGAGCTGTCTGTGTAGCTTTGCCCGCAATCCATACATTTGTACGGTCTCTCCCCGGTGTGGCTTCGCTGGTGTCTCGTGAGGTGGGAGCTCAACCGAAAGCTTTTATCGCAGTTGAGACAGTTGTAGGGCTTCTCCCCGGTGTGGATTCTCCGATGGGCGAGGAGGTCTGAACTCATGATGAAGCTCTTCCCGCATTCAGGGCACTTGTAGGGTTTCTCCCCGGTGTGGACCCGCTGGTGAACGATAAGGGTCGATCTCCGGTTGAAGACCTTCCTGCACACCGAGCACTTGAACGGCTTCTCTCCCGTATGGATCCGCTGATGAATGGCCAGGTACCGTCTCAAGCTGAAGTTCTTCCCGCATGCAAGACACCGAAAAGGGTTGTCCACGCTATGGGTGGCTTCGTGGGCCTGTAAATATGCACTCAACCGAAAGGTCTTTCCACAAACAAGGCAGACATAGTGTTTCTCCCTGGTGTGGATCTTCCGATGGGTGCTGAGGGTGGAGGTGAGACGGAAACGCTTCCCGCAGTCCGAGCACTTATAGGGTTTCTCACCCGTATGGATCCGTTGATGCTTGTTGAGAGCTGACCCAACTCGGAAACCCTTCCCGCACTCGTGGCAGGTGAAGGGCTTTTCACCGGTGTGGATGCGCTGGTGGGGGATGAGGAAGGACCTCCGACTGAAGAGCTTCCCACAATCGGGACAGCTATAGGGGGCCTCGTAGGTGGCCCCACTCTTGCTGCAGCTATAGGGTTTCTTCGTTGCACGGCTCCCACGGCGGGCTTGCAGCCGTCCACCCTTCCGCGGTGATGGGCGTCCATGGGCAGCCTTACTTGGTTCTTCAGGGGCTTGTTGTGGTTGACTCTCACAGTCGTGCTGCACCGTTGGGTTTAGCTCTTGGGGGATGTCTACCTCAAATGGGTCGCAAAACAGCTCAGATCTTTCTGGTTCCTCCAGACTCTTTTCCTTCCCATCCGCCATCCCGTCAGGTGTAGGAAAAAAGATTCCAAGCCCTGGTGAGGGAAATGCCTTTGTCAAAGTTTCCGTGAAAGTTTAAAGCTCTGATGCCCACATCTAGCCTGCTCAACAGCTCCAGTGGTACCACAGGGTGGTGGTGGTGACCCCCGGTTACAACCCCACACCGATGCAGCTCACAGGGCGTGAGGACACAAGAAAAAAACACGGGAAAGAGATCTATAGAGGGTTACCAGACAGAGAAGGTCCATGTGGACCTCTCGACTGAGGAGGATGATTGTGTCCTTCTCCTCCCCTGCTGCCCACCTGCCCAAGGGGCTTCTCCTCCATGCCACCCTTTTCCACATCCAGACCCACCCACCTTGCTCCACCGGGAAGACCTGGAGAAGAAAGAGGATGCTGTGATGGGGTCCCACGGTCAGTCGCACCCCACGGGTGGCTGGGACCGACCACCACCACCTCACCCCATGTCCCAAAGCATCATCAACCACCGGCATCCATCTGGACCTGGGGGCAGGACCCATGTGTCGGGCAGGACCCAACCACCACCCCCCCGCCCCACAGCTGCATCCCAGCCCCCCCCCGGGACCCTCAGCCCCACGGCACAGCCCGGGGACTCTCCCGGGGGGGAGCGGGGCAGAGAGGGGCTGGGGCTGCCCCGGGCCCCCCCTCCCCGGTTACCTGCGGGGTGCGGCGGGGGCAGAGCCCGGGCGGGGGGCGATGCTCCCGGGGGGGGACACGGGGGGGATGCGGGGCGCTCGGTGGTCGCCGTGGAGGCGGCTCCTCGTGTGAGCCGGATGCAGTGAAGCCTTCCTCCTCTTCCTCCTCCTCTTCCTGCTCCTGCTCCTCCTCCATCCCGCCTCCTCCTCCTCCTCCTGCTCCTCCTCTATTCCTCCTCTTCCTGCTCCTGCTCCTCCTCCATCCCGCCTCCTCCTCCTTCCTGCTCCTCCTCTATTCCTCCTCTTCCTGGTCCTGCTCCTGCTCCTCCTCCATCCCTCCTCCTCCTCCTGCTCCTCCTCTATTCCTCCTCTTCCTGCTACTGCTCCTCCTCCATCCCGCCTCCTCCTCCTCCTGCTCCTCCTCCATCCCTCCTCCTCCTCCTCCTGCCCCTCCTATATCCCTCCTCTTCCTGCTCCTCCTCCTCCTCCATGCCTCCTCCTCCATCCCACCTCCTTCTCCATCCCTCCTCTTCCTGCTCTTGCTCCTCCTCCATCCCTCCTCCTCCTGCTCGCCTCCATACCTCCTCCTCCTCCTCCTCCATGCCTCCACCACTCGGGACCCGCGCCCACCCTTGGTCCCCACTTCCCCCACCCGCCCCCAAAACGGATCGCATCCCCCGGGAGGGCCCGGGATGGAGCTGGGTCAGGCCGGGATGGGGCAGAGCTGGGCTCTTGGCTGCTCCCACCCACTGGGTGAACCCGGGAAGGGGAAAAGAAGAGTAAAAGTGAGAAAACGCATGAGTGGAGATAAAAAGAGTTTAATAAGAGAAAGGAGACGGAGAAGGAGGAGAAGGGATGAGAAGGAGAAGGAAATGGAAAAGAAGAGAGGGAGAAGGAGAAGGAGAAAAGGAGAAGGAGGAGGAGGAGAAGGAGGAGAAGGAGAAGAGATGAGAAGAAGGAGAAGAGAGGAGGAGGAGGAGAAGGAAGAGGTATGATGGAAAGGCCATCACTCGCCACTTCCCAGCCAGTTCCTGACCGAAATCTGGCCAACTCCCTCCCCCAAACTCCCTCCTCTCCATTTTATTGCTGAGCACAACATGATATGGAGAGGACTATCGCTTTGGTTGGGTTGGGTCATCTGCCTGGCTGTGTGCCCCCCTCCCGATCTCTTGTGCCTCTCCCAAATGTATTCACTGTTAAATGAACAGGACATGATCTGAAAGACACTATGAGCAAAATCCACAATATTTGATACAAACTTCAAAAAAAGAAGAGGTATTCCACCACCCGAGACTTTTTGCCATGGTTTCCCCCATCGGCACCGCCTCATTCCTCACAGTAAGATAGTCCCCGAGCCATCGGTGAGGGCAGCTTATCCCTCTGCCATCACAGTCCGATATCCCTGTATCCCACCAGGAAGCATGAAAGCCTCAGCCTTGGTGAGCACCATCATGGAAGTTCATCTGGAGAGTTTGTAATCAGGTAATAACTAACGGTACAGGCTTTCAACGAAGGAAGTGATGAACAGGGAGAGATAAACACATTAACAGCAAACCAAATAAAATACAACACGATGGTCACAGCTTGTAACATGAGATGCCAACCAACATGCCACCAAAATGTCGTACCAAGGCTATCCAGCAGTTCGTTCAACCTTGGGTCTTGTTAATGACCCCGCTGGCTAACGAGACTATATAATCCCTTTGGACTCATGGGAGCACCTTGGTTTTGCCAGGAAGGCAACGTTTCTTCTACATCTCCTTTCCCTGGACCCACAAGTCCCCATGGAGATGCTGGGGCTCTCGGATGTGATGGTCCCATGTGCTGAGGTGAAGGAAGAGCCACGTTGTCCATGTACCCAAAGCACCTGCTGGTAAATCTCCTCCTTCTTTACATCTGCGTGCGGGCACTCACATTTAAAAGCAGCGGGGCTCACACAACCACTTTACCCCCCCCGAAAAAAACCTTGGTGGGGCATTAGCACCGCCAGCTATCTCTGAATTTGCCCCTCCAAGATCACGAGGCTCACGGGATGAGACCAAACGGGTGGAAGTCCCTGCCTCGGGAGGCAACAAGCCCCTACTTTCGTGGCACGTCACTCCCTGGAGAAGCTCCCTGGCCCACCGGCACCTCCTCCAAGTGGGTCCTCTGATGGAGAAGACACTCGGTACCCACGCTGAATGACTTCCCGCAGACCACACATGCATAGGAGCTCCCCTGTGTGTGGTTCTGCTGGTGTGTGGCGAGGTGGGAGCTGGTCCGAAAGGTTTTCTGGCATTGCTGGCAGCTGTATGGCATCTCCCCAGTGTGGATCCGCTGGTGCAAGATAAGTTTTTGCTTCTGAGTAAAGGATTTCTCGCAATCAGAGCAGGAAAAAGGTTTTTCTCCAGTGTGGGTCCTCCGATGCCCGGAAAGGCTCGAGTTCCGGGTGAAGCACTCCCCGCACTCGGGGCACTCGTACGGTCTCTCTCCCTTGTGGATCCTGTGGTGGGTGACGAGGTTGGAGAAGTCACTGAAGGTCTTCCCACAATCTGGGCACTTGTAGGGTCGTTCTCCCGTGTGATTTCTTTGGTGGCGTCTCAGGCTGTTTCTCCAGCAGAAGGTCTTCCCACACTCTGGGCATTTATGGGTCTTCTGCTTAGCATGGGTCACCGGCTTGCTCGTGGCTGCATGGGTGTTCTTCACAGACACCCCTTGTCTCATCAGTGTCTGCTCCTTCTTGCTCTCCAACTCCTCCCCCAGCACCTGGGGTGGTTTTCCTGGCTTCAGCTGGGAGCTCTCGGTGCCTGCTCAAGAAAGACAAAGCCATTGCACCAACAGGACCTCCGCAACCAGGGATGGAGGAGAAACCCAAGTATCTGTTGGGGTAACACAAGACCCGTGGGGGATTTGCAGCGGTGGAGGACGGGTGAAGAGAGGCCACAAATGAACCTGTCCAAAAATGACCGTGGGAAATGTTCTTGGAGACCACTTGCTATCACCAAGACTGAATCATGAACCCCCCTACATGGATGAATTTATTCCAATGCAGCTCCATTAGTTGGTGGTCTCCACCCAAACCTCCTGCTCAGAGCAGGACTATCCCCACCGATAGTTCAACTCAACCTGGGGACAGAGCAAATCCATCCCCAGGAACATCTCCCACCCCATCATTACTGCCACGCTAGGAGCAGGAATCCCAACACAGACACACCACGTGCTTCTCCAGACCATCCCCACCCACAGCTCCACCAGGGCATGGGACATCTCACGCTAAGCCCCCTCCAAGGACTCACCATTGTGGAGGACTTGCTCATGCTTCCTGAGGTGAGACCTCTTCCGGAAGGTCTTCTCGCAGTGTGAGCAGGGGTACGGTCTCTCTCCCGTGTGGATGCGTTGGTGGGTAATGAGGTCCGAGCGCCAGGAGAAGCGTTTCCCGCACGTGGTGCAGAGGAAGGGCTTCTCCCGGGTGTGTGTCCTCCAGTGACGCAGGAGGACCACGCTCTGCGTGAAGCTCTTCCCACAATCCAGGCACTTGAAGGGCTTCTCTCCCGTGTGGATCCGTCGGTGACGGGTCAGGCTGCTCCCCCAGGTGAAGATCTTCTTGCAGTCCCCACACTTGTACACCTTCTGTGTGGAGCTACTCCTTGGTTGGGTTGCGTCTTCTTGAAGGTCTTCAGCATACGTCCCTTTGAAAGAGCATTTTCGGGGTCTTCTCGGTACTTGGCTACCTTCCTTATCATCTGGCTGATGCTGAACATCGTGGTCCATGTCCACCTTGGGGCTCTGGGGCTCCTCTCTGGGTCCTGCCAGCATCACCCTGTGCTCTTCCATGGGCTGGGACTCCTTCTTCTTCTCACTGTCTGTCCCGTCACCTGTTGGGAGACCAAAGGGGGTCATCTGATGTCTGTTAAGGGATATTAAGAGCAGCCACCTCCTCCAGCAGCTCCAGCCCACACCAGTACCACCCACTATGGTGCTGCCCAGCTGCTGGAGCCCTTCTAGCAAGACTTCCACCCACTCCAGTAGCTGTACGGGGATCCCAGCTCACTCCAGTAGCTGACACCACAGAGCAGGGGTGCTGACACCTCGTCTGACTCCTGTAGATGACCCCAAACCCGCTCACACCAGTCCCCCCAGTAGCTAACACTGTGTCCAGAAACAGTTAAGAAAAAGACTGAATAACGAAGACAGGACCAACTGTGATGACCGACGCGTAGACAAACCAACCCCCTTGTACCTTGCCGCCAGCCCCTTTTACACCCTTTTTTGGCCTGGCCCCCCCTTTTCTCCTCCCTGCCCCCCTTCACCTCCTCCATACGCACAGCCCCCCCTCCAGCGTTGCATCCTTACCAGCTGCAAAGCTCTTGGTAGAACTTCAGAGTTCTACTGGTGGGTAGAAGACCACCCCTTAACATGACCAGCGAGGTTTGTTTCTGGTTATTGTCTTCGTTAACGCTAATTGGGCAGTGTTTTGGGTTTGTGTGGCAGGTTTTTGGTAGAGAGGGAGGGGGCTACTTGGGTGGCTCCTGTGAGAAGCTGCTAGAAGCTTCCCTGGCTTCAAGTCAGACCCACCTCTGGCCAAGGCCGACCCAATCAGCGACAGCAGCGAAGGTGTGCTGGAGGAGGGGATGCCCCTGCAGCCCATGAAGGTGAATGGTGGAGCAGATGCCCACCTGGAGGACCCCACACCAGAGCAGGTAGATGCCCCCGAAGATGGCCGTGACTCCATGGGAAAGCCTGCACTGGGGCGGTCTGTGCCTGAAGGACTGCAGCCCGTGGAAAGGACCCATGCCGGAGCAGTCTGTGAAGGACTGTCTCCCGTGGGAGGGACCCCACACCGGAGCAGGGGAAGAGTGAGGAGTCCTCCCCCTGAGGAAGAAGGAGCGGCAGAGACAAGGTGGGATGAACTGACCCCAACCCCCATTCCCCATCCCCCTGCGCCGCTTGGGGGGAGGAGGGAGAGAAAATTGGAGTGGAGTTAAGCCTGGGATTGTGTTTTGAGATCTGGTTTTACTTCTCATTATCCTGTTTTGATCTGATTGATAACAAACTAAATTGATTTGGGGTTTTTTCACCCAAGTTGAGCCTGGTTTTTGCCCGTGACCATCACTGGTGAGTGATCCCTCCCTGTCCTTGTCTCGACCCACGAGCTTTTCCTTCTCTTTTCTCCTCCCCATCCCACCGGGCGGGAGAAGTGAGCGATGCCCTCGTGGTGCTTTATTGCTGGCTGGGCTGAAACTACGACACACGCTCACTTGCACCCCACGGGTGGGCTGGGACTGACCACCACCACCTCACCGTGTGTCCCAAAGCATCATCAACCTCCGGCATCCATCTGGACCTGGTGACGGTGTAGTCATACATTTGAGTTACGGCCTAAACTGTGGTGATACCGCTCAATTTAGGGTTAAACACGATGTGTTGTCCTTTAAGGAGGACCATTACTCAATAGCTTCACTATTCGAGCCTGATTACTTTGTATGAATTATTCAGGTTTTGCTATCGACTATGCCCTTGAAGAAGAAACTAAAGACCGATAAAAAAGGAACATCCTGCCCCAGAACGATTGCCAAAGAAGCGTGAACTAAGGGAAAGGTAAAGGCGGCAGCCGGAGATCACAACCACCGACTCAGTTCTAGGCTGGAAGAACTTGCCCACACACACACACCTGCAAGGAGCATGCATGCTAATTTACATAGTGAGCGAGGCTAATTTAAACATAACTGGCCAATAGTGGATGAGATGGTGACTGCTAACCCATGAATGGGAATTCAAGCGGGTTTTTACTAATCATGTAAGAGAATAAATCCCTTGTCGTTCTTTGGTGTGGTGTGCCAGCTTTCTGGAATTCCCACCCGGCACCCACCTCTGCGCAGACATGAAATAAAGAAATCTCTCGGCTCTGGGTGCAAGACTGGCTCATTGCACACCGGGTACCAAACCCCTTTGGGGGGGGGACACAGCAGGACCCATGTGTCGGGCAGGACCCAACCACCACCCCCCCGCCCCACAGCTGCATCCCAGCCCCCCCCCGGGACCCTCAGCCCCACGGCACAGCCCGGGGACTCTCCCGGGGGGGAGCGGGGCAGAGAGGGGCTGGGGCTGCCCCGGGCCCCCCCTCCCCGGTTACCTGCGGGGTGCGGCGGGGGCAGAGCCCGGGCGGGGGGCGATGCTCCCGGGGGGGGACACGGGGGGGATGCGGGGCGCTCGGTGGTCGCCGTGGAGGCGGCTCCTCGTGTGAGCCGGATGCAGTGAAGCCTTCCTCCTCTTCCTCCTCCTCTTCCTGCTCCTGCTCCTCCTCTATCCCACCTCCTCCTCTATCCCACCTCCTCCTCCATCCCCCCTCCTCCTCCATCCTTACTCGTCCTTCATCCCGCCTTCCTCTTCCATCCCTCCTCCACTCGGGACCCGCGCCCACCCTTGGTCCCCACTTCCACCCACCGCCCCCTCCCAAAAACCCCCTGATCGCATCCCCCGGGAGGGCCCGGGATGGAGCTGGGTCAGGCCGGGATGGGGCAGAGCTGGGCCCTTGGCTGCTCCCACCCACTGGGTGAATCCGGGAAGGGGAAAAGAAGAGTAAAAGTGAGAAAACGCATGAGTGGAGATAAAAAGAGTTTAATAAGAGAAAGGAGGAGGAGGAGAAGGAGAAGGAGAAGGAGGAGAGGGAGAAGAGAAGGAGAGGGAGAAGAAGGAGAAGGAGAAGGAGAAGGAGAAGGAGAAGGAGGAGAGGGAGAAGAGAAGGAGAGGGAGAAGAAGGAGAAGGAGAAGGAGGAGGAGAAGGAGAGGGAGAAGAAGGAGAAGGAGAAGGAGAAGGAGAAGGAGAAGGAGAAGGAGAAGGAGGAGAGGGAGAAGAGAAGGAGAGGGAGAAGAAGGAGAAGGAGAAGGAGGAGGAGAAGGAGAGGGAGAAGAAGGAGAAGGAGAAGGAGAAGGAGAAGGAGAGGGAGGGGGAGAAGAAGGAGAGGAGAAGGAGGAGAAGGAGAAGGAGGACAGGGAGAAGAGGATGAGAAGGAGAGGGAGAAGGAGGACTGATGCAAAGGCCACCACTCATCACCTCCCATGGGGAGACAGATGCCCAGCCTGTTCCTGACCGAAATCTGGCCAACTCCCTCCCCCAAACTCCCTCCTCTCCATTTTATTGCTGAGCATGACGTGATATGGCCAGGACTATTGCTTTAGTTGGGTTGGGTCATCTGCCTGGCTGTGTGCCCCCTCCAGTTTTCTTGTGCATCTCCCAAATCTATTCACTGTTAAATGAACAGGACACAAATCTGAAAGACACTATGAGCAAAATCCACAATAGTTGATAGAAACTTCAAAAAAAGAAGTACTTCTTCTATTAATGATAAGGGGACATATACA
Organism: Necrosyrtes monachus; assembly: GCA_037953605.1. NCBI lineage: Eukaryota > Metazoa > Chordata > Aves > Accipitriformes > Accipitridae > Necrosyrtes > Necrosyrtes monachus. Next base: position 573,677 of record JAZGTQ010000603.1, on the reverse strand, counting down.
TACACTTGGTATGTGTGTGTAAATATATGTATGTGTGCCACCTACATAATGAAGGGAGCATCCCATATGCTTGATTTTTATTGCAGCATCCTGGCTGGATTTTTGCTTCCTCCAAACCACCCGAGATTTTTTGCCGTGGTTCCCCCATCGGCACCGCCTCATTCCTCGGGGTAAAATGGTCGCCAAGCCGCTGGTGAGAGTGGCTCATCCCTCTGCCATCACAGTCCGATATCCCTGTATCCCACCAGGAAGCATGAAAGCCTCAGCCTTGGTGAGCACCATCATGGAAGTTCATCTGGAGAGTTTGTAATCAGGTACTAACTAACGGTACAGGCTTTCAACGAAGGAAGTGATGAACAGGGAGAGATAAACACATTAACAGCAAACCAAATAAAATACAACACGATGGTCACAGCTTGTAACACGAGATGCCAACCAACATCCCACCAAAATGTCCTACCAAGGCTATCCAGCAGTTCGTTCAACCTTGGGTCTTGTTAATGACCCCGCTGGCTAACGAGACTATATAATCCCTTTGGACTCATGGGAGCACCTTGGTTTTGCCAGGAAGGCAACGTTTCTTCTACATCTCCTTTCCCTGGACCCACAAGTCCCCATGGAGATGCTGGGGCTCTCGGATGTGATGGTCCCATGTGCTGAGGTGAAGGAAGAGCCACGTTGTCCACGTACCCAAAGCACCTGCTGGTAAATCTCCTCCTTCTTTACATCTGCGTGCAGGCACTCACATTTAAAAGCAGCGGGGCTCACACAACCACTTATCCCCCCCAGAAAAAAACCTTGGTGGGGCATTAGCACCGCCAGCTATCTCTGAATTTGCCCCTCCAAGATCACGAGGCTCACGGGATGAGACCAAACGGGTGGAAGTCCCTGCCTCGGGAGGCAACAAGCCCCTACTTTCGTGGCACGTCACTCCCTGGAGAAGCTCCCTGGCCCACCGGCACCTCCTCCAAGTGGGTCCTCTGATGGAGAAGACACTCGGTACCCACGCTGAATGACTTCCCGCAGACCACACATGCATAGGAGCTCTCCTGTGTGTGGTTCTGCTGGTGTGTGGCGAGGTGGGAGCTGGTCCGAAAGGTTTTCTGGCATTGCTGGCAGCTGTATGGCATCTCCCCAGTGTGGATCCGCTGGTGCAAGATAAGTTTATGCTTCTGAGTAAAGGATTTCTCGCAATCAGAGCAGGAAAAAGGTTTTTCTCCAGTGTGGGTCCTCCGATGCCCGGAAAGGCTCGAGTTCCGGGTGAAGCACTCCCCGCACTCGGGGCACTCGTACGGTCTCTCTCCCTTGTGGATCCTGTGGTGGGTGACGAGGTTGGAGAAGTCACTGAAGGTCTTCCCACAATCTGGGCACTTGTAGGGTCGTTCTCCCGTGTGATTTCTTTGGTGGCGTCTCAGGCTGTTTCTCCAGCAGAAGGTCTTCCCACACTCTGGGCATTTATGGGTCTTCTGCTTAGCATGGGTCACCGGCTTGCTCGTGGCTGCATGGGTGTTCTTCACAGACACCCCTTGTCTCATCAGTGTCTGCTCCTTCTTGCTCTCCAACTCCTCCCCCAGCACCTGGGGTGGTTTTCCTGGCTTCAGCTGGGAGCTCTCGGTGCCTGCTCAAGAAAGACAAAGCCATTGCACCAACAGGACCTCCGCAACCAGGGATGGAGGAGAAACCCAAGTATCTGTTGGGGTAACACAAGACCCGTGGGGGATTTGCAGCGGTGGAGGACGGGTGAAGAGAGGCCACAAATGAACCTGTCCAAAAATGACCGTGGGAAATGTTCTTGGAGACCACTTGCTATCACCAAGACTGAATCATGAACCCCCCTACATGGATGAATTTATTCCAATGCAGCTCCATTAGTTGGTGGTCTCCACCCAAACCTCCTGCTCAGAGCAGGACTATCCCCACCGATAGTTCAACTCAACCTGGGGACAGAGCAAATCCATCCCCAGGAACATCTCCCACCCCATCATTACTGCCACGCTAGGAGCAGGAATCCCAACACAGACACACCACGTGCTTCTCCAGACCATCCCCACCCACAGCTCCACCAGGGCATGGGACATCTCACGCTAAGCCCCCTCCAAGGACTCACCATTGTGGAGGACTTGCTCATGCTTCCTGAGGTGAGACCTCTTCCGGAAGGTCTTCTCGCAGTGTGAGCAGGGGTACGGTCTCTCTCCCGTGTGGATGCGTTGGTGGGTAATGAGGTCCGAGCGCCAGGAGAAGCGTTTCCCGCACGTGGTGCAGAGGAAGGGCTTCTCCCGGGTGTGTGTCCTCCAGTGACGCAGGAGGACCACGCTCTGCGTGAAGCTCTTCCCACAATCCAGGCACTTGAAGGGCTTCTCTCCCGTGTGGATCCGTCGGTGACGGGTCAGGCTGCTCCCCCAGGTGAAGATCTTCTTGCAGTCCCCACACTTGTACACCTTCTGTGTGGAGCTACTCCTTGGTTGGGTTGCGTCTTCTTGAAGGTCTTCAGCATACGTCCCTTTGAAAGAGCATTTTCGGGGTCTTCTCGGTACTTGGCTACCTTCCTTATCATCTGGCTGATGCTGAACATCGTGGTCCATGTCCACCTTGGGGCTCTGGGGCTCCTCTCTGGGTCCTGCCAGCATCACCCTGTGCTCTTCCATGGGCTGGGACTCCTTCTTCTTCTCACTGTCTGTCCCGTCACCTGTTGGGAGACCAAAGGGGGTCATCTGATGTCTGTTAAGGGATATTAAGAGCAGCCACCTCCTCCAGCAGCTCCAGCCCACACCAGTACCACCCACTATGGTGCTGCCCAGCTGCTGGAGCCCTTCTAGCAAGACTTCCACCCACTCCAGTAGCTGTACTGGGATCCCAGCTCACTCCAGTAGCTGACACCACAGAGCAGGGGTGCTGACACCTCGTCTGACTCCTGTAGATGACCCCAAACCCGCTCACACCAGTCCCCCCAGTAGCTAACACTGTGTCCAGAATCTGTTAAGAAAAAGACTGAATAACGAAGACAGGACCAACTGTGATGACCGACGCGTAGACAAACCAACCCCCTTGTACCTTGCCGCCAGCCCCTTTTACACCCTTTTTTGGCCTGGCCCCCCCTTTTCTCCTCCCTGCCCCCCTTCACCTCCTCCATACGCACAGCCCCCCCTCCAGCGTTGCATCCTTACCAGCTGCAAAGCTCTTGGTAGAACTTCAGAGTTCTACTGGTGGGTAGAAGACCACCCCTTAACATGACCAGCGAGGTTTGTTTCTGGTTATTGTCTTCGTTAACGCTAATTGGGCAGTGTTTTGGGTTTGTGTGGCAGGTTTTTGGTAGAGAGGGAGGGGGCTACTTGGGTGGCTCCTGTGAGAAGCTGCTAGAAGCTTCCCTGGCTTCAAGTCAGACCCACCTCTGGCCAAGGCCGACCCAATCAGCGACAGCAGCAAAGGTGTGCTGGAGGAGGGGATGCCCCTGCAGCCCATGAAGGTGAATGGTGGAGCAGATGCCCACCTGGAGGACCCCACACCAGAGCAGGTAGATGCCCCCGAAGATGGCCGTGACTCCATGGGAAAGCCTGCACTGGGGCGGTCTGTGCCTGAAGGACTGCAGCCCGTGGAAAGGACCCATGCCGGAGCAGTCCGTGAAGGACTGTCTCCCGTGGGAGGGACCCCACACCGGAGCAGGGGAAGAGTGAGGAGTCCTCCCCCTGAGGAGGAAGGAGCGGCAGAGACAAGGTGGGATGAACTGACCCCAACCCCCATTCCCCATCCCCCTGCGCCGCTTGGGGGGAGGAGGGAGAGAAAATTGGAGTGGAGTTAAGCCTGGGATTGTGTTTTGAGATCTGGTTTTACTTCTCATTATCCTGTTTTGATCTGATTGATAACAAACTAAATTGATTTGGGGTTTTTTCACCCAAGTTGAGCCTGGTTTTTGCCCGTGACCATCACTGGTGAGTGATCCCTCCCTGTCCTTGTCTCGACCCACGAGCTTTTCCTTCTCTTTTCTCCTCCCCATCCCACCGGGCGGGAGAAGTGAGCGATGCCCTCGTGGTGCTTTATTGCTGGCTGGGCTGAAACTACGACACACGCTCACTTGCACCCCACGGGTGGGCTGGGACTGACCACCACCACCTCACCGTGTGTCCCAAAGCATCATCAACCTCCGGCATCCATCTGGACCTGGTGACGGTGTAGTCATACATTTGAGTTACGGCCTAAACTGTGGTGATACCGCTCAATTTAGGGTTAAACACGATGTGTTGTCCTTTAAGGAGGACCATTACTCAATAGCTTCACTATTCGAGCCTGATTACTTTGTATGAATTATTCAGGTTTTGCTATCGACTATGCCCTTGAAGAAGAAACTAAAGACCGATAAAAAAGGAACATCCTGCCCCAGAACGATTGCCAAAGAAGCGTGAACTAAGGGAAAGGTAAAGGCGGCAGCCGGAGATCACAACCACCGACTCAGTTCTAGGCTGGAAGAACTTGCCCACACACACACACCTGCAAGGAGCATGCATGCTAATTTACATAGTGAGCGAGGCTAATTTAAACATAACTGGCCAATAGTGGATGAGATGGTGACTGCTAACCCATGAATGGGAATTCAAGCGGGTTTTTACTAATCATGTAAGAGAATAAATCCCTTGTCGTTCTTTGGTGTGGTGTGCCAGCTTTCTGGAATTCCCACCCGGCACCCACCTCTGCGCAGACATGAAATAAAGAAATCTCTCGGCTCTGGGTGCAAGACTGGCTCATTGCACACCGGGTACCAAACCCCTTTGGGGGGGGACACAGCAGGACCCATGTGTCGGGCAGGACCCAACCACCACCCCCCCGCCCCACAGCTGCATCCCAGCCCCCCCCCGGGACCCTCAGCCCCACGGCACAGCCCGGGGACTCTCCCGGGGGGGAGCGGGGCAGAGAGGGGCTGGGGCTGCCCCGGGCCCCCCCTCCCCGGTTACCTGCGGGGTGCGGCGGGGGCAGAGCCCGGGCGGGGGGCGATGCTCCCGGGGGGGGACACGGGGGGGATGCGGGGCGCTCGGTGGTCGCCGTGGAGGCGGCTCCTCGTGTGAGCCGGATGCAGTGAAGCCTTCCTCCTCTTCCTCCTCCTCTTCCTGCTCCTGCTCCTCCTCTATCCCACCTCCTCCTCTATCCCACCTCCTCCTCCATCCCCCCTCCTCCTCCATCCTTACTCGTCCTTCATCCCGCCTTCCTCTTCCATCCCTCCTCCACTCGGGACCCGCGCCCACCCTTGGTCCCCACTTCCACCCACCGCCCCCTCCCAAAAACCCCCTGATCGCATCCCCCGGGAGGGCCCGGGATGGAGCTGGGTCAGGCCGGGATGGGGCAGAGCTGGGCCCTTGGCTGCTCCCACCCACTGGGTGAATCCGGGAAGGGGAAAAGAAGAGTAAAAGTGAGAAAACGCGTGAGTGGAGATAAAAAGAGTTTAATAAGAGAAAGGAGGAGGAGGAGAAGGAGAAGGAGAAGGAGAAGGAGAAGGAGAAGGAGAAGGAGAAGGAGGAGAGGGAGAAGAGAAGGAGAGGGAGAAGAAGGAGAAGGAGAAGGAGGAGGAGAAGGAGAGGGAGAAGAAGGAGAAGGAGAAGGAGAAGGAGAAGGAGAAGGAGAAGGAGAAGGAGAAGGAGAAGGAGAAGGAGAAGGAGAGGGAGGGGGAGAAGAAGGAGAGGAGAAGGAGGAGAAGGAGAAGGAGGACAGGGAGAAGAGGATGAGAAGGAGAGGGAGAAGGAGGACTGATGCAAAGGCCACCACTCATCACCTCCCATGGGGAGACAGATGCCCAGCCTGTTCCTGACCGAAATCTGGCCAACTCCCTCCCCCAAACTCCCTCCTCTCCATTTTATTGCTGAGCATGACGTGATATGGCCAGGACTATTGCTTTGGTTGGGTTGGGTCATCTGCCTGGCTGTGTGCCCCCTCCAGTTTTCTTGTGCATCTCCCAAATCTATTCACTGTTAAATGAACAGGACACAAATCTGAAAGACACTATGAGCAAAATCCACAATAGTTGATAGAAACTTCAAAAAAAGAAGTACTTCTTCTATTAATGGTAAGGGGACATATACATACACTTGGTATGTGTGTGTAAATATATGTATGTGTGCCACCTACATAATGAAGGGAGCATCCCATATGCTTGATTTTTATTGCAGCATCCTGGCTGGATTTTTGCTTCCTCCAAACCACCTGAGATTTTTTGCCGTGGTTCCCCCATCGGCACCGCCTCATTCCTCGGGGTAAAATGGTCGCCAAGCCGCTGGTGAGAGTGGCTCATCCCTCTGCCATCACAGTCCAATATCCCTGTATCCCACCAGGAAGCATGAAAGCCTCAGCCTTGGTGAGCACCATCATGGAAGTTCATCTGGAGAGTTTGTAATCAGGTAATAACTAACGGTACAGGCTTTCAACGAAGGAAGTGATGAACAGGGAGAGATAAACACATTAACAGCAAACCAAATGAAATACAACACGATGGTCACAGCTTGTAACACGAGATGCCAACCAACATCCCACCAAAATGTCGTACCAAGGCTATCCAGCAGTTTGTTCAACCTTGGGTCTTGTTAATGACCCCGCTGGCTAATGAGACTATATAATCCCTTTGGACTCATGGGAGCACCTTGGTTTTGCCAGGAAGGCAACGTTTCTTCTACATCTCCTTTCCCTGGACCCACAAGTCCCCATGGAGATGCTGGGGCTCTCAGATGTGATGGTCCCATGTGCTGAGGTGAAGGAAGAGCCACGTTGTCCATGTACCCAAGGCACCTGCTGGTAAATCTCCTCCTTCTTTACATCTGCGTGCAGGCACTCACATTTAAAAGCAGCGGGGCTCACACAACCACTTATCCCCCCCGAAAAAAACCTTGGTGGGGCATTAGCACCGCCAGCTATCTCTGAATTTGCCCCTCCAAGATCACGAGGCTCACGGGATGAGACCAAACGGGTGGAAGTCCCTGCCTCGGGAGGCAACAAGCCCCTAATTTCGTGGCACGTCACTCCCTGGAGAAGCTCCCTGGCCCACCGGCACCTCCTCCAAGTGGGTCCTCTGATGGAGAAGACACTCGGTACCCACGCTGAATGACTTCCCGCAGACCACACATGCATAGGAGCTCTCCTGTGTGTGGTTCTGCTGGTGTGTGGCGAGGTGGGAGCTGGTCCGAAAGGTTTTCTGGCATTGCTGGCAGCTGTATGGCATCTCCCCAGTGTGGATCCGCTGGTGCAAGATAAGTTTTTGCTTCTGAGTAAAGGATTTCTTGCAATCAGAGCAGGAAAAAGGTTTTTCTCCAGTGTGGGTCCTCCGATGCCTGGAAAGGCTCGAGTTCTGGGTGAAGCACTCCCCGCACTCGGGGCACTCGTACGGTCTCTCTCCCTTGTGGATCCTGTGGTGGGTGACGAGGTTGGAGAAGTCACTGAAGGTCTTCCCACAATCTGGGCACTTGTAGGGTCGTTCTCCCGTGTGATTTCTTTGGTGGCGTCTCAGGCTGTTTCTCCAGCAGAAGGTCTTCCCACACTCTGGGCATTTATGGGTCTTCTGCTTAGCATGGGTCACCGGCTTGCTCGTGGCTGCATGGGTGTTCTTCACAGACACCCCTTGTCTCATCAGTGTCTGCTCCTTCTTGCTCTCCAACTCCTCCCCCAGCACCTGGGGTGGTTTTCCTGGCTTCAGCTGGGAGCTCTCGGTGCCTGCTCAAGAAAGACAAAGCCATTGCACCAACAGGACCTCCGCAACCAGGGATGGAGGAGAAACCCAAGTATCTGTTGGGGTAACACAAGACCCGTGGGGGATTTGCAGCGGTGGAGGACGGGTGAAGAGAGGCCACAAATGAACCTGTCCAAAAATGACCGTGGGAAATGTTCTTGGAGACCACTTGCTATCACCAAGACTGAATCATGAACCCCCCTACATGGATGAATTTATTCCAATGCAGCTCCATTAGTTGGTGGTCTCCACCCAAACCTCCTGCTCAGAGCAGGACTATCCCCACCGATAGTTCAACTCAACCTGGGGACAGAGCAAATCCATCCCCAGGAACATCTCCCACCCCATCATTACTGCCATGCTAGGAGCAGGAATCCCAACACAGACACACCACGTGCTTCTCCAGACCATCCCCACCCACAGCTCCACCAGGGCATGGGACATCTCACGCTAAGCCCCCTCCAAGGACTCACCATTGTGGAGGACTTGCTCATGCCTTATGAGGTGAGACCTCTTCCGGAAGGTCTTCTCGCAGTGTGAGCAGGGGTACGGTCTCTCCCCCGTGTGGATGCGTTGGTGGGTAATGAGGTCCGAGCGCCAGGAGAAGCGTTTCCCGCACGTGGTGCAGAGAAAGGGCTTCTCCCGGGTGTGTGTCCTCCAGTGACGCAGGAGGACCACGCTCTGCGTGAAGCTCTTCCCACAATCCAGACACTTGAAGGGCTTCTCTCCCGTGTGGATCCGTCGGTGACGGGTCAGGCTGCTCCCCCAGGTGAAGATCTTCTTGCAGTCCCCACACTTGTACACCTTCTGTGTGGAGCTACTCCTTGGTTGGGTTGCGTCTTCTTGAAGGTCTTCAGCATACGTCCCTTTGAAAGAGCATTTTCGGGGTCTTCTCGGTACTTGGCTACCTTCCTTATCATCTGGCTGATGCTGAACATCGTGGTCCATGTCCACCTTGGGGCTCTGGGGCTCCTCTCTGGGTCCTGCCAGCATCACCCTGTGCTCTTCCATGGGCTGGGACTCCTTCTTCTTCTCACTGTCTGTCCCGTCACCTGTTGGGAGACCAAAGGGGGTCATCTGATGTCTGTTAAGGGATATTAAGAGCAGCCACCTCCTCCAGCAGCTCCAGCCCACACCAGTACCACCCACTATGGTGCTGCCCAGCTGCTGGAGCCCTTCTAGCAAGACTTCCACCCACTTCAGTAGCTGTACTGGGATCCCAGCTCACTCCAGTAGCTGACACCACAGAGCAGGGGTGCTGACACCTCGTCTGACTCCTGTAGATGACCCCAAACCCACTCACACCAGTCCCCCCAGTAGCTAACACTGTGTCCAGAAACAGTTAAGAAAAAGACTGAATAACGAAGACAGGACCAACTGTGATGACCGACGCGTAGACAAACCAACCCCCTTGTACCTTGCCGCCAGCCCCTTTTACACCCTTTTTTGGCCTGGCCCCCCTTTTCTCCTCCCTGCCCCCCTTCACCTCCTCCATACGCACAGCCCCCCCTCCAGCGTTGCATCCTTACCAGCTGCAAAGCTCTTGGTAGAACTTCAGAGTTCTACTGGTAGGTGGAAGACCACTCATTAGTGCGACCAGCAACCCATTTCTGGTTATTGTCTTCGTTAACACTAATTGGGCAGTGTTTTATGTCTCCGCGTGCTCGTCTCCCTCCCTTGCCTTATCCTCCTTCTCATGCTCCAAATGGCCTTGCCCGTTAGCGCCAGTAACGAGGTCTGCCTTTATCGCCGCTTTTCTTATCATGGTGTGGGGAGGGTTTGTCCCTGGTGTTCTTGCTGATGGCTTCTTGGTCCAGATACTCTTAAAGGAGACGTGTGTTGGGTGCCTGGGGGAACTGCAGGCAGAGGAGCCGTGGAAAGAGGGGGCAGCTATTGAAATTTGGGGGGCAGAAGGTCCTTACGTGGGGACGACACGCTCTCATGGCTCTTCTCTTGTGTGATGTGGTCACGGGAAGAGCATCGGTCCATGTGTCACCCCACGGCTGGGCAAGGCTGGTGAAGCCCCATCCCCTTGGGTGATGTTGAAGGTCCACCTGGGGAGGCTTCAGAGCCCCCCCAAGTTATTTGGGGGGGATACCCGGCCTCCTCTGTGGCGTTATTTAGGGGAGAACTGGAGGATGTGCAGGGAGATCCCAGCTCGAGGCAGCAATCGATGGGCACCGGTGCCCCCCCCAAGCTGGGGGGGTGCAACATCACCCCCAGCCCCAACGGGGACCACCTACACCGAGCACAAAGCAGTAAGGAGCCATGCTGGGTCTGGGGGGGGGGGGTCCCTCTTCTTGACCCTCTCCCCAGACCCCCCCCATTATCTGTGGGGTGCTGCCCTGGACACCCCCATTCACTGTGGGTGCTACCTTGAGGTCCCCCATTACCTTCAGGGCACTGCCGAGGACCCCCCCCATTTCCCACAGGTTCCTGCCTGGGACCCCCATGTCCCCTGTGGCCGCTGCCCAGGACCCCCCCCCTTCCATCTGGGTGCTGCCCTGGGGTCCCCCATTACCTCCAGCAGCTGCCCGGGCCCCCCCCACCCCCAGTACCTGCAGGTGCCACCCCAGGGTCCCCCATTCCCTCTGGGTGCTGCCCAGGACCCCCCCATTCCCTGTGCCCACTGCCTGGAACACTCCCCCCCCCCCGGTTCCATCTGGATGCTCTCCCGGGACCCCCCCCCCGGTCCCTGCGGTCGCTCCCCGGGACGCCCCCCGTCCCTACAGCTGCTGTCCCGGACCCCCCCTCACCCATTCCCTACAGGGACCCCCCCCAGCACCCTACGGGCTCTACGCCGGACCCCCCCCACCCATTCCCTACAGGGACCCCCCCAGCACCCTACGGGCTCTACGCCGGACACCCCCCCCCCGTACCCCCCACCCCCCGTTACCTGCGGGCGCTGCCGCCTCCCTCCACGGAGCGCACGGTGACGATCGACTCCGACCGGTCCCGGGGGGTGCACGGTGGGATGTTCTCCCCCCCCCCGCCACCCCAGTCACCCACTCCCCCCCCCAACCCCCCCGCCCCCCGGTCCCAGCCCCTTCCTGTGCCTCTGCACACCCAGTCGGGCTGCAACAAACCGGTGCTACCGGAGGATGCTTATTTGGGGGGGGGGACGGGGGGACTGGAGCCCCCCCACCCCAGCCCCTCTCCGCTACCCCCTTCCAAGGAAAAGCAACCTCAAGGTTTAATTGGACAAAATAAATAATAATGACTTTTTTTTTTTTTTTTAGAAAGCTAGACACAAAGGAAGGTGCTACCTTTTTCCAGAAATTACAGAATTTGCCAATTCTCACCCACGCATTGAGGCTGGGGATTAAAATAAAATGTTAAAAAGAAACAAGAAAAAAGGTCCGGAGTTGATAAAAACCCGTGGAAACACGATACGAATGTGTTTCGTCTTGTTTTGGTTCTTTAACAAAAGAAGGCGCGGCCGTCAAGGCTTCGTCCCGGGGCAGCCGTGGCCTTTGAGAAATGTGGATTTTTTGGGTCATCCTCGGGTCAGGACCTTCTGCTGGAGGACGGGGCCCTTGAGATGCAGCAAACGGTGTTAGATGGATAACGAGAAGCTAATTTAGTTGTCACCAAAAAAAATATATCTTGGTCCTAAGTTGGATGTCCCAACAAGGGACCATGAGATGAGAGCAGGGACTTGATTTCACCCCTCTTAAATGGTGTCCCTGGTCTGAAAAATATCTTCCAAAGGCTGTAATTTAAACCTAAATCTGATTAATTCCACCCATTAATGCGGTTCCAGTATCTCAGGATGGAGGTGAAGGAGAAGAAAAGTCCTCCCGTTTGGTTTCAAGAGCTGGCCCAGTCTGGGGAAGGGGGGACTGAGCTCCTGGACATCAGGTAGGACCCACTTCTCAGCTTAGAAAAATCCAGATATTGGGTTTTTCTTTCTCAGAAAAGCTTAGTTTTCCTGCACCAATTAATGTTAAGCATTATTAATGATGTCTCTGGACTGACCAAGGTTTATTTTATTGCTGGAGGATGACAGGGGGTGAAAGAGAGGATGACGAGGTCAGAACTTGACTGCCCTCTGCATCCTGAGCATGAGGTATGGGGCTGGAGACCCCAAAAGTCACAGCCCACCATGGATGCCCACCTACGCCAGAAGAGTTGCCACCACCTTCTACTTCATGTGGTGGTTCTGGTGGGACCTCAGCTCCTCATAGCTCTTCCTACACACGGAGAACTTGTAGGGAGCCTCTTCCATGTGGGTCTATTGGTGTTTGATGAGCTTTGAGCTCATGGTGAAGTCCTTCCTGCAGTTGGAACATCTATAGGGTCTCTCACCATGATAGATCCTCTGGTGCAACATGAGGTTGGAGCCATCCCTGAAGCTCCTCTAGCATTCAGGGCAAGTGTAGGGTCACCCACACCAGGGGAGTTGCCACCATCTTCTACTCCATGTGGTGTTTCTGGTGAGACCTCAGTTCTTCCTGCACATGGAGAACTTCTAGGGACCCTCTTCCATGTGGGCCTACTGGTGTTTGATGAGCTTTGAGCTCATGGTGAAGCCCTTCCCGCAGGTTGGGCATCTATAGGGTCTCTCCCCACTGTGGGTCCACTGGTGCCTGCTCAGGTTGGAGCTCCTGCCAAAGCTTTTCCTGCAGTCCTGGCCCATGTAAGGTCTCTCTCCTGCATGGGTCATCTGATGAGTGGTGAGATGGGACCTCTAGGCAAAGCACTTCCCACAGCTTGGGCAGACATAGGACTTCTCCCCCAGTATGGATCCTACAGTGGGAGATCAGGTCCACACTCTGGCCAAAGGTCTTTCCGCAGAAGATGGGTCTTGCCGTGACAGATCTTCTGGTGGGAGATGAGGTTGGAGCCATCGCCGAAGCTCGTCCAGCACTTGGGGCAGGTGTTGGGTCACTCACCGGTGTGGTGATGGATCAGGTTGTACCTCCAGCTGAAGGTGCGCTCAGATATTTTCAGCGTTGAGCACATCTTCCCCTGAGGGAGGAGCAGCATCGAGGTCCTCAAAGATGCCTTGGCCATGAGAGAAGCTGGTCTGCGTCATCTCAGTGGTGATTCCCCAGCTGCCTCTCACCCAGCTCCAGGCTTTGGGAATCTTCCTCCTCGTCGGTCCTTCCAGCTACCAGCCCCAAGGAGGATGATGAAGGTGTCGCAAATGAGATTTTTACTGCATAGCTTTGGTTTAGCAGCAATTTAGGATTTATTAATATTTTTGAGATAGAGGTTGTATAATTTTAACAGTACTTAATCATCAGCCAGTTTAACAGAGCAGTTCAATGGAATTTGTTACAATAAAATTCGTGACTTAAAGATTTGAAAATGGCAAGGATCACCCCAAAATTCCCGCCGGGTTGCACACACAGATAGAGTTGAAATCAAATCACGTGCATGCACAGACAGGTAAAATAGTTGCCAACCAAATCATGCAGAGGACAGGCAAATAGTTCTTGCAAAATCATCGACGGATGATCTTTCAATCCTTGCCAAATCTACCCCGAGAGGGGGTCCTAGCTCCGGGGGGAGATATTGGGTCACACAACCAACTGCGGTCCCGGAGAGCTCCAAAGGTCTCACCTTGGATCGTTATTTATAGGGTCTTGAGACCAAGATAACAGCACAACGGGAGGTTTTCCCAAAGCACGCATGGCTTATCCTGAGATCTCCAGGTGGCCCGGCGATGGCACCTGGGGGGGTTGCACCACCACAGAAGATCAGGAGGACATCCCGGGGGTGTGGGAGGTGGGATGTCCATCAAACAGAGGGCAGGGATGCGGGCATTGCTCTGGGACGTTCCGGCCAAGGGTTTCCCCATGGCCTTGTCCCACCTTAGGCTGGAGAAGGGGCACAGGATGGGATGGAGACCCAAGAGGTGCTCGATTGGAGACGTGAGCTGATAGAAACGGGCAGCTCCAAGCCTGACCTACTTTCCTCCTCCATTCCCCGGAGGAGAAGACGCCCCTTGGGAGCCGCTGCCCCCCTCTGCTGACTCGAGGAGGAGCTCTTGGAGGTCACCACCCCTTCAATCCCTCAAGATAAAAAACCTTTCTTAGCTACAAAGCCTCTTGCTGGGTTGTCCAAGTAGCCCACCCAAACCTGGAGGAGATCTTGGCTCCACGCGGGTACATCCGGACACCGTCCTTCACGGGTTTCATCCCTCTAAACTCAAGGATGGTGTCCTGATCTCCACCCCACGGTGGATAAAACCCCACCATGACCCCCCCCCGGCATGGTTTAGAGCAGTGACAAGCTCATGACATCGTCCCCTTGGGTATCACCTTCCCCCTGGTCCAGCTTTGGACCAGCCCAGCATCTCCTAAGGATGCTCCAGGCCACGGGGGCTCTTCCTCCACGAGGAAGATGTGCGGCGCAGGAGGACGGATCCGCACCAAATCCCAGCTCCTTGACCTAATTTAGATGTTTACCAGAGGATGGAGGAGAAGGCGGGGGGGGGGGGGGGGGGAGTTTTCTCCCCCACCTATTTCTGCTCATCGGTTTCAAAGGGAGCTGAGCCAAAAGGGTGCTGAGCACCGTGCACAGGGATGCTGAGTACCATGCACCATGCATGGGGTGCAGCTAGCAGGGTGCTGAGCACCATGCACAGGGTGCAGCTGGAAGGGTGCTGAGCACCATGCACAGCGTGCAGCTGGAAGGGTGCTGAGCACCATGCACAGGGATGCTGAGCACCATGCACCATGCAGACGGTGCAGCTAGCAGGGTGCTGAGCACCGTGCACAGGGTGCAGCTGGAAGGGTGCTGAGCACCATGCACCATGCATGGGGTGCAGCTGGAAGGGTGCTGAGCACCATGCACCGGGTGCAGCTAGCAGGGTGCTAAGCCCCATGCAGTGGCTGTAGCTGGAAGGGTGCTGAGCAGCACACACAGGGATGCTGAGCACCGTGCAGAGGCTGCAGCCGGATGGGTGCTGAGCACCGCGCACAGGCCGCAGCAGGCTGCGTGGGTGCCGCGGGAAGGCCGCCGAGCACCGAACCACCATACCAACCCCAGTGGGGTGCCCAGGAAGGGGGGGGACACGACAGGATTCAGGGGTCCCCCCCCGTGGCATGGGCGCTGCGGGTGCTGGCGCTGGGATCACAGGCGCTCCTGCTCCCAGCAGGGTTGCAGCAGCCTGGGCCCTGCGGGAGCTGCCTGCACCCTGCCTGCACCCTGCGGTACAGGCAGCGAGGGGGGGGGGCAGGAGTGCTGTGGATTATGGGGGGGGGGGGCAGGGATTATCCATCCATCAGGGTAATCCCTGTAGGCAAGGAGGGGGGGGGGCTGGGTGGGCAGGATGCGGCCCCAGGATTAACTGGGTGTGCACGGGTGTGTGCACGGGTGCAAGGAGTTGGGGGGGATTAATCTGGGTGTGCGTGCAAAGGATTGAGGGGGGGTTAATGGGAGGGGGGCTGTGGGCAGGTCTGCCTGTGGGTGTATGTTGGGGGCGAGTGTGCACGAGTGTGCAAGGAGGTGGGGGTGCGAGTGCCTGGGTGTCCATGGCGCCGTGTGTGTGTGCGTAAAGGGGCGGGGGGTGCATCGTTGTGGGTGTGCACAACCGTGCAAGGCGATGAGGGTGCAAGTGGCTGGGTGTCCGTGGCTCCGTGTGTGCGTGTGTAAAGGCAGGGGGGTTGTGTGTGCATGGGTGTGCACAAGCGTGCAAGGAGATGAGGGTGCAAGTGCCTGGGTGTCCGTGGCTCCGTGTGTGCACACAAGCATGGGGGTTGTGTGTAGGCAGGTGTGCGTCGTCGTGAGTGTGCACAAGTGTGCAAGGAGATGAGGGTGCAAGTGCATGGGTGTCCGTGGCTCTGTGTGTGCATCATTGTGGGTGTGCACAAGTGTGCAAGGCGACGAGGGTGCAAGTGGCTGGGTGTCCGTGGCTCCGTGTGTGTGTGCACAGGCATGGGGGTTGTGTGTAGGTGGGTGTGCGTCGTTGTGAGCGTGCACAAGCGTGCAAGGTGATGAGGGTGCAAGCGCCTGGGTGTCCGTGGCTCCGAGTGTGCGCGTGTAAAGGCAGGGGGGTTGTGGGTGTGCATCGTTGTGAGTGTGCACAAGCGTGCAAGGTGACGAGGGTGCAAGCGCCTGGGTGTGGGTGGCTCCGTGTGTGTGTGCGCACAAGCATGGGGGTTGTGTGTGAGTGGGTGTGTGTCACTGGGAGCATGCACAAGCGTGCAAGGCGACGAGGGTGCGGGTGGCTCCATGTGTGCGTGTGTAAAGGCCGGGGGGGAGGACTGCACATGTGTAAGGCGCCGGTGCAGGGAGGCCACGCGTGTGCAAGGCGCGCGTGTGGGTGCGAGCGGGCGGGTGGGCGAAGGTGCGCGAGGAGCTCCGGGTCCCTGGGGGTGCTGGGGGTCCCTGAGGGTCTCGGGGGGGGTGCCCCCCCCTCGGGGAGAAGGAACCCCTTGACACACGCGTGTGACACACCCGTGGCCACAGCCTTATGGGGGGACAGCACAACCGCACGGGTGTGTCCCCCCCCAAAATCCCACTGTCACCCACCCCCCATACCCCCCCCCTCCCTCCAACAGCCCCCCCCCCGCAGCGGGACCGCACTCCTCTCCCTCCCCTCTACCGAGGCGGAGCCGGCCCCTCCCCCTCCCCCCGTCCCCCCCCCGCACCCTCCCCCCCCACCTGGGTCCCTCCCGCGGGCAGCCCCGGCCCCAGCGCCCATCCCCGTGGCGCCGCGCCGCATCCCCCCCCCTCCCCAATTCCTGAGACCGGTCGTGCCCCCCCCCCCGCCCCCATCCGTCTGTCTGTCCATCCGAGCCCCCCCCCCCCCCCCCGGATTTTTTCCCCTCCCTCCATCACCGGGAGTTTCCCATCCTCCACCCGGAGCATCTCCATCTTCATCCTCCCTCCCCCCCCCGAGCTCCGTGTCCCCCCCCCGAGCTCCGTGACACCCCCCCACCTCCGTGTGTGTCCCCCCGCATCGCTACCCCCCCATCCCATTTCACACCCCCCCCCCATTTCACACCCCCCCCAGGCTCCTCCTCTGTGCCCCCCCCCCCCCGCGGACAAGCCCAGGCCAAGGTAAGACACCACCAACACTTCCCCCCCCCCGCGAAAAATAGGGGGTGCCCCCTTTTTTTGGGTGGGGCGGGCCACGCTGTAGCGGGGGGGTTGGGAAGAGGTGGGGGGGTGGGGAGAGCTGGGGGGGTAGGGAGGGGCACTGCCCCATCCCCCTTTTGTGGCCATGGGAGGGTGGGGTTGACACCCCCCCCTTGTTTTCATGCAGGGGTTGCACCCCAATAATGCCCCCCCCTTAAAACTGCACCCCCCCCCAGAGCCCTCTCCCAACCTGGCATGCTTGGACCCCCCCATCCTGGGACCCCTGCCCCCCCCATCTTGGCACCCCTCTGCCCCCCCCCGCTCCCCCATCCTGGGACCCCTCTCTGCCCCCCAATTCCCCCCCCCAAGACCCTGACAGCCCCCCCCCCCCCAGCCTGGGCCCTGGCACCCCCAAACTCCCCCCCCCACAAACTGGGATCCCTATTCCCCCCCCCCATACTGGGACACCTACCCACTCATCCTGGACCTCCCCCCCGAATCCTGGGACCCCCCCCCTCAATGCTGGGACCCCCCCATCCTTGGTGAGTGGAAATTTGAGGTGCTGGGGGGGGGGGCCCTTTGCCAAGGGTGAGGAGCACCCAGCACCTCCACCCCCAACCCCCCCCAGCTGGGGTCCCATGGGTGCCCCCCCCCAATAGTCCCACCCGGGGGGGCCAATATGGGGCTGGGGGGGGGCCGGTGGGGGCCACGCCTGCATCCTACGAGCTCAGCAGTAACCAAGCAACTGCCTTAGCGCCTCTAATTAGCCCTGATTAGTGCCCGGGTTAATTACCCCAAGGCCTGGCCGTGCTTGGGGGGGGAGACGGGGAGGGGACAGAAGCTGGGGGGGGAGGGGGGGTGTCCCTGTCATCCCATCCGCCCCCCCCCCAAACCACCCCCCAGGCCAGGATTGGGCCCACCCTGCGCCAGCTGGGAAATTCTTCAACCTATTAAATAATTATTTATTAATTTTTTAAAATTTTTAAAATCTTGGGAAAAAAAAATAAATTAAAAAAAAAATTTTTAAAGAATTTAAAAATTCAAAATAAATTTAAAACAATTCTAAAATAAATATAAATTATTTGTCTGGGACGTGGGTGAATACAGCCCGGGGCGGGAGGTGGGGGCTGAGGGGGCTGTACCGGCTGTTTGCACACTCGCGTCCCTCCGCAACGTGCGTGTGTAAGCGGGGTGTAGTTTGCATTGCGCGTGCTCAAGAGGGGTGTAGGTTGCACCGTGTGTGTAAGCAGGGTGTAGGTTGCACTGTGAGTGTCCAAGCAAGGTGTAGGTTGCACCATGCGCGTGCAAGCCGGGTGTAGTTTGCACTGTGCATGTGTAAGCCAGGTGTAGGTTGCACCGTGAGTGCGTCAGCGGGGTGTAGTTTGCACTGCGCGTGCATAGAAAGGGGATAACGCGTGCGCACCTGGCACTGTGAGTGTGGAAGCAGGGTGTACTTTTGCACCGTGAGTGTGCAAACGGGATGTGGGTTGCACTGTGCATGTGTGAGTGCGGTGTAGGTTGCACTGTGAGTGTGCAAGCAGGGTGTAGCTTGCACAGCACGTGTGTGGACGGCTGTAGCTCACTCCCTGTGTGTGCAAACAGGGGTGTAGTTTGCACTGTGAGTGTGCAAATGGGGTGTAGCTTGCACAATGCACGTGTGAATGGCTGTAGCTCGCTCCCCGAGTGTGCAAAGGGGTGTAGCTCATGCTGTGCATGTGTAAGCAGGGTGTAGTTCGCACTCTGTGTGTGCAAACAGGGTGTAGCTTCCACAGCGTATGTGTGAACGGCTGTAGTTCATGCCCTGTGTGTGCAAATGGATGTAACTAGCACTGTGAGTGTGTAAACAAGGTGTAGCTTGCACTGTGTGTGCAAGTGAGGTGTAGATTGCACTGTGAGTGTGTAAACAGGGTGTAGGTTGCACCATGCATGCATAGAAGGGGACAGCATGTGCATCTTGCACTGTGTGTGTAAGAGAGGTGTAATTTGCACTCTGAGTGTGTAAGCAGGGAGTAGGTTGCACTGTGGGTGTGTAAATGGGGTATAGATTGCACAGCACATGTGTGAATGGCTGTAGTTTGTGCCCTGTGCGTGCAAACGGGTGGAACTACCCCATGAGCATGTAAGCAAGGTGTAGTTCGCACTGTGTGTGTGCAACCAGGGTGTAGGCTGCACTGTGCATGCATAGAAGGGGACAAAGTGTGTGCATCTTGCACTGTGGGTGTGCAAATGGGGTGTAGGTTGTGCTGTGAGTGTGCAAACAGGGTGTAGCTTCCACAGCACATACGTGAATGGCTGTAGCTTGCACCTTGTGTGTGCCAACGGGTGTAGCTAGCACTATAAGTGTGTAAGCGGGGTGTAGTTTGCACTGGGAGTGTGCAAGCAGGGTGTAGGTTGTACTGTGAGTGTGTAAGCAGGGTGTAGGTTGCACTGTGGGTGTGTTAATGGGTTGTAGCTTGCACAGTGCACGTGAACGGCTGTAGCTTGCTCCCTGAGTGTGCAAACAGGTGTAGCTCATGCTGTGCTTGTGTAAGCAGGGTGTAGTTTGCACTCTGTGTGTGCAAACGGGGTGTAGCTTGCACAGCACATGCGTGAATGGCTGTAGCTTGCACCTTGTGTGTGCAAACAGGTGTAACTACCCCGTGAGCCTGTAAGCAAGGTGTAGTTTGCACTGGGAGTGTGCAAGCGGGGTGTAGATTGCACTGAGTGTGTAAGCAGGGTGTAGGCTGCACTATGCGTGTGCAGAGGTGTATGTTCCACCGTGCGTGTGCAATCAAGGTGTAGGTTGCGCTATGAGTGTGCAAGCTGGGTGTAGGTTGCGCTGTGCATGTGTAAGGTGGGTGTAGGTTGCACCGTGCGTGTGCAAGCAGGGTGTAGATCGCACGGACGCCTATAGGAGAGGACTTATAAGTACATATAGGTGATGGGCTGTGTGCTGGGTGTGCACACGTGGGGGTGTATTCTGTAGGGGATCAGCACGTGTGTGTGTGCATTCACCTGGGGGTACTCTATAGGGTACACTGGGCTTGTGTGTGCACACAGCGGGCCGTGCTCTATAGGAGATGACGTGTTTATGTGTGTGCGTGTACGCGCAGTGGGGCATGCTCTATAGGGGATGTGGGGCATAATCTATGGGGAATGTAATCTAGGGGGGATGAAATCGATAGGGCGTACCCTATAGGAGATGTACTCTATATAGGGGCTGCAGGGCATGTGGGACAGAGTCTACAAGGGATGTACTCTATAGGGGATGCACTCTATAGGGGCTGCAGGGCATGCGGGATATACCCGATAGGGGATGTACTCTACAGGGGATGCAGGGCATGCGGGATATACCCTATAGGGGATGTACTCTATAGGGGATTCAGGGCATGTGGGGCATAATCTATAGGGGATGCACTCTATAGGGGATTCAGGGCATGTGGGCCATAATCTATAGGGGATGTAGGGCATGTGGGATATACCCTATAGGGGATGTACTCTATAGGGGATGCAGGGCATGTGCACACTGGGAGCATATTCCATAGGGTGTCCATCCATCGATCCACCCGGCACAGATCCTGCCCCCCCTCCGCCCCACTAAGGCCAGGTTTGGGGCTGCCTGGTGCAGGCAGGAGTTGGGGGCCCCCCCATGTCCGTCCGTCCCCCCCCATAAGTGTGGGGCTGTCGCCGTCCCTATAGATGCTGCTGCTGCTGTTGCTGTCGGCGCTGAGCGTGGAGCCCAACCGGGCGGCCATCCACGTGAACCTCACCGAAGGTACATGACACACGTGTGTGCGAGCGCACGAGGACACGCGTGTGACACCTGCCCCCCCCCAACTGGCGTGACACCCCCCCCCCCGCCCCATCCCCAGGCTGCCAGATCATCCACCCGCCGCGGGACGGGGGGATCCGCTACCGGGGGCTGACCCCCGAGGAGGTGCAGAGCGTTCGCTTCCTCCCCTTCGACTACGAGATCGAGTACGTCTGCCGGCCCGACCGCGAGATCGTGGGGCCCAAGGTGCGCAAGTGCCAGCGCGACGGCACCTGGACCGCCATGGGCCACCCCAGCCGCTGCCGTGAGTGTCACCGTCCCCATCCCCATTGCTGTTACCGTCACCCTCACCATTGTGATCACCATCCTCATCACCATCACCGTCACTATTGCCGTCACCGTTACCATCTCCATCATCATCCCCGTCCGTGTTAACATCCCCATCGCCATCATGATCTCTGTCACCATCACGATCCCTGTCACCATCACCGTCACCATCCCCATCATCTTCACTGTCACCATCACCATCATGATCACTGTTAGCATCACCAGTTACCATCACCGTTACCATCGTGATCACCATTAGCATCACCAATCCCCATCACCGTTACCATGACCACCACCATCAGCGTGTCCATCACCGTTACCATGACCTTCACCATGACCATTACCATGACCATCACTGTTAGCATCGACATACCATCACCATCTCCATCATCTTCACCATCACCATCGTGATCACTGTTAGCATCACCATCACCAGTTACCATCACCGTTACCATCGTGATCACCATTACCATCACCAGTCCCCATGACCATCAGCATCTCCATCACTGTTACCATGACCTTCACCATGACCATTACCATGACCATCACCGTTAGCATCGACATACCATCCCCATCACCGTCACCATCCCCATCATCTTCACCATCACCATCATGATCACTGTTAGCATCACCATCACCAGTTACCATCACTGTTACCATTACCATCATGATCACCATTAGCATCACCAATCCCCATCACCGTTACCATGACTGTCACCATTAGCATCTCCATCACCGTTACCATGACCTTTGCTATGACCATTACCATGACCATCACCATTAGCATCGACATACCATCACCATCAGCATCCCCATCCCCATTACCATCACCGTGACCATCACCGTCATCATCACCTTTACCATCCCCAGAGGTCCCAACCAGCACCCACTGCGTTGGTAGGGCTTACCCTGGGAAGGGTATGGAGTTGACACCCCACCACCACCCTTTGCACCCCCTAACCAGTGAGGACCTGCCCCAAAATGCACCTGAGCCTGGAGAACGGGCAAGCGGTGGCGCGGGCGATGGAACGGGTGCCGGTGGAGGGGACGTGGACCGAGTACAGCTGCAATCCGGGGTTCCGCCTGGTAGGCAGCGCCCGCAGTAACTGCACCAAGTTGGGTCGTTGGAGCACCCCAAAACCCATCTGCGAGCGTGAGTGGGGTCCCCGAGGGGTGGGAGGGGGGCGGATGGGGGGGGGGTCTGTGGGGTTGGAGGGGTGTCTGGGGTGGAGGGGTTGGGTTTTCATGGGGTGTCTGTAGGGTTGGGGGGCTCCTCTTCAGGTTCCCATGGGGTATCTCTGGGGTTCGGGGGTCCCTGGGGTGGGGGTTCAGGACCCCATGGGGTGTCTGGGGGGTTCAGGGAGGGGTCCTGTTCAGGTGTCTGTGGGGTGTCTCTGGGATTTGGGGGTGTCTGGGGTGGGGATTCAGGTCTCCATGGGGTATCTCTGGGGTTGGGGGGTTCCTTGGGTGGGGGGTCCCTGGGATGGGGCTTCAGGTCCCTATGGGGTGTCTGTGGGGTTGGGGGGGGGTCCCTGGGGTGGGGGATCAAGTCCTCATGGGGTCTCTCTGGTGTTGGGGGGTCCCTGGGGTGGGGTTCAGGCCTCCCTGGAGTGTCTCTGGGATTGAGGGGTCCCTGGGGTGGGGGTTCAGATCCCTATGGGGGAGTCCCTGGGGTTGGGGGGTCCCTGGGGTGGGATTTCAGGCCCCCAGGGGGTCCCTGGGATTGGGGGTGTCTGAGTGCCAGCACCCATGATGGAGCGGGGGGGGGGTCCTCTGTGTGACTCAGTTTCCCCCCCGCAGTGCGTCGCCCAATCTCAGGTGAGTACGTCCCCGTGTCCCCCCCCATGTCCGTTCATACCCCCCCCCCCGCACCCAGCTGGGCCTGTCCTCAGCACCCCCAGCTGGGTGTGGGGCCGTGGGGGCACCCCGGGTCCCCCAGTTCTGCCCTGGGGGGTGGGCACCCCCCCCGTACCCCCTCATCCAGCCCCACATAGCTTCATGGCGCTGAAGCCCTCTTCCTCCACCCCCCCATCGCCCCTCCTCCTCCTCCTCCTCCTCCTCTTCCTCCCAGCCTTCCTCGCTCCCTCCCCTCTCCCTCCCTCCCCCCTTCTCCTCCTCCTCCCAGCCTTCCTCCCTCCACCCCCCCAGCCCTCCCCATCACCCTCCCACCCCCATCCCTCCCTCCCACCGCCTGTGTCCCCCCTTCTCCCGCATCCCTCCCTCCCTGCCTTCCTCCCCCCCCAGCCCTCCCCAGCGCTGAGCTCCAGCCCTCGCTCTCAATCCCTTCCTCCCCATCCCTCTATTTTCCGCTCCCCATCCCTCTATTTCCCATCCCCATCCCCCTATTTTCCACCCCTCATCCCCCCGTCTTTTCCCATCTCCATCCCTCCGTATTCTCCGCCCCAAATCCCTCCATCTTCTCCGCTCTCCATCCCGCCGTGTTTTCCGCTCCCCAGCCCTCCCTCTTCTCCGATCTCCATCTTTCCGCTCCCCACCCCTCTATTTTTCCCCCTCCCCATCCCTCTTATTTTCCATCCCCATCCCTCCACCTCTCCGCTCCCCATCCCTCTTATTTCCCTCTCCCCATCCCGTTATTTTCCATCCCTCTAGTTTCCAACCCCATCCCTCTTATTTTCCCATCTCCATCCCTCTTATTTTCTGCTCCCTGTCCTGTTATTTTCCATCCCCATCCCTCCATCTTTCCTCTCCCCACCCCGTTATTTTCCTCTCCCCATTCCACTATTTTCCTCTCCCCATCCCGTTCTTTTCCATCCTCGTCCCTCTTATTTTCCTGTCTCCATCCCTCCACCTCTCCGCTCTCCATCCCTCTATTTCCCTCCCCATCCCTCCTCCCCACAACTCCCCATTTCCCCTCCCCACCTCATTACCATTCCAACCTCACCTCCGGAGCCCGGTGACATCAACCACCCCCCCTCCCCTACCACCGCCACCACCAAATCCCTCTTACGCCATGGCCAACCGAATCCCCGATATCCATACGTCTTGACCCCGGGAATGGCGGGTCCCTTGGTGTCACCCAAGCCACCTCGTTGGCTTTTGGTGGTGCTCAGCGTCTCGCTGGTGTCGCGCCCGTCGGTGGGTACAGGCAAGAAGGCAGTACACGTCGGGGCGCTCTTCCCCATGAGCGGGGGGTGGCCGGGGGGCCAGGCCTGCCTCCCCGCCGTCCGAATGGCCTTGGAGGACATCAACAGTCGGAGGGACATCTTGCCCGATTACGAGTTGCGGCTCATCCATCATGATAGTAAAGTGAGAGAGGGGATTTGGGGAGGGGGGTGGGTGGGATGGGGTTGGGGGGGACACCAAGAGGTGGGGGGATGGTGAGGGGTGGGTGGGGGGTGGAGATGGGGATGGGGATGGTGGTGGAGATGATGATGGTGGGGATGGGTGGTGGGATGGGGCAGGGGGGGTGGTGATGAGCGATAGGGATGGGGCAGGGGGACACCAAGAGGTGGTGGGGTGGGGAGATGGTGAGGGGTGACATGGATGGGGTAGGGGGACACCAAAAAAGGGTGGGGATGGGGGGGGGGGGGGATGGGGTAGGAAGATACCAAGGGGTGGTGGGGATGGCAATGGGTGCTGGGGATGGGGCAGGGGGGATGGTGATGGGTGGTGGGGATGGCGATGGGGCAGGGGGACCACCAAGGGGTGCTGGGGATGGGGTAGGGGGGGACACCCAGGAGGTGGTGGGATGGGGCAGGAGGGTGATGATGGGTGGTGGGATGGGGCAGGGGGTGGTGAGAAGTGGTGGGGATGGGGCAGGGGGACAGCGAGGGGTGGCAGAGGTGGGGCAGGGTGGTAGGGATGGGGCAGGGATATAGGGCAGGGGCACGGGGGGGCTGGCAGGGATGGGGCAGATATATGGGGCAGGGTGGCAAGGATGGGGGCAGGTATATAGGGCAGGGGCAGAAGGGTTAAGGCAAGGAGGGGGGGACGACATAAATATATAGGGCAGGGGGTGTCCAGGCAGAGGCCAGGAGGCATCGTGGGTATATAGGGCACCGGTGGGGGGCAGGGGATGTGCTGGGGGGGGGGGTGCTGACACAGAGCCTGGGGGGGTGCTGAGAGTTCGGGGGCTGTGGGGAGCAGAGGGCATGTTTGGGGGGGGTACAGGTCTGGGTTGGGGTGCAGAGCGCATCTGGGGGGGATGTTGGGGGGCAGAGGGAGATGGGGAGCTGGGAGGGGCTGGGGGGGGACACTGGGGTAGGCTGGGGGGTGCTGGGGGGGGGAGACTGCATAGGGGTGGTTATGGGGCCAGGGCAGGGGGTGTGGGGAGGATGAGGAGGGCAGAGGCAGCGTGGGCAGCTCAAGGTGAAGGCAGGGGCAGGTGGGGGGGGGCTGTGCAGAGGCAGGGGCTCTTGGGGGGCAGGCAGGGAGGGGACCCAGGCCCCTAGCCTTGGTATGTGGGTGGGGGGGACCTTGACCCCAACCTTGCCCCCGCCCCATCCATCCTGCCCCCCACCTCCTGGCCCTGCACCCTCCCACATCCGTCTGTCCTGCGCCCCTCTGTCCTCTTCCTCCCTTCAGCCTCTGCCCCCCCAACCCCGTCACCCCCCCCCACCACATGCCCCCCCCAAATCCCCCCCCAAACTGCCTGTCCCATACCCCAACAAGCGCCGCTCCTGTACCCCTCTCTGTCCTGCATCCCCCCCATCTGTCCCATTCCCCCACTGCCCCCCCCAAAAAAACCCCCTCCTCCACCCCCCCCCCTTACTGGTACTGCCTGGTTGCCACGGCAACGGATGCTGCTGGGTCTGCCACTGGGTTGTCATGGCAACGGTGCCTGGCTCCTTTTCCGGACCATTCGTGCCCTGAATTATTCATAGACCCCAAGAAAGAACAGGGCATGGTGGGGGGGGACACACACAACAGGGGCAGGCTTCCCCCCCCTATTTCCCAGACGCCTGGGTCCTGTAAGCTGATGGATCAAACCACCGATGCCCGGATGCCTGGGTCCTCCTTGAAGGGTCTTTGGGATGGAGCTGGGGGGCAACCAGTGGGTTATACTGGGAGAAGGCGGGCTGAGGGCAGGGGGTGGGGGTGTCCCAGCAGCCGCTCCCCTTGTCCCCAAGCCCCTTGTGTGTTCCCCCCCCCCGCAGTGTGACCCCGGCCAGGCCACCAAGTACCTCTACGAGCTTCTCTACAACGACCCCATCAAGATCATCCTCATGCCCGGTTGTAGCAGCGTCTCCACGCTGGTGGCTGAGGCCGCCCGGATGTGGAACCTCATCGTGGTGAGGAACCACCTCCTCGTCCCCAGGGATGTCCCCAAGGCCACGGGGGTCCTGCGGGGAGGGGGACGGGACGGGAGCTGACGGACACCCCCCTTCACCCGTGCCTGCTGTTCAGACCCTACTTGGGCATGGTGGGTTGGGTGGAGAACCAAGGCGGGGCTGGAGGTGGCACAGCTGTACTTGGAGAGCTGTTGCCTGTTGGGGTGTACCGGGATGGGGTGCTGGCGTTGGGTTGGGTCTCGGTGTCCGCGTGGGGGTTGGAGGGGGTTGAGGTGGGGTGCTGTGTGCCTGGAAGCAGTGGGGATGTGCGGTGAAACGGTGGGGGCGGTGGAGAATGGACGGCTGTAGCTACGGTTGTTGCTGGGGGTGTGGCTGCTGCTGCTGGTGCGGCTGTGTCCTGCCATGGCTATGGGCAAATACGGGTGTTGCTGCGTGGGCAATGTTTGCTACATGTGTGACTGTTGCTTTCAGGTTGTTGCTACGTGTCTGGTTGTTGCTACCTGTGCGGTTGTTGCTGTTTGTCGCTGTTGCTTTCAGGTTGTTGCTGCGTGTGTGGCTGTTGCTCTCAGGTTGTTGCTCTGTGGGCGGCTGTTGCTTTCAGGTTGTTGCTATGTGTGTGGTTGTTGCTGCCTGTGCAGTTGTTGCTGCATGTGCGGCTGTTGCTTTCAGGTTGCTGCTACATGTGCAACTGTTGTTAAGTGTGTGGTGGTTGCTTTCAGATTGTTGCTACTTGTGCGACTGTTGTGTTCAAGTTGTTGCTACATGTGCAGTTGTTGCTACGTGTGTGGTTGTGCTTCCAGGTTGCTGCTACATCTGCAGTTCTTGCTACCTGTATGGCTGTTGCTTTCAGGTTGTTGCTACCTGTGTGGTTGTTGCTCTCAGGTTGTTCCTACATGTGTGGTTGTTACTCTCAGGTTGTTCCTACCTCTGTGGCTGTTGCTACATCTGTAGCTGTGCCTACAAGGTTGTTGCTGGGCACACGGGTGTTTTGACGCACACTGATGTTGCCGCGCGTCCGGCTGTAGCTACGTGCTCGGCTGTTGCCGGTGGTCTGCGGTTGTACCCACACTCGCTGTGATTCCTGCCATCAGCACCCATACAGCCGCCCGCGGTCCACTCGAGCGGTTGACGATGGGCTATGGGCAGCTGTAGCGGTGTCGGGGGGGGATGACTGTTGGGAGCTGACACCCCCCCCCGAACCTTACAGCTTTCCTACGGCTCCAGCTCCCCCGCCCTCTCCAACCGCCAGCGCTTCCCCACCTTCTTCCGCACCCACCCCTCGGCCACCCTGCACAACCCCACCCGCGTCCAGCTCTTCAAGAAGTGGGGCTGGACCAAGATCGCCACCATCCAGCAGACCACGGAGGTCTTCACCTCGGTACGCACGCCGACAACCTCCCACCCCCACCTCTGCCTGCTGCTGCCTCCCCCCAAAACTCTGCCCCACAACCTCTCAGCCCCCATCCTGGAGCCGGTGACATCCAGGTCCGTGCTCAATCCCCTCCTACGGTGCATAACGCTGACCCCCAGCAAGCAACCCACCTCCCAACCCCTGCTTGGTGTCCCCCAACCCCGCCATCCACCCCGGACTCACTCTGCACTCTCTTTCCCCTCCGCCCTCCTCCCTGCCTGCCCCTCCTGCCTGCTCCCCACCCCTCCTGCCCGCCCGCCACCAGACCCTCGATGACCTGGACCAGCGGGTGAAGGAAGCCGGTTTGGAGATCACCTTCCGCCAGAGCTTCTTCTCTGACCCCGCCGCGCCCGTGCGCAACCTCAAGGTGAGTCCACCTTGCCCGTGCCCAGGTCCTCGTCCCCACCAGGTCCTGCCCCACGGCACCCACAACCATTGGGGTGCAGATGGAGCCATGTCTTGCACCCCAAAGGGAGCAGAGACACCCCAAGATGCCCAAGCATCCAGGTCAACGATGCATCTCCTCCAGCCAGGAGATGGGTAGCAATGCCCATGACCTGGCTGTGCCAGTGCCAAGGTTCTGGTCCTCCTCAGCACCCCTGTGCAAAGTTATGCAAATGAGGCTGGGTGGATTTGACCCTTTCGGAGCAGAAGTCCCACCCCAGGGTGACTTGTCTCCCCGCAGCGCCAGGACGCCCGTATCATTGTGGGGCTCTTCTATGAGACGGAGGCGCGTAAGGTCTTCTGCGAGGTGAGGAGGGGAAAGGGGGGATGTGGTGTGGGTGGGCACCGTGGGGGGCATGTGGGAGGATGGGACCATGGGTGCCGTGCAGTAGAGAAGGGTGGGTGGACATCAGATGGACGTGGGGCAGTTGGGAGAGTGGGGAGATGGATGGTGGGATGGAGCGAAGGGTGGTGGGACGTGTGGGTCAGTGGGCAGAAAGATGTTGGGATGGATGGGTGGAAGTGTGGGTGGGTGTGAGTGTGGTAGGATGGGTGGATGGATGGATGGGCAGGTGGGATGGTGGGAAGGGAAATGGTTAAGTGGAGGCACAGGGTGAAGAGTGGATGGACAGAGGTCTGGCTGGATGGACAGGATGGGGAGAAGGGTGCAAGATGAGTGAAGGGTGACTGGATGGGATGGGGTGAAGAGTGACAGAGGGAAGGATGGGATCAAGAGTAAGGCCACTGCTCCTTGGCCCACACAGGTCTACAAGGAGAAGCTATATGGCAAGAAGTACGTCTGGTTCCTCATTGGCTGGTACGCCGACAACTGGTTCCGCATCAAGGATCCGGCCATCAACTGCACCGAGGCGGAGATGGCCGAGGCCGTGGAAGGTCACGTCACCACCGAGATCGTCATGCTCAACCCTGAGAACACCCGTAGCATCTCCAACATGGTATGGGGAGGATGAGGGGACACATGGCACTCCCAGGGGGTCCACTCCATCCCACCCATCACATCACCGCTGTCTTTTTTCCCATCCCAGACGTCCCAGGAGTTCATCGAAAAGCTGCAGAAGAGGCTGGGCAAGAACCCCGAGGAGACAGGTGGCTTTCAGGAGGCACCGCTGGCCTACGATGCCATCTGGGCGCTGGCCCTGGCCCTCAACAAGACCTCGGCAGAGCTGGTCAAGAAGGGGTTGCGCCTGGAGGACTTCAACTACAACAACAAGAACATCACCGATGAGATCTACCGGGCCCTCAACTCCTCCGCCTTCGAGGGCGTCTCGGTGCGTTGCCCACACCTGAGCCCCTGCCAGTCCCCGGTGTGTCATCTTCTCCTCAATAAGGTCTCCCATGTCCCCAACCCCTCCACCTTCAAGGTGGTGGTGGAGGTGCTTTGAAGGCATCCGTCAAGGGTGTCCCTGTGAGCTGCCCCAAAACTCCCAGAGAAAACGTTCTCCCAACACCCCTCTGGGGACGTGGTCCTGCCACCTGACAGGTCCCCGACACCCATCTCCATCCCACCCCACAGGGACACGTTGTCTTTGATGCCAGTGGCTCCCGCATGGCCTGGACGCTCATTGAGCAGCTGCAAGGTGAGTGAGCACAGGCAGCAGCCATATCAGGGTGGCACTGTCACCGTATTGCACGTGGTGACCACCACCGAGCATCCCACAATACCCCTTCACGCACAACAGCCACAGCTTGGCGTTGCGGCCACGTTGTCTGCACAACAGCACACAACCACCCCAAGACGCACACCGCAACAAGTCCTACCACTGCACAACCTCTCAAGGGGTGGCAACGCACATGGGACAACCCCCTTCTCCACACCCTTTTGGCCACGTGTCCAACAGGACATGTGTCCTCACCAATACACAACTGCTCTTGCATGTGGCAGAAGGAGGTGCAGAGGTGGAGGAGGTTTGGGGGACAAGCAAGGAGCTTGGGACAAGAAAGTCATCAAGAGTAGTCAGCATGGATTCACCAAGGAGAAGTCACGCTTGACCAACTTGACCACCTTCTGCTGGCTTGGTAGATGAGGGGAGAGCAGTGGACATTGTCTACCTTGGCTTCAGGAAGGCTTTCTACAGTGTCCCAGAACATCCTCATAGAGAAGCTGATGAAGTCTGGGCTGGATGAGCAGACAGCAGGGTGGACTGAAAACTGGCTGAACAGCCAGGTCCAGGGGGTGGGGATCAGCAGCAGAAAGTCCAGTTGGAGGCCAGTGCACCCCAGGGGTCAATACTGGGTCCACTCCTGTTCAACATCTTCATCAATGATCTGGATGATGGGGCAGGGAGTACCTTCAGCCAGTTTGTTGATGACACCAAACTGGGAGGAGGGGCTGAGATGCCAGAGGGTCGTGCTGTCATCCAGAAGGACCTTGATGGGCGGGAGAAGTGGGCTGAGAGGAACCTCATGAGATTCAACAAGGGGAAGTGCTCCAGGACCAACTCCAGGCACTAGGACAGGCTGGGGGTCAACCAGCTTTGCAGAGAAGGCCCTGGGGGTCCTGGTGGACACCAAGTTGACCATGAGTCAGCGACATGGCCTTGGTGGCCAACAGTGTCCTGGGCTGCATCAGGAGGAGTAGTGGAGCAGGTCGAGGAGGTGATCTTTCCCCTCTCCTCAGCACTGGTGAGGTCACCCCTGGAGAGATGGGCCAGTACTGGGCTCCCCAGTACAAAAGAGCTACTGGAGAGCATCCAGCAAAGGGCCATGAAGATGATGAAGGACTGGAGCACAGGAGGCTCCAGCTGAGCATCAGGACCCACTTTTTCATGGTGCAGATGACCAAGCACTGGCAGAAGTTGCCCAGATTGGTGGTGGAGTGTCCACCCTTGGAGACATCCAAACGCTACACGGATGTGGTCATGGACAATGGGCTCTGGGTGGTCCTACTTGAGCAGGGGGTTGGACCAGATGACGCCCAGAGGTCCCTTCCAACCCCCAACCAGTCTGTGATCCTGTGGGGGTGTGCACAAATGCTGGAGGGGTGTCACTCCTCCTTCCCTCCAACCTGACCCATCTCTGCTGCCCTTGCAGGAGGTGTCTACAAGAAGATTGGCTACTACGACAGCACCAAGGACAATCTGTCCTGGTACAACAACGACAAGTGGATTGGTGAGCAGCGCCGCATGTGGGGTGTGAGCAGGGGGTGGGTGTCCCCGCCACGGGGAAGGGTTGGGAAGACACCCCCCCTCCATGCTCCCTAATTGTGCCACGGGCTCTGCAGGAGGTGCCCCTCCAGCTGACTACACCAAGGTCATCACCACCTTCCGATTCCTGTCCCAGAAGCTCTTCATCTCCGTCTCGGTGCTGGCCTCATTGGGCATCCTCCTGGCCATCATCTGCCTGGCCTTCAACATCTACAATGGGCATGTCCGGTCAGTGATCCCCCCCATTTTCCTGGTATTTGGGGAAATATTGCACCTTTCCTTTTCCATACCTGCTAAAAGAAATCTCAGCAGCGTGTGGTTAGCAACACCCAGAGGGGAAAAAAAGAGATTATACGCTCCCATGTCCTCCTACACAAGATGACAGTGACAAAACGTTGTTGTTAGTAGATATCCCAGTTGCCCATCTCACTGCGTAGGAGCTACGGGTGCTATCAAGGGTCTGGCTGTAGCACGTGGTTTCCTGTTATCTCACTTCATGTCCTCATTTCTCGCGTCCCGTTGGGTTAGCTGAACGTCATACACCACCGATAGCTGAGCACGGTGGCCAGGTGACACACCATCTCCTCAACAACCCCCTCCCAGGTACATCCAGAACTCACAGCCGTACCTGAACAACATGACGGCTGTGGGCTGCACGCTGGCGCTCGCTGCCGTCTTCCCCCTGGGACTCGACGGGTACCACATCGGGCCGGGGCTTTTCCCTTTCGTCTGTCAGGTATGGGGCTGGTGGGGTGTTGCGGGGGGGTACAGGCAGAGTGGGGACAACCAGAGGATGGGGACAGCCGGAGGAGGAATAGTTGGAGGTACACCCAGGGGAACAGTTGGGAGTAGAGCTGTGGACTTCCGAAGGAGTGGGTCAAGGGAGGTCTATGGGAGGGGGGTTACACTCCACGGGGGTGCAGCGGAGGTGGGTACAGCTGGACGGGGAGGTACAACCATCTTTTCCCAACCCACGTACCCTCCTCAGGCCCGGTTGTGGCTCCTCGGGCTGGGGTTCAGCCTGGCGTATGGCAGCATGTTCACCAAGATCTGGTGGGTCCACACTGTCTTCACCAAGAAGGAGGAGAAGAAGGAGAAGAGGAAGGTGAGGGGTGACCCAGTGGGGGAAGGTGGGGGGGGGGTGGCATGGGGGTCTCGGTGACACTGTTTTGTCCCCACACCCAGACCCTGGAGCCTTGGAAGCTGTATGCCACCGTGGGGCTGCTTGTGGGGCTGGACGTGGTCACGCTGATCATCTGGCAAATCGTGGACCCCCTGCACCGCACCATCGAGGTGGGGGCACTTCTGGGGAGGGGGTTGTTCTCGACGTTGGGGGGGATGCTCATGGTGCTAAGGGGATATGGTGTCGGGATGCTGCTGAGGAGATGCTCTTGACATTGGGGGGATGCTCAAGGTGTTGGGCTGCTGCTAGGGGAGATGCTTACGGCCTTGGGGTGCTGCTGGGGGGATGCTCACGGTGTTGAGGGGGTGTTATCATGTCAGGGGGCTGCTCACGGCATTGGGGTGCTGCTGGGGGGAGCCCACAGCAAAGGCTCCCCCCCCCATATAACCTCACACCCCATCTCCCACCCTGTCTCTCATCCCATCACCCCCAGGAGTTCACCAAGGAGGAGCCCAAGACGGACATGGACGTCTCCATCCTGCCCCAGCTGGAGCATTGCAGCTCCACCAAGATGAACACGTGGCTCGGTGGGCATGGGGGGGGGCTTAGGGGGGTGGGAAATGGGCAGGGCTGAGGGTGTGGGCAGGACTGGAGAGGTACAGGCAGGACTGGGGGAGACAGGCAAGGTTGGGAGTACGAGCAGGGCTGGGGACACAGGCGCATTGTGGAGAGCCAAGGGGAGACCCAGGCACCCATGGGGGCCAGGTGGGGGGTTCCTGTTTGACCACCCATGGTTCCCCCCCCCGCCCAGGGATATTTTATGGCTTCAAGGGGTTGCTGCTGCTGCTGGGCATCTTCCTGGCATACGAGACTAAGAGCGTGTCCACAGAGAAGATCAATGACCACCGAGCGGTGGGCATGGCCATCTACAACGTGGCGGTAAGCCGGGGTGGCTGTCCCATCCCCCCCCATCTTCACCCCACATCCCAAACAGTGACTCCCAAAACCATCCCCTTCCTCCCCACAGGTCCTCTGCCTCATCACGGCACCCGTCACCATGATCCTCAGCAGCCAACAGGACGCGGCCTTTGCCTTCGCCTCGTTGGCTGTCGTCTTCTCCTCCTACATCACCTTGGTTGTCCTCTTCGTCCCCAAGGTGCTGGTGGGGAAGTGATAGTGGGGTGCGGGTGTTTCTTCTGGGGAGGGGAGGAACAGTCCTACATCCTCCCTTGCAGGGTCAAGGTGTTGCTTCTGCAGACATGGAGGTTTCTTCCCCAGTAGGGTCATGGAATTGGCAATGACAGTCGGCAGGGGACGTGGGACAAGCGGGTGGGGGTGTTGCCTTGAGGAGGGGGACAACTTTGACAACTGGGGACCATTGCAGATGCGACGTCTCATCACCCGAGGCGAGTGGCAGTCGGAGCAGCAGGACACCATGAAGACGGGCTCATCCACCAACAACAACGAGGAGGAGAAATCCCGACTGTTGGAGAAGGAGAACCGGGAGCTGGAGAAAATCATCGCCGAGGTGGGTGGGTGGGGGGAACCCCTAAATGTGGTTCGGGGGTGGGCACCCCATAGAGGTGGGTTGTAGCTTCAAGGGGTTGCTACCCATGCCAAGAGGGGTAGATCGGCTTTGGGGCTGCAACAGGGGTGACATGGGACAGGGGTCCCAACAGTGATAAGGGTCAGTGAGGTGGTATCTGACACACACCCCCCCCAAATTTTTCACCCGGCAGAAAGAGGAACGTGTATCAGAGCTCCGCCAGCAGCTCCAGGACCGCCAGCAGCTCCGGTCCCGCCGACGGTCGTCCAACCCTTCCCGTGAGGCTGACAACCATTTCTCTCCGGGGTTGAGCGCTGCCCCAGCCCCCCCAGCCCCCTTCTACCAGCCCAACCTCCCCCTGGTCCGCTGCCTGGTCTCGGAACAAGCCGACAAGCTCGGCCGGGGCAACTGTGATGGTAGCCGCGTCCATCTCCTCTATAAGTGACTCCCACGGGTGTCAGGGCTAGAGCAGAGGGGCGGTGCTATTTGCCGAGGGGTGGAGCTAAGTGGGGTGGGGTCAGTGGGTGGGGCTAGGCAGGGAGGGCAGAGCCTCTGCCTTATTATTGATTTTTTTTAAATTTATCTCTTTGTCTTAACCTGGGGGACCACGGCTCTGGCCGGGTCCCCCCCCGCCCAGGGCTCTGGGTATCACCCGCCCTCCGACTGTTGTCAGTCAGAAAACTATGGGGTGGGGGGGAGAAGGGTGGTTCTTAATTAAGGGGGAGGGGACAGAGTGCATGAAGGCTGACTTAACAACATCGAAAGCCCCCCCCCCAAACTCCCCTACAGCTGTCCCATCTCCCCCCCAGTCATCCCACCTCCCCTACAGCCATCCCACCTCCCTCCCCACTCCAGCCATAGCACAGTCGGACAGTCCCGCTGACTTGTCCTACTCCAACCTGTCCCTGCTACACCTCCACCACATCCCCTCCATCCCCCCGCGCTGTTGCGCACAACCGGAGCTCGGCTCCCGGTGTAGCAAACAACCGCCCTGTTAACCCCCCTGTAACAGTGTTATTGTAGCCCAGTGTCGATACAGGCAATGTGGGGACACAGGAACAGGCCCAGGGATGCAGGCGGTTGTATCGCAAGTGGCAATTCCTGTAGTTTAATGTCAGGCTGTAGTGTACAACTGCATCTAGTTAAGTCTAGTCAGACTGTAGTGCACAACTTGTACGTACAATCAAATTGTATTGCACATTGGGATCGGTTACTGTAACGCACGGTCCGGCTGTAGCCGGTGGCTGGTTTGGGATCAGTTATTGGTACAAACGGATTAATTTTTTATGCTGTATCTTCTGACTGTAGCTCACAACCAGCTGCTGTGAGGTGTGAGTACAGTCGGAGAGTCTGTGGCTGGGGCTGTATGTTTGAGTGCAGCGTTAGGTCGGGTCCTGTACGCGCAGACTGTTGTATCCAGGGTCTGGTTTCTCATATGTACAGTCGCACTTTAGTGGACAACCGGACCCTGCTTCTTCTCACGTGTCTGTTGTGGTGTTTAACCATGAAAGGGGAACTACACCATACCCCAACCGCCGGGGTTGCGTCCCTCCCCAGACCAGGGGTACCCCAGTACAGCCAGAGAGCTGTAGCCAGCTCACAGGCGTCCTACGGCAGTTCGGCTGTTTTGGAGTCACAGCGAGCCCAAGGAAAGGATCTGGTTGTTCGTGGATCTGATTGATCCTGGATCCAGGCTGTCCAGCATCGGGTACAACCACCCTGGCTGCTTCAGGGTGACGGTGTTCACAGCCACACACAACAGCACAACCACCTGCATGTCCTTGCTTTGACATCAACCCCCAAAAATCCAGGTGGGAGTCCCTGCCCCCCACTCCCATTTGGCTGGAATACCAGGTCCAACCCCCCACACACCCCCAAAACACACACCAGCACGGAACACCGTCCCTACCCCGTGCCACCGGTACCAGGGAACGATGCCGATAGCGGCTAGGGATGGTGGTGCCTGTGCCAAGCACTGTCGGAGAGTGGAAAGGGGAGGGGAACAACCAGCTGGAAGAGGGGGAGGAAATTACACACAGTCACCCTTAATCACCCCCCAAGCCCCCATATATCAGGAACACAGGCATCCCGGCCACAGGGATCCCCGTTCCTCTCCCTCTGCTGAACCAAAATTGGTGATTTACAGCCCAAAAATCCAGCCTTCAACCACAGGATGCAGGTGTCCTGACTCAGGGAGGGGCAAGGGGCAGGCTGCCCTTGGGATCAGGATTGGAAAAGAAGCACCGGGACACAGTCGGCATCCAAGAAAACAACCCATTTAATACAGGGGAGACAGGGCTGGTCCTGTGGCCCCCCCAGCAAAATCCTGACTCCAAGGTGGGTGCCCCCCCCCAGAGCCACACATGGGCAGGGGCATGAGCTCAGAGTCCACAGGGGAACAGGGACTCATCCCCATGGGGGGGGTCCATGGGCCACCAAGACAACGTGGGGGTCCACGACATAGCAAGGGGGGCTCTGCCATGGGATGGGGGGGTGCCCTCTTAATATGGGGGCCAGCCCAGCTCTCCCCAGGTGCTGTTTGTCACTGGCCCTCCCTCACTGCATGCCATGGGCTGGAGGAAGAAGAGGAAGACTCCGCAGAGCACCAAACCCCCTCCCACCACCAAGGCCACCATCAAAGCCACCGCTCGGTACAGAGACCACCGGCCAGAGATCCAGGGCCAACCCTGGTTGGGGGGAGCGGGGGGCTCGGGTCGCCCCAATTCCAGGCTGAGGGTCACAGTGGGGACCTGGTCGGTGGGTTTGGGGTGCCCAGGGGGGACATAGAGCAGCCCCTTAGGACGGCTGAAGCGGACGGAGCCGGTGGGGCCAGGGGGTAGGAGAGCCAGGAGATCGGCACGGGTGGGCAAAGCTGGGGGTCCGCGGCAGCGGGGCAACGCCGTGGGGCGGCGGCAGATGGGGCAGAGCAAGGTGGGGGCGGCGGGGGCCACCACGGTGACCCTGGCCAGGCATTCGAGGCAGAAGGTGTGACCGCATCCCAACACCTTGGGCACCTTGAAGAGACGATCATAGGGGGCAAAGCAGATGACGCAATCCAGGGACGGGACCCCCTCGGTGTCCTCAGCCATGGCGGTGGCCACAGCGGTGTCCCTGGCAGGCAGAAAAAGTGAGACGGTGTTTACCCAGCAGCAATAAGGGCAGCGTGGGGTTGGGGACACCAAATCTATGGGGTACCTAAGCCAAACTGCCCCCAAACCAACACCCCCCCACACCCTGGGGTGCCAAGAACACCCCTTGGAGACACCAACTCCCCACACACTCCAAGAACCCCCCCCCCCCAAAAAAATATTTTGGGGGTCCAACCTTCAAGGTGGAAGTACCAGCCTTCCCACCCGCTCTCAGCTCAGCCAGCACCCCCCATTTAGGGGGGCTCAAGCTCAGCCGTTCCCCCCCCTCCTCACCTGCACCCCAAGGTGCCAGCAGTAGGAGCTCACCAAGGGGCCACTCGGTCCGGGCGCAGCCGACGGTGCCGGGATCGAAGAGGACGTCCGCCACCGTCACACCCACCACGGTGCCCTGCCCTGCCCGCGTGAGCCGGGACAACATGGGGAGGGACCGTCCCTTGCCACCCCCCTCTCCCCGTCTCCACATTTGGCAAGCACCCCCAAACCCCACGCCAGCCTTGGCGGGGGTCCCGGGCCACCAAGGAGCCAGTTCTCCGGGCAGATCCCATTCCACCCCCTGCTGCCAACGGGGAGGTGCCGGATCCATATCCGTCCTGGCTCTACTTATCCCAATCCTTTCTTCCGCCTTCTGCCCCTCACCAGTACAAGGTGCCGCTCCCTCTCCCACCTCCCAACAGGGAAAAAACGGGTGCAAAAAGGGGGGGAGGACAGCAGGGGAGCACACCAACTTTTCCCAGGAGGGAGGAAAGAGGCAGGTCTGGGGACATGGAGGGGGACAAGCAGGACACGGAGCCACACCCCTGCCCAGGGCTCCACTACCCACATCAAGGACCCCCCCCTCAAAGCACCCAAATCCAACAGCGTCCGTTGTCGTCCCCCCCCGCCAGCCTCACAGCACAGGGAGGATGGAGTTAAGGACACAGAGCAAGTGAATTTTATTGGGTGGCTTTTTAACGGTTGGACTTGGCCACACGCTCCAGCTCGTCCTTCTTCTTGATGGCGTAGGAGTTGGAAGAGCCCTGCGGGGGGTGAGATGGGTGTAAGTCAGTTTTTGGGGGGAGTCCGTTGTGTCCCCAACTCGTGAGAGCAGGTGACAGCGGTGACGGCTCCATCCCCCTCCTCACCTTGGCAGCGTTGATGAGTTCATCAGCCAAGCACTCGGCGATGGTTTTGATGTTACGGAAAGCGGCTTCGCGGGCTCCGGTGCAGAGCAGCCAAATGGCCTGGGGCAAGGGGAACAGAAAAAGGGACGTTGGGGACAGAAAAAGGACATCGGGGACATGAGGACAGGGCAGTGGCAGCCCCTCTGGGTTTAGGGATGAAGAGGGGAGGTACCTGGTTGACACGGCGCAGGGGGGACACGTCCACGGCCTGTCTACGGACTGTACCGGCACGGCCGATACGGGTTGAGTCCTCACGGGGTCCGGAGTTAATGATGGCGTTAACCAGGACTTGTAGGGGGTTCTGTCAGAGGACAGGCAGGGAGAGAAATGAGCTCCCCCATGCCCAAAACCACCCCCCCGGCACCCAAAAACACCCCCCTAGCCCCTTTCTCACCTCCCCAGTAAGCAGATGGATGATTTCAAAGGCGTGCTTAACGATGCGCACAGTCATTAACTTCTTGCCGTTGTTCCGGCCGTGCATCATCATGGAATTGGTGAGTCGCTCGACAATGGGGCATTGGGCTTTACGAAAACGCTTGGCTGCGTAGCGCCCAGCGCTGTGGGGCAGGTACTTGGCGTATTTTTCCTTCACAGCGATGTAATCCTGGTGGGATACGATGTCAGACTCCTCCCAGCCACCGGAAGGATGCAGGAATCCCCATTACACCCCTCCTTGTCCCCCACCCCTCAAAATATACCTGGAGGGAGATATCATTGATCTGGACGTCATCGGTGCTCCATTTGCCAAAGAGTTTGATGTCAGGCGTCTCGGTGACAGCAGGCGCCGTCTCCCAGTCGGTCATGCTGCAGAGAGAACAGGATGGGGGTCAGGAGAGATGCTTGTCACCCCCAAACCCCATAATTGGGGGGGTCTAAATCAAACCCTTTTAATTAAAAGGAAAAAACAAGTGCCTACAGGTCCCAGTGAGGCTAAACACCCTTCCCAGTATAAACTGGGAAGGCTCTTGGAGCACCTTGCAGGCAGGGGGTCCCCCAGGACTTTTCACAGGGCACTGGGTACCACCCACGCACACCCAGACACCCTACACCCTGCGTGGGGTATTCAAGCACCCACGGGTAGGGTGTCTACACAGAGAATGGGAGGGTCCCTCAACCTCCCAGAAGCAGCAAGGTCACCCAGAGATGTCCCCAAGCCCCAGACATGACACAGGGGTGCTGTCCCCCCAGGTTGTGTGTTTGTGACCCCTCAAGTCCCCCCCTGAGTCGGGACGGCGTGCATCACAGGGTAACAAAGAGGCGTGGAGCAAGCCTGGTGTGTCACAGGGCTGCACGACACACGCAGAGGGGTGTCCCCGTCAACGAGGGACCCCCGAGGATCTCGTGTTTGTGGGTGTTACGGTGTACGTGAGGAATAGGGTCGGTGCTGGGACAATCACACGGTCCCAGTATTACTGGTGAGCGCAAAAACCAGCTACGTGGGGCAGGGAGAAACCCTGATCCCCTGGACACCCCATGCTCCTCCAAACCTCTCCCAAAACAGCCCGCCCTCAACTACCTACCCCAGAAAGTCACCAACCTCCTTTAAGACACCCCCCTCCAGCTCATTCCTACAGTAGGAGGCCCCCAAGCCCCCCTACCCTACAGAAGGCCCCCCAAAAAAGGCACAGCCATCTCCTCCCCCCTTAAGAGCCCCCCCACTCCTACTTCAGGGCCCTTCCCAACTCCTGCCTCAACCAATCCCCCAGGGCTGAGCCCCCAACTCCTACCTCAGAGCCCTACACACAGACCTGAGCCCCCCGACTCCCACCTCAAGGCCCCCCCCCTAGGCCTGAGCCCCCCAACTCCCACCTCAGAGCCTCACACACGGGTCTGAGACCCACCAATTCCTACCTGAACACCCACACACAGGCCTGAGACCCCCAACTCCCACCTTAAGGCCCCTCACACAGGCCTGAGACCCCCCAACTCCTACCAGACCCCCCCCCGGGCCTGAGCCCCCCAACTGCTACCTCAGAGCCTCACACACAGGCCTGAGACCCCCCTAACTCCTACCAGAGCCCCCACACACAGGCCTGAGCTCCCCAACTGCTACCTGAGCCCCCCAACTCCCACCTCAGAACCTCACACACAGGTCTGAGATCCCCCAATACCTACCTGAGCACCCACACACAGGCCTGAGCCCCCCCACTGCTACCTCAGAGCCCCCTAACTCCTACCAGAGCCCCCACACACAGGCCTGAGACCCCCAACTCCTACCTGAGCCCTGCCCCCGAGGCCTGGGACCCCCAACTCCCACCTCAGAGCCTCACACGCAGGCCTGAGACCCCCCAACTCCTATCTGAGCCCCCACACACAGGCCTGAGACCCTCAAATGTTATCTCAGAGCCCCACACACAGGCCCGAGACCCCTGATTCTTCCCTCAGAGCCTCCCCATCCCCATGCCCCGGCCCCAAGAGGCCTCACAGCCCCACACACACCACACACACACCCCACAGGCCCCCCACAGCCCCTCCCGAGTCCCATTCCCCCCCCGCAGTCCCGAGGAACCCCCGGACGCGCCGCACTCACATGGCGGCTGCTCCGGGGAAGAAAAAGGGCCCCGACGGGGTCTCCCAGCCTCTTATCCAGGGGCGGGCGGGCACTTCCGGCCGCGCATGCGCAAAGCCCGCCCCGCACTTCCGCCCGTTCTGCCCTCACCTTAGCAACACTCTTTGCGCATGTGCACAAAGAAGGGCCCCGCCCCCGGCTCTGGCGCAAGCGCAGAGAGCTCTGGTGAAGCCGGAGCGGCCATGATTGTTGAGGGCGTCTGCCCAAACGCCGCCATGTGGTGGGGGATAGTTCCCTATAGGGGTGGCAGAGACACGCGGGGGGGGAACAGGGAGTCCTCACGGGGAGGGGGGGAACGGATTCTCATGGGTGGGCATGGAAAGGGACCCCAGGACCAGCTCAGACCCCCCCCGCCTCTCCCCGCCCCGCGATTGGCGAGGCCGCCTCCCACCCACCAATCACGGCTCGCAGCGCGCCTGCGTCACCGGGTGCCAGGCAGATCCTGGCCCCGCGGGATGCGAGAAACGAAACCGAAAGGGCTGGAGGCGGGGGGGGGGCGGGGATAGGGGATCCCTCCGGGACCCCGTAACGCTCTGGGGACCCCCCCCCACGGGGTAGCCCAGGCCTCAGCCCCCCCCCACACCCCCCCTCAGGGCCCGAGAACCCCCCTCCCCCACGCTCTGCCTGTGTGTCCCCAGCCCGGGGACCCCCCCGCAGCTCCAGAACCCCCCCACACTCTTTGGGCCCCGCTCTTGTCCCCTGTGTCCCCCCCTGCCCGGGATCCTGGTGTCCTGCCCCCCCCCAAGGGGAGGACCCCGGTGTCCCATGGCCCTGGGGGGGGGTTGTTGGGTGAAAAAGCCAGGAAAGTGGTAAAATAACCCCAGCAAGCATAGGCAGCCCCCCCCAAAACCAGGGCTCGTGGCCAGTGTCCCTCATGCCCTGCGTCCCTGATGCCTGGTGTCCCTTGTGCCTGGTGTCTCTTGTGCCCAGTGTCCCTCGTGCCCAGCATCCCTCGTGCCCAGCATCCCTCGTGCCCGCGCATCCCTCATGTGCCCCACATCCCTCATGCCTGGCGTCCCTTGTGCCCGGCATCCCTTGTGCCCAGTCTCCCTTGTGCCCCACGTCCCTCATGCCTGGCGTCCCTCATGCCCAGCATCCCTCGTGCCCGGCATCCCTCGTGTCCTGTGTCCCTCGTGCCCAGCATTACCTGTGCCTGTTGCACATCACTCATGCCCGGATATTGCTTGTGCCCAGCACACAGTGTCCCTCGTGCCCCGTGTCCCTTGTGCCTGGTCCCGCTGGTGCCACCTCCACCCCGCAGCCCTTCCCCTCGGTGGGACGACGTGGGGACCCGCTGCCAAACCACCCCGTCACCGCGAAACCACCCTGGAGCATCTTTATTGTCAGCACCGTGGTGTTACCCCCAGGGTGACAGGGACACTGAAGTGGGGGGACCATCGGGGCCAGGAGGTCACCGTCCTGGGGGTCCTCAGATGCTTCCTGCTGGGGGGGGAACGGGACATAGGGTGGCAGAAGGGGTGACGTGCCCCTTGGGGACAGGGGATGGGGACGGGCTGGATGTGCCATTACCTGTGGGGTAGGTGTCTCCAGGGAGGGGAGTGTAACCTGCAAGAGGGAGTAGAGGGGGTGAGGAGGGTCTGTGTCACCCCGGGCCACTGTCCCTGTCCCCCCCCCAGGCCACTGTCCCTGTCCCTCCTCAACCGCTCACCCGGTGCCGGTGGCTTGCCCCGGTAGCAGTAGACGCCGACGATGAAGAAGCTGAGCCCCAACAACATCAGCACGGTGGCCACGGCCACCTTCACCGTCAAGCCCGGGGACAAGCTGGGACCTGTGAGGACACGGTGAGGGGGGGTGAGAAGGGATGTGGTGAGGACCCAGATGTCCAGGTGGGTGTCCCCATTCCCCCCAACTCACTCCACTCTTCCAGGAGGGGCTCATCCAGGCTGACGTGTTGCACCAAGCACGCGAAGGTGTCCCCGGCCGTCGGGGCCACCATCAAGGTCACCTGCGTCTGGTAGGTCCAGTCGCCGTTGGGGATGGCGGAGGTGGGGGGGCGGTCACCGGGGCCCACGATGTCCCCGTTGTGCAGCCAGAGGACGGTCACCTCAGCGGGGTAGAAGCCCCAGACGTGGCAGGTAAGGAGGACGGATGCCCTGGTGTTGCTGGTCTTGGA
This sequence comes from Necrosyrtes monachus, assembly GCA_037953605.1. Classification (NCBI taxonomy): domain Eukaryota; kingdom Metazoa; phylum Chordata; class Aves; order Accipitriformes; family Accipitridae; genus Necrosyrtes; species Necrosyrtes monachus. The sequence continues at coordinate 530,918 of JAZGTQ010000603.1, read as the reverse complement.
GGAGATGATGCGGGCTTGAGGGGGTGCTGGAGCGGGGAGGGGGGACGGTCAGTGCCGGGGTGAGCCCCCCTCCCCACCCCATGCCGTGTCTCCATGCCACGTCCCCAAGTGGAATGCTCCGTGCGATGCCTTGCGCAAGGTCAGCGTGTTGCTCCGTGCAATGTTCCCGTGCAACGCCACCCTGCAACACGCTCTGCGACACCTCCGTGCAAAGCCCCATGCAATATGTTCTGCAACACCCCCTTGCGATGCCCCGTGCAACATCCCCATGCAATGTGCTCTGCAACGCAATGCCCCTGTGCAAAGCCCTGTGCAATACTCCATGCAACATCCCTGTGCAACGTCCCCATGCAACATGCTCTGCAACAGCCCCATGCAAAGCCCCGGGCGACGCTCCGTGCAACATCCCCATGCAATGTCCAATGCAATGGCCCAATGCAACACTCTGTGCAATGCTCTATGCAACATCCCCGTGCAAGGTGCAATGCAACGGCCCCATGCAAAGCCTTGTGCAATGCTCCATGCAACATCCCCTTGCAATGACCCCATGCAACGTGCTCTGCAACACCCTCAACACAACTCCCTATGCCACGTCCCCGTGCAAAGCCCCCATGCGCGATCCCCCTGCCGTGCAAAGCCCCCCTGCGTCGCAGGGCTCACTCCGTCGCAGCACGGTGGAGGACCAGAATTGGGGGGCCAGGTCGCGGCAAGCCCGGCGCCGGGCTTCGGCACGCTGCACCCAGGCGGTGCCGTTGTTGAGGATGGCGGCGAGGACGGTGGCGTAGGGACGGAGCAGCCCCCAGTCGCAGGGGGTGAAGCGCCGGGCGTCGGGCTCGTAACAGACCAGCGGGTTCTTGTTGAAGACGAGGGTGAAGTCGAAATCCAGCACGGAGCCGTTGGTGGCCAGCGGGCAGGAGCTGGCCACGTGCACCAGGAAGGCGCCTACAAGGGGGACGTGGAGGTAAGTGGCACCTCCTGGGGTATCTCTGTCCGTCCTTGTGCCTCCATTCATGTCTGTCTGTCCTCATCCTTCCATCCATCTCCATCCATCTCCATCCCTCTCTATCCCTTCCTTCCATCCCCACCTATCTCCATCTCTCCATCCCTCCCCATCCATCCCCTTCCCTCCAACTGTTCCCCAACTGACTCCATCCCTCCATCTGTTCTCATTTCTCCATCCATCACCATCTGCCCATCCCTCCCCGTTCCTCCATCTGTCCCCATTCTTCAATCCACTTCCATCCCAGTATCTGTTCCCTGTCTGGCCCCATCCCTCCATCCAAGCACCTGCCTCCATCTCCATGTCTTCATCTACTTCCCATCCATTCCCCATCCCTCCATCCATTTCCATCCATCTCCCCATCTCTCCATCCATATCCATCTCCCCATTCCTCCATCCGTCTCCATCCCCATCCCTCCATCCATCCCCATCTCCATCCCTCCATCCCTCTCCTTGCCCCCAGCTGTCCTCTGTATCCCCCACACACACACTTGGCCCCAACTTGGGTCAAATCCTGACCCCTCCAAAGTCCCTATTGGGGTGACCCCACAGCCATGGGGCTGAGCACCCCCAAACCGTCCCCACGGGGTCACCAGAAGCCATGAGGTGAGACCCCCCCATCCCCAGGGTCCCACGGGGCTGACCCCCCCCCCCAGCTGTACCCAACATCCATCAGGGCTGAGCCCCCCCAAACTGCCCCAAATGTCCCACAGGGCTGAGCCCCCCTAATTGTCCCTGGGGTCCCATGGAGCTGAGTGCTCCCCCCAAACCATCTCCACTGTCCTACAGAGATGAGCCCTCTAAATCATCCCGGGGGGGGGGGTGTCCTGCAGGGCTGACCCCCCCAGACTTTCCCCAGGGTCCCATGGGGCAGAGACCCCCAAACTACCCCTGACATCCCGCAAGGCTGAGCCCCCCCCAAACCATCTCCAACATCCCAAAGGTGACCCCCCCCCGACCATGCCCAGGGTCCCATGGGGAAGAGCCCCCCCTAAACTGCCCCAGAGTCCCACAAGGAACAGCCCCCCCAAAATATCCTCAACATCCTGCAAGGCTGAGCGCCCCCAAACCACCCCTGGAGACCTGCAGGGCTGACCCCCCCCCAAACTGTCCCCAGAGTCCCCCGAGGCAGACCCCCCCCAAACTGCCCCAAGGTGCCATGGGGAAGACCCCCCCCCAACCCATAACTGGGGTCCCACAGGGCTGAGCCCCCCAGACTGTCCCTACGGTCCCATGGAGTAGAGCCCCCCCCCCCTCCAACTATCCCTGGAGTCCCGTGGGACAGAAATTCCTCAAACTGTCCCCAAGGTCCCTGGGATCCCACAGGGCTGAGCCCCCCCAACCCATCCCCAGGGTCCCACAGGGCTGAGCCCCCCCAGACTGTCCCTAGGGTCCCATGGAGCAGAGCCCCCCCCCCTCCACCAACTATCCCTGGAGTCCCGTGGGACAGAACTTCCCCAAACTGTCCCCAAGGTCCCTGGGGTCCCACAGGGCTGAGCCCCCCCAACCCATCCCTAGGGTCCCACAGGGCTGAGCCCCCTCAAACCGTCCCCAAGGTCCCACAGGGCTGAACCCCCCCCAAACCATCCCTGGGGTCCCACAAGGCTGAGCCCCCCCAAACCACCCCTGCGGTCCCACAGGGCTGAGCCCCCCCAACCCATCCCCAGGGTCCCACAGGGCTGAGCCCCCCCAGACTGTCCCCAAGATCCCACAAGACTGAGCCCCCCACAAACGACCCCCAGGGTTCCACAGGGCTGAGCCCCCCCAAGCCACCCCTGGGGTCCCACAAGGCAGAGCCCCCCAAACCGTCCCCAGGGTCCCGCAGGGCTGAGCCCCCCCAAACCGTCCCCAAGATCCCACAAGTCTGAGCCTCCCCAACCCGCCCCTGGGGTCCCACAGGGTGAAGCCCCCCCCAGCCCCGCTCACCCCCAGCATCCCCATCCCCCCCCCCCACCATCCGCGGCCCCCACCTGCCCCCCGGATACCCAGGACCAGGCCCAGCAGCACCAGCATGGCGGGGTGGGTGCAGGGGGCGTCCAGCCGGACTCTGTGCCCCCCCCCCCACCCCAAGTCACCCGTCTGCACCCCACAGCCCGGCCCCCAGCACCCCATACCCCACCCAAGATGGGGGTGAGGGTGGCGGGGGGGGGACACCCAATACGGGCCGGTCGTTGGACTGGCGTCACCAGTTGCCAGAGCAGGACACGCGGGCGGCCGCCATGGCCGAGACATAGCGTGACGGCGGGGTGTCCCCCCCACGCTGCCACCCCCCCATGACGGGGGGGGGGGGGTCACTGTCCTATGGAGGCTTTGCTTTGACACCCACCCCCAGACTGGGCTGGGGACCCGGGTGTTCGGGGTGGCTGCACCCCAGGGGTTCACATGTGTGGCCCCCCCCACCTTCAACAGGGCTTCCGCTTGTAGCGCTAACCCCTCCCCCCTCGCAGTAACCCCTCTGCCTCCAAACTGGGAGCACTGGGAGGCCTCCCCCCCCCCCGTGAGGCTCACCATGGACAAAGCCACTCGGGGATGGGGACCACAAATGTCTTTATTTTGGGGGGGGGGGGGCTGAGGGACATTCCCCCCCCCCCCCCCCCCCAGTTGGGACCTCAGAGTCTGGTCACTATGTGGTCATGCATGGCCATGGAGGGACCAGGACCGGGACCAGGACCAGCACCGGGACTGGGACCAGATCCAGGATGGGGACCAGAACCACGACCAGAACCACGACCAGGACCAAGACCAAATCCAGCACCAGGACAAGAACCAGGACTAGGACCAGGACCAGGCGCTGTCAGACATAAGAAGACGAATTAGGGACACCCCTAATTCAGGTGGGTGCCACGTCCCCCACGTGCCACACGTGTGTCCCCCATGCCTGTCCCTCACCCGGAGCCTGGCGGCAGTAGCTGAAGGTGCCAGCGGCGAAGACCACCAACCCCACGGTCATTATCACCGCCGCCGCCACCACCTTCACCGTCAACCCCAGGGACAAGCCGGGACCTGCGGGGACAGAGCAGCCGCGCTGAGCCACCGAGGACCCAGCCGTCCGGGTGCCGTGTCCCCGTCACCTGCCCTCACCCCAGTCCTCCCAGAGGGGCCGGTCCAGGCTGGCGTGCTGCACCGAACACTTGAAGGTGTCCCCAGCCTTGGCGGTGACCGTCAGGGTCACCTGCGTCTGGTAAGTCCAGTCGCCGTTGGGCAGGAGCTCGGCGTTGTTCCCGGTGGCCACCGTGTCCCCATTGTGCAGCCAGAGGACGGTCACCTCGGCGGGGTAGAAGCCCCAGACGTGGCAGGTGAGGAGGACGGCGTCAGGGGTGTTGGGGAGGGGGACGGAGATGATGCGGATTTGGGGTGGTGCTGGGGCAGGGAGGGGACAGTCAGGTCCCCTCCTCACCCCGTGGTGTCCCTGTGTGTGTCCCTGCGCAAGGTACCTGTGCATTGCCCCTGTGCAATGTCCCCGTGCAACGTCCCTGTGCATGTACCCGCATGTGTCCCGTACGATGCCCTGTGCAATGTCCCCATGCAATGTCCCCATGCAATGTCCCCGTGCAATATCCGTATGCAACGTCCCATTCAATGCCCCGTGCAACGTCCCCGTGCGGTGTCCCACACGACATCCCCATCCAATGCCCCACATGCTCCCTGTGCAACGTCCACACGCATTGCTCCGTGCCACATCCCTGTGCAACATCTCAGTCAATGCCCCGTGCAACGTCCCCGTGCAATGTCCCGTACAATGCCCTGTGTGACGTCTCCGTGCAATCTCCCCATTCAATGCCTCATGCAACGCCCCATGCAATGTCCCTGCGCAACATCCCCATGCAACACCCCGTGCGACGTCCCTGTTCAGCATCCCCACGTATTCCCCATCCAACGCCTTGTGCAACACCCCGTGCAACACCCCGTGCGATGCCCCGTGCAACACCCCGTGCAACACCCCATGCAAACGCCCCGTGCAACGCGCCGCAGGGCTCACTCCGCCGCAGCGCCGTGGAGGACCAGAATTGGGGGGCCAGGTCGCGGCAAGCCCGGCGCCGGGCTTCGGCACGCTGCGCCCAGGCGGTGCCGTTGTTGAGGATGGCGGCGAGGACGGTGGCGTAGGGATGGAGCAGCCCCCAGTCGCAGGGGACGAAGCGCCGGGCGTCGGGCTCGTAACAGACCAGCGGGTTCTTGTTGAAGACGAGGGTGAAGCTGAAGGCCAGCACGGAGCCGTTGGTGGCCAGCAGGCAGGAGCTGGCCACGTGCACCAGGAAGGCGCCTACAGTGGGGGGACGCGGGGGTGGGGAGGGTCCCCAGGGGTTGGGGACATCGTCCCCCCCAACAACCCGCTTCACCCCCCATGTCCCCCCCCCCCCAATATCCTACCTGCCCCCCGGCAGCTCAGCGCCAAGCCCAGCATCCCCAGCACCCACATGGCCGGCGGTGGGTGCCGGTGTTATCGGGCGCAGCGGGCAAACTCCGGCTTCTTCCCGTGGTGCCCTGCCTTCATCCCCACCACAGGCCAGCTCCCGCCTCTTCCTCCTCCTCCTCCTCAGGGCTTGTCCCCAGGGATTTGGTCCCGGTGCTCTGCGTCACCGGCGATGGGCGAAGCCAAGTGGACTGTGCCCTGGCGCTGGGCTTGGCACAGCGGGAACCTCGCGCATCCCTTCCCGGTGGGGAAACTGAGGCACGCCTCTGGGGATGGCTCTTTGGGGTGGGGGTGGGGTGCAATCCAGCTCAACCCCAGTATAGGATGGTGGAGAAGACACTGCTGCATCCTCTTTGTGGCCACCTCCCAGTCTCTGGCAGTGGGGAAACTGAGGCACACCTCTCGGGGATGACTCTATGGGGGGGTGTGATCCGGCTGAAGCCCAATATCGGACAGCAGAGAAGCCACCACCATGGCCACATCTCACCCTTCCACCCTTTCGTGATGGGGAAACTGAGGCACGCCTGCTGGGGATGGCCCTGGAGGGGGGTGTGATCCAACTGAACCCCAATATTAGACAGCAGAGAAGCCACTGCTGCAGCCACCTGCCCTTTCCCAGTAGGGAAACTGAGGCACACCTCTGGGGGGGGGGTGCGATCTGGCTGAACCCCGATATCAGACAGCAGAGAAGCCACCGCCGTGTCCTCCCTATGGTCAACTCTCGCCCTCCCACCCTTTGGCGGTGGGGAAACTGAGGCACGCCTCTTGGGAACAGCTTTTTTTGGGGGGGGGGGTGATGTAGCTCAACCCCAATATCAGACAGCAGAGAAGCCACCATCAGGCCATCTCCCGGCCCGGAGTGGGGGACAGACAAGGACACGGGTCGCAGCCACAGACAAGAGGTTTAATTGTTGCGGGGGGGGGGGGGGAGAAGAGGGTGCTTACCCCCCCCCCCCCCGCTGCCACCGTCTCCATCCACTCCTGCACCGAGCGGCGCCGGCCTCTGCACAGTCCAATCCTCAACCTGGGGGGACACACAGACACACAAGAGGGGATCTGGTGACAGTCCCCTCCTCACCCCCCTGCCTTCCCCACCCGGGGGGGGGACAGAACCCCCCCCCCAGCATCCGGGCCGTACCATGGGCGTTCCGGCGTGCCGCCAGGATCATGGCGATGCCGAGCAGCGCCAGGAGGATGCCCAGAGCCATGGCGGCGCCGCACAGCGCCGTCTCCAGCTCCTCGATGGGGTCGGGGTTTGGGGGCACTATGGGGGGGGACACGCAGGGGGTCACAGCCGGCTCCGGTGTCCCCCCACGTCCCCATCCCTGTCCCCGCGCTCACCCCAGTAGGTGACGACGGAGGCGTTGTCCCCTTCGTGGGTGATGATGCAGGCGTAGATGTCACCGGTGGCGGGCGTCACCGGCAGGTAGGAGAAGCGGACGAAGGCCAGGTCAGCCGTGGGGGTGTATTGGGTGTGGGTGACCCCTTGGGTGATGGGGACCCCGTCCAGCTGCCAACTGATCTCCACTGCCGGCGGGAAGATATTTCCCACCATACACACCAATGTGTTGGCTTCACCCAACACCGCCGGTTGCATCGGGAAGACATCGGCCACCGGGATACCTGCGGCGGTCGAGAAGGGAGGAGGTGGGATAGAATCAATCAAAGGATCGTTTGGGTGGGAAGGGACCTTGGGAGGTCACCTCCTCCACGAGCAGGGACATCTCCAACCAGATCAGGGTGCTCAGAGCCACGGCCTTGAATGTCTCCAGGGATGGGGCATCTCCAACCTCTTTGGGCAACCTCTGCCAGTGTCTCACCACCCTCAGCACCAAGAATTTCTTCCGTAGATCTAGTCTGAATCTACCTTCTTTTAGCTTAAAACCCATCCCCGCCTCGTCCTATCGCGACAGCCCTTACTAAAAGCCCTGTCCCCAGAAGGACCGAAAGGCCACCACGAGGTCTACCCGGAGCCTTCTCTTCTCCAACTCTCTCAGCCCGGCCTCATAGCAGACGTGTCCCAGCCCTCGGATCATCTCCGGGGCCTCCTCCGGACCCGCTCCAACAGGTCCGTGTCCTTCTCGTCCCGAGGACCCCTGGGTGCAGTGCTCCGGGTGGGCTCTCACCGGAGCAGAGGGGCAGAATCCCCTCCCTCGACCTGCTGGCCACGCTTCTTCCGATGCGGCCCGGGAGACGGTTGGCTCTCTGGGTTGCGAGCGTCCACTTCATCCCCCGAGTCCTTCTCCGCTCTCCATCCCTTCATCCCCCGAGTCCTTCTCCGCTCTCCATCCCTTCATCCCCCGAGTCCTTCTCCGCTCTCCATCCCTTCAGCCCCCAGCCTGCGTCCACGTTTGGGGTTGCCCCAACCCAGGGGCAGGACCTTGCCCTTGACCTGGTTGAACCTCACGAGGTTCACCTGGGCCCACCTCTCCGGCCTGTCCAGGTCCCTCTGGTTGGATCCCATCCCTCTGGAGTATCAATCACCCCACTCAGCTTGGGGTCACCTCTATGTCATTGATGAAGATATGGGGACAGTGCTGGTCCCAGTAAGGACCCTTGAGGGATGCCACTCATCACTGGTCTCCATCCGGACATGGAGCCATTGACCACGACTCTTTGGATGCCACCATCCACCCAATTCCTGCTCCACCATCCCTCAACTCCATCCAACTGGGGGAGGAGAACGTTGTGGAGGACCACGTCAAAGGGACGATGGTGGCACGTGTCATTGATGAAGATAGGGGACAGTACTGGTCCCAGTAAGGACACCTGAGGGGCGCCACTCGTCACTGGTCTCCATCTGGACAATGAAGCCGTTGACCGTGACTCTTTGGATGCCACCATCCACCCAATTCCTGCTCCACCAAACAGTCCATCCCTCAACTCCATCCAATTGAGAGAAGGACGTTGTAGAGGACCACGTCAAAGGGACGACGGTGGCACATTGTGAGCGGTGGCACACAGTGGGCAGGGATGGGGACCACGACGTCCACGACAGCACGTACCCTTCGACTCCGGCAGCAGGCCGGTGACCTGCTCGGTGAGGCTGCGGCGCAGGTCCTGGCAGAGCGTGGCGTCGTGGAGGAGCTCGGCGGGGGGCTCCAGGCAGGGGGGCCACGAGGGGAGGTCGGGCAGACGCGGCGTCCAGCTGGAGCGGGGGAAGTTGAACCAGAAGAGCTGGTCGGCGTCGAAGGTGAGCGCCAGTCCCAGCGAGGGCATGGCCGGCTGGCAGAAGAGCACCTCGGCCAGCATGTGCGCCGGCGGCTCTGCGGGCAGGGAGGGGGTAAGGGCAGGGGTGCAGGCAGGGGTCGAAGGCCGCGCAGGCAGAGACGCGGTGTGCGGGCAGACGCCCGTGCAAGGACACCCGCGCTCCGCGTGCACGCGTATTGCACGCGCACGCGCAGCGTGCGAGGACACCCGTGCTCGGCGTGCACGCGCGCTAGGCAAGGACGCAGGCGCTGCGCGCGCGGTGCTTGCGTGCACGGCGTGGGCACGCGCACGCATCATGCACGCGCAGGCTGCGTGCCCACGCATTGCACGGGCACGCACACCGTGCGAGGACACGCACCCTCTGCGTGCACGTGCATTGCGCGTGCACACAGCGCCTGTGCACAGCACAGGGCACGCACGCACACGCTGCGTAGGCGCAAGCACACGGTGCGTGGATGGACTCTCCGCGCACACTCGCACACGTGCTTTCCACTAGTGCAGAGCCCCTTGCACTAGTGCACACCCCCCCTTGCTCTCCCTCCCCTGTGCACTAGTGCACCCACCACCCCACACGTGGCCCCTTGCACTAGTGAACACCCCCTCCTGCTTATGCTCCTGCCCTGCGCACTAGTGCACAGCCCCCTGCACTAGTGCATATGCCCTCCTGCTCACGGTCACACCCGTGCACTAGTGCATGGCCCCTTGCACTAGTGCACACCCGCTCCCACCCCATGCACTAGTGCACAGCCCCTCCTGCTCACACTCGCACCCCGTGCACAGCCCCTTGCACTAATGCACACCCCCCGCTCCCCCCATGCACTAGTGCACAGCCCCTCCTGCTCACACTCGCACCCTGTGCACGGCCCCTTGCACTAGTGCAACCCCCCTCCTGCTCCCCCTGTGCACTAGTGCACAGCCCCTTGCACTAGTGCACAGCCCCTCCTGCTCACACTTGCACCCTGTGCACGGCCCCTGTGCACTAGTGCATGGCCCCTTGCACTAGTGCATACCTCCTCCTGCTCCATGCACTAGTGCACGGCCCCATGCAGTAGTGCACACCCCTCCCGCTCACCCTCACACCCCATGCAGTAGTGCACAGCCCCTCTTGCTCACACTCGCACCCTGTGCACGGCCCCTTGCACTAATGCGCACCCCCTCCCGCACACACACCCCCCCATGCACTAGTGCACGGCCCCTTGCACTAGCGCACACCCCCCCTTGCACTAGCACACCCCCACCCACCCACCCCCCTGCACCCACCACCCCCTTCACGTGCATGTCACCCCCCTCCCCCCCCCCCATGACCTCCTACCATCGGTGACAGCGCTGACCAAGGCCACCCACAGCAACCCGGTCACCAGCACCCTTCTCCCACCAGCAGCACCCATCCCTCCGGTACCCGGCACCCGGCGGGTGCGACCGGGTGCCGGTACCGCGGCCTGGTTTTGGCACCAATGACCGGGTCCCGTTGATTTCCCGTCACCCGTTGCTGGGGAGAAGGACCTCGCACAGCGCGCGGGTGCTGTGACAGAGTAGGACCCAAGCGTCCGGGCGTGGGACAGGGTGCTCCTTCCACCCCCCACCCACGCCACGGGGATGGGGGGGACACCCCCCCACCCCTCCCCACCTTGCTCCCGGCCCTCTCGGCATGGTGGTTGCAATCGCTCGCCTTCGTTAGCGTGGTGACACCGCGGTGCGATTAATAATCAGACCCTTATTAATTAGGGGGGACACCCCGGCTTGCGTCATGTCCTGTGTCCCCCCCCTCCGCCACGGCGGGTGTTGCTGCTGCGGGGGGTTATGGGGGGACAGCCGGAGGTGGGGACGTGGCGGTGACGGCACACGGCGCGCGTCCCGCAAGCTGCAACGCTCCGCGGCCCTCCGCTGCGTGCGCTGCACCCCGTCTCTGCAGCAGCCAGCACCCCGCCGGTGCGTGCGCTGCGCCCTGTGCAACACCGTGCACCCCGTTTCTGCATGCCCTGCACCCACCTGCACCCCCATTTCTGCGTGTGCTGCAGCCAGTGCAACGCCATGCACCCCGTCTCTGCATGCCCCGCACCCAGTTGCACCCCTATCCCTGCGAGCACTGCAACCTGTGCAACACCGTGCACCCCGTCTCTGCACACCCTGCACCCAGTTGCACCCCATTTCTGTGCACTGCACCCAGTGCAACACCATGCACCCTGTCTCTGCATGCATTGCACCCAGTTGCACCCCATTTCTGCGCGCTGCACCCAGTGCAACACCATGCACCCTGGCTCTGCATGCATTGCACCCAGTTGCACCCCATTTCTGTGCGCTGCTGCACCCAGTGCAACACCATGCACCCCGTCTCTGCATACTCTGCACCCAGTTGCACCCCCACTCCTGTGTGCGCTGCACCCATTTGCACCCCTTGCCCTGTGTGCTGCACCCCGTGCAACACGGTGCCCCCCCCATTCCTGCACCCCCTCGCACCCTCATAGCAGCCTGCACTGCACCCGCCACCATGTTGTGCACCCCCCTGAGTGGGTGCACTGCAATCCCACCTCCCACCCCCACTCCCCCCGTGGGTGTTCCCCCCCCCCGCCATCCCTGACACCCTCCCCGGATGCAACCTCTGCACCCCACGCAATACCCTGGACCCCCCCGTGGGTGCCCCTTTTGCAGTGCCCCGCACCCCCATGGGGTGCACCCACTGAAATGCCGTGGACCCCCATGGGTGCAGACCCCCCCCCCCGCACCCCCGTAGCGCACCCACTCCACCGCTGCAGCAGGCCCGCAGCGCGCATGCGCGCCACCGCGCCCCCCCCCCGCCCCACCACGGAGTCGGCACTAGGACCCCGCGGAGCCGCGCCGGGACCCCGCCGGGCGGGGGTCCATGAATGGGGCCGTGGGAGCCGCGGGGGGAGCCACGTGACGGCGGGGAGCCAATGGGAGCGCGGGTGACGTAGCGCGTGGCTCCCTTTACTGCCCTGGGATGTTTTTTTTGTTGTTTTTTTTTTTTTTAATCTTTTTTGCCCCCAAACCGGGGGGGGGGGCGGATGAAGCGGGACCGGGGACGGGGGTCGCGGCCCCGCGTGGGGGCGGCTCAGGTGAGTGACGGGGGGGGAGGGGGGCGACCTCGCCCTTCCCCCCCATAAAAGAGCGGGGGAGGTCACGTGGTGGGGGAGTGCTGTCAGTCAAGCGCGGTCCCGCCCTTCGGCCAATGAGCGGCGAGGAAGGCGGTGACGGGCAGGTGGAGGCGGGCCGGCTTTTGTGCGCGGCGGCGCGGGGGGCGGCGGTTTGGGGCGAAAAGCGCCATGTTTGGGTGTTCGCGCGGGGGTGGCGGCGGGCAGGGCCCCAAGTGCTGTGTCACGGCGTGGGGGTTGGGGGGGAAGGGGAAGGACCCACCCGTGTCCTGCGAGCTCTGTGGAAGGGGGAGGGAAGGCTGCCCCCCCCCCCCCCCGTGGGCGGCGGGTTTGGGGCTTCCCGTGGGGCGGCCGCCGGGGGGGGGGTCAGCCCTCTTCCTTCACGGTCGGTGTGGGGGTCCCGGAGCCGCCGTGGGCCCCCCACGGTGTGTGCTGGGGTGGTGGGGGGGGGTAGCAGCCGCGGATCGGGCCCTAACCGGGGTTGGCGGCCACGACAGTGGCGTGTCCGTGGGGGTCGGCGACCCCCCCGTGGCGTGAGAGGGGGGGGTCTGGCGCGGCCCGGGTGTCTGTGGGGACCGGGGGGAGGAGAGGCGAGGCGCGGTAGCTCCGGTGCTCAAGCGGACCCTGAGGCCCGCGGGACCCCGGCGAGGGGGGTGAGGGCGGGTGGGGAGGGTCCCACCCGGTGGCCGGTACCGCTGAGGGTAGCGGGGAAGCGGCGGGGCCGCCCGGGAGCACCGGGTTCATTGTCCGCCCGCCGATCGCCGCCGCTGCACAAAATGGCGCCTGCCGGCTCCCTCTCTCTTCCCTTCCCCCCTCTCCCTTCCCCGCCGGGAGCGCGACAACAACCGCCAACGGCTGGTTCCGCCCGCCGGTCCCGCCCTCCCCTCACGTGATCCGCCGGCCAATCACCTCGCAACGAATGGCAGCGCCGGCCAATGGGCGCCGACACAGCCGGCTCCGTCGGATGAGGCGCCGGGCGGAAGGGCGGGAAGGGAGGGGTGGGGGTGTTGGGTGTGGGGGTGGTGGTGGGGGGAAACTGTGGGGATGACTGGCGTTGCGCTCTACCAATAGGAGTGGCGCACCCCGCGTGCCTCCGCCCAATGAGGCCGCGGCGGGGCGGGGTGGGGCGGGTGGGTGATGTCAGCGCCGCCGCCGCCCAATGAGGAGCCGGCTGGTGTCTATATAAGGGCGGCCGGGGGCAGGCCGAGAGGCGCCATTTCGCTGGGACGAGAGGACGGAGCGGGTCGGGCCCCGGTGCGCGCAGGGGGGCGGCCCCAAACCGGATCCATCCTCCGCCGGGCGGCTCAGCCCCCGCCTCCGCGCTCCCCGGAGGGCTCGCCGGACCCTCCCCGGCCTCCGTAGCGACCCCTGCCTGCGGCCAGCGGCGAGGGGGGGGCCCTCCTTCCCCTCCCTCCTTCCCTCCCCCCTCCTCCGTTCCCGTCCTCCCTCCCCTCAGGGAGCCAAGATGGAACCCGAGCGGTGATTTTTCCCCGGTGCAATCCGCTGTCATCCGTCTCCCGGATCGCCGCGGCCCGCCTGATTCCCGGTTTCCGCGGACGCAACCGACTTTCGGCGACGCGGAGAGGCTTGTATTAATCGGATCGCGGAGGATTTAGGAGCCCGGAGGGGGCTCCGAAGAGGGGACCCCCCCCTACCCCCAGTCCCGCAACAGCCGCTCTTTCCTACCGCCGCCGCCACCTTCCCGCCCCGCTACGTACCCCCCCTCCGCCCTCCATCTCTCCGCCGCCATTTTCTCTCCGCGCCCCGTTCATGTGAAGGCCGGTGGATGGTCTCGCACCGCCGCCGCTCGCCGCCGCGCCCGGCTGGAGGAACCGCCGCCGCCGCCTCCTGAGGCCCGCCCTGCCCGGGGGAGGGGAGGGGGTACCTGGCTCGTCCCCCCTCCCCGTTGTTCGGTGATGTGCTGACGGGGGAGGGCCCCCCACCGGGCCGGTACCGTCGAACAGTTCGCCGGGCAAAGTGGGGGGGTCGTCGGAAGAGACGGCGGCGGCGGGAGGAGGAGGTGAAGAAGAAGAAGAAGAAGAAGGACGGCCGGGATCGCGGGCCGGGCACGCAGCCGCCGGCATGTTGCAGAATGTGAATCCCCAGAGCAAGTAGGTACCGGCGCCGTGGGGGGGGGGGAATTGGTGTCACGCGTGGGTTGTGACCGTGGTTGGCGGCGGCGGGGGGGGTGGGGAGCGTGGGGTTACGCGGTATTTTGAGGTCGGGCTTTGCCCCGGCTGTTGCTGTCTCGCGGCTGACCTGGGGACAGACGAACAGACAGCAGCTTTCTGCCCACGTTGATGGGGCTGGGGCTCTCACCCCCCACGATCTTGTCCCTGGGGGCTACCCTGTCCCCCTTCCCAGCGCCGTCCTTGGCACTTGAGCCATGCCCTTGGCGGCTCAGGAGCCCCCGGGGAAAGGTCCCGCTGTGCCAAGCCCTGACACCTGGGCGAGGCCAGGTGGTGATAGTGGTGGGGACCAGTGGGCGACTGTCACGCAGGCCTGTGGGGTGACAAGTCACCCGTGGGGTCAGCTCAGGGCAAGATGGAGGGGGTGGGTTCCCCCCCCAGGTTTAGGTGTGTGAGAGGTGCAGGGGTTGGGCAGGAGCTGGTTTTAGCTGCTGCCCGCACGCTCTGGAAACCTCCCGAGCCTTTGTGTCGGTGTCCTGGGGGTCCCTGGTGCTGCCGCGGCGTCTTCTGGTTGGCCTTGTGACAAGTATTTTCTCTCCTGCGATATTTTGGTACCCTCGTACCGCTCCTAGGCTGCCGGTCATTGCCGTAAAATGCTGGTTGTTGCCATAAAACGCTGGCCGTTGCCGTAAAATGCCGATTTTTGCCCTTAAATTGGCACAGGAGTAGGTTGCGAGTGTGACGCGGTCATGGCTGCACCGCCTCCCTGGGTCTGTGGGTCCCTCGAGTCCTGGCCTGTCCCCATGGATGGTTTTGGGTCTTTGCGACCAGGACGGCGTCAAGCCGCCCGCGATCTTGGCCCTGGCATTGACATAACGGTCCAGCTGCGCCGTGGGGCTTTGTCACACACCCGAATCCCGCCGGAGCTCCCGGTTCTGGCCTCCGAGAGCTGGTGACACTCGGGTAGTGTCACCGTCGCCTCGACGCGCAGCAGCACCGTCACCACACCGGCACCGTCACCTCCGCGCGCGGCCCCGCGCGCCGGCTCTTTGTTTGAGGGCGAGCCCGGACCTGCGCCAACCTCGGCTCTGGCTGCGCCGGCGCAGGCGGCTCTCCCGGCACCAGCAGGGAACCGGGCGCCTGCCTGGCAGCAATTAACGGGTGCAACCAGAGTTCGGTCTCAAATCCCCCCACCCCAACACTGAGAAGATGGGCGATGGGACCTCACCCATGTCCTGGGAATTTGTAGCTGAGCACGGCAACGTTTCCGCCCTTAATTGCGATTTTAGGAGCGGTTGGCTCTTTCTGGGGAGGGTTTCTCCTGGGAACCCTGAGGCCCAGCCCCGCTGATTTTTTTTTTTTTTTTTTTTTTTTTTTTAATAATTATTTTTTTGTTGGCTGAGGCGGTGGTGCAGCAATCCTGGTGCGGAGCTGCCCCGCTAACCCTGTCTCTGCTCCCGTTTCAGGATTCTGGGGGAGGGCAATGCCGGGCTTATGGGCCTGGCGACGGAATCGACCCCCGGCAAGCGGATCCGCAAACCCTCGCTCCTCTACGAGGGCTTCGAGAGCCCCACCATGGCATCGGTGCCGGCCCTGCAATCCCCCCAGGTGAACCCACCTCCGCCGGAGGTTTCCAATCCCAAGAAGCCTGGTCGCGTCACCAACCAGCTGCAGTATCTGCACAAAGTGGTGATGAAGGCTCTGTGGAAACACCAGTTTGCTTGGCCCTTTCGTCAACCCGTCGACGCTGTCAAGCTGGGCCTGCCGGTAACGAGCCCTGCGGGCGGGCGTGGGAGAAGTTACGGCACCTGGGACGTGCGCGAGTGTGTTTGTCCCCCGCTCCTGCCCCTCGCTTGCCCCTCACCCCCCCCCCACACCATGCTGGTGCGTGCAGGCAGGGGGTGTTAGGCAATTGTATTGTTAAATTTGGTGCTGCCTGACCCCGGAAGCGGTGTGTGTCCCCCGCCCCGACCCCAAGCCTGAGAGTGCCAGGGCCGGCGCCGTCCCCCTCCCGGGGGCTCCGCCACAGAGATGCAGTTGCAGGTGCCTGGGCTGTGCCATCCTTGCCCTCTCCAGGGGCCATAACCTGTACCGGCCCCCCACCTCAGCCCCTCGTAGGCATCTGGGCTGGTCCTGGGGACGTCCTCAGAGCAGCTGCCACCCCTCCCTTTTGCCCCCATGTCCCCTACAAAGGTATGGATGAGGTGACGCAGCCGCTCTAGAGGTAACCCGGACGCTTCCCCACCTAATCTCTTGTGCCCTGAATGCGTTTTGCAGATTCCCATCCATGAGTTTGTAGAAGACATCTTGTGACCCCAATATTAAACGCCAGCCCCCCCGTGCACCTGTGGCGCCCAAGGAGTTAAAGCCCGGAGGTAATTTCCACGTAGGTTTTGCTCTTAAAATTTAGCGTTAGCTTTTCCCAAGCCCCCGTCCCAGCTCTCGTGCGGGAAGCGCGCGCCTTCTGGATGCCGGGGGTCCGGCCGTTCCCGTAGTGTAGGCTCCCTGTCCCCCCACGCCTCCCCGCCCCGGCAGAGCTGGCTGCTCCCCAGGCACCTTAGGGTCCCTCTCGCCCCACCGTGGGCGAAGGGGGACGGTGGCACTCTCGGGTGGGGACCAGGTCCGGAGGCATTTCTTGAACCCCATGCACCCCCTGCCTGCGCTTGGGTGATGAATGAGAGCTGGTGTGTGAGCCGGCGCTTTGCCGGGTGCCCAAGCGATTGCGGAACTGGGGAGGTTGGGGACGCAGGTGCTGTCACCGGTGCGTCCCTGACCACCGGTCCCATGTCCTTTGTCGGCAGGACTACCACAAGATCATCAAGCAGCCCATGGACATGGGGACAATCAAGCGGCGCTTGGAGAACAACTATTACTGGGGAGCTGCAGAGTGCATGCAGGACTTCAACACCATGTTCACCAACTGCTACATCTACAACAAGGTGAGAACCGCGCCGGCGCCACCAGCGAGTCCCGTGGCACCTTCTCGGCGAACTCTTGACGTTGCCTCCGGTCTTCCCTGCAGCCCACCGATGACATTGTGCTGATGGCCCAAACCCTGGAGAAGATTTTCCTGCAGAAGGTGGCCCAGATGCCACCAGAAGAGCAGGAGATCGTGGTGCCGGTGGCCAAGAACAGTCATAAGAAGGGAGCATCCCGGGCAGCAGGTACGGTGATGCCACGTGGGACGGAACGACTGCTTGGGGGTGACAGCGGCGCTAACGGGGCGGGGGGGCTTCTTGTCTTGGCCCAGCGCTCCTGGCGGGACTCACGGCTGCTCAGCAAGTGCCGGCTGTCTCCTCGGTGTCCCACACCGCGGTCTACACCCCAAGCCCCGACATCCCCACCACCATAGTCAACATTCCCCACCCATCCGTGATTTCCGCTCCGCTCCTCAAGTCGTTGCACTCCACTGCCCCGGCCGTCCTGGCTGCGCCCGCTCCCACCCAGCCCGTGGCCAAGGTAGGAGGAGGGCAGACCCTGGCCGTGGGGCCGGAGTGTGGGGCTGGCTTTCCCCCCCCACACAGCCTCACACGTGGTTCTTTTCCCTTTTCTTTTGACAGAAGAAGGGCGTGAAGCGGAAAGCAGACACCACCACCCCCACCACCACGGCCATCATCGCCACCAGCGGAGAGTCCTCGCCCTCCGCCACGCTCTTGGAGGCCAAGGCGGCCAAGATCCCCGCACGCCGGGAGAGTGGCCGCCCCATCAAACCCCCCAAGAAGGATTTACCGGATTCGCAACAGCACCAGACATCCAAGAAGGGTAAACTATCGGAGCAGCTCAAGTACTGCAACGGGATCCTCAAGGAGCTGCTCTCCAAGAAGCACGCAGCCTACGCCTGGCCCTTCTACAAGCCCGTCGATGCCTCGGCCCTGGGGCTGCACGACTACCACGAGATCATCAAGCACCCCATGGACCTCAGCACCATCAAGGTGGGGCAGGAGAAAGGGGGTGAAGGAGCCTTTTTGGGGGGGGGCTCTGTGGCTTTCCTGTCTTTCCTCCCACTCCCCATGGGGACCCGGGAGCTCCCGCTTACCGTTTTCTCTCTCCGTAGCGGAAGATGGAGAACCGGGATTACCACGATGCGCAGGAATTTGCCGCCGACGTCCGGTTAATGTTCTCCAACTGCTACAAATACAACCCGCCTGACCACGACGTGGTGGCCATGGCCCGCAAGCTGCAGGTAAGTGGGGTGGTGGATGTCTCGTCCCCCCCACCCCACCCGCTCGCCGCGCTGACCCCACTCCCCTCGCAGGACGTCTTTGAGTTCAGCTACGCCAAGATGCCGGATGAGCCGCAGGACGCCAGCCCGCCCTCGGTGTCGGCCCCGCTTACCGGCGCCCTCTCCAAATCGTCCTCCGAGGAGTCCTCCAGCGACGAGGATGAGGACGACGAGGACGATGAAGATGACGACGAGGACGAGAGCAGCAGTGAGAGTTCATCAGAGAGCGAGGAGAGTTCCGACTCGGAGGAGGAACGTGCCAATCGCTTGGCCGAGCTGCAGGAGCAGGTGAGGGCCGGAGAAGGATCCGTGCCGCTTCCCGGGCCCGCTCCCCACGCCCGCCTCACCCCCTGTCTCCCCCCACAGCTGCGGGCCGTGCACGAGCAGCTGGCTGCCCTCTCACAGGGCCCCGTTTCCAAACCCAAAAAGAAGCGAGAAAAGAAAAAAAAGAAGAAATCGGAGAAGCACAAAGGCCGGGGAGGCGACGAGGAAGCCCGGGCGCGCCAGGCCCAGCTCCGTAAAGCCAAGAAAGCCGGCGGTGGTGGCGGCGGGACCGGCGGAGGCGGCGGTTCCAAGTGAGTGCGGCCGTCCGCGGCACTGGGGTGGCGTGGGTGCGGGCAGCGGCTGTGATGACACTTTCCCCGGCAGAGCGACCGTGGCGAGAAACCGATTGGAACAAGCCAAACCTTGTCTGAGTGCTGCCAGCCCCAGGGACGGGGGGATTGGGGTTGGTTTGTGGTGGTGGTGGTGGGGTGTTGGATTTTTGGGGCAGCCCTTTATGCCGCTGCGCCATCGATTCTCTCCTGGCAGGAACTCGAAGAAAACGGCTAAAGCGACGTTGCCGCCGCCGCCGGCACTTTACGATTCGGAGGAAGAGGAGGAGAGCAAACCCATGACTTACGATGAAAAACGTCAACTCAGTTTAGACATCAACAAATTACCGGGCGAAAAATTGGGCCGGGTGGTGCACATCATCCAGTCGCGAGAACCTTCTCTGCGCGATTCCAACCCCGAGGAGATCGAGATCGATTTTGAGACCCTCAAACCTTCGACGCTGCGGGAGTTGGAGCGCTACGTTCTCTCCTGCCTGCGGAAGAAACCCCGTAAACCTTACAGCGAAAGTAAGCACCATGGGGTTGACGCCGGGAGGGTTTTGGGGGGCCAGGGGGGTGGGGGCTGAGTCCCAAACCGAGCCTCCCCCTTCTCCCTGCAGCCATGAAGAAGCCGGTGGGGAAGACGAAAGAGGAGCTGGCGCTGGAGAAGAAACGGGAGCTGGAGAAGCGGCTGCAGGATGTCAGCGGCCAACTCAATTCCACCAAAAAACCCCCCAAAAAGGGTGAGCGCATAACGGATGGCGATGGCCTCCCCGCTTCCTCTTCCGCCTCCCTGCTTCCTCTTCCGCCGTCGCACACGGCTGAACCTTGCCACTGTTTTACCTTGCAGCCAGCGAAAAACCGGAATCGGCTCAGCAAGTGGCCGTATCCCGCCTCAGCGCCTCCAGTTCCAGTTCGGATTCCAGTAGTTCCAGTTCCAGTTCGTCGTCCTCGGACACCAGTGATTCAGATTCGGGTTAGAGGAATCTCGTGTCTCGCCCCACGATGGCGCGGCTGAGCCGGAACACGGGCGGCTTTGGAAAAAAAGAGGTTCTGCGGGACCGGATCCAGGTTGAATCGGACTGAGGGGGGGGCCCTTCACCCAGCAGGCAGAGCCCCCCACCCCACCCGGGGCTGATGGGGAGGGGTTGGGGGCAGGGAGGAGGAGGGGGGGAGAGAAGAGGGGGTGAGGGGGGGGACCCCAAGTGTTTACAGGCCGGAGGCATTGCAGGGGAAGGGGAGAAAGGGGGGAGCCCTGGCTGCAGGGTTGGGCCTCCCTCCTCCTCTTCCTCCTCCTTCCCCCCCCAACAGGTTTTACTGTTTGTTGTTTTAGGTTGGGGGGGGGGGGGTCTTGCTTTTTTTTTTTTTTTTTTTTTTTTCCCTCTCTCTTCTTCTTCTTCTTCCCTGACTTGTGGGATTTTTTTTCCAAAAAGGGGAAAAATTTGGGGGTTTTTAAGGAAAAAAAAAAAAAAAAAAAAAGAGAGAAAAATAAAATCTTTTAAAAAAGAAAGGGGGGGGCAAAGCCCTGGGGCGGGGGAGTAGTTTGAGAGTCCCCAGTTGGGGTTTGCTGGGGGGGGGGCTAGGACCCCTCCTTACCCAATCCCCCCTCCGGGGGCAGCCGCTGCCCTCCCCTTCCCCTCGTCTGTGGAGGATTTTTAATTTATTGACGCTGCGTTGTGCTGGCGGGGGCCCCGTGGAAGCGCCTTGTACATAACACCCCCCCCAACCAAATCCCCCCCCCCCCCCCAGCAGACGATCAGGGCAGCATGTTCCCGTGTGGGGAAGGGGGGAGGGAGGGGCTGCCTGTTTTTTACGTTGACTGTATAATTTTTTTCTACTTGTTTTATTTTGTTTTTGGGGGTTTTGTTTTACTTTTTCCTTCCTCCCACCCACTGCCCCCCCCCCCCCTTAGACCCTTAGAGCCGTGTTTTCATCTTATTGTATGTTTCGAATGTTTCGATTCTTTAACATGTAAATAAAGAAAATATTATTCGAGTTGAGCCGGGCTGTCGTGTCATTCAGCTGCTGCCCCTCCCTCCCAGTTCCATATAGGCAGGAGGAGGGTGCTGCACCGCTGCCCCCCCCCCCCCAGTTCCATATAGGCAGGAGGAGGGTGCTGCACCGCTGCCCCCCCCCTCCCAGTTCCATATAGGCAGGAGGAGGGTGCTGCGCCCTCTCCCCCCTTCCCGTCATCTCCTGCTCCCAGAGGGATCTCCAAGCACGGAACACCCCACGCCTGGCTCTCCACCCCTCTTTATTATTCCAAAGTGGCTGTAGGTATGATGTGGGGGGGGGGGGGGGGGAAGCTGAGGATCATCTGGGGAGTGGGTGGGAAGAGATTCTGGTGATGGAGCAGATCTGCAGGGGCTGGAGTTTGATTTCAGGTGCGCTGTGAGGAGGGGGGGGGGTGGAGAAAGGAGAGAAATCAGTAATTCTGGGGGACTGGGGGCTGTGGGGTCAGGGGGAGACAGACGTTACCTGCAGCCTGGGGAACGAGGCGCCCTGAAACACGGGGAGATGAGGTCAGCGTCGGAGCAGGGGCAGAACCGCAGCCCCTGCCCCATGCACAGGAGACAGACACCCCAGGGACCCCCCCAGCCAGTCTCCCGACGGCTCTCACCTTCTTGCGCATGTAGAGGAAGAGCCCCAGTGCCAGGAAGATGAGCCCCAGCACGAAGCCCCCCACCCCCGTGAGCATCTTGCTCCTGGCGGCGTCCGACTGCACCTCTGCGGGGACAAGAGCAGGGGGTCAGGGCTGGGGGGGCCCCCGTCCCACTCCCCACCGGGACCAGGGCCTTGGGCCCCCACCCAACCAGGCTGCCGGACAGGGCAGGGCCTTACCCCAGTGCTGGGTGACGGGGTGCTGCAGGCTGACGTGCTCCACCTGGCACACGTAGGTGTCCCCGCGCTGCGGGGTGGTTTCCAGCATCACCAGCACCTGGTAGGTCCAGTCTCCGTTCTGGATCATGTCCGTGGACACCACGTGCTCCGTCTCCTCCTGCCCGTTCTTGAACCACTTCACCTCAATCTCCGCGGGGTAAAACCCCGTCACGTAGCAAACCAGCCTGTTGGTCTGGGGCAGGGAGCTCGACTGCATGGGGGAGACCCTCACCTTGGGCTCAACTGGGGGAGAGCGAGAGAGAGCTGGCAAGGGGCTGGGAGAGCCCAGGGGCCAGCCTGCGCGCCAGCCCCCAGCCTGGACCAGTGGTCCCCACCCCACGCAGGACGTGCCCAGCGAGGGGGCAAGGGACTTGTGTCCTCATGGAAGGGCGCAGGGGCTTTCCCCGGGGCCAGGCCCAAGCACAGCATAGACACTCTCTCTCCCCTCCTGTGAGCCCGGGGGCTTGGCTTGGGCCTGTCCCCCAGGGAAATGTTCTGGCACGCACTCACCTCTACTCTCCACGGTGAAAGGGGCCAGCACCTTGTAGTTGTGTCGGCAGAACCTGTCCACTCCAGACCGTCTGTACTCCAGTTCCTCTGGCAGGCTGTTCCAGTACTTGGCATCAGGCTCACCCAGGGGGGTGTCAGCCACAAAGTGACCCACATTGCTGTCAAAGTGTGTGTTCTGCTCCCGGTTGTAGATGTACTTCTTGAGATACCTCACGTTCTTGGTGCCATTGAGGTACTGACACTCAGCCATAGTCATCTCCTGGAAAAACCCTGTTTGTGCAGGGCGGCAGGTCATGGGAGGGCAGGGAGGCACCGTGGGGCTCCCTCCCCACCACCATTCTCCTCCCAGCCTCCCCCAGAGCCACACAGCTGCGCCAGGACTGGAGATGGGATCCTGACCCCGCGGGGACTCCGTTTCTCCGCCTGGGGACTGGGGAGAGCTGGAGGGGCCAGAGCCCAGGGGAAGGGAGGGGCAGGAGGGAGCCAGAGCAGAACTGGGCCAAGAGGCGCTTCCCGGGGTTCAGTGAGGGTGGGGAGGATCATCCCCAAACCGTTTGGGAACCAGGTGTCACCTGGAGTCTGTTGCTCCCAGGGCCTGCGGAGGACGGACGACAGGACGAGGGATTCGGTGGCGGCAGCCCTCAGCAGCCCCCCAACCCCAGACCCCCAGTACCTGCCAGGGCACGTGTGGGATCCAACCCCACCAACACCCTCCCCGTGCCCCGGCTCTGAGCTCACCTGAGGTCTCCTGGCCACCGGCCGGCTGGGCTCCCAGCACCACTAGCGTCACCAGCACGGCCCCAGCTCCCAGGACACGACCGGTCTCCATCGCTGCTCACAGCAGAGGCTGGAAAGGTGCTGGGACCCCCCAGGAGAGCCGGACTCTGCCGCTTTGGGGTATCGCCCCGCTCCTGCCCAGTGCCGGGGCTGGGAGTCCCAGCGAGGACCAGTGAGGAGCGAGGCTGGGCAGCATCACCCGTCACCAGGCAGAGCCGGGCCCCGCAGGGCTCCCTCTGACACTTGGTCCGCGCTGGGGCAGCGACCCCGGGGAGGGGGCTGCCGGCCCCCGCCAGCACTGGGGCTCCCCCGCCTCGGCGGCCCCCACCTCCCCCCTCCCCAAAGCCCTCTCCGGGGGCGTGCGCGGCCCAAGTTCAACAGTGCACCCCTGCGGAGCCCTGCCGGAGTCTGTCCGTCTGTCTGCTCGGCAGGGTGCTGGGTGCTGCTGCTCTGCCTGGGAACAGCCGAGTCAGAGTCAGGGCTCCCTCCTAGTGGCTGGGCACCTGGGGGGGCCCTGTCCCCCGGCCCCGGGCGCCCCGGCACTCAGCTCCCCGGCCCAAGAGCAACGCCTGCCCCTCGTCCGGTCCCGCTCTCGCTGCCCGCTGCCAGGAGAGGCGATGGCCGGAGGACGGGGCGTCCCGCTGGCCCTGCTGGCAGTGCTGACCCTGCAGGGCGCGGGGGCCGTGAAAGGTGGGTGAGGGCACCGGGGCCCTGGGGTGGTGGGTCTGGGGGCAGAGGTGGGGCGTGGGGTGCCCTGCACCCACGGGGTGGGCGTTGGGGGCTGGTGTAAGGCTTGGGGCAGGGCCCTGGCTGTGGGGAGCTCCGTCCCTCCATCTCACCCATCCCCTGGGCGGACATGGGCCCGAGACGCTCGTTCCTGGACCTCCCCCGGCCCAGGTCTCCCTGCCCTCCTACCCCCCAGTGCCCCAGCCCCGGGGGTCAGGTCCCCGCAGCACCCACCGCTCCTGGGTCTCCTCCCTTCGCAGCGGCTGTGCCCCACGTGGCCTGGCCCAGGCGGGGTTCTTGCGTGGGGCAGGACAGCCAGTGCCCAAGTCCTTGGGGCCCCGGGACCGCCACCCCATCCCGCAGCACCTCTGGGGGCAGGTGCCGGTGGTCCCACAGCCTGTCACCGGCCCGGGCCCCAGGAGATGAGGAAGGGAAACCTCCTGGTGGCATGGAGGTGCTGGAGTTGGGGGCTGGGGGCAGAGCGGGTGTCCGAGCGCTCCCTTTCCTGGGGAGGGGTGGGTGTCAGCACCTGCCCAGCCCTGTGGGATCCCTGCGGGAAGGGAGAGAGAGGCTCCAGGTGGGCCCTTCTCCCCATCAGGGCCTCCCTGCACCCACGCAGCGTCCCCAGGGGGAGCCGGTGGGGAGATGGGCCGAGCCCTGCGGCAGCGGGAAGGGCACTGACCCTAACGCCTGTCCCTTCCCAGTGCGGAACGTGTTGATCCAGGCCGAATTCTACCAGCGGGCTGAGACGCTGCAGCAGGAGGGCGGCGAGTTCATGTTTGATTTCGATGGGGACGAGATCTTCCACGTGGACCTGCAGAAGACAGAGACCATCTGGCGCCTGCCCGAGTTCGGGAACTTCGCCACCTTCGAGGCGCAGGGAGCTCTGCAGAACATGGCAGTAACAAAACAGAACTTGGAGATCATGATTCAAAGGTCCAACCGCTCGCAGGCCACCATCGGTAACAACCCGGCCGCAGCACGGCCAGCGCCTTCACCCCCGGGGACGCTGCCAGGGCTGCCGCTCCCACACCCTGCGGCCCAGCCGCCAGCGGGGTGCACGGCGCCCTGCTCCCCTGGAGCACGTGGGGACCCGGGCACAGCCCCAAGCCAGGCTGTGGGGTCTCCCTGGGTGGGCAGAGGAGCGCAAAGGGGGCCAGGTCGGTGGGGCAGGAGGCCCCAGCCCAGCCCGAGGCAGCGGAGCCTGGCTGACCCGAGACTGCGGTAACCCCTTCTCCATCCCCCGCCAGTGCCACCTGAGGTGACGGTGTTCTCCGAGGACCCCGTGGAGCTGGGGGACCCCAACATCCTGATCTGCTACGTGGACAAGTTCTGGCCATCCGTCATCACCATCACGTGGCTGAGGAACGGGCAGGTGGTGACGGACGGCGTCCTCGAGACCGTTTTCTACCCACGGCAGGACCACAGCTTCCGCAAGTTCTCCTACCTGCCCTTCATCCCCACCCGGGGGGACTACTACGACTGCCGCGTGGAGCACTGGGGGCTGCCCACCGCCCTCCTGAAGCACTGGGGTGAGGAGGGGGGCCGGGCCGGGGCCCGGACGCCTGGGTCCCCTCCCCTTGCAGGCAGCGAGGGGGGCACAGCGCCCCATCCTCACCCACCCTCCCCCCTCCGCAGAACCCCAGGTGCCCCTCCCTGCCTCCGAGAGCACCGAGACCCTGGTGTGCGCCCTGGGCCTGGCCGTGGGCATCGTCGGCATCATCGCGGGCACCATCCTCATCATCAAGGCCATGAAGATGAACAGCGCCCGCAACCAGCGGGGCGTCTTGTGAGGGGGCAGGGCCCAAGGTGCCCTCCCAGCCCTCCAGCCCCCACCAGCCCTCACCCTCATATCCCAGCTGCGTCCCCACGGCCAAGCCCTGCGCCCCACACCCTGCCTCGAGCCCCCCCGCCCCGCTCCACCCCACCGCTGCCCACTTGCCATCCACCGTGGGCACCCCACTGACCGGGGCTCTGCCTTCCCAGGCTCTGGGGTGCTTACGAGCAGCAGTAAAGGTGGTTGGGGACAGCCTGGCACCACTCATTCTGTTCATCGGCACCCCGCTCGTCCTGGTGATACAGTGTGATGGGGAACAGGGCGACGGGGGGCTGCGGGGCTGGCGTGGTGGGTGCCGTGTTGGGGTGCAGGGTGGCGCCCCATGAGGGGAGCGGCCATCACCAAATGGGGCTGGACGGGACGCCCCACGCCAGGGCCCTGCTCGCCTCACCACAGTGGGGTCTGGCACCGGGAGGGGGAGACGGAGCCACCCACCAGAGCAGGTGAAGGGACTCATGACCCCTCATCCCCGTCCCCAGCCCTGACCCATCCTAGAGGCAGGCTCAGCCGCCCGCCCCCCCCACCTCTCACGGGAAGGGGTGTTGGCCCCCCCTCGCAGCGTCCCCCACTGTCGGCAGCTCCAAGCACGTCTGGTCCCCGCTGAGGACTCGGAGCCCTGTCACGGACTCATGGGCACAGGGAAGGGAGTGACCCACCCCTACCCCACTGTCCACAAACAACCAGGGCCGGAGAATACTAGGACATTTTATTAGGCAGAGCCGGAGCAGCCGAGGGCCACCGTCACAGGGACCCCGGGGCTGCAGAGCTGTGACAGCCAAGCTGGGATGGGATGGGAGGGAGGGGGTGACCCCGGGGATCAGTGCGGGGACGTGGGGCTCCAGGACAGGGCAGTGTGAGGCAGAGGCGATGCTGGGGGGCAGAGGATGGACAGCGGCGGAGCAGATCCGCAGGGGCAGGAGTTCATTCAGGAGCTCTGTGGGGAGAGGAGAGAGGGTGACCACCGGGCTGGGGGACAGCGTGTCCCCAGGGCTCTGCCCCAGCGCTATCGGGGGGACATGCTCCATACGGACACGTTGCCATTGGGAGCAGGTGGGGACCAGCCCACAAGGGGAGGGTGGAGCAGGGTTGGGGGAGATGGGCAGACGTTACCTGCAGCCTGGGGAACGAGGCGCCCTGAAACACGGGGAGATGAGGTCAGCGTCGGAGCAGGGGCAGAACCGCAGCCCCTGCCCCATGCACAGGAGACAGACACCCCAGGGACCCCCCCAGCCAGTCTCCCGACGGCTCTCACCTTCTTGCGCATGTAGAGGAAGAGCCCCAGTGCCAGGAAGATGAGCCCCAGCACGAAGCCCCCCACCCCCGTGAGCATCTTGCTCCTGGCGGCGTCCGACTGCACCTCTGCGGGGACGAGAGCAGGGGGTCAGGGCTGGGGGGGCCCCCGTCCCACTCCCCACCGGGACCAGGGGCTTGGGCCCCCACCCAACCAGGCTGCCGGACAGGGCAGGGCCTTACCCCAGTGCTGGGTGACGGGGTGCTGCAGGCTGACGTGCTCCACCTGGCACACGTAGGTGTCCCCGCGCTGCGGGGTGGTTTCCAGCATCACCAGCACCTGGTAGGTCCAGTCTCCGTTCTGGATCATGTCCGTGGACACCACGTGCTCCGTCTCCTCCTGCCCGTTCTTGAACCACTTCACCTCAATCTCCGCGGGGTAAAACCCCGTCACGTAGCAAACCAGCCTGTTGGTCTGGGGCAGGGAGCTCGACTGCATGGAGGAGACCCTCACCTTGGGCTCAACTGGGGGAGAGCGAGAGAGAGCTGGCAAGGGGCTGGGAGAGCCCAGGGGCCAGCCTGCGCGCCAGCCCCCAGCCTGGACCAGTGGTCCCCACGCAGGACGTGCCCAGCGAGGGGGCAAGGGACTTGTGTCCTCATGGAAGGGCGCAGGGGCTTTCCCCAGGGCCAGGCCCAAGCACGGTACAGACACTTTCTCTCCCCTCCTGTGAGCCCGGGGGCTTGGCTTGGGCCTGTCCCCCAGGGAAATGTTCTGGCACGCACTCACCTCTACTCTCCACGGTGAAAGGGGCCAGCACCTCGTAGTTGTGTCGGCACACGTCCACCTCAGCCCGTTTGCGCTCCAGTATGTCCGGCTGGCTGTTCCAGTACTTGGCATCAGGCTCACCCAGGGGGGTGTCAGCCACAAAGTGACCCACATCGCTGTCAAAGTGTGCCCTCTGCTCC
Organism: Necrosyrtes monachus; assembly: GCA_037953605.1. Classification (NCBI taxonomy): domain Eukaryota; kingdom Metazoa; phylum Chordata; class Aves; order Accipitriformes; family Accipitridae; genus Necrosyrtes; species Necrosyrtes monachus. The sequence continues at coordinate 503,317 of JAZGTQ010000603.1, read as the reverse complement.
CGGTTGTGGATGTACTTGTCGAGAATCCTCACATTCTTGGTGCCATTGAGGTAGTGACACTCAATCTTATTCATCTCCTGGAAAAACCCTGTTTGTGCAGGGCGGCAGGTCATGGGAGGGCAGGGAGGCACCGTGGGGCTCCCTCCCCACCACCATTCTCCTCCCAGCCTCCCCCAGAGCCACACAGCTGCGCCAGGACTGGAGATGGGATCCTGACCCCGCGGGGACTCCGTTTCTCCGCCTGGGGACTGGGGAGAGCTGGAGGGGCCAGAGCCCAGGGGAAGGGAGGGGCAGGAGGGAGCCAGAGCAGAACTGGGCCAAGAGGCGCTTCCCGGGGTTCAGTGAGGGTGGGGAGGATCATCCCCAAACCATTTGGGAACCAGGTGTCACCTGGAGTCTGTTGCTCCCAGGGCCTGCGGAGGACGGACGACAGGACGAGGGATTCGGTGGCGGCAGCCCTCAGCAGCCCCCCAACCCCAGACCCCCAGTACCTGCCAGGGCACGTGTGGGATCCAACCCCACCAACACCCTCCCCGTGCCCCGGCTCTGAGCTCACCTGAGGTCTCCTGGCCACCGGCCGGCTGGGCTCCCAGCACCACTAGCGTCACCAGCACGGCCCCAGCTCCCAGGACACGACCGGTCTCCATCGCTGCTCACAGCAGAGGCTGGAAAGGTGCTGGGACCCCCCAGGAGAGCCGGACTCTGCCGCTTTGGGGTATCGCCCCGCTCCTGCCCAGTGCCGGGGCTGGGAGTCCCAGCGAGGACCAGTGAGGAGCGAGGCTGGGCAGCATCACCCGTCACCAGGCAGAGCCGGGCCCCGCAGGGCTCCCTCTGACACTTGGTCCGCGCTGGGGCAGCGACCCCGGGGAGGGGGCTGCCGGCCCCCGCCAGCACTGGGGCTCCCCCGCCTCGGCGGCCCCCACCTCCCCCCTCCCCAAAGCCCTCTCCGGGGGCGTGCGCGGCCCAAGTTCAACAGTGCACCCCTGCGGAGCCCTGCCGGAGTCTGTCCGTCTGTCTGCTCGGCAGGGTGCTGGGTGCTGCTGCTCTGCCTGGGAACAGCCGAGTCAGAGTCAGGGCTCCCTCCTAGTGGCTGGGCACCTGGGGGGGCCCTGTCCCCCGGCCCCGGGCGCCCCGGCACTCAGCTCCCCGGCCCAAGAGCAACGCCTGCCCCTCGTCCGGTCCCGCTCTCGCTGCCCGCTGCCAGGAGAGGCGATGGCCGGAGGACGGGGCGTCCCGCTGGCCCTGCTGGCAGTGCTGACCCTGCAGGGCGCGGGGGCCGTGAAAGGTGGGTGAGGGCACCGGGGCCCTGGGGTGGTGGGTCTGGGGGCAGAGGTGGGGCGTGGGGTGCCCTGCACCCACGGGGTGGGCGTTGGGGGCTGGTGTAAGGCTTGGGGCAGGGCCCTGGCTGTGGGGAGCTCCGTCCCTCCATCTCACCCATCCCCTGGGCGGACATGGGCCCGAGACGCTCGTTCCTGGACCTCCCCCGGCCCAGGTCTCCCTGCCCTCCTACCCCCCAGTGCCCCAGCCCCGGGGGTCAGGTCCCCGCAGCACCCACCGCTCCTGGGTCTCCTCCCTTCGCAGCGGCTGTGCCCCACGTGGCCTGGCCCAGGCGGGGTTCTTGCGTGGGGCAGGACAGCCAGTGCCCAAGTCCTTGGGGCCCCGGGACCGCCACCCCATCCCGCAGCACCTCTGGGGGCAGGTGCCGGTGGTCCCACAGCCTGTCACCGGCCCGGGCCCCAGGAGATGAGGAAGGGAAACCTCCTGGTGGCATGGAGGTGCTGGAGTTGGGGGCTGGGGGCAGAGCGGGTGTCCGAGCGCTCCCTTTCCTGGGGAGGGGTGGGTGTCAGCACCTGCCCACCCCTGTGGGACCCCTGCGGGAAGGGAGAGAGAGGCTCCGGGTGGGCCCTTCTCCCCATCAGGGCCTCCCTGCACCCACGCAGCGTCCCCAGGGGGAGCCGGTGGGGAGATGGGCCGAGCCCTGCGGCAGCGGGAAGGGCACTGACCCTAACGCCTGTCCCTTCCCAGTGCGGAACGTGTTGATCCAGGCCGAATTCTACCAGCGGGCTGAGACGCTGCAGCAGGAGGGCGGCGAGTTCATGTTTGATTTCGATGGGGACGAGATCTTCCACGTGGACCTGCAGAAGACAGAGACCATCTGGCGCCTGCCCGAGTTCGGGAACTTCGCCACCTTCGAGGCGCAGGGAGCTCTGCAGAACATGGCAGTAACAAAACAGAACTTGGAGATCATGATTCAAAGGTCCAACCGCTCGCAGGCCACCATCGGTAACAACCCGGCCGCAGCACGGCCAGCGCCTTCACCCCCGGGGACGCTGCCAGGGCTGTCGCTCCCACACCCTGCAGCCCAGCCGCCAGCAGGGTGCACGGCGCCCTGCTCCCCTGGAGCGCGTGGGGACCCGGGCACAGCCCCAAGCCGGGCTGCGGGGTCTCCCTGGGTGGGCAGAGGAGCGCAAAGGGGGCCAGGTCGGTGGGGCAGGAGGCCCCAGCCCAGCCCGAGGCAGCGGAGCCTGGCTGACCCGAGACTGTGGTAACCTCTTCTCCATCCCCCGCCAGTGCCACCTGAGGTGACGGTGTTTTCCGAGGACCCCGTGGAGCTGGGGGACCCCAACATCCTGATCTGCTACGTGGACAAGTTCTGGCCATCCGTCATCACCATCACGTGGCTGAGGAACGGGCAGGTGGTGACGGACGGCGTCCTCGAGACCGTTTTCTACCCACGGGAGGACCACAGCTTCCGCAAGTTCTCCTACCTGCCCTTCATCCCCACCCGGGGGGACTACTACGACTGCCGCGTGGAGCACTGGGGGCTGCCCACCGCCCTCCTGAAGCACTGGGGTGAGGAGGGGGGCCGGGCCGGGGCCCGGACGCCTGGGTCCCCTCCCCTTGCAGGCAGCGAGGGGGGCACAGCGCCCCATCCTCACCCACCCTCCCCCCTCCGCAGAACCCCAGGTGCCCCTCCCTGCCTCCGAGAGCACCGAGACCCTGGTGTGTGCCCTGGGCCTGGCCGTGGGCATCGTCGGCATCATCGTGGGCACCATCCTCATCATCAAGGCCATGAAGATGAACAGCGCCCGCAACCAGCGGGGTGTCTTGTGAGGGGGCAGGGCCCGGGGCTCCCAGCCTCCCCCCAGCTGGACCCTCTGCACCCTCAGTCGGCCTTCACCTTAGCCTCGCGGGAGCTGCTCACCCTGGTGACCCATATGCCTGCCCCACCTCATCAGCACCCCCCTCTCCTGTGCGCACCACCCACTGACATGCTGGAGACGGCTCTAGAGCCAGGCCTGGCAGAGTCCGGTTCCCACAGGGAACTGGGCTGCTTCCCATGGCTGGGGCGAGCTCGGGTGGCACCTGGGGCTGCTTCAGCACATCCACTGCCAGGGGAAACTGCTGCAGAGCCCGGGAGCCTACACTGGTCCCAGTACCCAGCCCACATCACTGCCATGCTGGGGCTGCCCTGCCCACAGCCCCTGGCCCCACAGCCATCTCCAGCTGGGGACGTGGCATCTCCTCCCAGCCCAGATGCGGGGTCTCCCCTGCAGACCCCTGAAGGGAGGGGAGGTGTGCCCTACCCCAAAGCTCCCCCTCGGCACACAGTCCTGCACCCTCCACTCCTGCTATGCTGCTTTGTCACCACAATAAAGTGGATTGGGGTTGATCCTGCCATGCAACCCTCACTGTGAGTCCATTCTCTGCATGTGCTAGGGAGGTGACTGCAGCTCTAGAAGCCCCCTCGATGTCTGGGTGATTTATGGGGCGGTGGGTTGTGGGCGTTGGGCAGAGCTCCAGGGATCTAGCTCCAGCTTTTGGGCAGAGGGAAGGGGTAGGGTGACCTCAGGACTCCTGGGTTCTCCCAGCCAATGTAGGTGGGATCTTAGCACCTCTAAAGAGCAGTCCCATGGGGCAGGCACCCATTTGTGGCTCCTGGGGTGATCATAAAGCCCATTGGCAGATAACCATGCTCATGGCAAGGCCAGAAAGGGGCTCTGGGACAGCCCGACCCATCCTACTGTGCCACAGACATCAGCAGCATCCCTGGGGCAGGTGGCTCTCTGGTGAACTGCGTGTGGGCAGAGCCCACGCCGGTCAGGGCCGAGACTCTGGGCAGGGGAGTCCTCGCTGGGTCCACCAGCCCCCAGGGAGGCTGCATGGGATGGCTGGGCTCTGCCCCGCCAGCGTTCACCCCATGGGTGCGAGGGCGTGTGGCTGACCCCCTTGCAGGGCTAGGATGACACAGAGGGGGAACAGGCAAACTACAGGTGATGAGACCAGTTCATCTGACAGCCCTGTTCCCACAGGCATTGTTCCCTGTCACACACACACACACACACACACACACACACACACACAGGTACTCAGGGCAGTGGAGGGGAACACTGCAGCCACACCCAAGAGCCATTAGTTGGGGCAGAGGGGGAGCAAAGGTGGATCTTGTCCTCAGCCAGACGAGTTCTCCCAGCAGCAGCTTTGCCTGGTAACTGGTGACACCGCAGCCGCACCCCTGCTTGGGAAGTCTGTGACAATGCCTGTCCTGGTTCCCCTTTCCTTCCCCATCACCACCCGGGTGTGTGGAGTCTACACACAAGGCTTGTGCATGTGGGGTGGGGGTGGTGGGGTGCGCTGCAGGCTCCGTGGGGCCCGGCACAGCCTCCGTGCAGAGGCTGGGCTGGAGGCCTTTGGTGCTGGAGCTGCAGGTTGTGCCCACGACGGGGTCTGAGCCCACAGGGCAGGAACATGCTGAGCCCGTGTGTGAGCCTCACGCTCAAGGATTGAGACAGAGGCACAAATGGACAAAACCGCCATTGCCGTGGGGCTGCAGAGGAGAAGCAAGCACTGAGGAAACCCCCAGACAAGGAGCAAATCCCTCCTGGGATGTAGACAAGGCAGCACGGCGGCTCAGGGCCCACTTCCCTCCTCACTGGGAGCAGAAGAGGAAGATGCGGCTGGAACAGAAAGTGGATGACGTGCGGCGGGGAGGATGTGAAACCTGGCTACCTCGCACATGGGTGGCATGCTGGGGTCACGTGGGGATACTAGAGGCGTCACTCTGAGCCCCCGGTGGGAAGCACTGGAAGGGGGCACAGCTGCAGGTCAGTCCAGTGTGGGGCCTGGTGGCAAGCAGACCTATTGCTCCAGGGCCTGAATAAAATCTACCTGGAGATAACCATTTCTAGGACAAAAAATATAAATAGCAGCAACAGCCAAGGCCCCAACCCCAGCATCACATGGTGGTGATCAAACAGGAGCTGCTGTCCCTCCAGGGCAGATCTGGGGCTGGCCCCCACAGTGGATGCGTCTCCCTGTGACCCATGTGCTGAGGCAGCTCAGCCCTGAGCTCAGCCCTGGGGAGCACTGGCACGCCTTGGGGACACGGCCAGAGCACAGGGGGTCGGCTGCTGCTGGGGACGTGAGGCTTGTCCTCCCCTCTGGCAAAGGCACAACAAGCACCCTCAACCTCAGGAGGACACTCGTGGTCCTGACATGAGATGCCAGCAGGAAGGGAGAAAGGGAATCAGTTTGGAAAGCGGATACAGTCCTGCACGGGTTGCAGGTAGTGCTGGCAGCGCAGGGCTCGCCAGAGGTGTCCAGAGGCTCCTGCCTCGGCCACACAGACCCAGAGCCCAAACGTGGCACATCCTGACAGATGGATCCCCAAAACAGCTGCTGCTCGTTGCTGCTGGGTTTGGGTATGTGCGGGGGCTGGAGCCAGTGCAAGAGCTGCCGGGGGGGCTCCTGGCTGAGCCCCAGCTCCCACCCTGCCAGCTCCCAGAGGAACCCAGGTGCCCTGACCCAGCAAGGACGGGCCAAGGGCTCACCTGCCCGGAGCAGGCAGGTCCCCGCAGCAGATGCTGCTGGCCCCACATGCTGGGACCAAGACCTCAGTTGTCTGGAGTCTGCCAGAGACTGGTGATGCAGCCAAGTGCTGCTTGCGGACTGGTTGGGCTGGGGGTTACTGGAGGGCAAGGAGAGCAGGCAGGGCCCTTTCCCCAAAATGCTGGCGTGCCCCATGGCGGGGACAGTGGCTTTGGTGGAAATCCCCTGTCTCTGGGGGGGGGGGGCAGCAGGAGCAAGCAGGCAGGACGGACAAACGGAGCCTCTGCTGGGCTGCCAGGCAGCTCTCACCTCACCCCAAGGACGCCAAGCCCTGCAGCGTCAGGGGTCTGAGGCCAGGAAGGGATCGCTGGTGCATCCAGCCGAGCGGCCACAGCACCGGCTTGCACACAGGGGTGTCCACTTTCATCGGGCAGCGCCCGTGGGGAGTCAACTCCCTCGAGACTTTCGCCAACTCCAGCCATCCCCTCCGGCTGTGCTGGAGCTGTCTGAACCAGAGCCTCACGACACTGTCAGCAGCCAGGCGGGACCTGATGCTTCCATCCCTTGTGCTGCTGACACGCAGCCCCCACAGTTAAGGTAGTCCGTGTTTGGGTCACACAACCTCCCCACCCCCAGCCCCATGCCAGGGCTCCCCTCTGCCTTCTTGAGAGCTCAGGAGTGTCATGGGAAGGGGGAAATGGGTCTGAGTGGTGCCAGGGGATTTCCAAGGGAAGGTTGCCCCCGCCCCCAGGGCTGCCATGTCACCAGTTACCAGGGGAAAAGTTGTGAGGGAAGACCAGAGCCCAGAAACGGGAAGAGCTGAGCGAGTAGGACAGTGCCCTCGCCCTCCCTGCATATTCCCCCAGAGAACGGCTTCCCAGCAGGCAGCACTGCACTAGAATGACACCCCCACCAGGGATGGTATGATGCCACCAATGCTCTGGAGTGGGAGAGAGACTAAAATCCCCCCAAAGGCTCAAACACCCTTTTACTACTGTCAGAACAGCTGCAGCTGCAGGAAGCAGGAGGGTGATGGCACATGAGTGTGGGGTGGGAAAGAAAAGAGACATGTCTCCCCCCACCCTTGAGCCATCCTGTGGCCCAGTGCTGGGTCTGGACTCCCACCCTGGAACAGAGCAGGACAAGCACAACGCTGAGCTGGGAGCTGTCCCCAATCCCATAGACCACTGCACAGGAGAGCTGCAAGCAGCAGATTTACCCCACACAGGGGAAGCACCTTTCAGGGGTCCTGGCCCTGGCATCCCCCCAAAGCCCATACCATCCCACAGACACCACAGTGCCGCAGGCAGGAACGCGATGCTGGGAAGTGGGGTGGGGTGGCAGCGCAGCAGCCCTGGCATGCATCAGGACCAGTCCAGGCCCTTTGGACTCAGCAGCACTTTGCCCTGACTGCAAGGGGCACAGAGCAGCTCCAGGCACCTTCTCCCTCCCCAGGCCTTGCCCAGGGCAGTACCACTCCCACCCAAGAACAGGCCCAAGTCCGCTCCAACGTGTAGCGCTGGAGCAGTCTCTGGCAAATTGGTGCGTGGCGAGCACAGGCAAGGCAGCACAACAGGAGTTACGGGGTCCTGGTGGCTTCATTACAAATCTATCCTCTGTCACAGTGCCTAGCAGAGCTCCCTTCGTTTCGAGGGAACCCGACGGTAACATGTGGCTCTTGAAAGCTCCCTGAAAACTCATTTCCACCCAGACCCACTGGAACCAAGGCCACCTCCCTGCCACGCTGCCACCCTCTGGTCCAGCCTGTCCCTTGCATGCAAGGTTTTGCTCCTCCTCACTTAGGGTTTTCATGTGTCAGGTCCCTCCTGGGCCAGGACTTTCTAAGCTTCAACACGGAGACCCCCACTTGCCTCGCTGAGCTGCCCGTCGAGGGATGCAGGAAGGCAAATGCTCTCTTTTTTGCCTTGAGACCACACCTGCCGCAGTGGAAGAGCTTTTCGTTATTACATGCATCAGAGATGCCGAGAGATCTCTCCAACAGCAGCCACATTCAGCATCTCCCTGCCTATGCAATACCAGCCAGCAACTCGCTTCTTGCCTGCTGAAAGGCAGACGGCTGGTGGGAAACGATGGTGCCTCTGAGAGAGGCAGAGCAGTCAGGTGACACCCAGATGGACAGCGCTGTCTCCTTGGGTCAGTGTTTTTCACAATGCCCGAACACTGGCTTGGCCAAGTGTTATCTTCCCTGCTCAGTTTTTAAGCGTCTGTAATGGCGTTTGGGACACAGCACCTCAGGGAAGATCACAGAATCATAAAATGGTTTAGGGTTGGAAAGGACCTTTAAATGTCATCTAGTCCAACCCTGCTGCCATGAGCAGGCACATCTTCAACTAGATCAGGTTGCTCAGAGCCCCGTCCAGCCTGACGTTGAATGTTTCCAGGGATGGGGCATCTACCACCTCTCCGGGCAACCTCTGCCAGTGTCTCACCACCCTCAGTGTAAAAAATTTCTTCCTTAGATCTAGTTGGAATCTCCCCTCTTTAAGTTTAAAACCATTAACCTGTGTCCTATTTGCTACAAGATGAGCGAGGTGCCGATCCTCCCTCTGTGCCCCTTCCACCAGCAAGGCAAAGCATCCCTGCCCTAACCCAAACAGCCCTGCCTTTGGCACCACGTCCTCTCGCACAGCCACAGCGCAACCTCCAGCAGCGGCTACGACGATCACGCTCTGCCAACCCAGCTGCCCGCCCTCAAACCCTGCCTGCCCGGCGCTTGCCTGCACAAAGAGTGCTTTGACTGTGGCCAGCCCCGCCTTGGCGGGCTTCACAGCTGCGCAAACGGTCGTTCCACCCTAAAAGCGTGTTTTGGGGGGACATTTTTACCACAGGAGCCTGCCTGCTCCTCATGGACAGAGCACCAGCGGCTGCCCCGCCTCAGTCTCGCCCTCAGGGGGAAGGGGACGCCGCGGCTGGGCGTACGACTGGCCTCACCTCGGCCGGCGGTGCCCTCGCTCTAACGGCAGCCCCGAGCGCCGCTGCCCGCCGGGGAAAGGGAGCGGCACGGGCAGCGGCTGGGACCGGCCAGGCGCCCCCCAGCGACTGTTACCGACATTGTCCCTCACACAGCTGCCGCTTCCCGCTCTTTCCTCCCCCATCATGCGGCTGCTGCTTGCCGCCCTTTTCTCCCCTCAGGTTGCTGCCGCTTCCCGCCCTTTTCTCCCCTCAGGTTGCTGCCGCTTCCCGCCCTTTTCTCCGCTCACGTTGCTGCCGCTTCCCGCCCTTTTCTCCCCTCAGGTTGCTGCTGCTTCCCGCCCTTTTCTCCGCTCACGTTGCTGCCGCTTCCCGCCCTTTTCTCCCCTCAGGTTGCTGCCGCTTCCCGCCCTTTTCTCCGCTCACGTTGCTGCCGCTTCCCGCCCTTTTCTCCCCTCACATCGCTGCCGATTCCCACCTTTTTCCCCTCCCTCACACTGCTGCCGCTTCCTGCCCTTTTCTCCCCCGTCAAACTGGTGCCGCTTCCTGCGTTTTTCTTACCCTCAGGCTGCTGCTGCTTCCCGCCCTTTTCTCCCCTCAGGTTGCTGCTGCTTCCCGCCCTTTTCTCCGCTCACGTTGCTGCCGCTTCCCGCCCTTTTCTCCCCTCAGGTTGCTGCCGCTTCCCGCCCTTTTCTCCGCTCACGTTGCTGCCGCTTCCCGCCCTTTTCTCCCCTCACATCGCTGCCGATTCCCACCTTTTTCCCCTCCCTCACACTGCTGCCGCTTCCTGCCCTTTTCTCCCCCGTCAAACTGGTGCCGCTTCCTGCGTTTTTCTTACCCTCAGGCTGCTGCTGCTTCCCGCCCTTTTCTCCCCTCATGTTGCTGCTGCTTCCTGCCCTTTTCTCACCCCTCAGGCTGCTGCTGCTTCCCGCTCTTTTTCCCTCCTCACGTTGCTGCTGCTTCCTGCCTTTTTCTTACCCTCAGGCTGCTGCTGCTTCCTGCTCTTTTCTCCGCTCACGTTGCTGCCGCTTCCCGCCTTTTTCTTTCCCTCAGGTTGCTGCCACTTCCCGCCTTTTGCTTACCCTCAGGCTGCTGCCGCTTCCCGCCCTTTTCTCACCCCTCAGGCTGCTGCCGCTTCCCACCCTTTTCTCCCCTCACATTCCTACTGCTTCCCACCCTTTTCTCACCTCTCACGTTGCTGCTCCTTCCCGCCCTCCTTCCCCCCTCAGGCTGCTGTCATTTCCCACTCTTTTCTCCTCTCATGCCGCTGCCACTTCCCACTCCTTTTTCCCACCTCGGGCTGCTGCTGCTTCCCGCTCTTTTCTCCCCTCACGTTGCTGCCGCTTCCCGCCCTTTTCCCCTCCTCACGTTGCTGCTGCTTCCCGCCTTTTTCTTACCCTCAGGCTGCTGCCGCTTCCCGCACTTTTCTCCCCTCACACTGCTGCGACTTCCCACCCTTTTCTCCCCTCATGGCGCTGCCATTTCCCACCCTTTTCTCACACCTCAGGCTGCTGCTGCTTCCCGACATTCTCTCCCCTCACGTTGCTGCCACTTCCTGCCCTTTTCTCCCCTCACATTGCTGCCGCTTCCCGCCCTTCTTCCCCCCTCAGGCTGCTGTTACTTCCTGCTCTTTTCTCTACTCACGCTGCTGCTGCTTCCTGCCCTTTTCTCCCCTCATGCTGCTGCCGCTTCCCATCCTTTTCTCACCCCTTGGGCTGCTTCCGCTTCCCGCTCTTTTCTCCGCTCACGTTGCTGCTGCTTCCCGCCTTTTTCTTACCCCCAGGCTGCCACCGCTTCCTGCCCTTTTCTCCCCCCTCATGCTGCTGCTGCTTCCTGCCCTTTTCTCCCCTCACCTTCCTACTGCTTCCCACCCTTTTCTCACCCCTCAGCCGCTATCGCTTCCTGCCGTTTTTCTCCCCTCACTCTGCCGCTGCTTGCCGCCCTTTTCTCCCCTCGTGGCGCTGCCACTTCCCACTCTTTTCTCCCACTCATGCTGCTGGCACTTCCCGCCCTTTCCTCCCCTCATGTTGCTGCCACTTCATGCCCTTTTCTCCCCCCTCACTCTGCTGCTGCTTCTTGCCTTTTTCTCCCCTTGTGCCTCTGCTGCTTCCCGCCCTTTTCCCCCCTCGTGCTGCTGCTGCTTCCCTGCCTTTGGCTGCCTCCCACCCCATGTTCCTCCCCATAACAGATGATGGTGCAGGCTCCGTGCCAGTGGAATGTCCATACTGCCAAACGAGGGAAAGTGGAGGGCAGAGGCTGGCATCAAAGTTATGTGAGTGGGGTAACAGGTCTCTGACAAGAACCGGGAAGCATTAGAGGGTCTGAGGGGGGAAGGAGAGCAGTTGGCATTGGGTGGTTGTTTGGTGATGGTGACCGGTGGTTTTGGGCATGGTGGGAGTAGGGCCTGTTGGGGTAAACTGGAGTCAGGAGGGAGATGTGGATTTGGGAAGGATGTGGGGTGTGGCAGGTGGGAAAGGCTCTGTGGTAGTCAGCCACGACCGAGCACGGGCAGATCCACAGACAAGAGCTGAGAGGAACAAAAGGTGCCGGCACGAGGAGGGGGAAAAGGTGAGCACAAGAGGGTTATGGGTGCTTCTCTCTGGCAAGAGCCAGGTTCCCAGCCATCCCATGGGGCTGCCAGAAGCTTGTTTGGTATTAAAGCAGCATTCAGTCACAGCAGTGTTTGTCAACTGGAGAAAACACCCCAGTCACCTTAGCAAACCCAGACCAGAAGGCTGCTCACCCTCCAGAGGGTTTGCACCACCTTGTTCCCCCTCTTCCCCTTGGGTGTAGGGTTATTACCTGGTCCACCACAGAGGGATCCCCTCGGATCCCATCCCTGTGCACAAAGACCAAGAGCCGTTTCAGACAGCTCCTGCTTGAGCTGAAATCCCCACAGAGCCGCAGTTCCAGGGGACTGAGAGTCTCCTGTGTTTTCCCCAAAGCCCTTTTTTTTTTTTTTTTTTTTTTTTTTTGTCATGGCTTTTCTTTTTAGCTTGCAAGACTTCTGTTAGGAGCTGTTGAGAAGCATTTTGTGGCCCAGATGTTCTGCAGCTCCTTCTGGACCGAGCAGCCCATTCGCAGGTGCGTTTACTAGTGGTGGATTTACGTGCATGTGTGTTTATTCCCCACTTTCTCCCCAGGATGGGAACTCATCTCTATACGGAGGAATTTCATGAAGGAGGAAATCACATAGGTAAGCTAGGGGAAAACAAGAGAAAGGAAACAAACAAAAAAATAACCGACCCCCAAAAAGCAGCAAAATTATAGATGATATATTACAATACAACTTAAAAAATTACTTACAAAACATTATACAGGCCGCCAGCTCAGCACCAGGGGGCACACCTCTGCTTTTTAAGAAAACTAAAAAGCAAAGACTGGTGCCCCTTTAAATTTCTTTTTATCGGACAGCACCAGGAAAATAATTTTTTACTTTTTTTTTTTTTATTTCTTCCTCCCCTCCCTCCTCCCCCAAGCACTGGGCTGGGTTAATCTCCATGCAGAAATCCACTTCTTGTTTTTTTGGGGAAATCCAAAATTACGCTGCAGGGACCAGTATTGATGGTTGTATCCACTCCTTTAAATAATATAATTAATTTAAAAAATAAAAAACACAGTAAAAACACAACGTCCTTCTTCCTTACTTCCTTCCGCGGGCTAGGGATAGGCTTTGTCGGAGGCTTTTGAAACACGCCCTTTGTAAGAGGGGTGATTTGCAATGACTGGAGGTAGGACTGAGGACAGGGACTGGAACCCTTTTGAGTTAACGGGTGCAGCGGGGAAGAGAAGTAGCACCTTGATGGGAGAGGCAAGCTTTTTTCAAATTAATTAGCCTCGATTAGCAGAGTAGCAAAGTCAAGCGGCCACTCCACCTATATGAGTCAGGCTGGGCCAGACTACAGAGCCCAGGTAGGTCGGTGCATTGTCAGGGGTGGACAGTGACTGTTGCTGTGGGGTTGCATACAAAGAGGGTAACGCTCCTGGGAACAGATGTGTCCCTGGGTCCATTCCCTTCTGACCCCAAGAGACTGGCTTTGAAGCACGAGGGTTGCCGTGGTGCGAATCCACACACGCAGAGAGGTACGAGAGCTCTCTTGGTGCTAATCCCAAACACGTGCTAGCGGTGCTTGACCAGCCTGCCAGCGTCATCCCGGGCTTGTTTGCCACATTAGGCTTTAAAACCCTCCGGCTCTCCAGGCAGAGACCAAACCTGAGTACTGTTCCCTCTGCTTGATGGGTGTGCTCCTCGAGGGGTTCCCCTGGGGTGGTGGGGCCTGTGGGGGAGCATGGAAAATAAGCCCTGGAAATGCTGGGAAAGAGCAGTGGGATTCAGAGGAAGATACTGAGAGGAAGGGAGCACTGCTGGGCGCCGAGGGAGGTAGCCAGTGGATCTGTTAAAAATTTTCCTCTCTGTCTCTCTACATATTAAAATATAGATTTATTCTAAGCGTTAAAGTCTCTTTGGCATCTCTCCAGACCCTGGCCCCCATGGGGGTGGCAGCGGCAGCGTGTTGGTCTCGGTGCTTGTGGGCAGGGTTGGCACCTCGGCTCCTCGCAGCAGCGGGTGGGTGACATGATGCGAGGGCGAGGTGGGTCCTGCTGCTTCGCTGCTCGGAGGCGGTGGGGGGATGCAAGGAGGCAAGGTTTGCCCCACTGGAGGCCAGGGTGTGGCAGGGAGGGTGACGGTTTGGTCCTAGCCGAGGAAACAGACTGGGCCCACCTCGAACCCGAACCTCTGGCCGGGCTCGCCGAAGTCCATGACGCGTACATCCAGCAGCGGGAGCTGCTCCAGGCGGGGCGTGCTCACCTCTAGCACCGTCCGGCTGGAGCCCTTTCGTGCCTGCAGGGGAGGGGAGGCAGGCGGATGGGTCAGGGGCTGGGGGGCACCAGGAGCACCAGTCTGGGACAGGGTCACGCAGGACGAACCCTTCTCTTTTATCCAGCAGCCTCCGCTACTCCAGCATTACCCAGTCTCAACCCGGGAGTGTCTCTTGTCCAGCCACCCCTTCTCCGTGGACCCTGGCATTTCACTGGATCATCTCTCACCAGGGCACCCTACTTACACTCATGGCACCCCCCAAGGGAGAGATCCTACCTTCTCTCAGTTCTTCCATCCCTCCACCTTAGTGTCTTCTAGTGCTTCCTCTCTCCTCGTTACCCATTTGTGCCTTCACCCATCCCTTTTTCTTCAACTTTCTCTCCCTGTGTCTCCTCCAGACCCCATGTATCTTGCATCTATGATGTCCCTGTCCCCACCGTCCACCTCTACCTGCCTCCCCTGCCACACTCACCGAGCAGCCATCCATCACAGCTTTGATGTAGGGGCTGGTGTCGTAGCTGATCTCCTCCTCGTTGGCAGCCAGGAAGTGGAGGGCATGCTGGTGGTCCCCGGAGGTGGTGCTGTGCCAGGCCACCGAGCGGTGGCAGTGGTAGGTGAAGTTCTGGCGGGCAGAGACGCTGAGGAGCCGTAGGAAGGTCAGCTGCACCACACCAAGGGGCTGGGTCTCCGAGTCCATGTAGGAGAACTGCAGGACCAGGAGATGAGTTAATGGGGGCTGATGACCAGAGGCATGTGAAAAGCAGGGTCTGCTGGGATCTAGACCACCCCGGAGGAGACAGCTGGGGAAGGGGAGATGCTCAGAAGGGCTGACAGGTTCAAGGTCACGTGGGAGACATTTCTTTCTCCTTAGAAACGGAGGGGAAGAGAGGCATCCAGCCACTCCTGAGACAGCACTAAGGTAAGCGCCTGGGGACACGCTAAGAGCATTATAGGAGAGGGCAACAAAAGTGTAAGTCGGAGCGCAAGCAGGGCGCCTGGGAAAGGCAGGGGTCTTGCCAGGGGCCATGTGGGATTGACACACGGGCCGGCATTCTCAGACCACATCCTTCCTGGAAGAGGAGGGAGACTACCTGCAGGGAACGCATCCCTGGGCCCTCACTCATCAGTGCCGCAGGGGGCTCAGCCCACCCCCGCGAGCTACATCCTTACCCTGCTGCCCTCCTGGAACTGACTGAACCACTGCTGGGGCACCTCCTCTTCCCACGCCGACATCTTCACCTGGAAGAGGAGAGGCAGCCATGAGTGAAGTGGGGAGCACCCCATGCCATCCTCTTCTCATGGCCGATCCCCCCTACCCTGCCTCCCAAGGCTGCACTGGGACCCCACGTGCCAAGCTGCCCCCGGCTTCGCTCACCTCCTGTACATCTTTGCTGGGAAAGACGCAGGTCTCCCCGCCTGCTGTGAAGTTGCAGTAAACCTTGAAAGAGTCTCGAGCACAGCCCTGGTTGGGGTCAATCCAGTACTCACCTGCACAGAGAGAAGAGGGGTCAGCACACGGGGCAGTGCTGCTGCCCTAACTGCCATCCTTCTCCCCCTGCCACCGGCACGGCTCACCATCAGGCAGGCCTGGGTGGCTGAGCTGCAGGTCCTGGCAGGTGCGGGCAGGGTTGTCCCGCGTGCCCATCGGGCGCCGCAGCCCCTCGATCTCCTGCTTGAGGGAGTTGAGGGAGCCGAAGATCTCCTCCATGCCGTCGGCATAATCGCGAGCCGCCTGGTCGGCAGCCGCTCTCTCTCTGTCCTCTCCCTCCTCCTCATCCACCAGCTTGCTGGCGTCGATGGAGCGCTTGCTCTTCTTGGGCAGCTGGATCGGCAGGGGCTGGATCACCTCCCCAGGGGGGCCCTGTGGCAGGCACAGCATTGTCAGCACCCAAGCACAGGGGGCTGTGAAGCCCCCACTCCTCAGAGCCCCAAACCATGCCGTGCTCAGGCTCTGAGATAGGAGACATCCCTCCGCATCCATTCCTGGGTGTCATTTACCTACCTACATCCCCCCACCCCATGTCATCCCTTCCCTGGTGCCAACGCTTGAGCCACTCACCGGGTGTCCAGGGGGTCCTGGGGGTCCACGTTCACCTTTGGGTCCTGCTTGGCCCTAGAGGAAACAGACACTCACGGATATCAGCCTTGGGCAGGACTGAAGGTGGTGGCAGGGTGGGGGCACCGGCTTGGCACTTACCATGGCTCCCTTGGCACCTTTGGGACCAGCTGGGCCCTGCAAAGCAAGACTAGGTCTGTCAGTGACCAGAGCTGGCATGGTGGGGTGGGGAGACAGCAGCCCCCCACAAACACGGGGAGGGAAACTGGAAGCCCAGGTGCAAGGGGGAGCGAGCAGCAGGGCTTGGAGAGGGAGGGACGTGGGACCGGCAGCACGTGGAGGGCACTCACAGGAAGTCCAGGGGGGCCAGCGGGGCCGATGGGTCCAGTAGCACCAGGGATCCCCTACATGAAAGGAGAAGAGCAGAAACGGGCGTGAGGAAACTGCGACAGCCCCATTCCCACCTCCCCCAGCACCCTGCAGGACTCCCCACTCCCAGACCCCCCCCCCGGGTTGTCCCCTGCCCCCCGCTTTTACAATCCCCACCTGCGTGAACCCCTCCAAACCACAATCCTGTCCTCATCCCCCCCCAGGCTCCCCCATTTTGCAGGCCCCCGCACTCACAGTTTCTCCTTTCTGCCCTGTGGAGCCCTGGGGGCCGGGGAGACCTCGGTCTCCCTTCTCCCCCTGCTCCCCTGGGGGTCCGATCAGGCCGATGAGACCAGGGTGGCCCTGAGGAGACACAAGTGGAGATCAGCACGCAGGTGCAAACAGGGACTTGGTGGGTGCCCGGGTGGGGGACATCACTCAGGGGACACATAGAAACCAGCCTGCCCAGTGCTGGCTGCCCAGCGAGGTTTAGGGTCTTGGCCCCCAAGTGTGGGGCATGCCCCACACCGGGGTGCCACAGTCCCCGACTTGTGTTGGTGACCCAGAGCACAGGGCGCTTGCTGCACCTCACTTACCTTCTCTCCTTTAGCACCGGTGTCACCTCTGAGGCCGGGGAGACCTGGGGGACCCTGCAGAGGTACACAGGAGATGTAGGGAGCATAAAGGGGGGGACCCCTCCTTGGGGTGCCGCAGCAGGGGAGAGGGGACCACACTCACCACTGGTCCTGGGGGTCCAACCTGGCCTGTGGTCCCCGGTTTGCCTTGTTCTCCCTGCGCAGGCAAGAGGACAAGGTGAGCCTCTCCAGTCTGGAGTCAGTGCCACCAGTGGCAGCGCACACCCCGGGCAGCCCCCCGTGAACTGCGGGCACGGTGACAGGTCCCAGCCCCCTCCCAGGGTGACGGTCAGACCCTTGCCCCTCTTCTGCCCTGTGCCAGCAGACCCCACTGCGCTTTCACCCCGAGCACGGGATCCTGGTGCCCTGTCACCGGGATGTCAGCACTTACCACTGAGCCAGGCAGACCTCTGAGGCCATCGGGGCCCTGCTTCCCAGCAAGGCCCTGGGGACCCACGGGACCCGTCTTGCCAGGAGCACCCACTGCACCCGGTTCTCCCTGTGGGGACAGAGGAGCCGGATGAGGCCGATCCCATATGTGGGTGCACGGAGCTCGGCAGTGCCGCTGGGGCCTCCTCACGGGGCATCGCTGGACCCCAGCGTGGGGGAGGTCATCAAATCGCTCACCTTTGCGCCCTTCTCACCCTGACGTCCTTCAGGGCCGGGGGAGCCGGCTGGGCCCTGCGGAGAAGAGAAACAGGGCGGTGAGGGACAGGGACATCCAGGCGGGTGGCACGGGATGTGTCACAGCCAGACCTGGGCTCACCCCGCGCTTACCCTCTTCCCCAGGGGACCCGGAGGACCGTTCTCGCCTGTTGGACCCGGTGAGCCCTACGGAAGGAGAAGAGAAAGAAGTCGAGTGAGCTGGCCTTGTCCCAGAAACGGGACGGAGAGGAAGGCAAGGAGAAGGATCCCACGCCATGTGAGGAGCACCCAGAGGGATGGGAGGATCCCAGGACCAGGGAGACCAGATCCAATGACCGCGGAAGGGAGGACAGGCTGGGCTCCCCACGCCCCAGTGTTCCCAAAGCAGTGGGGTCAATCCGGTCCCAAACCTCACAGGGGGTTCTGGTTGAGATGTCCCCGCCCAGGGCAATGGCGAGAGGGTGACACACCGGAACGGGGCACTCACCGGCTCTCCAGGCTCTCCGTCCTCCCCACGCTCGCCCTTGGCCCCATCCTGGCCCTGTCGGGAAGAGAAAACCTGGAGTCAGCAGGAGACCCCCCCCACACCCCCCACCTCTGAATCCCAACCCCATTCCCAGGGAAGCCCCCTCCAGTGGTGGGAGAAGCCCGGAAGGGGTGGGATGTGACACTCACCCTAGGACCCATTTCACCTGGGGGTCCGGGGTCACCTGGAAAGCCAACGGGACCCTGAAACAGAGAGAGCTGCTAGCCTGAGGGGACCCCAGACCTCCACCCCAAGGGGTCCCAATGCCTTCCCGGAGCAAACCTCCCTCCCCGTGTCCCCCGCATCCCAGGGGGGACACGGCACTCACGGGGTTGCCCTTAGGCCCGTCATCGCCGGGGGGCCCTTTCCCTCCAGGCGGCCCTGCAGCACCGGCAGCTCCGGCTTCTCCCTTCTCCCCTCGCTCTCCTCGCGGGCCCTGCAGTGCAAGATGGGGTCAGCAGCTGGCAGGAGCAGCTGGGGGATGGGGACAGATTGGGGGGTGTCTCTGCTGTCACTCACCTTGACTCCTGGCTCCCCTTGGATTCCCGGGGCTCCCGATTCACCGGGGTCCCCCTGAAACAAGAATAGAGAGAAGTCAAGCCCCCCCCCCCAGTGCCACCCTGTCCCTGCTCTGGGATCAGTCCCTTGTCCCGCAGCGCCACGTCCTCGCCCCACCTCTGCACCCCGCTAGTGCGGCTCCCGTCCCCATCCCAGTCCCCCCCCCGGTAGCGAACCCCGATGTCCAAGGATGTACCTTCTCACCAGGAGGTCCCAGGTTCCCAATGCCTCCAGGGGGTCCCTGGGGTCCCTACGGGGTGGGGGGGTGGGAAAGCAGAGCCAGTCACCCCAGCATCCCACATGGGGAAGGGCAGGGGGGCAACGGGGGGAAAGCGGGGTCACTTACGTCAGCTCCAGAGGGTCCAGCTGGGCCACGGGGACCTGGGGGACCAGGCGGGCCCTGGGAGGGAGGGGGGAGAAAGCACAGAGTGAGGATATTCCTGGGCTACCCCTACCAGAGTGACACGGGGCCAGGGTGGGGGGGCAAGGTCACTTACCATGGGGCCCACGTCACCCGTTTCACCCTTCTCACCAGCCGGACCCGGCAACCCCTGGAGTGAGAAGAGAGCATTAACAAGGGCCGGCGGGGGGCGCATAGCCGGTGATGGGGGGGCAGATGTGGGGCACTGGGTGGCGGTGGGCAAACAGCGATGGATATGTAAATGGGGGAGGCACATCTGGATGCAACGGGTGGGAGGTGCAGACAGCTGGGGCACAGCTGGATGGGGATAAGTGGGCGGGGGGGCACAGCTGGATGGGGGCAGCAGGGGATGCTTCCAGCTGGGCACCCAAACCCCCAGCTCTTTCTGGGTGTGTATGTGTGTGTCGTGTCCCCCCCCAGTCTGGGGACAGGCAGGACGGGTGTGGTGGCACTGCCCCAGAGTGAGGGGGTGGCTGTGGGGTACTGGGGGGGGGGGGGGGGCTGCTCACCTGGAGCCCGATGGGGCCGGGGGGGCCATTGAAGCCCCGCGTCCCCTCGTCGCCCTTGGCCCCGAAGTGTCCCTGGGGACCTCTGGCACCCGGTTCCCCGTCGGCACCCTGCAAGGTGGGAAGGAGGGTCGGCTGCCGCTCGTCCCTGGGGACCAGACCCGAGGACAGGGACGTCTCCTCGCCGAGACCGTCCCCTCTCCTCAGTGTGACCCCAGGGGTGACACAGGACCCCCCCCCCCTTTTTTGCATCGTGCCCCCAACCGTGGCGGTTGCCCTGCCTCCGGGATACTCACGGCTGCTCCGGGCTGCCCGACCGACCCGATGGGCCCAGGGGGACCAGGAGGACCCTGCGAGGGAGGGAAGGGGTCAGCGAGGCTGGGACAGCCCTGGGGGACAGTGGGGACAAGGTCTGGGGTGAGGGGGGAGGACACCAGTCACACTCACGTGCTCGCCCTTATTGCCTTTGCTGCCCTTTTGTCCTGGCTCGCCCACCTCACCCTAGGGGGGAGAAGGAGGGTACTCAGCCCCAGCACGGTGGGGGGGGGGACATGGGGACACCAGGGCAGGGTCAGACCTCACCTTGTCACCGTCCTCCCCAGGACCGCCGGGGGGGCCGGCTGGGCCAGGTAAACCCACGGGACCCTGAACGCCATCGCGGCCAGCGGGACCCATGGGGCCCTTCTCACCCTAGAGGGATAGGAAAAGGGGGGGGGGGTGGGGGCGAGAGGGGGGCGGTGAGGGGTGCAGGCACCCACCCCCTTGCACCCCTCCCGGACCCACGGCCTCTCCCTGCGGGATGCCAGCGGGATGTCCCTGAGCACTCACGGGAACTCCTTTCTCTCCGGCGGGGCCCGGTGGTCCTTGCGGTCCCGGTCGTCCTGGGGGGCCAACGGGACCACCTTGTCCCGGACCACCTCTCTCCCCAGGAGAGCCCTGGGGGAAGATGGGGGGGGGGTGTCTCAGCCTGAGGGGAGCCGTGGGGCCATGGCGAGCAGGACACCCGGGCTCATGGAGGGGGGAGACACTCACTGCGGGTCCTGGGGGTCCTGCTGGTCCCTCGTTGCCCTTCAGCCCTGGGCCACCCTGCAAGGAGTGGGGGGGCGGTGTCGGTGTGATGCTGCTGGGGGTGAGGGGTGGGTGGGCTGGGGGTCCCGGCTGAGCCAAGGAAGGGATTTACTTACCGGGGTGCCAGGCAGACCCCGCTCACCGGGGAAACCCCGTAAGCCGGCGGGACCGTCCTTCCCAGGGGAGCCAGTGGGGCCGGGGTCTCCCTAGGGTGCGAGGGGGTGAGATGGGGGGGGGGCTCCACGCCCCGGTACTCCATCCCACCCACCGGAGACTGTCACCGTGCCCACAGCACCTTCCCACCCTGACCCACCACCCTCCCACCGTCTCACCTTGGTGCCCTCCTTGCCGGATGGTCCCGGTAACCCTTGTTCTCCTGGGGGGCCGGGGGGGCCCGGGTGGCCTCTCTCCCCCATGGGGCCAGACTCGCCAGCAGCTCCCTGGCACACGGGGGGGAGCAAGAGTCAGTGCAGCCCCTGGGGGGAATTGGGGACCCCCCATTCACCCACGCAAAAAACCCCCATGAGCTCACCTGAGGTCCCACCACCCCGGGGGGGCCAGGGGGGCCGGTCTTGCCTTGGAAGCCCTGGAGGAGAGATGAAAAAGGGTCAGGGGGCGAGTTTCAGCACCAAGAGTAACTTTTGAGTAAGTCAGGAGTAGCCTGGGAGTAGCAGTGCATCCCTGAGGAGGGACGGAGAGGGGGTGAGGAGGGAGTAGGGGGGGGTTGGGGACAAGCGGAGGGGACAGGAGGGTGGCTCGAGGGGCAGCATGGGTGTCAGCGTAGTGGAGGGGGGGGGACAGGCACACTTACGACTTCTCCTCGCTGGCCGGGGTGTCCGGGGAGCCCGTCCTTGCCGGGGGGGCCCTGCGGGGAGAGGAGCAGGGGGTGAGCGGCACCAGGGACACCTCACGGGTGGGGTGGGGTGGAAGGGGGGGGAACCCCACTACTTACAGGGGGTCCTTTAGGTCCCGGGAAGCCGTTGGGTCCCTGCGGTCCTGGCAGGCCCTAGAAGGGAGAAAAAGCGGGGTGGTTACGGCACGCTGGGGACGGTGCTAATTAACACAGAGCTCGTTAGCAGAGCATCACCGAGCCCCCACCCCCAGCATGAGCGTTGTGTGCCGGGGGTCTGGGTGACAGTAGGCACTGGGGGGGGTGGTCACAGAGCCTGGCAAGGCTGGGTGGCTGGTGGGGATGGCACCAGGGGACACCAGCTGGAACCCCCCCCCCAAATCCAGACCGGGACACCCACTTACCCGTTCACCCGGGGGGCCGTGGGGGCCGTCGCTGCCAGACGTGCCCTGGGGGAGCGAGGAAGGGGAGAGGTTTTGGGTGCCCAGCGAGTGACCGGCTCCGGCGCACTTCGGTGCCAGAGCCACCCCACACGTGTGCGATTGCACACGCATGAGGGTTTGGGGTCACCCCAGCCCCCCCCCCCCAAAACTGACCTTTGCCCCTGACTTTCCAGTGGCTCCTCGTGGTCCTCGCTGGCCCCTGGGACCCTGTGGGGTGGGGTGGTGACGGATGGTCTATCAGCCCCCCCCACATACACAGGGAGCCCCCCACCCCACAGATTGAGGGGTGCTGGGTTCCCCACTCCCAGCCTGGCTGGCTGGAGAACACCCCGGGGGGGGGGAGAGCACAATTCCCCCTCCTTAACTGTGCCCCATACTCACCGTGGGGCCACGCTCACCCCTGGGCCCCGATTTGCCAGACAGACCCTATAAGATAGAGCACTTCAGTGACACGATATGGGGGGGACAGGGCAGGAACACCCCCCCAGCATTTGTGCGTCCCCTCTGCTTCACGGCTGGTCCTTGATGGGGGGGACACACGAGTTTAGGGGGGTCACTCACCCGTGCGCCCTTCTCGCCATTGCTGCCTGGGAATCCAGGGAAACCTTGCGATCCCTGGGAATGGAGAGGAGTTGGGGTGAGCGGTGATGGGGGGGGGGCATGTGGGGCAGCCCCATAGCCACCATACTTACCTTGGGACCCTGACGGCCCGGGTAGCCGGGCAGGCCTGGCACTCCCAGCTTCCCCTGTGGGAGACAGACGTGACGGGGGGGTGTCACGGGGTGCCCACGGGGGTCTTCGCTGGCCCCGTGGCAATGGCATGCCACCCCCCCCCCCCCGCCTTGCAGCCACGGCCGTGTCCCCTCACCTTCTCTCCGACCAGCCCGATGGGACCGGGGTCACCGGTGGGTCCCGTCCGCCCCTTGGGACCTTCGGGTCCGTCCTCACCCCGGGAGCCCGGCACGCCGACTTCACCCTGCGGGAGATACCGGGGTGGGGGGCATCAGGGTGGTCCGATCGGGGCAGCAGCCCTTGGCGGGATGTCGGGGAGCCCCCCTCCGCGCACCTACCCGGTCTCCTTTGACGCCCATGTCCCCCTTGAAGCCAGGGAAGCCTTCCTCGCCCTGCGGAAGAGGATGAGGATGGAGATGCCGGCATCGGGGAGCAGGGGATGGTGACGCAGCCCGGCTGCCGGCCGGGGAGCATTGCACCGCCGGTGGGGTGGAGTGTGGGGGGGGAACGAGGACAGACACCCACCTTCTCACCCTTGTGTCCTTTCAGCCCCCGGATGCCATCCACTCCCTAGGGAGAGAGGAGCGGGGTGACCCCTGGCGCAAGGAGGTGTCACGGCTCCGGATTCCTCTCGGTTTCCCCCCCCCCCCCCCGCCAAAAAAGCGGTGTTGGCTGATATCCGCTGGCCCCAGCCCCCCCCCCCCAAAAAAAAAAATCAGGTACTGACCTTCACACCACGTGGGCCTGGGTAGCCGATGGGTCCCTGGGGACCCGAGGGGCCCTGCGGAGAGAGGGGGAGGTTTGTACCGTGGGTCAGGGGACATTCGGGGGGGGTCTCCCCCCACAGACACGGGGTCGGGGCTGCCCGTTGCCCCCCCTGGGGTGGGGGGGGGCAAGAGAGGGGCAGAGCCCGGGGAGGGGGGGGGACATGTGGTGCATTACCTGGTTGCCCTTGGTGCCAGGGGGTCCCTCCTTCCCGGGGTGGCCCTGGGGACAGAAGAGGGGACAAGGGGGATGAGGAAAGAGCGTGAGATGGGGCACCCACGTGTGTGTGTGTGTCCCCCGCCACCCCCCCGGACCCACAACCAGTCCCTTCGGTGGCTCCATCCCAGCCTGGGTTTTCCAGACTCGGGGGGACAGTGGAGTTAGATGGGGCTGGCGCGTGGCCGGAGCATCCTTTGGATGCTGGCTGCATCCCTGCCCCCAGGGCACGGGACTGTGGGGGGGACGGGACGGGGACAGGGACAGGGACACAACAGTGCCCAGGAGTGGGCTGACACTGTCCTGGTGTGATGGGGGGGGTACTCACAGGGGGTCCGTCGGAGCCGGGCATGCCGGGCAAGCCGGGTTTCCCTTGGGGACCCTGCGGAGACAGAAACTGGGGTGAGCACAGGCAGCGAGGGAGGGGAGCAGCCTCATGTGTTCCCCCCCCCCCCATTCCCAGTTCCCTGCGCACCCCCCAGGTTCAGGACCCAGCACCCACCTTCTCTCCAGGAGGTCCCATGGCACCTTGTGGTCCTGGGAGACCCTAAAACACAGAGATGGGGGGGGAGTGTTACCTCCCTGTGCCCCCCTACTGCCACCAATGGGCCCCCCCCATCTTGCTCCAGGGGGAGGGAAGCTGGGGGTGGTCTGGCTCCTGGCTGAAATGGGGGTGCTCACCTGCGTTCCTGGGGTCCCCTGCTGACCGGGGGGTCCGGGCTCCCCTTGCGGCCCCTGGGACAGTCAGAGACAGTGGGTCAGTGCTCGAGGAACCCATTGGGGACACGCCGGTGTCCCCAGTGGGACATGACTTGTCCCCAGGGGGGTATCATGGTGGGGACAGGCACCCCACAGAGGGACACTGGGGGGACACTGCTGTGGGGAAGCTCACGGCACCCAGGTGGGATGAACTGGCCTCCCCCCACTCCCCCGAACTCACCAGGTTCCCCTTGGGACCGACGGGACCGTCCATGCCACGCACGCCCTGCGGAGGAGATGGGTGCTGAGGTGGGGGACACAGGACACAGCGGGTTTGGGAGGGGACGGGGACGAGGGTCTTACTACGGCACTTACCGGGGGGCCGGGGATTCCTGGGGGGCCTTTGGGGCCCAGCAGACCTCTGGGTCCCTGCGAGGGCACATGGGGCATTAAGGGGGCACCCAAGGCGGGGGGGTCTTTTCTCCCCAAAGTGGTGGGAGTGTGATGTCCCCCCCACCCCAGGATCACGGCGACATCCCGGCAGGGGCCAGTGGGGCTGTGGCACTGCTTCGTCCCCACTCCTCAACCTCTGCGAGATCCCCCCCGTGGGTGCGAGACCCCGTACCGCTTCTCCGGGGAGTCCTCGGGGTCCCACCTCTCCATCGTCACCCTGCGGAGGGACAAGGGGGACCATGAGCAGGGACGGCAGGGGATTGAGGGGGTGTCCAGGCTGTCCCACCCCGGTGGTCCCCACACCCCGAGCCACTCACCCTCTCGCCATCCTCACCGGGGGGTCCCGGCATCCCCTGCGAACCAGTTTCACCCTACGGGACAAAAAAAAACCCTGGGTCAACCGGCGGGTACGGTTGTGCCGCGATGGTGCCAAGGGGGTGTGACGGGGTGGGGTGGAGCGGGGAGGGGGGGTGTCGGCGCGGTGGGGGGGCGCGGGGAGTTGGGGGGGGGTGTCAGCAAGGTAAAGGGGGTGTTGAGCGACGTCGAGGCGGCGTGAATGCGCTCAGTGTGCGCAGGCAGCTGCCCGTGAATGGGGGCTCTGTGCCGGCCGGAGGCGGTTGGCGGCGGTGACGGCGGGAGCCGCGTGTTTGCTCAGGCCGCGGTTTACGGGTGCAGCCGGTGGCGGGGTCCCGGAGAAGAAGGAGGAGGGGGGGGTGTGTGGAAATGTGGGTACCCCCAAGCCAGGGGTAGAGGCAGCGGGGTGTGCAGGCAGGAGCTGGGGGGGCAATCCCGGGGATACCGTCCTCCCGGCCGCGGTGACTCACCCGGTGGCCTTTGTCACCCGGTAGCCCTGGCAGCCCGTCGAAGCCGCGGTCACCCTTTGGGGGGGGGTTACAGAGATGTCACCGAGGTGCCACCCCTCGGAATGGGGGGGGACACCTCTAGGATGCTGCCCGGGATCAGCGACAGCCAGGATCTGGGATCAGACCCCCAGAGCAGCGCTGCCCCCCCACCCCCCCCACCCCAGTCTCTCCCCACCCCATTGAATCAGTTTGTTCAATCCAGGATCCATCGCCGCTCCCATCCCGGCACCGATCCCACGGGATCCCTGTATCCCAGTCTGCCGTGGGGCTGCCAGCCCGGTGCTGGGGGGAGGTGGTCCCCAGCGGAGCTGTTCTAGGACATGGGTGGGCACCCAAGGGTGCTGGGGGGGGGGGATCCCCAATGCTGGCTCGGGAGCATCCCGGCTGTTACCTTAATGCCGGGATCACCGGGCATCCCCCGTGCGCCGTCAGCTCCCGGTCGGCCCTGACGGATACAGAGGGGTGAGGGTGGGGGGCACGGACACCCCCCCCCCCAATCTCCTCCCAGCCCCCCCAACTCACCCTCCGGCCAGGCTTTCCCGGGGGTCCGGTCAGGCCCTGAGGACCTCGGGGACCCTGCAGAGAGGAAGGGCAGAGTGTTAACGAGGTCCCTGATAACGAGGTGTATGAGGCAGCGTTTTGGGGGGGGGGTCCGCTCGCCCCTCCCCTGTTCTTGGGGCTCACCTGGGGACCGAAGTCTCCGGACTCCCCCTTCATGCCGGTGCTGCCGGGCTGCCCCTGCGAGGAAGAGTGGGGTGGGGGGCAATCATAGGGGTTCTCCCCCCACCCCCCCATCCCACACCCCCTCCCCAACCCCACAACCCCCCCTTATGCTCCCCATCCCCAAATTCCACCGGGACGCTGATACCCACCATGGGTCCGGGACGGCCGGTGTACCCCATGGGTCCAGGGGGGCCCCGCAGGGCCAGCTGTGGGGGGGGGGGCAAGAAGCAGAGAGGGGGGGTTATTCCTCACTTGGGGGGGGATATGGGGGCAAAACCACGGGGGGGGGGGTAGCGGGTGCAGGATGCAACCCCCGGGCATCCCCAGGTTCAGCATCGGTGGGGTGCGAGCAGCACCCATCAGAGGGTCCTAGGGGTGGGGGTCTCCCATGAGCCTCCCCCCCCCCCAAAATGCTGATATTCCCCCCTCCCCAACTTACCCGGGCTTGCTGCAGGATGGCCTGAGCCTGCGCCTCCTGCGCAGCCACCACCGGACCCTTGTCCCCGCCGCTGCTCCCAAAGCGGAACTGGGATGGGAAGACGGTGGGAATGGGATGGTGATGGGGGGGCCTCCCCAAAACTCGGGGGGGGGGAAGCCATCCCATCACCCCTTACCCAGCTGCTCTGCCCCACTCACCGGCAGCATCATGGAGGTGCCGGGGGGTCCTGGGGTCCCGTCGGAGCCGGGGAGGCCGGCGCGGCCGGGGGGACCCTGTTGGGGACAGGTTGGGGGGGGGGGGTGCCAATGGCATAAGGGGGGGGTCAATGCCACCATGGAGGTTTTCAGAGGGACACCCCCCCCCCAAGCCCGTTACTCACCCTCTCGCCGGGCTCTCCTGGGGCTCCTGGGGGTCCCTGCGTCCCCGGTGGTCCCGACATGCCCTGGGGGGGGGGCGGGCGAAGACCAGAGACATGGGGTGATGGTGGCACTGGGGGTGGGGGGGGTGACAACGAGGTGCTACCCCACCACCACCCTACCCCATAGCATCACCCAAGGTGGGGGGTCTTACCGCAGGTCCCTCAGGACCAGGGGGTCCCTCCACCAACATGCCCTGTGGGAGGAGAAGGGGGGGGGGGGTTAGGGAGACAGCAGGTGGCCCTGGGGTGCTGTCACCGGCCAGGGCAGGGGGGGGACACCACAAATTGAGGGGGGGACACGGGACGGGGACACACACGTACCGGTTCGAGGACGGCGGGCTCACCCTTCTCGCCCTTGTAGCCCCTGACGCCACGCACAGCCTGGGGGTGGCAGACATGTAACCCCCCCCAAGAGGGACCCGTCAGTGCAGGGCACCCCAAGGACCCCACGTGTCCCATGTCCCCCCCCCCCAATCCCGCAGCCAACCCCACCATGGGGTTCTCTGCCCCCCCCCGCTGACATCCCCGTTAATGCAGCCTTAATCAAAACCCAAATACACACCCACCCCCCCCAAAAGGGAGTGTCAGGAAGGGGGAGGGGGGATTTAGAAACTGGGGGGGGGGGGCATAACACCCCCAGTTCAAATCCCAGTGTCCCCCCCCAGATGGTGGTGTTGGGGGGGGTGTCAAATTACCTCGTCCTGCAGCGGTAATTAACACCAGCGCAGCCATTAATTTGGGGGGGGAGAGCGGCGAAGCACACAGGGAAAAAAGGGGGGGGGGTGATGATGTCACACGCGGCCTGAGTGACATCACACCCTAAGCAAGGGTGAGGACATGCTGCGGGGACAAATGGCGAGGTGGGGGGGGGGGGGGGGCGGACGACGACACGCGTGGGGCAGAGCCAGCACCAGGGAGGGGACGAGACGGACGGACGTGGAGACAGGACGGACGGACGGACGGACGTGGCGACGAGCCAGGACGGACACTCAGGACTCCCCCCCATGCCCCCCCCCCCCAACTTACGCCTAGCTCCTCAGGGTGGTCCGTATAGACGTACTCATACGCCCGGCCTGGACCCCCATCCTCCTCCTCCTCCTCCTCCTGCCGCCCCGACGGCGGGGTGATGGGCACCCCGAGGAGAGACGGCGTTAACGGGCGCACAGTTGGACGGGGAGGGGGTGAATAACCCCCCCACCCGCTTCCCCATAGCACCCCCCCGACCCCGTCCCATGGCGGGGACCCCGGGGCCCGGGGTGGGTGTCGTGTGTGTCCCCCCCCCGCCGGGTGTTACCTGCGTCGGCCCCGTCTCCTCCCAGGAGGCACCGTTGGGGTCCCGGGGGGGGACCGGGGCGTAATCCGGATACACGGTGGCCCCCCAAGGCTCCTCCGTGGGGGGTAGCCCCCCATCCTGGGTGGGGGGGGAGGAGGTAGGGAGGGGGAGAGGTCATGGGAGAACGGGCGAAACGGACGGACAGACGGACAAGCGAAGCGATGGATGATGGAGACACGCAGCCAAGGCGGGGGGGGGGGTTAGTAGGTGGCTCCCCAAAAACGCACCCGGATCGTTTTGGGGGACAAACCGATCGCAGGGTGGGGGGTGTGGGTGACAGAAATAAAGGTGGGAGATGACTAGCTGGAAAGGGCCCCCCCCATCTTTCCAGCGCTCCCCCCACTTTAATTCCATTGCCGGGACGTCACCGAGTGGCCCCATGGCAGGACGGACGGACGGACTCGGGATCGTTCTCTACCTGCTGGTAGCTGTTGCCTTGGCTCCTGACCCTGTTCCCGGGGGGGGGGCTCAACCCCATCTTGCTGTTTTCGGGGGGACCCCCATTCCTGGGATGGTTCCCGGGGGATTTCCCCTTCCCGGGGGATTTGCCGTAGGTGGGTGCCGTGTTCATCATCCGTTGTTTTTTCAGGGTGCCGGCCCTGGGGGGGCCCTTGGGGTTGGGGCCGGGGGGGTTCTAGCTCCCAGCGCGGCGAGGAAGAGGATGGCGGCAGCGGCGATGAAGAGGCGGCAGCAGCGACAACACACCCACACACAAACCCACCCGGGGGGGAGCAATTTGGGGGGGGGGGGGGGGGAGACAAAACACAAAGCACCCAGTGTAAGGTCCCCGGGGACGGCACGAGTTGGGGGGGGACGGGACAGACCCCAGGTCCCCCCCCGTGTGCAGCATCCCCCATGCACCCCCCCACCCCCACCATTGCCTTCCATGCTCCTGCTTGGGGGGGGGACGACACAACTGTGACACAACCGGGACGGACAGACAGACGGACAAACGGACAGACAGGCCCCTGCCTGCTGTTACCTCTTCGGGGTCCCCCCCCGGGGGGGGCCCATCCTCACTATTAGTGTAGTAGTAGGGGTACTCGTAGTACTCCACAGCCTCCTCGGAGTACTTGGGGGGGGGATATGACACACGACGATGGGGGGGGGGGCGAGAAGAAGCAAACGTCACCGAAATGCAGCCATTATCGGGGGGGACGACACACTGGGCACGTGTCATGTCCGTCCCCCCCACCACAACCCCATCCCCTTTACAGGGGCTAAACCCACCCTGGAGTAAACACCCCCCACCCCCTCAAGGAGAAGTGTGTGTCCCCCCCCCACCTCCTGCCGCTGCCGGGGGGGTTCCTGCGCCTGGGGGCCGCCGGCCGCCGTCGCGGCGCAGCTGGGACCGTAGAGCTCGCAGTAGTCGAACGCCGCTTGCGGGTCGGCGGCGATGAGCAGCTGCTGGATGTCACCCTGCGGGAACACACGGTGACGGGGGGGGGGGGGGGTGAGATGGGGTGACACCCCCCCACACACACACACACCCCTTTCCCCCCAAGCCCCCCGACCTGGAAAACCTCCTCGTCGAGGATACGGGTGCCGAAAACGGTGATGCCGTGGGTGTCGAGGATGGGCCGGGCGCTGCGGGGAAGGGGTCGCGTCTCCTGCTGCCGACAATCCACCAGCAGCGTCACCGACCGCCGGCTGACGCTCAGGGCCACCCGGTGCCACCTGCGAGGACACAAGGAGGTGGGTACGGGACCGTCGGCGTCGGAAGATGCCGGTCGGCGAGTACCCACTTGCCGTCGGCCAAATCGACGCCCCGGAAAAGGGGATAATCCTCGGGGGCCGGGCGGCCGTGTTGGTCTTCGTAGAGGAAGACGGGTGAGCGGCCGAGCTCCACGCCCAGCTGCTGGATTCCATCCTGGTTGTAGATGGAGAGGAGGAACGCCTGGATGCCGGGTTTGGCTTTCACCAAGGCCATGATGGAGAAATCCTCCGGGAATTTACCTGGAGGTGGGCGAGAAGCGGTTGAGCGCAGCACGGAGTGGGTGGGTGGGGAAGGGTCCCTGGGTTCCCCCCATCACCGGCTTCACCCGCTTACCGGCAAAGAGCTGTCGGGTGGGAGCGCTGAGCTGCGCCTGCCGATTTATCCGGTAGGCGACGTCGGAGCCGGCACCGCGTTGGGAGCAGAAACCCGGCACCTTCTTGACGCCTTCGGGCAGGGAGTGGAGCTGGAGGATCTTCAGCACGTCCACGGGTTCTCCTGGGGACCGGAGGGGACACGGTAGGGTGCGGGGTCCCCGGGTGAACCCACCGCTCCCCTGGCACCACCGCCGGCACTGGGAGTGGTGCCGCGGGTGCTGTTGGGTGCCGTGGGGCACTGCAAGGTGCCATAGGGTGCTATGGGATGCCCTGGGCACCACAGGGTGGTGTGGGATGCTATGGGGTGCAACAGGGTGCCGTCGGTCACCCTGAGCACTGCAGGGTGCCGTAGGATGCCACGGGATGCCATAGGGTGCCATGGGGTACCACGGGGATCCCTGGGCACTGCAGGGTGCTATAGGGTGCCATGGGAGGCTATGGGGTCCCATAGGGTGCCATGGGCTGCCCCGGGCACTGCAGGGTGCCGTATGGTGCCACGGGATGCCATAGGGTGCCGTGGGGCACTGTGGGCTGCCCTGGGTACTACAGAGTGCCATGGGGTGCAATAGGGTGCCATGGGGTGCCCCCGAGCACTGCAGGGTGCCGTGGGGTGCCATTGGGTGCCGTGGGGCACCACGGGCTGCCCCGGGCACTGCCAGGTGCCGTGGGGCACCGTGGGGCACCGCAGCCGTGCCCGTCCCGCCCCGTCCCACCACTATCCGAATTCCGATCTCCCTCCCGGGATGCCCATGAAGGGCGGCTTTGTTCGGCCGCCGGCAGCACCGGGCCGCCGGCGGGGGCTCTCACCAGCTCCTGCGTTCCCCTCCCCGCCCTCCACTGCCGGACCCCCAAACCATCCCCCCCCCCATCCCCACCCTGGCCCAGTTTCCCCATCGCAGCCTCAGCATCTGCAGAACCCATCAGGGGCAGCAGCCAAACACCAGGGCCGGGGTGGGGGAGGACGGACGGACAGACGGACGTGGTGCCACCACACCGCTGCAGCCCGGTGAAACCGGCCAGGACAACCACGGCGAGCACCGACGTTCCCCCCCCCACGCACCCCCCAACCCCTCCATCCCCACTGGGGCGCGTGGCCGTGAGGACTACGCCACGTCCGTCTGTCCGTCTGCCTCCCATCCCCCTCCGCCAGCCCCGGCCTGCGTTTCTCATCAGCCCCATCACCGTGGCACGGGGCTCGTGTCCCCCCCCCCCCCACCTCCATCACCGCCCTCGGCGCCTGGCCGCAACGGTTGGGCCATACTGGGGCACTGCGATGGGGAAGCTCGCAGCACCACGTTACCCCCCCCCCCAAAAAAAATCCACCCCACCCAGTGTGTGTCCCCCCCCTCCCATCCCATTCTCCAGCCTGGCCTCGAAGGATGCTCAGGGCGGGAAAAGGGGGGCAATCCGCCGACGCCGGGTTCCCTCCTCTTCCTCGCCGCCCGCGGTGCTGGCCCCCTCCCAACCCGGCCGGCACAGAGGCACCTTTCTTCTGCCGGCGACGCCGGGCGAGAGGAAAAGCCATTACGGGCGCATAGCTCAACTCCCGGGGGGCCGGGGCTGGGGGGGGGAGTGGGGCCCCCCTTCTCCCATCCCACAGCCCCCCCCGCGGCCCCCGTCCGGTGGCATCGGGGCCATCGTCCCCAACCACCTGGCGCGTACCCCCCCATCCTGGGGAGGGGACCCAGGTGGGGGGGGGCTGCCTGTTCTCCCCGAGGATGGGGTGCTGGCACCCTGGGGTTGGGTGCTGCCTCCTCCTGGGGGGGTGTCTCGGACTCCTGGATCCTCCTTGGAGACCCCCAGGTCCTCCCCAAAATCCTGGGTCCTCCCCAGAGACCCCCGGGTGCTCCCGGACTCCTGAGTCACCCCAGAGACCCCCCCTGGATGCTCCCCAAACTGCTGGGTCCTCCCCCGAGACCTCCGGGTGCTCCCAGACTCCTGGGTCCTCCTTGGAGACCCCTGGGTGCTCCTGAACTTCTGGGTCCTCCCTGAGACCCCCAGGTCCTCCCCAAATTCCTAGGTCCTCCCCCGAGACCCCCGGGTGCTCCCGGACTCCTGGGTCCTCCCTGGGGACCCCTGGGTGCTCCCCCAAGCCCCCCAGGTGCTCCGCAGACTCCTGGGTGCTCCCCCAAGACCCCCCCCAAATTCCTGGCTGTCATCCCCCCCCCCCCCATCAACCATGCAGTTGGGGGATAAGCAGTGTCGGGGGGCTCAGCCGTGGGGGGAAAGTGGGGGGCAGGGGAAGGTGTTGGGGGGCTGGGGGGGGGGGCAGCAGTCGGCAGCCGCCTCCGACTGATCCCGGCCCAAGGAATTTCCAGCGGCTGCTGCCAGGCCGGGAGCGAGTGGAAAAAGAGCCGGAGTCTGGCCGGGAGAGCGGCACCGGCTGGCAAAGCCATCGGCGGGGAGGGGGACAAGGGGGGGGGGACACAAAGAGGGGGGGACACCCCTTGTCGTCGTCCCCCCAGCTGCGGTGGGGCTGGGGGAGGCGATGGGGGTGGAGGGACGGAGTCCCCGTCACCCCCAGTGGGGTGACTTGGGGGGGGGGGGGGAGTGAGGGGACACCCCCTCCAGGACCCCACGGACCCTCGGGGACGGCTGGCACCGTCATTGTCCCCCCCCATCCCCGTCCGTGTCCCCCCCCCCCCGGGGTATAAATAGCCCCGGAGCCGCCTGCGGTGGCCACGGGACTAAAAATAGCCCGGGTGGGACTGTGGTGGCTGGGGTGTGCCGGGACCATCCCAGTACGGCCCAGCCCCAGTACGGCCCAGTACACCCAGTTACGGTGGCCCAGCAGCTTCCAGTGCTGTACTCCCCCAGTTCCAGTCCTGTCGGATCTCCCGGTCACAGCCCCCAGTAGCCCCCAGTTCCAGTCCCAGGGTATCTCCCAGTTCCAGTCTCCACACAGTTCACAGTTCCAGCATTCCCACTGCTCCCAGTCACCCATTGCCAGCAAATCCCACTTACGGCATCCACACAGTTCCCATCTCCCAGTTGTCCCAGTTACTGCTTCCCTGTATCTCCCAGTTACAGTCCTACAACACCTCCCAGTATCTCCCACTTAAAATCTCCACACAGTTCCCATTTGCTGTCGCCCAGGACCTTCCAGTTCTCCCAGTTACAGGTCTCAGGTATCCCCGCTGTGCCTCCCAGTTACCACTGCTGGGATGTCCCAGTGCTCCCAGTATCGGCTCTGTGGTACCTCCCAGTCAGAGCCCAGCAGCATCCCCTGGTGCTGCATCTCCCCAGTCCCCCCAGTGCTCCCAGTACCAGCTCCCTGTCAGCGTCCAGCAGCATCCCCTAGTGCTCTGTGCTGCCGTTCCCAGTTCTCCCAGTAGCAGCTCCCAGTTAGCACCCAGCAGCATCCCGTGACGCTCTGCAGTGCATTTCCCCAGTCGCCCCAGTGCTCCCAGTACCAGCACCCAGCAGAATCCCCTGGTGCTTCGTGCTGTGGCTTCCCCAGTTCCCCCAGTGCTCCCAGTAACAGCTCCCAGTTAGCGCCCAGCAGCATCCCTGGGTGCTCCGAGACGCACCTCCCCAGTCCTCCCAGTGCTCCCAGTACCAGCAGCATGCTGGGTCGCTCCGACCTGCACGTCCCCAGTCCTCCCAATTCCCCCAGTGCTCCCAGACAGCATCCCCAGGGCGCTCCGAGCCGCACCTCCCCAGTCTTCCCAGTCCCAGCTCCCAGTCAGCATCCCCAGAACGCTCCGAGCCGCACCTCCCCAGTCCCTCCAGTCCTCCCAGTTCCCCCAGTGCTTCCAGTCAGCTCCCACCAGCATCTCCCAGGCGATCTGACCCGCTCCTCCCCAGTCCTCCCAGTTAGCTGCTAGCTCCCAGCAGCATCCCTGGGCGTTCCGAGCCGCTCCTCTCCAGTCCCCCCAGTGCTCCCAGTCCCAGCTCCCAGTTAGCTCCCACCAGCATCCCCAGGCGCCCCGAGCCGCACCTCCCCAGTCCTCCCAGTAACAGCTCCCAGTCAGCATCCCCGGGTGCTCCCAGCCCCAGCTTCCAGCAGCATCCCGGAACGCTCCGAGCCGCACCTCCCCAGTCCCCCCAGCGCTCCCAGTTAGCTGCCACCAGCATCCCGGAGCGCTCCGAGCCGCTCCTCCCCAGTGCTCCCAGTCCCAGCTCCCAGTCAGAAGCCCCGGGCGCTCGGAGCCGCACCTCCCCGGTCCCCCCCCAGTGCTCCCAGTCCCCCCCCAGTGCTCCCAGTTAGCTGCTAGCTCCCAGACAGAACCCCCGGGCGCCCCGAGCCGCACCTTCCCAGTCCCCCAGTGCTCCCAGTAACACCTCCCAGTCAGATTCCCGGGGCTCTCCGAGCCGCACCTCCCCAGTCTCCCCAGCGCTCCCAGTCCCCAGCTCCCCCCCATCATCCCGGAGCGCTCCGAGCCTCACCTCCCCGGTCCCCCGCCGCCCTCCCAGCGTTCCCAGTCCCCCCCCCCGTACTGGTCCCAGTCCCACCTGGAGCCGCCGCCGCGGGCCGGACCGAGGCGATGCCGAGCCCGAGCAGGACGAGGGGCAGCACCGGGCAGGGCCGGGCCATGGCGGGGCCGTTCCGGGGCCGCTCCGGTCTCGGGGCCGATCGGCGGCTCCGGCTGCTCCCGGTCACGGTCGGGCCCCGAGTGCGCCCCGGCCCCGCCGCCCGCCCGGCCCCAGCCCCGCCGAACCCCCTCCCCCCACCCCCCGGCCGGCCCCCGGGCCGGCCCCCGGGGCTGCCCCGGTCCGCCCCCCCCTTCCTCCTCCTCCTCCCGGTCCCCCCCCCCCGCCCCGGTCCGCCCCCTTGCCCCCCCCCCAAGCCCATCTCGGTCCCCGGCCCCGGTTCTGGGTCTGTCCCGTGGCCCCGGCCCCTGTCCCCATCCCGAGTCCTTGTCCCCATCCCGTGTCCCCCTCCTACATCCCTGTCCCCATCCTGTGTCTCATCCCCCCCATCCCCATCCCACATCCTTGTCCCCATCTCCTGTCCCCATCCCAGCCCCACTGTCCCCATCCCAAGTCCTTGTCCCCACCCCCCATCCCCAGTCCCAGTCCTACCTCCCTGTCCCCATTCTCTGTCCCTGTCCCCATCCCGTCCCCACTGTCCCCATCCCGTGTCCCCCCTGTCCCTAGCTCCTGTCCCCATCCCGTGTCCTTGTCCCCATCCCACGTCCTTATCCTACCCCCTGTTCCCATCCTGTGTCACTGTCCTACATCCCTGTCCCATGTCCCTCTCTCCATCCTAAATCCCTGTCCCACTCCCACGTCCCTGTCCCCACTGCAACTGCCCCAGTCCTGTCCCCATCCCATTATCTTTGTCCCCGTCCCCATTCCCTGTCCCCATCCCTTGTCCCCATCCTGACTCCTCACTCCCGCTCCCTGTGCCCCAATCCCTGTCCCCAACCCAAAGTCTGGTCTCCTCCCCTGTCCCAGGCCCCATCCCCATCCCCTCCCATTCTTTGTCCCCAGCCCTGTCCTGTCCCCATTCCCTGTCCCCATTCCATTCCCTGTCCCCATCTGTGTCCCATCCCCATTCCCTGTCCTCTGTCCCCATCCCTGTCCCATCCCTATTCCCCATCCCCATCTGTGTCCCATCCCCATTCCCTGTCCCCATCTGTGTCCCGCCCCCATCCCGTGTCCCATCCCTATTTCCCTGTCCCCTTTCCCTGTCCCGTCGCCATTCCCTGTTCCTGTCCCATCCCCATCGTCCACCCCCTGTCCCCATTCCGTGTCCCATCCCTATTCCCCCGTCCCCATCCCGTCCCATTCCCTGTCCCCCATCCCCATCCCTGTCCCCATCTGTGTCCCATCCCCATTCCCTGTCCCCATTCCCTGTCCCCTGCTCCCCACCCCATCCCCCTCCCCTGTCCCCCCATCCCTACTCCGCTTCTCCGTCCCCACTCCCTGTCCCTGTCCCCCACCCCACAGAGGATCCCCCCCCAGCCCAGGCAGGACACGGGAACAGGCAGGAACAGGCAGGAGCA
This sequence comes from Necrosyrtes monachus, assembly GCA_037953605.1. Lineage (NCBI taxonomy): Eukaryota > Metazoa > Chordata > Aves > Accipitriformes > Accipitridae > Necrosyrtes > Necrosyrtes monachus. Next base: position 466,975 of record JAZGTQ010000603.1, on the reverse strand, counting down.
GGCAGGGAGACCAGTAGGGAGGAGGGGGGGTCCCGGCAGGACGTGGCAGCGGGTCCCCCCTCCTCGGTCCCCCCCCCGGCCCCGCTGCGGTCCAGCCCTGGCCCCGGCCCAGGCGCAGACACTCGGCCCTTCACCGCCGGCACAGAGCCGGCACTGTCCGCCGGCGGCCACCGCCGTGCCGGGACGGAGAGGGGGGTGGCGGGGATGGGGGGGGGCCCAATATCCCCTCTGTGTGTGTGTCCCCCAGCCACAGGGGCTATTTCAGGAATCAGAGCTTTGACCCAAAAATAGCTGCGGTGGGTGGAGGTGGCGGCTGCAGGGGGGGGACGGACAGGACAGAGGGGATCCCCCCTGTGGTGTTGGGCTATGGGGGGGGCCCTGTGGTGTGGTGGGGGGGCCCTGCCATGGGGGGCCCCCCCCCCAAAACAAGCCCCCGAAGCCCCTTGGTGACTGAGAAGCAGCAACTTTAATCACTGAAAATCCAAAGCGACCGGGTTTGGAGGGGGGGGGGGGGGAGGTTCAGAAATGCCGAAGCAGAATAAAACCACGGGGGAGAGGGGGGAGGGACTTGGGGGGGAGGGGGCTGTAGGACCTACAATAAAAACAAAGCCCCCCCCTCCCCTCAGCGGCCCCAGGGTGGCCAGGGATACCCCCCCCCCCCACCCCAGCCCCAGGTACCTGCTGCATAGTCGGGGGGTGGGAGGCGATTCAAAGTGCTATCGGGTGCCTGAGTGGTGGTGGGGGGAGTCGGGGGGGCCATGGAGGGAAATGGGGACCCCCCCCAGCCCCGGGACACGCTGTTATGGGGGTGTCGGGGGGGGCTGCATCATCCCGTGTGTGTCGTCCCCCTCCTCCCACACCACCCTGGGGGGAGTCGCCCCGGCACGATGGCCACCGTGGGGGGTTATTTTACAAGGGCCCAAATTTGGAGGAAGGGGGGGCACAGGGGACGCCCCCTCCCCCTGGAGGAGCCCTGTTGCCCCTCCCCCCTCCCCTTTTTTTTTTTGGGGGGGGGGGGCAACGCTCAGGAGAGCTGGTGGGGGGCTTCGAGCATCTCCATGAGGAAGGTGTCGATGGGGGTGTCCCCGATGAGCTTGAAGAAGAAGAGGTGCTCGAGGCATTTGAGGCCGATGGAACGCAGGGCCGGGAGGCGGAGGAGCAGCTTGGCGAACCTTGGGGGGGGGCCCAGGGGAAATTTTAGGTGGGGGGGGGGCACGACACGATGACTACAAGACACTCCCCCCCCCCCCCCAAAACCCTTTCTCTACCTGCCCTGTTGCTCCGGGTATTTCTGCTTGCAGTAGGACTCGAGGGAGGCGTAGACTTTCTCCCGGAGCAGCTCTACCTCGCCGGGGTTGGAAAGCCCCTTGGCATCTAGGAACACAAAATGGGGTGAAGCGAGGGGGTCCCCAGAATGTCCCCCCACCCCCCCATAACCCCCCCCCCCAAGGGCTGTACCCGGATTGAAGAGGATGATGGCGCGAAGACAACCCAGCTCCGTCTTATCCATACGCATGTCTCGCATTTTGGAAACCAGTTCGGTCAGCACCCTGCGGCAAGAAGAGAAAAAACCCGGGCGGGTGGCGTACGTGAGTATGATTTGGGGGGGTTCCCCCCCCCAGGTAAGACCCCCTAAAATCCCCCCCCCGACCCCCACCTATCAAAGATGGCCCCCACGCCGGCGCTGTGAGCACTGTTGCGGTGGACGTGGAGGCCGGTGGCCAGCAAGATCCCGTCCTTGACCGAGATGGAGCGGTGGGAGAAGGAGGCGATGAGCAACTCGTTCCAACCTGCGGCAGGGGGGACGACTCGGTGTTAAAGAACCCCCCCCTCCCTGCCCCCCAAAATCGAGGGGGGGGCACCCCTGAGCCCCTAACAGCCCTCCTCACCTGCCCCATCCCAACCCCAAACACCCCCATGTCTCCACTGGCTCCCACCCATGCCGGGGTGGGGGGGGGGCCCAAATCCCCTCAGGTACCCCAAAACCTGCCCCCCAGCCCCCCATGGGGCAAATATTCTTCCTCCTCCAGACCCCAACTGGTACTTTCCAGGCCCCACCCATGGGGCAGACAGCCCCCCTTTTCCACCCCGGACAACCCCATTTAACCCCACAATGTCCTTTCCATGGAGCTGGTGCCCCCCCTGCAGCCCCCTGGGCACCCCCAATGTGGGGCAGACTCCCCCTTTTGTCAGGAAAATCCCCTCCTGGACCCCCAAATGCCCCTATCATGGGGCAAATCCATTCCTGTGGGTCTCCAGACATTCCTTCTATGGGGCAGAACCCCCACCATGGGGCAGACCCCCCTCCTGTGGACCCCCCAAAATCCCCTCTGTGGGCAAGACCCCCCCTCCGCAGGACACATCCCCCTGGGGCTCCTGACCCCCCCCCCCATGGGGCAGATCTTCTCCTGTGGCCCCCCCAGAACTCCCCTCTGTGGGGCAAATTCCCCCCTCTACCCCCCCAAAAAACTCGCTCCATGGGGCAGACACCTCATGTGCAAGACACTTCCCCCTGAAGTTCCCCCCAAAACCCCCCTCCGTGGGGCAAATACACCCCGGACACATCCAACCCCTCTGCAAGGAGACCCTAAACACCCCCGCCATGGGGCAGGAGACCCCAAGACACCCCCCCACTTCGCCGTGGGGCAGCCCTCCCCATTTTCCTCACCCGCCCGCAGCAAGATGACTTGGTCGTCCAGGGGCAGCTCAGAAAAATGGGGGATCCTCTTGGCCCACTCCACCAGAGTGAAGAGCTGCTTGTCGGCGGCCTGGCAGATGTTGGTCACCGGGTCATTGGGCTGATGAGTAACGTGAAGGGGGGGGACACGTAAAAAGGGTCAGCGAGGTGGCCCGGAACCCCCCACCCCCCAGGGACTCCTCGTGCCCCCCTTCCAAAATAACTCACCGAGCTGCCCCCTGTGCCGGCGCCGTCCACGTTTTGGTCCGATTTCTGCTCTACCGCCAACTCGGCTTCTAAAATCTTTTCCACCGGCATTTCCTCGTTGGCGTTGGCCCCCAGGTCACCGTCCCCTTCCTTCTCCTTCCCCCGTTGTCGCTCCTCCTGCACGGCTGAGGATGGAGCCGGTGGCGGTGAGGAAGAGGAGAAGATCCGGGAGGTCTCTATCCCGTATCCCGGCGTTCCCGATTACCTTCCCGTTTCATGCCGGTGGCCAGGCACTTCTGGTAACGGCAGTACTGGCAACGGTTGCGTTGGCGTTTGTCCACCACGCAGTCCTTGTTGTCGCGGCAGGTGTAGGTCAGGTCCTTGCGGATGGTGCGTTTGAAGAAACCTTTGCAACCTTCGCAGCTGTACACCCCATAATGCTTCCCTGCGAAGAGAAAAAAGGGGGGGGTCAGCGGTGGGACCCCCAACTCGGCCCCACACATCCCCAAGGTGGGTGGGTGGAGGTGGTGGGGGGAGTGTTCTGCCCCAGGGTGGTGGGCTGGGAACAGGATGGAGGTGGCCTTGTCCTCTGGGGTCCACCTCGAGGAGGACCCTGGTGTCCCGCCCCGCCCCCGACCCTGATGTCCCCATATCCCACCCTGAGGAGGACCGAAGTGTCCCCGTGTCCCACCCCAGGGAGGACCCTGGTGTCCCTCTCCTCCATATCCCACCCCAAGGAGGACCGACGTGTCCCCATACTCCATCCCGAACACGACTGAGGTGGCCCCAGCCCCTGTCCCACCCCAGGGAGAACCCTGGTGTCCTCGTACCCCATATCCCACCCTGAAGATGACCAAAGTGTCCCCGTCCCTTGTGTCCCACCCCAGAGAGAACCCAAATGTCCCCACTCCCTACGTCCCACCCTTAGAAGAACCCAAGTATCCCCACAAGAACCCCAAGGAGGACCCAGGCGTCCTGGTGCCCCATAGGGACCCCACAGAGAGTTCAGATGTCCCCACAGAGATCTCACGGAACACCCAGGTGTCCCAATGCCCCACAGGGACCCCACGGAAGACCCAGTACCCCAAAGGGACCTCGCGGAGGACCCCAGTGTCCCCAAAGGGACCTCGCGGAAGATCCAGACGTCTCCGCAGGGACCTCACGGAGGACCCAAGTGTCCCAATGCCCCATAGAGACCCCACAGAAGACCCAGTACCCCACAGGGACCTCGCAGAAGACCCTGATGTCCCCAGAGAGACCTCACAGAGGACCCAGTACCCCATAGGGACCTCTCAGAGCACCCTGGTGTCCCCAAAGGGACCTCACAGAGGACCCCGGTGTCCCAATGCCCCATAGGAACCCCACAGAAGACCCAGCCATCCCCACAGGGACCCCAAAGAGGACCTGGTACCCCATAGGAACTTCACGGAAGACCCCAGTGTCCCCAAAGGGACCTCACAGAGAACCCCGGTGTCCCACATGAACCCCATGGAAGATCGAGACGTCCCCGCAGGGACCTCACGGAAGACCCCAGTGTCCCCAAAGAAACCCCTACAAAGCACCCAGGCATCCCAGTACCACCCCCCCAAGGGACCCCCACGGAAGACCCAAGCTCGCGGATACCTGAGGAGCGATCCCCGCAGATGGCGCAGAGACGTTTGCCAGCGACGCCGGGACCGTGGGGGTGACAAGGGACAGCCCGGATCCCCAAAGGTGGCTTCACGTCATCCGAACTGCTGACGGGGTGCAGCCCCGAGAGGTTGACCGTGGAGTTGATCTGCGAGAGAGGGGGAGGCGGGCAGGGCCGGTGGGAGCCTCCCCCCCACCCTCACCCCAAAACCCAACCCTCCTTCCCCAATTTAGGGGGCTCCCCCCTTACCTGGGGGCTACTGACGGGACCGTAGGCGATGGCGGGGGTGGCGGGGAGCCCCGGGGAACCCATGGAGGAACTGATGACGGGGAAAGGGGAGCCCAAGCTGGCGACGGGGGAGTTGAGGGAGGAGGTCATGGCCGAACCGATCATGGAAGGGTGATGGAGGGGGGCCGACGGCTCCGGCGGGGGGGGGGAGGCGCTCAGGGATGAACTGTCGGGGCTCCGGCAGTCTAAGGGAGGGGGGGCGATGGGGGGGGGGGGTGAGGGACCCCCCCCAACTCCATCAGCCCCTGCTCCCCTCTGGTGCTAAGCCCCGGGGCAGCCTCAAAGGGACACCCCCCCCCCCCCCCCAAATCCAGGATCTCCCCCCCGTAGCCCCTCTTCGCAGCTTCAGCCCCCCAACACGAGGCCAGCCCCCCCCCAAATCTGTAAGCTCCCACATGTATCCCCCTTTTGCACCTGCAGCCCCCCGCAAATCCACCTCAGGACCCCCCCAAAACCCATGAGCTCCCCCACCACCACCCCACTTTGTACCTCAGGCCCCCACCCCAAACCATGAGCACCCCCCCAATCTGCCTTTGCACTGACAGCCCCCCAACATCACCTAAAGGCCCCCCCAACCCACAAGCACCCCCCTAAAACCTCCTTTTGCACCTAAAGCCCCCCCCAAACCCACAGGCACATGCCTAACACCTCTTTTCACAACTCAGAGCCTCCCCCAACCCACAAGCAGCCCCCTAAAACACCCTTTCACACCTCAGGCCCCCCCCAAACCCACAAGGAGCCCCCTAAAACCCCCTTTCACATCTCAGACCCCCCCAAACCCACAAGCACCCCCCTAAAACACCTTTTCACATCTAAAGGCCTCCCCAAACCCACAAACACCCCCCTACAACCCCCTTTCACAACTCAGGCCCCCCCCCAAACTCACAAGCACCCCCCTACAACCCCCTTTCACACCTAAAGGCCCCCCCAAACCCCCTTTCACACCTTAGGCCCCCCCTCAAACCCACAAGCACCCCCCTTTCACACCTCAGGCTGCCCACAAACCCAAAGCACCCCACTAAAACCCCCCTTCACACCTCAGAACCCCCCCCAAACCCACAAGCACCCCCCTAAAACCCCCTTTCACACCTTAGGGGCCCCCCCAAACCCATAAGCACCCCCCTAAAACCCCCCTTCACACCTCAGAACCCCCCCAAACCCACAAGCACTCCCCTAAAACCCCCTTTCACACCTTAGGGGCCCCCCCAAACCCACAAGCACCCCCCTAAAACCCCCCTTCACACCTCAGAACCCCCCTAAACCCACAAGCACTCCCCTAAAACCCCCTTTCACACCTTAGGGGCCCCCCCAAACCCACAAGCACCCCCCTAAAACCCCCCTTCACACCTCAGAACCCCCCTAAACCCACAAGCACTCCCCTAAAACCCCCTTTCACACCTCAGGCCCCCCCCCCCAAACCCACAAGCACCCTCTTGAAACACCCTTTCGCACCTAATCCCCCCCCAAACCTACCAGCACCCCCCTAAAACTCCCTTTCGCACCTCAGACCCCCCCCAACCCCACCAACTATCCCCCGCCGCCTCTTTTCGCACCTACAGCCCCCCAGCATCAACCCAAAGCCCCCCTCCAGCCCCACAACCACCCCCCCCTTTACACCCACAGCCCCCCAACATCACCTCAGGCCCCCCCCCCACCCTTACACCCCAGCCCCCCTCCCCCGGCCCTGCTGACCGCGGTCGCTGTCGCCCATCCCGCGTTGCCGGGGGGGGCTCCGGTCTCGGCCCCCCCCCTCCTCCCTCCCCCGCCGGCCGCTTTTCCCCCCCCACCCCCCCCCGGGGCTCGGCCTAGCTCCGGGCACCGCCGCCTGCGGTCCCACCGGCCCACAATGCACCGCGCCGCTCCCGGCAACCCCCGCGCCGCTTCCCCTTTACTCCCGTCGAAGTGCCCGCCGCCAAGATGGCGGCGCCGCCTTCAGGCGGCGCCGCCATCTTGGCGACGGGCACTTCCGCCCTTCTCTTTCATCCCTCCTCCCCCAGCCCCTTCCCGGAGGAATCTCGCGAGATCGCGAAGGGGAAAGGGGCGGGGCCGCCGTGCCACGTCGGGCCGGAGCCGGAGAGACCGGAGAAACCGGTGAGACCCCCCCCCCGCCGTCCCCGGAGCATAGAGACGTGGCTAGAGGGGTTCCCGCCGCCGTGGAGCCGCTCTATCCACCCCACCCCCCCAGCTCCTTCTCTCTATGGTTTTCCGTCCCTGTGGTTTCGCGCCTGGTTCTATGGGGTGACCGCTCAGGCCGCCCCTTCCCCATCTCTATGGTGCTCCTGGGTGGGCGCTCTGGACCCTCATCCCTTTGTCTTTATGGTAGGGTTGGCGCCGCTCTGTCTCCTCTTGCCTTTAGCTCTGTGGTATGGCCCCTTGGTGCCAGTTTACGGCACCATAGAGAGGTGCTGCTCTAGGCTCTGCCTCTATGGTCTGACCCCCCCCCCCAGCACACCCCCTTGGGAGCCATCAGGGCTTGTCTGGACTCTCATCCCTTCGTCTCTATGGTAGGAGCCGTCGGTTGAGCCGTGTCCCCTCACCGGGGCGATGGCGGCAGCGCTCCGGATGCGAGGATTCGGCGCTGCCCTCGCCGCCGGCGTCGTGCTGGCCCTCTGCCTGCTGCCGGCCCCCACCGCCTCATACGAGGGCGGCCACTCGCACGAGGACACGTACCACGGGCACGGCCACTCGCACGAGGACTTGTATCATGGCCATGGCCATGGCCACTCGCACGAGGGCATGTACCACGAGCACGGCCACTCGCACGAGGGCTTGCACCACGGCCACAGCCACTCGCACGAAGGCATGTACCATGGCCACTCGGACGAGGGCTTGCACCATGGCCACGGCCACTCGCACGAGGATGTGTATCATGGCCATCACAGCCACTCGCACGAGGACCCGCGCCACGGCCACGGCCACTCACACGAAGGCATGTACCACGGCCACTCGCACGAGGGCTTGCACCATGGCCATGGCCACTCGCACGAGGACGTGTATCACAGCCATCACGGCCACTCGCACCAGGACGCCCGCCGCCCCTCGCACGAGCGTTTCCCCCCGGATCCCTCCAAACCGTCGCCACGGTCGGACACGGTGACTCTGTGGATGCACGTGAGTGTGTGTCGCGCCCCCCACCCCCACCCCAAGGACCCCCACCTCCCACAATGTCCCCAAGGGACAAGCGTTGTGGGAGGGAAGTGACACCCCATGACACCCTCCTCGTGTGTCACCTCCCCCCTCCTCCGCAGACGATGGCGGCCACCCTGGTGATCAGCGCCGCCCCGTACCTCGTCCTCTTCCTCATCCCGGTGGAGTCCAACGCTCCCCGGCACCAGGCGCTCCTCAAACTGCTCCTCAGCTTCGCGGCGGGGGGGCTGCTGGGAGACGCCTTCCTCCATCTCATCCCCCACGCCCTCGGTGAGTGAGTGTCCCCGTCCCCCCCTCTCCCTCCTCTCGGGGACAACAGGGACGCGGTGGTGACGCTCACCGTCCCTCCTTCTTGCCGTTCCCCGCAGCCCCCCACGTGCATCACGGCGACGGCGGCCACGCGCACGCCGAGCCGGGCGGCCACGGTCACTCGCACCACGGTAGGTCGCTTGAAGTGGCGGCGGCGGGGGGGTGGTGGTGACCGTAGGGACACTCTAGGGACATCGAGGGGACAGTGCCACCGCTCATGCTGTGCGTGTCGTTCCCCCTCGCCCAGGCCAGGAGCACGGCCGCATGCTGACGGTGGGGATGTGGGTGCTCGCCGGCATCGTGGCCTTTTTGGTGGTGGAGACCTTCGTCCGGCACGCCAAGGGTGGCCACAGCCACGGCCATGGCCACGGTAGGTGACATCCCCGGTGGGGAGGAGGTGACAGGAAGGTTTTAGGGGGACACGGACACGCTGATCTCCCCCCCACCCCAACCCCGTTGTCCTTCTCCCCAGGGGTGAAGGCCAAGAGCAGCTCCAGCGAAGGTGAGGAGGAGCCGGGGGCGACGGGGCGGCGGGAGAGGACGGCCACCAAGGGCCACCGCGGCAAGAACCGGCCGGCAGGGAAGGTGGCGGAGGAGTCCGGTATGGTGCGGAGGGGACGGGGACACTGGGGGTGGGAGGATGGGGACAAGGGACAGGGATTGGGGGGGGCAAGAGGGATCCTGATGGGGATGGGGATGCTGGAGGGGGGACAGGGGATCCCCACGGGGACAGGGATGGGGGGCAAGAGGGACACTGATGGCGACAAGGACACTGAGGGGCTGACAAGGAGTGGAGGGGAACCCCAGTGGGGACGGGACAGGGACACTGGGGGGGGAACAGGGACAGGGACTGGAGGGGGACCCCAATGGGGACAGGGACGCTGAGGGGGGGAAGGGGATCCCACTGGGGACAAGGACAGGAGAACAAGAGGGACCCCAGTGGGGACAGAGACACTGGGAGGGGTGACAGGGACCGGAGGGGGACCCCAGTGGGGACGCGGACACTGGGGGGGGTGACAGGGACTGGAGGGGGACCCCAATTAGGGACAGGGACACTGAGGGGCATGACAAGGAGTGGAGGGGGACCCCGATGGGGACAGGGACACTGGGGGGGGTGACAAGGAGTGGAGGGGGACCCCGGTGGGGACAGGGACACTGGGGGAGTGACAAGGAGTAGGGGGGCGGTCCTGGAGGGGACACGGGGACCTCAATGGGGACATGGACGCTGAGGGGGGGGATGACCGAGACCCTGATGGGGTAGAGGGACCCCATGGGGACAAGGGCTGGAAGGGACCCTGGGACACCGGGGGGGTTGGGGACATTGTGGGGGGTGGCAGGGACCATCACGGGGCGCCGACGTCTCCATTGTCCGTCCCCCCTCCACCGTCCCCGCAGCCATGGAGGTGTCGGGGTACCTGAACTTGGCGGCCGACGTGGCACACAACTTCACCGACGGGCTGGCCATCGGCGCCTCCTTCCTGGCGGGGACGGGGTTGGGGACGGTGACGGCGGTGACGGTCCTGCTGCACGAGCTGCCCCACGAGGTGGGCGACTTCGCCATCCTCGTCCAGTCGGGCTGCAGCAAGCGCAAGGTGAGGAAGGGGACGCAGTGGCAGCAGTGTCACCGGGGTCCCCAGTACTCCTGAGTGGCCCCAGTACCCCTGATGACCACGGTGTCCCCAGTAGCACCAGTAACTGTGGTACCCCTGGTGCCGCTGGTGACCGCGGTGCCCCAAAGTGTTCGCGGTGACCACAGTACCCCCGGTGCTACCAGTGCTCCCAGTGTCCCAGTCCTCCCAGTACCTCTGCTGTCCCCAGTTCTCCCAGTCCCCCCAATACCCCCAGTGTCCAGGGAGCCCGATCTCTGCCTGGCAGTGTCCTAGTCCCCACGGTGTCCTTAGGGAGCCCCATGTCTGCCCAGCAGTGTCCCAGTTCCCCCAGTCCCCACGGTGTCCTTAAGGAGCCCTGTCTGCCTGGCAGTGTCCCAGTTCCCCCAATCCCCCCAGTACCCCTGGTGTCCTTAGGGACCCTCATCTCTACCCAGCAGCGTCCTAGTCCCCCCAGTGTCCCAGGTGTCCCCAGTGCCCCCAGTACCCCCTGTGTCCCAGGTGTCCCCAGTGCCCCCAGTACCCCCTGTGTCCCCAGTTCCCCTGGTGTCCAGGGAGCCCCATCTCTGCTCAGCAGTGTCCCAGTTCCCCCAGTCCTGCCAGTTTCCCCTGTGTCCCCAGTTCCCCCAGTGTCCAGGGAGCCCCATCTCTGCCCAGCAGTTCCCCCAGTACCCCCAGTGTCCTTAGGGAGCCCCGTCTCTACCCGGCAGTGTCCCAGTCTCCCCAATCCCCCCAGTGTCCCAGGTGTCCCCAGTGCCCTCAGTACTCCCTGTGTCCCCAGTTCACCCAGTGTCCAGGGAGCCCTATCTCTGCTCAGCAGTGTCCCAGTTCCCCCAGTCCTGCCGGTGTCCCCTGTGTCCCCAGTTCCCCCAGTGTCCAGGGAGCCCCATCTCTGCCCAGCAGTTCCCCCAGTCCCCCCAGTACCCCCAGTGTCCTTAGGGAGCCCTGTCTCTACCCGGCAGTGTCCCAGTCTCCCCAGTCCCCCCGGTGTCCCAGATGTCCCCACTACCCTCTGTGTCCCCAGTGTCCAGGGAGCCCTGTCTCTGCCCAGCAGTGTCCCAGTCCCGCCAGTACCCCCGGTGTCCTTAGGGAGCCCCATGTCTGCCCAGCAGTGTCCCGGTTCCCCAAGTCCCCACGGTGTCCTTAGGGAGCCACATCTGCCTGTCAGCATTCCAGTTCCGCCAGTACCCCCAGTGTCCCCAGTGTCCAGGGAGCCCCATCTCTGCTCAGCAGTGTCCCAGTTCCCCCAGTCCTGCCGGTGTCCCCAGTGTCCCCAGTTCCCCCAGTGTCCAGGGAGCCCCATGTCTGCCCAGCAGTGTCCCAGTTCCCCCAGTCCCCACAGTGTCCTTAGAGAGCCCCATGTCCGCCCAGCAGTGTCCCGGTTCCCCCAGTCCCCACGGTGTCCTTAGGGAGCCCCATGTCTGCCCAGCAGTGTCCCAGTGCCCCCAGTACCCCCTGTGTCCCCAGTGTCCAGGGAGCCCCATCTCTGCCCAGCAGTGTCCCCAGTCCCCCCAGTGTCCTTAGGAACCCCAGTCTCTACCCGACTCTGCCCCGGAGGAGGTGCCACCGTCCCGGTGTCCTCGTCCCCAGGCCATGCGTCTGCAGCTGGTGACGGCGCTGGGAGCGGTGGCCGGGGCGGCCTGCTCGTTGTTGGCCGAGCGAGCGGGCGAGGCGGCCATGTTGGGGGTCCTGCCCTTCACCGCCGGCGGCTTCATCTACGTGGGCACCGTCTCCGTCATCCCCGAACTGCTGCGGGACGCCGGGCCCCTCCAGTCCCTCCTCCAGGTCCTGGGGCTACTAGCCGGGGTCGCCATGATGGTAGCCATCGCCCACTATGAGTAGGGAACCCTGGAGGGTGGGTTGGTTTTTTTTGGGGGGGGGGGGTTCCAGCCCCATGTGTGCCCCATTTTGGGGGCTTGTTCCTCTGGGGAGGGGGGGAGCCATGTTGACCCCCCCCAGCTCTCTGGACCAAAGCAGGGGGGTCCTGTGGCTCCCTGATTTGGGGGGGGGACACAACTTCGGCGGTGGGGACCAAGGGGGGGTGACGTGGGGGGACGGGACCCAGGTGTCCGGGTCCCTGTTACCGGGCGGATTTTGGGGTGATGATTTGTGGTTTTTTTAACGACTGTAGCAGATTGTGGCTTTGATTAATTAAAAGAGTAAAGGCTGAGATGAGCCAAAGGGGTCCTGAGGGGTGTGCAGGGCCCACGGGGGTGGGGACACCCAGGAATCCGGGTGGCACCTAAATCCAGGGAAAAGGTGGGAGAAAAATACCAAAAAAAAGGATGCTTGGAGGACTTTTACCATAGAGCGGGTGTAGAGCCGCGGCGCGCCGTGCCCTCCTCACCGCCCCTCGCTGGTCACTTCCGGTGCCGCCATGAGCTCGGCGGGGCGCCTCGGCGGGGCGCTGGCCTTGGTCACAGGTGGCCGTGACGTGGCGGGGGGGGGGGGACGACACCCCGCGTGGGGCGGGGTCGCGCGTGACGTAAGGGGGGGTGACAGACCCCACGGGGGGGGTGACACGATCCCCTGTGACGTGGAGGGGGGGGACACGGGGTGGGGGTGGGGGGACAGACCCCACGGGTGGTCCTGGGGGGAGGGTGACCCCACGGGTGGCACTTGGTGGGGTGACAGACCCCCATGGGTGGCACTTTGGGGGGGGTGACGCCATGGGTGGCACTTGGGGGGGCTGACAGCCCCCATAGCTGTCACTTTTGTGGGGGGTGACAGACCCCACGGGTGTCACTTTTGGGGTGGGTGACCCCACAGGTGGCACTTGGGTGGGTGACAGACCCCCGTGGGTGGCACTTTTGGGGTGGGTGATTCCACGGGTGTCACTTTTGGGTGGGTGACCCCACAGGTGGCACTTGGGGGGGTGACAGGCCCCCATGGGTGTCACTTTTGGGGAGGACACACACCCACATAGAAAATCCCCTGTGCCATGTGGAGTGGGTGACAGATACCACGGGGGGGGGGGGGGTGTATATCCTGGGGAGCACCCACGGGTGACACCCCCCCCACAAGTGTGACACCCCCCCCACCCACACCCCCCCCAGGAGGTGCCAGCGGCATCGGCCGAGCCGTCTGCGCCCGCCTGGCGCGGGAAGGTGCCCGCCTGGCGGTGGCCGATCTGGACGAGGGGGGGGCAAGGGACACGGTGGGGGGACTCTGTGGAGGGGAGGGGGCCACCCCCCACGTGGGAAATGGGGTCCCCCCCCACCCCCCCCACGCCGCCTTCGGGGTGGATGTGGCCTCGGCCACCAGCGTCACTGAGCTCCTGGCCCGCGTCCAGGTAACCACCCCCCCCCCAAAAAAAAAAAAAAGTGGGGAGCTGGGGTGGGACCCCCCACCCACGCGCCCCCCCCCTTCAGGACCATTTTGGGGTCCCCCCCCGTGTGTGCGTGGGGTGCGCGGGTGTCACCCGTGACGAGTTCCTGCTGCGGCTGGGGGAGGGGGCCTTCCGCGAGGTGCTGGGGGTCAACCTGACGGTATGGGGGGGGGGGAATGGACACGGGGGGGACACACATGGGGGGATCTGGGGACATGGGGTGGACACTGGGGACACGGGGACATTGGGGACATGGGGGGACAAGGGGAGTATTGGCGGAGCGGGGGACATGGGGGGGACGGGGGGGCATGTGGGGGGATCTGGGGACATGGGGGGGACACGGGGACGTTGGGGACATAGAGGGTGTTGGAGACATGGGGGGACAAGGGGAGTATTGGGGGACATGGCGGGGACACGGGGTGGGGGGACACATGGGGGGATCTGGGGACATGGGGGGACATGAGTGTTAGGGATGTGGGGACATTGGGGACATGGGGGGACATGGGGGGACACGGGGGGGACATGGGGATGACACGGGTGACATGGGGGGATATGGGGACGTGGGGACATGGGAGGGACGTGTGGAGTGTTGGGGACATTGGGGACATGGGGGGAAATGGGGACATGGGGGTGTTGGGGACATGGGGGGACACGGGGAGCATTCGGGGACATTCTGGGACACTGGAGGACGTGGGACATGGGGACATGGAGGGATGTGGCGACAGGGGAAATGGATACAGAGGGCCATAGGTGACATGGGGGGACACGGGGGGGGACACACACATGACACAACACATGCCCCCCCCCCCGGCCCCTTGTCCCCCCACCCCCCCACCCCAGGGGACCTTCCTGGTGACACAGGCGGTGGCCCGGGCGCTGGTGGCCACGGGGGCTCCCGGCGGCTCCATCATCCACGTGGGCAGCATCGTGGGCAAGGTGGGCAGCGCCGCGGGGACAGGGGGTGACAGGGACACGGGTGTCCCCCCCCCCCTCGTGTCACACCCCCCCCCTCGTGTCACACCCCCCCCAAGGTGGGCAACCTGGGCCAGGCCAACTACGCGGCTTCCAAAGCCGGGGTGGAGGGGCTGACCCGGAGCTGCGCCAAGGAACTGGCCAGGTAGAGGACATGGGGACACGGGGGGGACACATGGGGACATGGGGGGTGGACACATGACACCCTGACCCCCACCTGTGTCACGTGTCCCCCCCCCAGGTTCGGGATCCGGTGCAACGCGGTGCTGCCGGGGTTTATTGTCACCCCCATGACGGACAAGGTGCCCCCCAAGGTGCTGGAGAAGGTAATTGGGGGGGGGGTGACATGGGGACACGGGGGGGGACATGGGGACACCCGTGGGGTGACGCTGTCCTGGTTCAAGTTTGCAGGGATGGTGCCGCTGGGACGTCTCGGGGACCCGCAGGGTGAGTGGGGGACATGGAGGGGGACACACACACACCCCTGGGGGGACAGGACGGTCCCCAGAGTGTCACCGTGTGTCCCCCCCGTGTCCCCCCCCAGACGTGGCGGACGTCTGCGCCTTCCTGGCCTCGGAGGAGAGCAGCTATATCACGGGGGCCAGTGTGGAGGTGACAGGTTGGGGATGTGCTGTCACCCCCCCCGGGGTCCTTGTCCCCACTGGGGTCCCCATGTCCCCCCCCAGTGTCCTGTGTCCCCATTGGGGTCCCTCTTCCCCCCCCGTGTCCCCATGTTCCCATTGGGGTCCCTCTTGCCCCCCCCCAGTGTCCCTGTGTGTCCCCCCAGTGTCCCCATGTCCCCACTGGGGTCCCTCTTGCCCCCCCCCGAGTCCCCATTGGGGTCCCTCTTGCCCCCCCTCCAGTGTCCCCATGTCCCCCCCAGTGTCCTGTGTCCCCATTGGGGTCTCTCTTCCCCCCCCATGTCCCCACTGGTGTCCCTGCTGCCCCCCCCCCGAGTCCCCATGTCCCCATTGGGGTCCTTCTTGCCCCCCTCAATGTCCTTGTGTGTCCCCCCAGTGTCCCCACGTCCCCCCCCCGCAGTGTCCCCCCCCTCCAACTCTCTCTCATTTCAGGGGGTCTCTTCATGTGACGGATCCAGCCCTGCCCCCGCCCCACCGTGTCACCCCCCCGCAATGTCACCCCCCCCCAAAAAAATAAACGGAGTGAACCCCCCCGCCCCCCCTGCTGCTCCTGCCGGGACACCCGGTCCACTCCCCCAATATAACGGGATCTCACCGGGATGGTCCCCGGGACCGCCCCCCCTCCACCGGGACCGGGGGGTGGGGGGGCACCGGGAGGTGGAGGGGGCACCGGGAGGTGGAGGGGGCACCGGGACCGGGGAGGAGGGGGACACACCGGGACCCGGTGGGGCAGAGCCGGGGCTTTCCCCCCCCCCGGTACCGGTACCGGGGGGGCACCGGGGACTGCGGGGGGGGGGGGGGCGGACTCCGGGACTCCCCCTCCCCCCGGTCCCGGCCGTTCTCCCCCCCCGCCATCTCCTCCCGGTGCCGGCGCCAAGTGGCTCTGAGGCCCCGCCCCCTCAGTGTACTGACCACGCCCCCAGCGCCTCGGCCACGCCCCCGCCACGCCTGGGCACGCCCCGATTCCCGCCGTCTTGTAACTCCGGCTCCGCCTCCCTGGGGACCCCGCCCCTCTGCTTCTTCCCCATTGGTCGAGGCGTTCCATCGGCGCGGAGAACGGAGAGAGCGCCGGCGGTGAATCCTATTGGCTGCCGGGACTCGCGGGAGAAATTCCCCGTTTGTGATTGGTTACGGGAGGAAGGGGGGGGAAGCCGGGCGGGCGCCGCGGGTGACGTCATCACCCGGGCCAGCAGGAAGTGACGCGCTCTCCAGGCGCCGCTTCCTCGGCGAGCGGCAGGAAGAAGGTTTTGGGGGGGGAACCCGCCGGTGGCCGAGGGTGAGGGGGCGGCCGGGACCCCGAGGGGGGGGGTTGGTACCGGGGGAGCCTCCGGTAACCGGTCCCGTCCCCTCCCCGCAGAACGCCCCGCCCGCCATGGCCGCCCCCGCCAACGCGCAGAGCGCCAGCAAGACCTGGGAGCTGAGCCTGTACGAGCTGCACCGCACCCCGCAGGTCTGGGGCGGGGGGGGGAACACACACACACACCCCCGGGGGGGGAAGGGGAGGGGGGGTACCCACTTGGAGGGAGGGGGGACAGGGGACACCGAGGCCTGGCAGCCCCCCAAGATGGGGGGGGGGACAGGGGACACCGAGGCCTGGCAGCCCCCCAAGATGGGGGGGGGGACAGGGGACACCGAGGCCTGGCAGCCCCCCAAGATGGGGGGGGGACAGGGGACACCGAGGCCTGGCAGCCCCCCAAGATGGGGGGGGGACAGGGGACACCGAGGCCTGGCAGTCCCCCAAGACGGGGGGGGGACAGGGGACACCGAGGCCTGGCAGTCCCCCAAGACTGGGGGGGGACAGGGGACACCGAGGCCTGGCAGTCCCCCAAGATTGGGGGGGGACAGGGGACACCGAGACCTGGCAGGCCCCCAAGATGGGGGGGGACAGGGGACACTGAGACCTGGCAGGCCCCCAAGATTGGGGGGGGACAGGGGACACTGAGACCTGGCAGGCCCCCAAGATTGGGGGGGGGACAGGGGACACCGAGGCTTGGCAGCCCCCCAAGATTGGGGGGGTACCCCCTTGGAGGGAGGGGGGGACGGGACACTGAGGCCTGGCAGCCCCAGAAGATGGGGGGGGCACCCCCAAGTTGGAGGGGTTGGGAGGGATGAGGTTTGGCACCCCTCGGGGTGGGGGGGGAGCATTGTGTGTGGGGACAGGGTGCTGTCACCCTAAATCCTGGGCGCAGGGGAGTGTCCCCAGGGTGGGGTGGGGGGGACAGCGTCACGTCACCCCAAACCCCAGAAGAGTGGGGCTGAGGCGGGGTGGGGACACGGACACACGGACGCATCCTGTCACCCCCCCAGCAGCAGACCCAGATCAAGCCGCCCCATCCCAGTGTCTTGTCACCCCATCGGCCGTGACGCAACGTCGCCTTTCCCCGTGTCCCTGTGTCTGTCCGTATGTCCCCCCCCCTCCTCAGGAAGCCATCATGGACGGGACGGAGATCGCGGTGTCCCCGCGCAGCCTCCACAGCGAGTTGATGTGTCCCATCTGCCTGGACATGCTGAAGAACACCATGACCACCAAGGAATGTCTCCACCGCTTCTGCTCCGACTGTATTGTCACCGCTTTGCGCAGCGGGTACGGCGCGCCAATGGCATCACCGCCTCGGTTGGGATTCGCGCCTCGCCCATTATCCCGCTTTTTTGGTTGGTTTTTTTTTTGTTTTTTTTTTTCTTTATCAGGAATAAGGAGTGTCCCACGTGCCGGAAAAAATTGGTTTCCAAGCGATCCCTGCGACCGGATCCTAACTTTGACGCCTTGATTTCCAAGATCTATCCCAGCCGGGATGAGTACGAAGCCCATCAGGATCGCGTCCTGGCCAAGCTCAGCCGCCTCCACAACCAGCAGGCGCTCAGCAGCAGCATCGAGGAGGGGCTCAAGATGCAGGCAATGCACAGGTAGGACCCCCCCTCCCCCAAAAAATCTGCACCCCCCCAGAGTGAGCGAGGGATCCAGCAGGATCCCCCACGATGTCCTTGTCCTTAAATTGGAGAGAGGTGGGTTGGGTGGAGCAGGAATTGGGTGGATGGTGGCATCCAAAGAGTCGTGGTCAATGGCTTTGTGTCGGGATGGAGACTAGTGATGAGTGACATCTCTCAGGTGTCCTTACTGGGACCAGTACTGTCCCATATCTTCATCAACCACATAGATGGTGGGATTGAGTGCACCCTCAGCAAGTTTGGAGGTGATCCCAAGCTGAGTGGGGTGGTTGATACTCCAGAGGGATGGGATCCATCCAGAGGGACCTGGACAGGCCGGAGGTTCAACCGGCCAAGGGGAAGGTCCTGCCCCTGGGTTGGGGCAACCCCAAACGTGGATGCAGGCTGGGGCTGAAGGGATGGAGAGCGGAGAAGGACTCGGGGGCTGAAGGGATGGAGAGCAGAGAAGGACTCGGGATGAAGGGATGGAGAGCAGAGAAGGACTCGGGATGAAGGGATGGAGAGCAGAGGACTCGGGGGATGAAGGGATGGAGAGCGGAGAAGGACTCGGGGGATGAAGTGGACGCTCGCAACCCAGAGAGCCAACCGTCTCCCGGGCCGCATCGGAAGAAGCGTGGCCAGCAGGTCGAGGGAGGGGATTCTGCCCCTCTGCTCCGGTGAGAGCCCACCCGGAGCACTGCACCCAGGGGTCCTCGGGACGAGAAGGACACGGACCTGTTGGAGCGGGTCCGGAGGAGGCCCCGGAGATGATCCGAGGGCTGGGACACGTCTGCTATGAGGCCGGGCTGAGAGAGTTGGAGAAGAGAAGGCTCCGGGTAGACCTCGTGGTGGCCTTTCGGTCCTTCTGGGGACAGGGCTTTTAGTAAGGGCTGTCACGATAGGACGAGGCGGGGATGGGTTTTAAGCTAAAAGAAGGTAGATTCAGACTAGATCTACGGAAGA
The DNA here is from genome assembly GCA_037953605.1 of Necrosyrtes monachus. Taxonomy (NCBI): domain Eukaryota; kingdom Metazoa; phylum Chordata; class Aves; order Accipitriformes; family Accipitridae; genus Necrosyrtes; species Necrosyrtes monachus. The sequence goes on along the minus strand of JAZGTQ010000603.1, from coordinate 448,281 downwards.
AATTCTTGGTGCTGAGGGTGGTGAGACACTGGCAGAGGTTGCCCAAAGAGGTTGGAGATGCCCCATCCCTGGAGACATTCAAGGCCGTGGCTCTGAGCACCCTGATCTGGTTGGAGATGTCCCTGCTCGTGGAGGAGGTGACTTCCCAAAGTCCCTTCCCACCCAAAGCTTTCTGTGATTTTAATATGGAGTCGATCCCGGTTGATCCGTCGTCTCATCCCGTAGGGCTCAGCGAGTTCGGAAGCTTCACCAGGAATCGGATAACGCCACGTTCAGTGGCGGAGAGGACAACTGCGACAGTCGTTCCCACCTCAGCAATGCCTCAGCTCCCAGTCATCCCGAGGCCGGACCCAGTCGGAAACGTTCCCGAGCTTCCGATGATTCCGGGCCCGATCCTGATCCCGAAACCTCTCACGAGGGGGGAGGGCGGGGGAGCCCCGAGCCGGGCGCCGAACCGGGCAGCAGCGAGATCGAGCTGGTTTTCCGTCCACATCCTCTTTTGGTGGAGAAGGGCGAGTATTCGCAGACACGGTGAGGGCAGGGATGCGGCGGGCAGGGGCTCCGCCGGTGCAGGCAGGGGGTCTGCGGTATGGGCAGGGGGCTCTGCCGGCATGGGCAGGGGGTTCGTGGTGCAGGCAGGGGGTCCAGCACCCCCCAAGACCCCCCCAGCTCCCCAGGGTGGGTGGCAGAGCAGGGGGTGACCCTCCCAACCCCCCAAGGGCAGTGGGAAGCCTTCCTCCCCCTGCCGCCAGCCTCAGGCCTTCTTCTTCCTTTTCCTCTCTTGCCTTTCTCTCTCTTGCTCTCTTTCCTCCTCCTCCTCTTCCTTTGTCCTTTCCCCCCTCCCCCCTTCCTCTTCCCTCCTCTCCCGCTTCCTCCCCTCTCCTTCTGCCTCTCTTCTTCCTCCCTCCTCCTCCCGGCCTTCTTCCTCCTCCTTCCATCTCCCCTCTCCTTCCTGCCTCTCTCTCCTTCCTCCCTCCTCACCTTCTCCCTCCTCTCTCCTCCCTGCCCCTGTCTCTCCTTCTTCCTCCTCCCTCCTCCTCTTCACTCCTTCCTTTTCTCCCTCTCCCTCCTCCTCTCCCGCTTCCTCCCCCCTCCTCCCCTTCACCTTCTCCCTCCTCTTTCCATCTCCCCTCTCCACTCCCCTTCCTGCCTCTCTCCTTCCTCCTTCTTCTCTCCTTCCTCCTCTATCTCCTCTCTTGCTTCCTCCCCTCTCCTTCTGCCTCTCTCCTCTTCCTCCCTCCTCATCTCCCTCACCTTCTTCCTTCTCCTTCCATCTCCCCTCTTTTCTCTCCCCTTCCTGCCTCTCTTCTTCCTCCTCCCTCCTCTATCTCCTCTCCTGCTTCCTCCCCTCTCCTCCTGCCTCTCTCTTCTTCCTCTCTCCTCTCTCCCCCCTACCCCTCTCTCCTTCTTCCTCCCCCCTCCTCCTCCTCTCTCCCTCCTCCCCGCCACCGGCAGGTACGTGAAGACGACGGCCAACGCCACGGTGGATCACCTCTCCAAGTACCTGGCCCTACGGATCGCCTTGGAGGAAGCTCCGGGGCCGGGCCCCGAGGCGACGGCCGGGCTGGAGGAGGTGAGCGAGAAGCAGTACACCATCTACATCACCACCGCCGGCGGAGCCTTCACGGTACCGGGGGGGGGAAAGGGGGACACAGAGGGTTGGGGGGAGGGTCTTGGGGGGGGGTGACAGAGGGTGACCCCGTTTCCTTCCCCCCCCTCCCCCAGACCCTCAACGGGTCCCTGACGCTGGAGCTGGTGAACGAGAAGTACTGGAAGGTCAGCAAACCCTTGGAGCTCTACTACGCGCCCACCAAGGAGCAGAAGTAGGGGGTGGGGGGGGGGGGAAGACCCCCCTAGGTCCTTCAGGACCCCCCCAGGGTCCCCCCCGTCCCCACAGACTGGCTGGGGGCTCCTGAAGGTGTTTTTTTCTCTCTCTCTCTCTCTCTCTCTCTCTGGAGCGGCAGCATCGGGGTGATGTGGAGGGGGGGGGACGCGGAGGGGGGGTGTAACAGTCCCCTGTCACCTGCTGGGGGAGGGGAAGGGGAGGTGACAATCCCAGTGCCCCCCCCCCCCCCCGGGAAGGATTGGGACAGGGATCATCCCCAGTCACCCACTGGTGGTAATGGGGGACGGACGGACGGGGACAAGCCCAGTGTCCCCTCCCCACCCAGGGAGGGATTTGAGGGGGGGGTGTGAAGTCCTGGTGCCCCCCCCCCACCCCAGGGGGGGAAGCTGGGAGCCCCCGGCTCAGGCTCCGGGGGGGGACGGGACCAGGGGGGCATTCAGCCCTGGGGAACCCTAAGCTGGGCTGGGGGGGGACAGACACAAAGGGAAACCCCAGGCTGGGGTGGGGGGGTGTTATGTACACAGGTTACACCCTCCCCCCCCCCCCGGTGTCGTCGTCCCCCCCCAGTCATCTCTGGGGACATACACGATGCTGTCCTGGATCAGGGGGACAAAAATCTATGGGGCTTTGGGTGGGGGGCCCTGATGCCTGACACCCCCCCCCGCCCCGCTTTGGGGTGAGAGAAGCCTCTGAGCAGCCGGCGGGGGGGGGGGGGAGCTGGAGGTGACACCCAGGGGGTCCCACTGCATGGGGGGGGGACACTGACCCCCCCCCCCCGGTGTCCCCAGGGACCCCCAACTCCCCCCCCCCAAGGTTTTGTGTGTGTGTGTGTCCCCGCCAGCAGCAGACGGCGTCACCGCAGTGAGATGCCACCTCCTGCCCTTTGTCCCCCACCCCGGGGACACCCCCCCCCCCCAGTGGCTGCCCCCCCCCCACTTTTGACACCCCCCTAACCCCCCCCGGCCCCCCCCTCGCTGTCAGCAGCAGCAATAAAGCATTTTCCTGCACCTCCTTGCTTTTATCCACACGCAGTGGGGAGGAGGGGTTGGGGGGGTGACAGCGGGGACGATAGCTGCCATCGGCACAGCCAGACAGACAGCTGGAGGGGGGGGACAGACAGACAGGTGGATAAATCCCCCCCCCCTTTTTTTAGAAGTTGGGTTTGTGCTTCTTGAGCTCGACCATGAGGTGGTGGATGTTGATGAGCTCAGCGCGGGCGGGCAGGGAGCGGAGGGGGGGCTGCGCCAGCACCTTGTGGAACCGGTGGTAATATTGGATCAGCTGCGTCAAAGCACCCTAGGGAGAGGGCCGAGGCGGGGGTTTAAGGTGGGGGGGGGCGTTAGGAACCTTCCCCCCCCCCCCTCCCCAAAATCCCCCAGATCCCACCTGGATGATGCTGGTGCCGTTTTTGAAGTTGCTGAAGGAACGCATGACGTCCTGGCTGAGCGACTCCACCGCCGCCTTCCAAGTGCTGGAAAAACCTCGAGCCAGTTGCGTTACGCGGGCTGAGGAGGTTGGCGGGGGAGATGTATAAAAATTGAGGACCCCCCCTTCTCCTTTTCAGGGTGGGGGTCCCTAAAATTCACATTCTGGGGCGGGTCTTCCCCCCTTTCTTACCTTCCTCCCCACGCAGCCGTTCCAGCTGCCCTTTCTCCAGCAGCGCCTCGGCTTCCTTAACGAAGGCAATCATCCCGCCGAAGGGGGGGGAGAGGATCTCCTCGATGAATTCCTGCGGGGGGGGGGGTGTGTGTGAAGGTGACACCTCCCCCCACCCCAAGGTGTCACCCTAAAATTGGGGGAGCCCCAAAAATAGAAAGGGGGGGGGGTCTTACCTGGGTGCGGGCAGAGAGTAGCTGCTGGAAGCCCTCCACCTCTTTGCTCTCCTCCACCGCCCGCTCCTGGGGGTGAGGTGGGGGGGAACGACACACGGAGGTTTTAAGGCCCCCCCTTAAATTTGGGGGGGGCCCCCTGGGTTTTGGGGGGGGGGGGCGTGTTCGTTACCATGAGGACGCCCAGCATCATGTCGTAGTTGTTAATGAGAAAGATGAGCTGCTCCTTGCGGGAGGAGAACTCGGCCGCCACGCGCAGCACAAAGTTTTCCACTTCCACCTTGCGGGGGCGGGGGGGGAGAATGGGACACAAGGCGGGGGCGTGTGGGGAGGTCCCCAACACTCCTGGGTCCCCCCTGAAGTTTGGGGTGTCCCCCCAGTACCTGGAGTTGCCCCAGCAGCGCGTGGGTCTTCTCGTTAGGGAAGGTCTGGTTGATGCTGACGATGGCGGAGGAGAACTCGGCGTAGCGACGGGTGATCTGGGGGGCAGGTTGGGGGTGCGAGGTGAGGGGGGGTACCGGGAGGACCCCAAAACCCACCCCCCCCGCATCGCCCTCCCCATACGTAGTGAGGTCGGGTGTCGAGGAACCCCAACTTTTGGGGGTCGGTGCTCTGGATGCTCTGGATGTTCAGCTCCAGGATGTGCTTAAAGCGAGGCCACAGGATGTCCAGTAGCGTGTCCCAGTACCTGGGCGGTGGGGGGGAGACACACACAGATTTGGGGGGTCCCTGCGGGATTTTTGGGGTCTCCCAGGTGGGTGCATTGTCCACCCCACTCACTTATCAACGGCGGGGATGTTGCGCTTGGCCATGATGGCTTTGAAGCGCAAGACGATGTGGATGCAGAGAAAGATGGCGATGCTGTCGTAGCAATCGCACACGTACGCTTCCATGTGCTTCTATGGTTTTTTTGCGGGGGGGGGAACAGAGACAGACAAACACATCAGCCAGTGGCTTTGGGGGCCCCCCCAAAACCCCACGGCACTCCCCCCCCCAAAAAAAACTCACCAGGAACATGGTCAAGGTCTTTCCCATGACGGCGTTGAAAAGATCTTGGGCGCTGGGACCCGTCACCATGAAAAAATCGCAGAGGAACAAATACTCGCGGCAACTGTTATCCAGGAGAGCGTAGTGCTGGCTGCGGAACAGCGACTCGAAGGGGTACTACGGACAGACAAAGGGACAGACAGAGGTCAGGATGCCCCCCCCCCCCCCGCCCTGTAATTCCCTCCTTATAACTCACCCGCACGTCGCTCTTTTGGGCGGCGTGGGGGACGATGATGGGACCCTCCAGCTCGGCCGCCCCGATGACGCTGCCGCGGTTGCCCAGAGTGAAGACGGTGTTGCGGTTTTTCAGCGAGGGCTTGGAAAAAAAACGTGATGGAGGGGCACAAACGACACGATAATGGGGGTCAAGGCAATAACGGGGTGTCCCCAGCCTCCCCCCACCCCCCAAAACCTCTCCCCTGTCATCATCCCGTCCCCCACGATCCCAGGATATCTTTTTTGGCCGTGTCCTCCACGCCCATGAGATCGTCCTTCTCAGCCACCTCCTCGTACTGCGGGGGACAAAACGGAGGGGAGTCAGCACCCGAAACACGTCCCCCGGTGTCCCCAACGCGTCCCCCAGCCCCCCAAATCCCACCTGGATCTTCATGAGGCGGCTGGTGTAAGATTTGAAGTAGGAGAGATAAATCTTGCTCATGGTGTCCACGTACTGCTCCCGCAGCTCCTGCGCCACTGTCCGCTCATTGCCCAGCAGGAACTGGTAGAAGAACCTGCTCGGGGTGAGGGGAGAAGTTGGGGTACACCCACTGCACCCCCATTTTCTTCCCTGATCCACCGCCCAACACCTCACCTGTACTTCAACAAGGCGTTTTGGGGGATCTGGTAGTTGGTCATGGGCTTGCGGAAGGAGTAAATCTTCTGCAGGACGAACTCCCGGATCTTGGTGACGGCCTTGGGGGGACACAGGGATGGGTTGGGGGGTGCTGAGTGGTCCCCTGCGTGCTGGGGGGGGTCCCTTGGGTGCTGGCTGGGGTCCTTTGGGTGCTGGTTGGAGTGTCCTCACCTTAATCTTGAGCTTCTCCAGGACGTGCTGGACGTCGGCGCAGGCCACGGTCTCCCGGAACGCCTGTTCCTTCACCGAGTTGATTTTCCCGTTCAGCTCCTGCAGCTGCTCCAGGAATTCCGGCTCCGTCACCGGCGCCTCCAGGATGGTGCTACGAGGTGACAGAAAGGTGACACGGGGCCACGGAGGTGACAAGAGACCTCTTTCGTTCCCCGTATCCCACCTGATCATGGCGGCGGGGACGACCAGCTCATCCAGGAGCTGGCCCAGCTGCTGCCGTACGGCCCGGCGGTTCTTCAGCCGCAAATTCATGGCCACCGACTGCTCTTGTAACGTCCGGATCTCGGAGCTGATGCTGCTCAGGTCGCATTGGAAAGCGCTCAGCATCTGTTCCATGCGCTGGCGGGGGGGGACACACATAACGAGGGGTCAGGGGACGCCTTGGGGACACGGGGGGGGGGGGATGATGGACACGGAGACGGGGACACCCCAGCCCAGCCCTCACCTCCAGGATGGCGTCGCAAGCGGTGATCTGGTTGTGCAGCGAGGCGATGTTCTCGCTCTCTTTGATGTCTGCGGGGGCGGGTAAAGGATGTGCGGACACATTAGGGACACATGGGGGACACTGTGTGTCCCCCCTAGGTGACACCCACCCCCCCCCCCAAAAGAAGGATACAGTCGTGGATGGAAGCGCGCTCGACCTCTTGCAGCTCCAGCTCCACCTGCTTGGAATACTGCTGCAGGTCCACGCCCTACGGGGACAGCTGCGTCACTGGGGGGGGGGGATGCCGCTGTGGGGCTGGGGACGCCGCTGTGGGGCTGGGGACGCTATGGGGCAGGGTGTTTGGGGTGCGGGGGGGAGCAAGAGCCACTCACCGTCTTCAGGGCCTCCTGCACCAGCGCATCCTCCAGGTTGGCCTGGATGTGAACTGGGGGTGTGGGGGGATTTATTTTTGGGGGGGGACGGGGACATGACAGTTGCTGGATGTCCCCGCTGTCCCCATGCCAGCCCCCTAACCTCTCCTTGCCCCCCCCGCATCATCTGTTCCTCATCATCCCCCACAAAACACCCCCATGTCCCCCTCAGCTGTCCCCTCCCCACTCCCTGTACCACCATTTCCCCCCCCAGCCCCCCCCCCAAAACACCCCCCTGGCCCCCCAACTCCCATCACAGCTGCCCTGTGCCCCCCCCATCACTGGTCCCTCATGTGTGTCCCCCTAATAACAGGTCCCCCGTGTGTCGTCCCTCCCCATAACCGGTCCCCCCCGGTGTCCCCCACCGTCCACTTCATCCAACACCAGATCCTCCCCCCCCAGGTCCAGCTCGGGGTCGGAGGGGCCGGGGACCAGTTCCGCCTCCAGCTCCGGTTCCAGCGGCGGCCCCGAGACTCGAACCTGCGACAAAGGGAACGGCTCAACCCGGCCCGGGACCCCCCCGGGACCCCCTGGACCCTCTCGGGACCCCCAAAACCCCTCCGGGACCCCCAACTCCCCCCGGTATTCCCCCACCCCCGGTTCTACCTCCATCTCCGCCGCCATGACAGGCTGCCTCTGTCACGTGACGGGTGCTTCCCCCCTCCCCGCCCGGCGCGCTGACGTCATTTCCGCTTTCTTTCCCAAAGGAGCCGGAGGGAGGAGGAGGCCGCAGCCATGGTGGGTGCCGGTGGTTATCGGTCGCCATCGGGGCCAGGGGAGAGGGAGAGAGCGGCGGGGAGGGAGCGGGGAGAAGCGGGGGGATACGGGGGAGCGGGGGAGAGGGATGGAGGCGGCGGCGGCGGCGGGAAGAAATGGCGGCGGTGTGTGGCCGGACACCCCCCCCCCCCTTCTCCCCGGTGGCGGCCATGTCCGCCCCGGTGGCCAACCCCACGCCCCCCGTGACCGTGTCCCCCCCCGGTAACCGTGTCCGCGTGTCCCCCCAGTCTCTCGTCATCCCCGAGAAGTTCCAGCACATTCTGCGCGTCCTCAACACCAACATCGATGGGCGCCGGAAAATCGCTTTCGCCATCACCGCCATCAAGGTGAGGGAACACCAGAGGAGTGGGATACGAGGCGGGGAGGGGAGGATGACACAGTGACGTGACGGCCCCCCCACGCTTTTTGTCGCGTGTGTTTGTCTCCCCCCCAGGGCGTGGGACGCCGCTACGCCCACGTGGTGCTGCGCAAAGCCGACATCGACCTCACCAAGCGAGCGGGCGAGCTGACCGAGGACGAGGTGAGAGGAGAGGGGAGGGGACAGGGACATTTCTTGGAGATTGGGGGCATTTCTTGGGGGGTTGGGGGCATCTCCGGGGGGGCTGGGGACATTTCTAGGAGCTTGCAGATATCTCTGGGGGCTTGGGAACATTTCTAAGGGGGTTGGGGATGTTTCTAGGTAACTTGTGGACATTCTTGGGGGCTTGGGGACATTTGTAGGGGCTTGGGGATGTGTCTAGGGAGGTTGGGGACATTTCTGGGGCTTGGGGACATTTCTGGAGGGTTTGGGGCATTTCTAGGGGGCTTGGGGACATCTCGGTGTTTGGGGACATCTCTAGCGGGTTGGGGACATTTCTAGGGAGCTTGGGGACACCTCTAGAGGTGTTGGGGACATGTCTAGGGGGGTTCAGGGCATCTCTAGGGGGCTTGGGGACATTTCTAGGGGAGCGGTGGCATTTCGGGGGGGGCTTGGGTACATTTGTAGGGAGATTGGGGATATCTCTAGGGATTTGGGGACATTTCTAGGAACTTGGGGACACCTCTAGGGGGGTTTGGGGCATCTAGGGGGCTTGGGGACATTTCTGGGGGGGGGCTGGGGACATTTTTAGGGGCTTGTGGACATCTCTAGGGAGGTTGGGGACATCTCTGGGGGGGTGTCCCCCCACCCTGTCCCTCCCAGGTGGAGCGGGTCATCACCATCATGCAGAACCCCCGGCAGTACAAAATCCCTGACTGGTTCCTCAACCGGCAGAAGGACGTGAAAGACGGGAAGTACAGCCAGGTGAGGGGGGGGGATACACATGGGACACCCCCCCGGGTGTCCCCTGATGTCCCCTAATGTCCCTTGATGTCCCCTAATGTGTCGTTGTCCCCCCCCCCGCAGGTCTTGGCCAACGGCTTGGACAATAAATTGCGAGAGGATTTGGAGCGGTTGAAGAAAATCCGGGCGCATCGGGGACTGCGACATTTCTGGGGGTGAGTGGGGGGTTTGGGGACACCGGGGGGGGTTTGGGGACACTGGGGGGGGGTGGGGATACTGGGGGGGCTTGGGGACACAGGGAGAGGTGACACTAGGGGAGGATGGGGTCCTTGAGACCACTGTCGTGTCGTGCGTCCCCCCACATGCGAGGGGCTGGGGTACTTCTGGGGATGAAGGGGAGGTGGGATTTGAGGACATGGGACACGAAGAGGGAGGGAGGTGACACTGGTGACATGTCCCTCGTGTGTTGTCATCCCCCCCCCCCCCCCCCAGGCTGCGCGTGCGAGGCCAGCACACCAAGACCACCGGCCGGCGGGGCCGCACAGTCGGCGTCTCCAAGAAGAAGTGATGGGGGCAGGGGAGGAATAAAAGTGACGTTGGTGGTGACAGAGGTGGCCCCCGTGTGCGTGTGTGGCTTCGCACGAGGACGGGGGGGGGCTGACACGAGGAGGGGGGCTTGTGTGAGGATGGGGGCTCGCACGAGGGTGAGGGCTCAGAGGAGGGGGGGTCGTGGGAAGACGAGACTCCATCAAAGAACGTGGCCTTGCATGAGGACGTGGCCTTGCACAAGGATGTGGCCTCGCATGAGGACGGGGCCTCGGGAAGTTGGAGCCTCACAGGAGAGCAGGGCTTCGCACGGGAATAGGGAGGGTCCTTGCACAAGGATGGGACCTTGCACGAGGGGTTTTGGTCCCGGGGCTGGTGCTTTTGCACCAGGGTGAGGTCTCGCACGAGGACGAGGCTTTGCACGAGGACGGGCTGTTGGATGAGAATGGGGCTGTGTGCAGGGGCGAGGCCTTGGGAGGTGGACAACGCCTTGCACGAGGATGGTGCCTTGCACAACGACGGGCCTCACACGAGGACCTTGCACGAGGATGGGGCTTTGCACAACGACGGGGCCTTGCCCACCCGCCGTACATACAAGGGCAGCCAGGCCTCGGGGGGGCGGGGCAGCGGTGTGCAAGCCCCGCCCCTTTGCCGCGAGTGTGCAAGCCCCGCCCACCCGCTGCCACGCGTGTGCTGCGGTGCAGCCGTCCGCGCAGCTGCCCTCAACAAACATGGCGGCGCCGGCTTCCACCCCTAGTTGCCCTCAACAAACATGGCCGCCGCCCCGCCCTCGCTGCCCTCAACCAACATGGCGGCGCCGCCTCACCCACCCCCCCCCCGCCCTCCTCGAACATGGCGGCGCCGGCTTCACCCCTTCCGCCGCGCCTCTGCGTTCTGATTGGCCGCGCTTTTACCTTCCCTGTCTTCTGATTGGTCGCCACGCCGGAAAGGGCGGGGAAGGAGATCGCACATGGCGGCGCCAGCAGCAGCGGCAGCGAACGGCGGGAGCTCCCGCACCCTTCACCGACGGCAACGGGCCGGGCCGGGCCCCGCCGGCTCCGCCAGCCATGGCGGGGAACGGGGAGACACCGGCAGCGTGTCCGGGGTAGGGCGGGGGACTCCGGGAGGGGGATCCCGCTACGGGAAAAGGGGAATTCGGGGGGGGTTCTGTACCGGGGGGGGTCCCGGTGCTTCTCCCCCCGGTACCAGGCCTCTCTCTCTCCACACAGAGGAAGGACCCGTTCCCCGGGCCCGCCCCGCTGCCCCGGCCCAGGGTGAAGCGGTTCCTGCGGGGGACGAAGGAGAAGGCGGTGAGAACGGGGAGGGGAACCGGAGCCCCGGGGGGGGTCTAGAGGAGAATTGGGGGGGGGGTCTAGAGGAGAATTGGGGGGGGGGGGGGGCGAGGAAGATATTGGGGTGGGAGGGGGCCAGGGGGGCTGGGGGAGAGATTGGGGGGGGCCCTGGGGAAGGAACTGTTGGGGGGGGAGGTTTGGGGGTGCTCTGGGGGTGGATATTGGCGGGGTGCGTGTCCCACCTCACGGTGTCCGTCCCCCCCCCCGCCAGCCCCGGGCCAAAAGCCAGCGCCTGCGGTGGCACCTGAAGCTGTCGGGGCAGCGGGAGGAAGCGGCAGCCGCCCGGGCTGCTCGGTTGGACCTGCTGCTCCCCGAGGAGCCGGGGTGAGTCCCCTGTGTCCCCCCCCCAGTGTCACCTGTGTCCCCCTCCGCCCTACTTTCTCCCCTCACCCCCGCCTTTCAATGTCCCCCCAGATTCCTGGAGGCCGACCCCGGCGAGGACACCTGCACCGTCACCCAAGGGGACATCGCCGAGGCCGTGGACATCGCCAGCGCCGCTAAGGTGAGACGGGGACACGGCGAGGGGGGGGACAAGGGACATTTTGGGGGGACGATGACACATTGCGGGGGGTCTCACCCCTTTCCTCTCCCTTTCCTGCAGCACTTTGACCTGAGGTTAGAACAGTTCGGGCCGTACCGGCTGGATTACACCCGCAACGGGCGGTGAGTTTTGCCAGGTCGGGGTGTCCCTCCCCTTGTCACCCCTCTTTGTCACCTCCTGTGTCCCCCCCCCCCCCGTCACCTCCTGTCCCCCCCCGTCCCGCAGGCACCTTCTGCTGGGGGGCCGACGGGGCCACGTGGCCGCCATGGATTGGCAGACGAAGGCGCTGATGTGCGAGATCAACGTGATGGAGACAGTGACAGACGTGGCGTGAGTGGGCGCGGAGCGCGTGCAAGGTGTGCGCGGAGCCGCGGCGGTGGCGTCGCACCGCGAGCGTGCGGAGCCAGGGACGTGTGGGCATAAGCCGCGGCGCGTCCCAGGCGACGGCGCGCGCGAGTGTGGAAAGCCGGGGATGCGCGTGCAAAGGTCTGTGCGCGGCACCCGGCGCGTGCGTGCAAGCGAACCCGTTGCGTCTGCCGCGTTGGGCGCTCGCATGCAAAGCCCCGTGTGCAGAGTCAGGGACGTGCATGCAAACCTCCTTGTGCTGTGCACGTGTGTGCAGACCCCCACGTGTGCAAGGGACAGGCGTGCGAACCCATCGCACGTGCCAGGTGCAGCACCATGCGCACGTGCGCAAACCACTGCGTGTCCCACGTGCTGTGCTGTGCACCCGCATGCAAATCCCCCGTGTCATATTGTGCACCCACGCGCAAACCCTGCTTGTGCAGCGCCGTGCACGTGCGTGCAAACCTCACGTGCAGAGTCGTGGACGTGAGTGCAAACCCATTACGTGTCCTGCGTGCAAATCCCTTCTCTGTGCCACACTGTGCACCCACGCGCAAACCCCCATGTGCAGAGCAAGAGGCACGTCTGCAAACCCCTTGCATGTCCCGTGTGCTGCGCCGTGTACCCACGTGCAAACCCTTTGCACGTGCCGCGCTGCGCCCGCAAACCCCTTGCATCTCCCTGCCCCACGCGCTGCCCCGTGCAACCCTTGTCCCTTGTGCGTGTCCCCCACCGTGTCCCCCTACCCGTGTCCCCCCCGCAGGTGGCTGCACACGGAGACGCTGCTGGCGGTGGCCCAGCGCCGGTGGCTCCACGTTTACGACAACCAAGGGCTGGAACTCAACTGCCTCAAGAGTTTTCCCGGCGTTTTACAGCTCCAGTTCCTGCCTTACCATTTCCTCTTGGCCACCGCGGTGGGTGCCCGCCGGGACGCCGGGGTCCTCGGCGGGGTTGGGGTCAGGGAGGGGGTGGGGTGGAAAGGTCCTGATGATCTTTTTTCCTCTCTTTTTGAAGAACGACAAAGGGTTTTTGCAATATCTGGATATTTCGGTGGGGAAGGAGGTGGCCGCGCTTTGCACCCGGGGCGGGCGTTTGGCTGTTATGGCGCAGAATCCGGCTAACGCCATCATCCACCTGGGTCACAGCAATGGTAAGACCAACCAACCCCCCCCCCGCCCTCCAAAAAGCTGGGGGCGTGTCTTTAACTCTCTCCCTCGCTTAAATCATGTCCTCGTCCCCAGGGACGGTGACGTTGTGGAGTCCCACTGTGTCGGAGCCGCTGGTGCGGATGCTTTGCCACCGCGGTGCCCTGCGGGCGCTCGCTGTCGATCCCACCGGCACGTGAGCACTGGGAAACATTTTGGGGGGGGGACACACCTAATCCTATAGCTAACGAGGACCGGCGTGTCACTTTTTTGTGTGTCCCCCCCCACTTATTTCTTTTCCCAGGTATATGGCGTCGGCGGGGCTGGACCGCAAACTGCGGCTGTTCGACCTGCGGACGTACCGGGTGCTGCAGGAGCTGGTGCTGCCGCAGGGCGCCGGGCACCTCACCTTCAGCCAACGCGGGGTGCTGGCAGCCGCCTGCGGTGACCTGGTACAGGTAGGACCCCCCCCAACATCCCCCTGATTTGTTCCCCTCCTGTGACCCCCCCTAAATGTGCGTGTCCCCCCAAAACCCAAGGTGTACAAGGGAGTGGGGAAGGAGGTGCCACCCCAACCGTATCTCTGCCATCGCCCGCCCCGGCCACCCCACGGGCTTCGCTTCTGCCCCTTCGAGGACGTCCTCGGTGCCGGCCACGGTCACGGTTTTACCAGCATTTTGGTGCCAGGTAGGGTGGCCCCCACCCAAGGGTGTCAAAAGTGGGGGGGGGATGTTTCCGGACAACCCAACCCACCCACCCGTTATTCCCCCCCCCCCCGCTGCCATCTAGGTGCTGGTGAAGCGAATTTTGACGCGTTGGAGAACAATCCCTATCGCAGCCGGCGGCAGCGGCAGGAGTGGGAGGTGAAGGCGCTGCTGGAGAAGGTAATTGGGGGGGGGGGCACCCCCAAAACTGCTGGGGGTGGGCAAAAGTGCAGCTGACCCCCAAACCTTTTGCTGATCCCCTAAATCACTGCTGACCCCCTTAAACTGCTGGTAGTTCCCCACAAATGGCTACTGAGCCCCCCTAAACTGCTGCTGACCCCCACCCCCAAACTCCTGGAGGGGGCCCCAAAAATCCTGCTGCCCCCCCAATCCTACTTCTGACCCCCCAAACCGCTGGTGACTCCCCCTAAAACTACTGCAGACCCCCCCCCAAATCTCCTGACCCCCCCAAACTTACCACTGACCCCCCCCAGATCCCGGCAGAGCTGATCACACTGGATCCGACCCGGCTGGGACACGTGGACACGGCCAGCTTGCAGCAGAAACGGGAGGAGCGGATCCAGCGCCTGGTACCAGGAGGGAGGGGGGTTGATCTCGATTTTGGGGTACAGCCCCCCCTCAAACCCAGCTAATCCCCCTCCCCTTGTACTTTTGCCCCCCCCCAGGGTTTCGACCCCCAGGCCAAAGCCAAATTCAAACCGCGGCGACGGGCGAAGGGCAACAACCTCCTGCACCGCAAGCGGAAGGTGGCCCACGAGGAGCAGCGGGTGCGTGTTGGAGACCCCCCCTCCATGAACCCCCAAATAATTTGGGAGGGGAGCCACTCAGCTTCATTTTATCCCCCCCCCCCCCCCCCCCCACTTCCCCAGGCTGTTATCCGTCAGAGCGTGGAGCAGCGAGAGCAGGAGAAGAAGGAGAAGAGGAAGGAGAGGAGGAAGGGGGAGTCCTCCCCCCCCCCAAAACGTGGGGCCCTCGACCGCTTCAAGAAATAATTTGCGGGGGGAACGGGACACAACACCCACTATGGGGGTTCCCAGGGTGCTGTTGTGTCCCCCCCCTGGCTTGGGGGTCCCCAGGGTGTGTCCCCCCAACTTGGGGGTCCCTGGGGTGTCCCCCACTATGGGGGTCCCCTACACCCCACTGCCCCGCACACTCTGGGAGTCCCCAGTGTGGCCCCCCCATTATTAAAGTCTCTTTGCCGAGCCCCTGCTGTCCCTGTGTGTCCCCGTTCCCCCGCCCCCCCAAAAAGCCAAGTGCCACTCCTGGTGTCACCAGCCCCGTCGCATTTATTGCCCGCTGGGGCTGGGGACGCTGCAGCCGTGGCGCCTGCCAATGCCGGGGGGGGGGGGGGCGGAGGGGGGAGCGCAGGCAGCGCCATGCGATGGCCTTGTCGGTCACCGTGCAACATCCTTGTCACCGTGCACTGTCCTCATTCTCTTTGCACCATGGCTGATCGCTTGCAGCGACGCAACGCTGCATCCCAGTGCTGCTGTGGCTCCTCCAACACGTGCAACGTCCTGTGCAACGTCCTCATCACACCATGGCTGATCGCTTGCAGCGACGTGATGTTGCATCCTAGTGTTGCTGCAGCTCCCTGAACACGTGCAAGCCCTGTGCAACCTTGTCTTTGCACCACGGCTGCTCACTTGCAGCAGTGCAACGGTGCATCCCAGTGCTGCAGCAGCTCCTCCAACATGTGCAATGTCCCGTGCAATGGTCTCGTCCTTGTTGCACTGTAGCTGATCACTTGCAGCGACATGATGTTGCATCCCAGGGCTGCTGCATCTCCTTGAACAAGTGCAAGCCCTGTGCAACATCCTTGTCCTTGCTGCACCACGGCTGATCACTTGCAGCAACACAACACTGCATCCCAGGGCTGCTGCAGCTCCTCCAACACATGCAAGCCCCGTGCAATGTCCTTGTTGCACAGTAGCTGATCGCTGGCAGTGAGGCAATGCTGCATCCCAGCACTGCTGTGGCTCCTCCAACACGTGCAACATCCCATGCGATGTCCTTGTACTCTCTGCACTATGGCTGATGGTTTGCAGCAACGCAATGTTGCATCTCAGGGCTGCTGCAGCTCGTTGAACGCAAGCAACATCCTCGTCCTCTTTGCACCACAGCTGATCGCTTGCAGTGACATAATGTTGCATCCCAGGGCTGCTGCAGCTCCTCCAACACGTGCAAGCCCTGTGCAACATCCTCATTGTTGCTGCACCACGGCTGATTGCTCGCAGCAACACCACGCTGCATCCCAGCGCTGCTGCAGCTCGTCAAACACGTGCGAGCCCCATGCAACGTCCTCGTTGCTGCACTGTGGCTGATCGCTTGCAGTGACCCAACGCTGCATCCCGGCGCTGCTGCAGCTCCTTGAACACGTGCAACATCCTCGTCCTCTTTGCACCGCGGCTGATGGCTCACAGCAACACAATGCTACATCCCAGCGCTGCTGCAGCTCCTCCAACACGTGCAAGCCCCGTGCGACGTCCTCGGCCTCGCCGCACCGTCACCCTCCCCGCTCACTGCCAAAGCCACTCACCGACGGCCAGCGCCTTGCACCGCAGCACGCCCAACGCCCGTTGCAACGCGTTACAACCCCCCCCCTCTCCTTGCAACAACCCCCAGACCCTCCGCAACTCCCCGGGGCCGAGCCCGTGGGAACTGAAGAGCACCTCGCCGTAACAGCAGCCGTCCAAAGGGAAGCGCGCCGATCCGGCCATCCGAGCTGAATGGCGGGGTGCCAAACCGGCTCGTTGGGCGCAAAGGCCCACCCAAACGTCCTCGGGGGTGACAAAAGGGACTCGGGGGGCCGCCGCCAGCACGGCCGCCGCCGCCTCCCCCGATAAGACGTACGCCGTGCCGCTGCAATAAAGGGGGAAGGTGGCGGCGGGATAAACGGCGACAGGGACATGGTGACGACTGCGAGGGTCCCGTTCGGGTCGAACCCACCAATGGATCCGTCCCAGGTATAACTGTGGCGCTCGCCGGAAGGACGCTAAATAATTCGTTAAGGCCGGGAGGTTAACGAAGACATCGTCGTCGGCTTTGAGGATGAAAGGGACGGCGGGACAACGGCTCGTCGCCCAACGTAGCAAAAACGCCGTTTTGCGTGTGAGGTTGGCGTAAGTGTCGGCGAAGGAGCCTTGCAGGAGGTCGCCGTGGCGGTGAGCTTCCGCTCGCACCGCCGGTTGTTCGGCCGGCACCGTCGGCACCCCCAGGACGAAGAGGGTGCGGGTGGGGAGCCCACCCGGTCGCCCATCCGTCTGTCCCCAAGTTTCTCGGATGGCCTGGCGTCGAGCGGAGTGGGACGGGGCGCTGGGTACCAGCACCAGGAGGAATGGGGGGGTCGGTCCGCAGCCACGGGGGGAGAGGAGCATGGGGGGGTCGTTGGTGAGGTCTGCGTCGTCCGCAAGGGCTGCGACACTTGCAAAGCTCGCGGCGTTTGCAACGCCGGCGTCGTTTGCAATGCCTGCGCGGTTTGCGATGCCTGCATCCTTTGCTAAGCTTGCATCGTTTGCAATGTCTGCACCGTTTGCAATGCCTGCACCTTTTGCAAAGCTTGCATCGTTTGCAATGTCTGCACCGTTTGCAATGCCTGCACCTTTTGCAAAGCTTGCATCGTTTGCAATGCCTGCACCTTTTGCAATGCCTGCATCCTTTGCAAAGCTTGCACCGTTTGCAAGACCCGCATCCCTTGCAAGACCTGCCTCAATTGCACCGCCTGCGCCCTTTGCAAAGCCTGCACCCCTTGCACCCCCCCACGCCCTCACCCCCTCCCCCAAGCCCTCCTCCCCCCCCCTGCCCCCCCCTCCCCTTTCCCGCCAAACCGCCAGCCCGGCCGCCAGCAGCTCCTCCCCCCACCCCCCTCCGCCCACCAGCGCGAGCCCCAGCAGCGCCAGCGCCAGCCCTGCCCCCCGCCCCGCCCCCCGCAGCCCCCCCCGCCTCCTCCACCGCCACATCCCGCTTACCGGAGGGTCCCTGACACCCCCCCCGGGAGCCCACGGGTGCGTAGAACCCGCGGGCTGACACGCGTGGGGACAAAGTTCCTAAGGGCGGGGCGGGAAGAGGTGAGGCGGGAGAGTGCGCCTGCGCGGAGCGCCGGGAGGGCGGGGCCAAATGGGGGGCGGGGCTGGGGGGCGTGGTGTTGGTGGAGGGGGGCGTGGTGTTGGGGGCGGGGAGTGCGTGGGGGCGTGGCGTGGTGGGAGGGGGCGTGGTGAAGGTGGAGGGGGCGTGGTGAGGGTGGAGGGGGAGAGGGATGGGGTGCGCAGGCGCGGAGCGGAGGGGGCAGGGACGCGGCGCGTCACGTGGGAGGTGGAGGGCGGGGCCGGGCCGGAGCCGGTTCCTGCGTGAGGCGAGCGGAGAGGTGGGGGCCTGGGGGGTGAGGGGGGTTTTGGGGGGGTTCTGTGGGGTGGGGGGGGTCCTGGAAGGGTTTGGGGGGCCCTGTGGAGTGAGTGGGAGGGTCCTCGAGGGGTTTGGGGGGGTCTTGTGGGGTCTGGGGGGGGGCCTGTGGGGGTTTGAGGGGGGGCCTGTCGGGTGAGGGGGGCCCTGGAGAGATCTGGGGGGGGTCTTCTGGGGTCTGGGGGGGGTCTGTGGACTGGGGGGGTCCTGGAGGGGTTTGGGGGCGCCTGGGGGGGTTTGGGGGGGTCTGTGGAGTGTGTGTGGGGGTCCTGGAGGGGTTTGAGGGGGGCCTGTGGGGTGAGGGGGGGCCTGGAGGGATTTGGGGGGGCCCTGGGGGGCTTGGAGGGGTCTGGGGGGGGTCCTGCGGGGTGGGGGGGGTGCTAGAGGGGTTTGCGGGGACCCTGGGGGGGTGGGTGCTCAGGGGGGGTCGAGGGGGCCTTTGTGGGGGCCATAAGGGTGCAGGGGGTGTTTGGGGGCCCTTGGAGTCCCTATAGAAATCGGGGGGGGGGGTGTTCCCCTGGGGCCTGGGGGGGGTCTCTGGGGTGCAGGGGCTCCCCACGGGGCACAGAACTGCCCTGGGATTTTGGGGAGGGGGGGGGGGCTCCATAGGGTGAGAGGTGTCCCCCCCAACCCCCCCCCGCCAGCCCCCGCCATGGCAGAGCAGATCCAGAAGAAGCTGCAGGGTGAGCTGGAGAAATACCAGCAGCTCCAGAAAGGTACAGCCTGGCCCCCCCAGACCCACCCCCTGCACCCCATAACCCCCCCCCTGCACTCCCAGACCCCCCCCACACCCCCATAACCCCCCCTGCACCCCCAGACCCCCCCCTTCACCCCATACCCCCCCCTTCCCCTCCAGCACCCACCACCCCCCTCCCACCCTTCCCCTCCTCACGGGGTGCCACATAACCCCTATTTTTGGGGGGGGGGGGGGTGCCAGCACCGGGGGGGGGGCTGGGTGACTCCACCCCCTTTTTTTTGTGTGCCCCCCCCCCAGACCTGAGCCGGTCGGTGACAGCGCGGCAGAAACTGGAGGCACAGCTGACGGAGAACAATATCGTGAAGGAGGTGGGTGAAGCCCAAAACCCCCCCTCTAAGGGTGACACCCCCCCACACACCCTACTGACCCCCCCCCTCCCCCCCCCCCCCCAAAAAAAACCCCAGGAGCTGGAGCTGCTGGATGCCACCAACACCATTTTCAAGCTGATGGGGCCGGTGTTAGTAAAACAAGATATGGAAGAAGCCAAAACCACCGTCAGCAAACGCCTGGATTACATCACCGGCGAAATGTAGGTACTCGGGGGGGGGGCCACGGGGGGGGCAAGGGGATTTTGTGACAGCTGTGGAGTTTATATACCGCCCCCCCCCCCCCCCCCCAAAAAATTTGGCAGCAAGCGCTACGAGCAGCAGATGCAGGAGCTGGAACGACGCTCAGAGCAGCAGCGAGAGACGCTGGGGCGGCTGCAGCAGGAGCTCCAGCGGGCGCAGGGGAAAGCTTAAGTGGTTTTTTGGGGACCCCCCCTCCATTTTTTTTGGGGGGGGGGTCCTTGTACCCCAAACTCCCTCCCCAATTCAGATTAAACCCCTTCCCAAAACAGAAACGTCGCTGTGAGCGTCAGGTGTCCCCGCTCCTTCCCGTAGTGTCTTTATTGCCGTAGTGTCACAGCCCCGGCGCTGGGGCCCACTCCCCCCAGATTAATTTTTTTGGGGGGGGCACCCCTAAAAGAGGGCGCGGGTGATCTTGCGGCCGGTGGCTTTGATTTTAGGGAAGGTGGAGCTGAGCTCGGTCCCCCGGGGTTGAGATGAAGGGGGGCAAAGACCAGGACCCCCCCCCAATTCCCGGGGGCGTAGGGCAAAATCCAGGCTGGTCCCCGTCATGGCATAGAAGACGTTGGCGGAGGGGGGTAGGAGCAGTTCTGGGGGGGGGGAAAGAGGGGGTGAAGGTTTTTTTGGCAGGGGGGGTTTTAGGGGTGCCCCCCCCCGCAAAGCAAAAGCTCACCTCGGTTTTCGGGGAGCAGCTGGAGCAGCTGGAAGCGGGGGGCAGCGCCCGGATCCTGCCCGTGTTTCTCCAGCACTTTGGCCACCACGGCCGGGGTCTTGTCCTGGCTGGTGATCTGGCGGGGGGGGGCACGGCAAGGTGGGGGGGTCAGCACCCCCAAAATCCACCCCCCCTTGGATTTTTTTTTGAGGGGGGAGGCTTTTGGGGTGGTAATGGGGACACCCTCCCTCCCCAAAATCCCCTTCCTTGGATTTTTAGGGAGAGGGACACTCCTGAAAGTGATTTTTTTGGGGGGGTGGACACAATATACAAAACTAAAAGTGCCCCCCCAGGATTTTGGGGGTCCTGGGGGACCCCAATTTTTTTGGGGGGGGGGGGGGGTTCCTCACCAGGATGCTTTTGTAGAGGCTGCCGTTGTGCAGTTCCATGCGGGCCCGGATGATGCGGCAGTCGGTGGGGGGGGCCCCCCCCGGCCGCCCCCCGCCCCCCCCCGGGTCCCCCCCAGCTTTAGGGGGGAAGGTTGAGCCGCAAGAGGCCGAACGTCGGTGACCCCGGGGGGGGGACAATGTCCCCGGGGCGGGGACGGCGGCAGGGGGGGTGGCCGCCTTGTCCAGCGCCGACACCGATGGCCACTTCACCTGGGGGGGGGGGGTGACAGGGTGGGGGGGAACCCCAACAACCCCCCCCCGGATTTGGGGGGGCTTTTGGGGTGGTGATGGGAGCACCCTGGATTTTTTTGAGGGGGGGGGCACCCTGTAACCCCCTCCCTTGGATTTTTTGGGGGAGGGGGCTTGGGGTGCTGATGGGATTGAGACACCCCAATCCTCCCCTCCACATTTTTTTTGGGGGGCAGGGGTGTCTTACCTGCTCCAGGCGCGAGGGCAGCTGGGGGGGGCCCGAGGGGGGGGACACGAGGACATCGGGGGGGCAGGGCTGGTCCCAGGTCACCGAGGGGGTCCCCACGGATCTCAGGAGCCTGGGGGGGGGGGTCAGGGGTGAGGGGGGGGCACACATGGGGTCCACCCCCCCCTTCCCCCCACACCCCCCCTCCACTCACTCTGTGCAGTGCGTGATGACCAGGGCAGGTTTGAGGGGGCGCGGGGGGGGGTCCCCGGGGGGCTCGATCTCATAGGAGAGGCTGTGGCTGCGGAGAGACGGGAGGGGACACTCTCGGACCTGTCACACCCCCCCCGACCGCGCGTGGGGACGTGTCACCCGTCTGCCAGTGCCCCCCCACCCCAGGAGGTGCCACCCATGTGTCAGGACCCCCCATTCATGTGCCAGGACCCCCCCCGAGATGCCACCCGTGTGCCAGGACCCCCCACCCATATACCAAGCCCCACAGGAGATGCCACCCATGTACTAGGACCTCCCCCCATATACCAGCCCCCCCAGGAGCTGCCACCCATGTGCCAGGACCCCCCCCCCCATCTACCAGGACCCCCCCAGGAGATGCCACCCATGTGCTAGGACCCCCCCACCCATATACCAGTGCCCCCAGAAGCCACCCATGGGGCAGGACCCCCCAGCCATGTGCCAGGACCCCCCCAGAAGATGCCACCCATGTGCCAGGACACACACCCCCACGTCCCCCCCCCACCTGCGAGCCTCGGGCAGGGGCCGCAGCGTGCGCAGCCAGCGGCGGAAGCGGGGCTGGGGGTGCAGGCGGTACCCCCGGCACAGCCCCTGCAGCCCCCGCACCTGCGCCAGCACCTCGAATTCCTGCCGGGACACCGGGGGGGGGGGAACGGGGGGGGGGTGACACTGGTGTCACTGGGTGGGGAGGGGACAGGGGAATGGGGGACATGGGGAATGGGGGGGACAGGGGGATCTGGGGATGTGGGGGGGGGGAACGGGGATATGGGGGACATGAGGATGGGGGGGGACATGGGGGGATCTGGGAATTTGAGGAGTGTTGGGGGACATTGGGGGGACAGGGACTTGGGGATATAGGGAACATGGGGGGGATGAGATTTGGGGGGATGGGGGATATGGGGGACATGGGGGGACACGGGGAGTGTTGGGGGACATGGGGGACAGGATATGGGGGGACATTGGGGGGGACACAGGGACATGGGGATATAGGGGACATGGGGGGGACGGGATTTGGGGGGGACATGGGGATATGGGGGACATGGGGGGACACAGGGAGTATTGGGGACATGGGGGACAGGGGATATGGGGGGGACATGGGGACATGGGGGGGACAGGGACATGGGGATGGGGGGACATGGGAATATGGGGATGGGGGGCACAGGGGGACATGGGGACATTGGGGGACACGGGAGGACATGGGGACAGGGAATATGGGGGGGACATGGGCCACACACCTTGCGACGCTTGTCGAAATTGATGTAGCCGTCCTGCGGGATGGGGGGGGGGGGGGCATCAGCTTGGGGACACCCCCCCCTTGGGGACACCCCCACCTCAGGGCCATCCCTTCCCCTGGGGACATTTCTCCTTGGGGACTCCCTAGCTTAGGGACAACCCCCCCCTACACCTTGGGGACCACCGCCCCTCCTTGGGGACCACCCCCTCCCTCCTTGGGGACACCCCCCCCCCTTGGGGACAAGTGACACCCACCTCCAGCTCGTCCTTCATGGCCGCATCCAGCATCACCAGGTCACGCAGGAAGGTGCCCAGGTAGGGCACGACCCCCTGGGGGGGACACACACATGGAGGGGGGGACACGGGTGAGGTCAGGAGGTGGCACCGTCCCCTCCCTGTCCCCATGTCCCCTCCCTCACCATGGAGCGCTGCTGTGGGGGGCGGCGGGGCTGGCGGCGGGTGGGGGGGTCCGGGGGGGGGTCCTGGAGGGTGGGGGACAGAGGGAGGGGGATTGGGGACAAGGACAGGGGTCAGGCCTGGGGACAGGGCTGGTGACAAGGGACATGGGACGAGGGATGGGGTTGGGGACAAGGGACATTGTTGGGGACAAGGATGGGGACGTGGCTGGGGACAAGGACAGGGCTGGTGACAAGGGACATGGCCTGGGGACAAGGACAGGGGATGGGGTTGGGGACAAGGGACATGGCTGGGGACAAGGACGGGGACAAGGATGGGGACAAGGGACACGGCTGGGGACAAGGATGGGGACAAGGGACATGGCTGGGGACAAGGACTGGGACAAGGGACATGGCTGGGGACAAGGATGGGGACAAGGACCGGGACAACGGACATGGCTGGGGACAAGGATGGGGACAAGGACCGGGACAAGGGACATGGCTGGGGACAAGGACTGGGACAAGGGACATGGCTGGGGACAAGGACCGGGGACAGGGGTTGGGGACAAGGGACATAGCTAGGGACAAGGACAGTGATCCAGGTCGGGGACAGGGGGTCAAGACTGGGGACGAGGCTGGTGACAAAGGATGAGGTTGGGGACAAGGACATGGGTCAGGGCTGGGGACAGGGGTCCGGGTTGGGGACAGGGACAGGGGTTGGGGACATGTCCGCGCCTGGAGCAGCAGCTGGCGGCTGGCGCTGTAGTTGTCCTCCTCGGAGCAGATGGCACTGAGCTCCTCATAGCTGCGCTGGGCATCGCTGGGGACAGGGACAAAGCCACCACGTCACACCCCCCCGTGTCCCCCTGTCCGCCCCTCCCCCCCCCGCCGTGTCCTCTCCGTGTCCCCTCCGTGTCCCCGTACCGGCTGGTCTCGTCCCAGCTCTGCCGGAGCCGGTGGACGGGGCTGGACTGCAACGCCGAGATGATGGCGCAGAGCGAGGAGAAGTTCCTCAACACGCGGCACTCCTGGGGACACAGGGACCGTCACCAACCCTGGCCGGGGTGGGGACAACCTTGATGGGATGGGGACACGCAGGGGTGGGGACAGGGACACCTCCATTGGGGCCACCTCTACTGAGGAACACCTCCATGGGGTCACCTCCACTGAGGTACACCTCCATGGGGTCACCTTCGTTGAGGAACACCTCCATGGGGCCACCTCTACTGAGGAACACCTCCATGGGGTCACCTCCACTGAGGGCCACCTCCATGAGGCCACCTCCGTTGAGGGCCACCTCCATGAGGCCACCTCCATGGGGTCATCTCCACTAAGGGCCACCTCCATGGGGCCACCTCCACTGAGGGACACCTCCATGGGGCCACCTCTGTTGAGGGTCACCTCCATGGGGTCGGGTCACTTCCGCTGAGGAACACCTCCATGGGGTCACCTCCGTTGAGGAATATCTCCATGGGGATCAATGTGTGTCATCGTCTCCCCCCCCGGGGGTCCCCACTGACCTCGGCCACCCGGATCCACTTCTCGAGCAGGCGGGCGCGCTGGGGGGGCCGCAGCCCCACACCCCCCAGGCAGGAGCGGACGACGGCCCCCGCCAGGCGGTTGAACTGGCGCACGGTGGCCCGGACGCTGGGACAGGCGCCTTCGCGTCCCCTCTTGTCCCGTTGGGACCAGAGGGCCCCCAGGCACTCGTAGGGCACCAGGCGCAAGAAGAGCTCCTGGGGACACGGGGACAGGAGTGTTGGGGACACGGGGACATGGATGTCGGGGACTAGGGGACATGGGGACACAGGGGACATGGGTGTCAGGGACTAGGGGACACAGGGACACGGGGGACATGGGTGTTGGGGACATGGGGACACAGGGACACAGGGGACATGGGTGTCAGGGACTAGGGGACACAGGGACACGGGTGCATGGGTGTCAGGGACTAGGGGACACGGGGACACGGATATGGGGACATGGGGTGTTGGGGACATGGGGGACATTGGGTGTTGGGGACTAGGGGACACAGGGACATGGGTGTCAGGGACTAGGGGACATGGGGACACGGATATGGGGACATGGGGCGTTGGGGACATGGGGGACATGGGGGACAGGGGTGTTGGGGACAAGGGGACATTGGCATGAGGGACGGGGGATACAGGGACAGTGGTGCTGGGGACAGGGGGACATGGATGGAGAGGGACTTGGGGACAGGAGGGACACAGGCATGACGGATGAGGGGACAGAGGGACATGGGGACGGGGGACATGGGGGGGATGGGACATGGTGGGAGGGGGACATGGGGGACCCAGGGACACAAGAGGGTGCTGGGGCAGATTTTGGGGTGCTGGGGGAGGGGTTGGGGTGCCGGGAGAGGTTAACGGGTGCCAATAGGGAGGTTTTGGGGAGCTGTGGGTTTTGGGGTGCTCCCCCCCTGACCCCCCCTCACCGCCTCGGTCAGGGTGAGCTGCTCGGCCACCTCCTGGGCCTGGAAGGACAGAATGTCCAGGGGGTCGGCGTCCCCCTCCCCGTCCTCATCACCCTCCTCCTCCTCTTCCTCCGGGGGGGTCGCGCTCTGGGGGAGCCCCCCCAAATTTTCCAGGCGTCGCGCAGCTTCTGAGTCAGGCCCCAACACTTGGATCAAGCTTTCGGCTAAGGGGGGGATTTGGGGTCCCCTAAAATCTTCGGGGTACCCGTCCAGCCAGGAACAGAGGAGGGTTGAGAGAGCCCTGGGGGGGGGGGGCAGACACATGATGGGGGGGGTCAGTGGTGGGGGTGGACAGTTGGGGACACAATGGGGGGGGGCTGTCACTCACGCCTTGGCCTCGGTCAGCTCCGGAGTGTTGGGGGCCTCTGAGAGCGCCCCGAGTTCTTCCAGCCTGGGGGGGGTCAGGGGTACTTGTGTGATGCCCCCCCGCCTCCCCCCCACAGCCCCCTGACCCCCATACAGACCCCTGACCCCCTCCCACAGCCCCCTAACCCCCCATACACCCCCTGACCCCCCCTAACCTCCCCATACAGCCCCCTAACCCCCTCCCACAGCCTCCTGACCCCCCCATACACCCCCAACCCCCCCATACCCCGCTAACCCCCCCATACACCCCCTCACCCCCCCAGCCCCCTAACGCCTTCCATACAACCCTGTAACCCCCCCATTACACCCTCCTAACCCCCCCATATACCCCCTAACCCCCCCCAGACCCCCCTAACCCCCCCAACCTCCCCTACAGCTCCCTGACCCCCTCCCACAGCCCCCTGACCCCCCCTACAGCTCCCTAACCCCCCATACAACCCTGTAACCCCCCCATGCACCCCCCTAACCCCTTCATACACCCCCCTAACCTCCCCTCTACCCCCCCAGCCCCCTAACTCCCCCCCTATACCCCCTA
This sequence comes from Necrosyrtes monachus, assembly GCA_037953605.1. Taxonomy (NCBI): domain Eukaryota; kingdom Metazoa; phylum Chordata; class Aves; order Accipitriformes; family Accipitridae; genus Necrosyrtes; species Necrosyrtes monachus. The sequence continues at coordinate 422,419 of JAZGTQ010000603.1, read as the reverse complement.
ACCCCCAACACCAGCCCCTTAACCCCCCCATACACCCCCTAACCCCCTCCCTCAGCCCCCTGACCCCCCCAACCCCCCATACACCCCCTCACCCCCCTAACCCCCCCATACACCCCCTAACCCCCCCATACAGCCCCCTAACCCCCTCCCTTAGCCCCCTAACCCCCCCAAACACCCCCTAACGCCCTCCCACATCCCCCTGACCCCCTAACCCCCCCATACACCCCCGTAACCCCCCCATACACCCCCATACAACCCCCTAACCCCCCCATACACCCCCTTACCCCCCCATACAGCCCCCTAACCCCCTCCCACAGCCCCTTACCCTGCATACACCCCCCTAACCCCCCCCATACACCCCCTAATGCCCTCCCACAGCCCCCTGACCCCCCTAACCCCCCCATACACCCCCTAACCCCCTCCCTTAGCCCCCTAACCCCCCCAAACACCCCCTAATGCCCTCCCACGGCCCCCTGACCCCCCCATACACCCCCTAACTCCCCCAAACACCCCCTAATGCCCTCCCACGGCCCCCTGACCCCCCCTAACCCCTCACCGGCGCAGCAGCAGCCGCAGGACGTGGGGCCCGCGGGCGAAGGCGCGGAAGGTGCCGAGGAAGGCCGGGCCGAAGGCGGCGTCGCCGGCGGCCGGGGCCTCCAGCAGGTGCCGGACCAGGCGGGGCAGCGGGGCCGCCCGCAGGCGCCGGGCCGGGGGCAGGCCGCGGCGGGGGGTGAGGGCGAAGACGGCCCCGCCGGCGCCTTCCTCCCGCTCCTCCTCCTCCGCCGCCTCCGCCTCAGCCTGCCGCGGGGGGACGGGGACCGCGAGAGCCACCCGTCAGCCCCGCGGGCACCGGGGGGCCCGGCCGAAACCAGGCACCCCAGTAGCGACCGGTCAGCCCCGCGGAAACCGGGGGGCCCGGCTGAAACCAGTCACCCCAGTAGCAACCGGTCAGCCCAAGAGACACCGGGGGGCCCGGCAGAAACCAGTCACCCCAGTAGCAACCGGTCAGCCCCGGCACAAACCAGGGGGCCCGGCAGAAACCAGTCACCCCAGTAGCAACCGGTCAGCCCAAGAGACACCGGGGGGCCTGGCCGAAACCAGGCACCCCAGTAGCAACCGGTCACCCCAAGAGACACCGGGGGGCCCGGCCGAAACCAGGCACCCCAGTAGCAACCGGTCAGCCCCGCGGGCACCGGGGGGCCCGGCCGAAACCAGGCACCCCAGTAGAAACCGGTTACCCCAAGAGACACCGGGGGGCCCGGCCGAAACCAGTCACCCCAGTAGCAACCGGTCACCCCAAGAGACACCGGGGGGCCCAGCAGAAACCAGTCACCCCAGTAGCAACCGGTCACCCCAAGAGACACCGGGGGGCCCAGCAGAAACCAGTCACCCCAGTAGCAACCGGTCAGCCCCGGCACAAACCAGGGGGCCCGGCAGAAACCAGTCACCCCAGTAGCAACTGGTCACCCCAAGAGACACCGGGGGGCCTGGCCGAAACCAGGCACCCCAGTAGCAACCAGTCACCCCAAGAGACACCGGGGGGCCTGGCCGAAACCAGGCACCCCAGTAGCAACCAGTCAGCCCCGCGGACATCGGGGGGCCCGGCCGAAACCAGGCACCCCAGTAGAAACCGGTTACCCCAAGAGACACCGGGGGGCCCGGCCGAAACCAGGCACCCCAGTAGCAACCGGTCAGCCCCGGCACAAACCAGGGGGCCCGGCAGAAACCAGTCACCCCAGTAGCAACTGGTCACCCCAAGAGACACCGGTCACCTCAAGAGACACCGGGGGGCCCGGCCGAAACCAGTCACCCCAGTAGAAACCAGTCACCCCAGTAGAAACCAGTGAGCCCAGGAGAAACCAGCCACCCCAATAGCAACCGGTCAGCCCCAGCACAAACCAGGGGGCCCAGTAGAAACCAGTCACCCCCATAGAAACCAGGGGGCCCAGTAGAAACCAGTCACCCCCATAGAAACCAGCCACCCCAATAGCAACCGGTCAGCCCCGCAGAAACCGGGGGGGCCAGCAGAAACCAGTCACCCCCTTAGAAACCAGTGACCCCAAGAGACACCGGTCAGCCCCGCAGAAACCAGAGGGCCTGACAGAAACCAGTCACCCCCATAAAAACCAGTCAGCCCTGGTAGAAACCAGGGGGCCCAGTAGCAACCAGTCACCCCCATAGAAACCAGTCACCCCAAGAGCAACTGGTCACCCCAGTAGAAACCAGTGACCCCCATAGAAACCAGGGACCCCAAGAGTAACTAGTCACCCCCCAGCAGAAACCAGGGACCCCCCAGTAGAAAGCAGTGACCCCAAGAGCAACCAGTGACCCCCCAGTAGAAACCAGCGACCCCCAATAGATACCACTGACCCCAAGAGCAACCAGTGACCCCAGTAGAAACCAGTGACCCCAAGAGCAACCACTCACCCCCCAATAGAAACCAGAGCCCCCCAATAGAAACCAGTGCTCCTAATAGCAGCCAGTGACCCCCCCAATAGAAACCAGTGACCCCCCCTAGAAACCAGTGCTCCAATAGCAGCGACCCCCCAATAGAAACCAGTGCCACCCAATAAAAAACAGTGACCCCCAATAGAAACCAGTGCCCCCCCAATAGAAACCAGTGCTCCTAATAGCAGCCGGTGACCCCCCCAATAGAAACCAGCAACCCCCCCATAGAAACCAGTGCTCCTAATAGCGCCCAGTGCCCCCCCAATAGCACCCAGTGCCCCCCCAATAGAAACCAGCACCCCTAAGGACACCCAGTGCCCCCCCCAGAGCACCCAGCGCCCCCCCGGGAGCTCCCCTCCCTCCCTTGGGACCCCCCCCAGTGTCCCCAAGATCCCCCCGTCCCACCCCCAGTGTCCCCCCAGTGTCCCCAGAACCCCCCCGTCCCCCCCAGTGCCCCCCAAGTCTCACCTGGGGGGGGTCGCCGTCGGGGGGGCAGGGGCGGTAGGAGCTGAGCACGACCCCCGGCTCCTCACCCCCGGGGGGCCGGGCCCCCTCCAGCAGCACCCGCAGCACCCGCGGGAGCATGGGGTGCCCCACGGCGGGCGCCGACCCCCGGCGGGCTCAGCCCCACGGCACAGTCATGGTGGGGGGGCACTGGGAGAGAGGGGACGCCCCTCAGCACCCGCTGGCTGCCCCACAGTCCCCCCAGTGCTCCCAGTGCCATCCTGCTGCCCCCCCCCAGTGCTCCCAGTGCTGCCCCACAGCCCCCCCAGTGCTCCCAGTGCTGCCCCGTAGCACCCCAGTGCTCCCAGTCCTGACCCGTGGCCCCCCAGTGCTGCCCCACAGCCCCCCCAGTGCTCCCAGTGCTGCCCCGTAGCGCCCCAGTGCTCCCAGTCCTGCCCCATGGCCCCCCAGTGCTGCCACACAGCCTCCCCAGTGCTCCCAGTGCCATCCCGCTGCCCCCCCCAGTGCTCCCAGTCCTGCCCCGTGGCCCCCCAGTGCTGCCCCGTAGCGCCCCAGTGCTGCCAGTCCTGCTCCGTAGCACCCCAGTGCTGCCCCACTGCCCCCCCAGTGCTCCCAGTACGGCTCTGCAGCCCCCCTTGACCCCCCCCACTCCCCTGCTTCCAGTAACCCCCATTCCCCCAACCCCGTGCTCCCTGTGCTCCCAGTGCCCCCGCACCCAGTGCTCCCAGTCCCTCCCAGTTCCTGTTCCCAGCAACACCGCTCCCTGCTCCCAGTCATCCCAGTGCTCCCAGTCCCTGGTCCCAGTAACCTCATCCCCCGAACCCCAGTGCTCCCAGTCCCTCCCAGTCCCCCCCAGTTTCCTCTCCCGGCACCACTTCCTGCTCTCAGTCCTCCCAGTGCTCCCAGTGCTCCCAGTTCCCCCTCCCGGTGCTCCCAGTCCCCCCCAGTCCCTCCCAGTCCCCCCCCCAGTGCTCCCAGTCCCCCCAGTTCCGGTTCCCAGCCTGCTCCCAGTCACCCCCCAGTTCCCCCTCCCAGCACCATCACTTCCTGCTCCCAATCCTCCCAGTAAACTCCCACCACCCCCCAACCCCATGCAGCCAGTGCTCCCAGTCCCCCCCAGTTCCTCCCAGTCCCTCCCAGTGCTCCCAGTTCCCCCCCCAGTCCTCCCAGTTCCCCCTCCCAGTCCCTCCCAGCGCTCCCAGTTCCCCCTCCCTGTGCTCCCAGTCCCCCCCAGTCCCCCCCCAGTGCTCCCAGTCTCTCCCAGTCGCTCCCAGTTCCCCCCAGTTCCTCCCAGTCCCCCCAGTTCCTCCCCCAGTGCTCCCAGTTCCCCCCCCAGCGCTCCCAGTTCCCCCCCCAGCGCTCCCAGTCCCCCTCCCGGTGCTCCCAGTCCCCCCCAGTCCCTCTCAATCCCCCCCCAGTGCTCCCAGTCCCTCCCAGTTCCCCCCCTCCCACCTGCAGCCTCCCTCGCTGCCGCCGGGGTCCCGCAGCGCCGCGGGGAGCCGCTGGGGGGCGCTAGAGGCGCGCGGGGAGGGGGGAGCCCGCCGAGGGGGGCGGGGTCACGGAGGAGGGGAAGGGGGCGGGGTCAGCGCTAAACCCCGGCCTGGATCGGAGCCGCCGCTGGAACGGAGCCGCCGCCCCCTCCCCCCGGCTCGGCGCCTCCCAAAACCCGGCGCTGGATTCTACCGGGAAAGGGAGGGGTTAAAAGGGGGACAGGGGTGTCCCCTCTGTCACCCGGAGGTGTCGTCGGGCCCGGCTCGACGTCCCCGCCCCTACAGGGCGGCAGGAAACCGCGGGGTGGGAGCGGCTTCCGATGGGGAAGTGTCACCCCGGGGAGGAGGGACGGGACATGGGGACACTGGGGGGGGGGCGGGATGGGACATGGGGACAGTGGGGGACTGGGGGGGACATGGGGGGACACGGGGGACATGAGTGATATGGGGGGACATGGGGGGATATCGGGACATGGGGACAGTGGGGGACTGGGGGGGACATGGGGGACATGAGTGATATGGGGGGACATGGGGAAGGGGGAGACATGGGGGGGACATGGGGGGACACGGGGCATGGGTGGACAAGGGGGGACATGGGGGAGCTTGGGGACATGAGTGATGGGGGGATATGGGGACATGGGGAATGGGGGGACATGGGTGACACAGGAAACGAGGGGACATGGGAGGGACATGGGGACATGGGGGGGGACATGGGGGGACACAAAACCACTGCCACCACTTTGGGGGAAAAAAATTGACTTTATTTGGCTCATCGTCGTCAGGCTCCAGTGCGAGGTCACTGCGTTTTCTGTGAGGGAGGGGACACGTCAGGCTCGGGGACACCTTGGGGACATGGGGGAGGGGGGGGCTGGCACCCCACGGGGATGGGGACGGGGACGTTACCTTGGGCTCCTGGTCCAGGCACGGGGCTGCGGGAGAGAGAGGGGGAGTCAGGTGGCTGCTGCCATCGGGGACATGGGGACAGGGAGGACTTGGGGACATTGGGGGACATGGGGGGGCTTGGGGACATTGGGGGGACATGGAGATGAGGGACATGGGGATCAAAGGGGGGACATGGGGACAGGGTGACATGGGAGGACACAGGGATGGGGATGAGGGGATGAGGGGACATGGGGACATGGGGACGAGGGGACACTACTCACGGGCAGGGCTGAGCCAGCGGCAGAGCCCGCAGAGGACGAAGGCCACCAGGCAGAGCCCCACCACGTCCTCCAGCCCTGGTCCCGCGGCGCCTGCGGGGACAGGGGACACCTGAGCCACCGCGGTCCCCGATCACGGTCCTGGTGGCCCTCGGTGTCCCCGACCACGGTCCCGGTGTCACTTGGTGTCCCCAACTCCAACCCTGGCACTCCTCGGTGTCCCCAACCCTGGTTCTGGTGTCCCCAACCCTGGTTCTGGTGTCCCCCAGACCTTCCCAACCATGGTCTTAATGTCCCTTGGTGTCCCCAACCCCAGTCCTTGTGTCCCTTTGACCTTCCCAACCATGGTCCTGGTGTCCCTTGATGTCCACAACCCGCATCCTGGTGTCCCCTAGACCTTCCCAACCATGTCCCCAGTGTCCCTTGGTGTCCCCAACCCCGGTCCTGGTGTCCCTTAGACCCTCCCAACCATGGTCCTGGTGTCCCTTGGTGTCCCCAACCCCAGTTTTGGAACCTCTTGGTGTCCCCAACCCACATCCTGGTGTCCCCTAGACCTTCCCAACCATGTCCCCAGTGTCCCTTGTGTCCCCAACCCCGGTCCTGGTGTCCCTTAGACCCTCCCAACCATGGTCCTGGTGTCCCTTGGTGTCCCCAACCCCAGTTTTGGAACCCCTTGGTGTCCCCAACCCCGGTCCTGGTGTCCCCTAGACCCTCCCAACCATGTCCCCAGTGTCCCTTGTGTCCCCAACCCTAGTCCTGGTGTCCCTTAGACCCTCCCAACCATGGTCCTGGTGTCCCTTGGTGTCCCCAACCCCAGTTTTGGAACCCCTTGGTGTCCCCAACCCGCATCCTGGTGTCCCCTAGACCTTCCCAACCATGTCCCCAGTGTCCCTTGTGTCCCCAACCCTGGTCCTGGTGTCCCTTAGACCCTCCCAACCATGTCCCCAGTGTCCCTTGTGTCCCCAACCCCGGTCCTGGTGTCCCTTAGACCCTCCCAACCATGGTCCTGGTGTCCCTTGGTGTCCCCAACCCCAGTTTTGGAACCTCTTGGTGTCCCCAACCCACATCCTGGTGTCCCCTAGACCTTCCCAACCATGTCCCCAGTGTCCCTTGTGTCCCCAACCCTAGTCCTGGTGTCCCTTAGACCCTCCCAACCATGTCCCCAGTGTCCCTTGTGTCCCCAACCCCGGTCCTGGTGTCCCTTAGACCCTCCCAACCATGGTCCTGGTGTCCCTTGGTGTCCCCAACCCCAGTTTTGGAACCCCTTGGTGTCCCCAACCCCGGTCCTGGTGTCCCTTAGACCCTCCCAACCATGTCCCCAGTGTCCCTTGTGTCCCCAACCCCGGTCCTGGTGTCCCTTAGACCCTCCCAACCATGGTCCTGGTGTCCCTTGGTGTCCCCAACCCCAGTTTTGGAACCCCTTGGTGTCCCCAACCCGCATCCTGGTGTCCCCTAGACCTTCCCAACCATGTCCCCAGTGTCCCTTGTGTCCCCAACCCTGGTCCTGGTGTCCCTTAGACCCTCCCAACCATGTCCCCAGTGTCCCTTGTGTCCCCAACCCCGGTCCTGGTGTCCCTTAGACCCTCCCAACCATGGTCCTGGTGTCCCTTGGTGTCCCCAACCCCAGTTTTGGAACCTCTTGGTGTCCCCAACCCGCATCCTGGTGTCCCCTAGACCTTCCCAACCATGTCCCCAGTGTCCCTTGTGTCCCCAACCCTAGTCCTGGTGTCCCTTAGACCCTCCCAACCATGTCCCCAGTGTCCCTTGTGTCCCCAACCCCGGTCCTGGTGTCCCTTAGACCCTCCCAACCATGGTCCTGGTGTCCCTTGGTGTCCCCAACCCCAGTTTTGGAACCCCTTGGTGTCCCCAACCCCGGTCCTGGTGTCCCTTAGACCCTCCCAACCATGTCCCCAGTGTCCCTTGTGTCCCCAACCCCGGTCCTGGTGTCCCTTAGACCCTCCCAACCATGGTCCTGGTGTCCCTTGGTGTCCCCAACCCCAGTTTTGGAACCCCTTGGTGTCCCCAACCCGCATCCTGGTGTCCCCTAGACCTTCCCAACCATGTCCCCAGTGTCCCTTGTGTCCCCAACCCTGGTCCTGGTGTCCCTTAGACCCTCCCAACCATGTCCCCAGTGTCCCTTGTGTCCCCAACCCCGGTCCTGGTGTCCCTTAGACCCTCCCAACCATGGTCCTGGTGTCCCTTGGTGTCCCCAACCCCAGTTTTGGAACCCCTTGGTGTCCCCAACCCACATCCTGGTGTCCCCTAGACCTTCCCAACCATGTCCCCAGTGTCCCTTGTGTCCCCAACCCTAGTCCTGGTGTCCCTTAGACCCTCCCAACCATGTCCCCAGTGTCCCTTGTGTCCCCAACCCCGGTCCTGGTGTCCCTTAGACCCTCCCAACCATGGTCCTGGTGTCCCTTGGTGTCCCCAACCCCAGTTTTGGAACCCCTTGGTGTCCCCAACCCCGGTCCTGGTGTCCCTTAGACCCTCCCAACCATGTCCCCAGTGTCCCTTGTGTCCCCAACCCTAGTCCTGGTGTCCCTTAGACCCTCCCAACCATGGTCCTGGTGTCCCTTGGTGTCCCCAACCCCAGTTTTGGAACCCCTTGGTGTCCCCAACCCGCATCCTGGTGTCCCCTAGACCTTCCCAACCATGTCCCCAGTGTCCCTTGTGTCCCCAACCCTGGTCCTGGTGTCCCTTAGACCCTCCCAACCATGTCCCCAGTGTCCCTTGTGTCCCCAACCCCGGTCCTGGTGTCCCTTAGACCCTCCCAACCATGGTCCTGGTGTCCCTTGGTGTCCCCAACCCCAGTTTTGGAACCCCTTGGTGTCCCCAACCCCGGTCCTGGTGTCCCCTAGACCCTCCCAACCATGTCCCCAGTGTCCCTTGTGTCCCCAACCCTAGTCCTGGTGTCCCTTAGACCCTCCCAACCATGGTCCTGGTGTCCCTTGGTGTCCCCAACCCCAGTTTTGGAACCCCTTGGTGTCCCCAACCCGCATCCTGGTGTCCCCTAGACCTTCCCAACCATGTCCCCAGTGTCCCTTGTGTCCCCAACCCTGGTCCTGGTGTCCCTTAGACCCTCCCAACCATGTCCCCAGTGTCCCTTGTGTCCCCAACCCCGGTCCTGGTGTCCCTTAGACCCTCCCAACCATGGTCCTGGTGTCCCTTGGTGTCCCCAACCCCAGTTTTGGAACCCCTTGGTGTCCCCAACCCCGGTCCTGGTGTCCCTTAGACCCTCCCAACCATGTCCCCAGTGTCCCTTGTGTCCCCAACCCCGGTCCTGGTGTCCCTTAGACCCTCCCAACCATGGTCCTGGTGTCCCTTGGTGTCCCCAACCCCAGTTTTGGAACCCCTTGGTGTCCCCAACCCGCATCCTGGTGTCCCCTAGACCTTCCCAACCATGTCCCCAGTGTCCCTTGTGTCCCCAACCCTGGTCCTGGTGTCCCTTAGACCCTCCCAACCATGTCCCCAGTGTCCCTTGTGTCCCCAACCCCGGTCCTGGTGTCCCTTAGACCCTCCCAACCATGGTCCTGGTGTCCCTTGGTGTCCCCAACCCCAGTTTTGGAACCCCTTGGTGTCCCCAACCCCGGTCCTGGTGTCCCCTAGACCTTCCCAACCATGTCCCCAGTGTCCCTTGTGTCCCCAACCCTGGTCCTGGTGTCCCTTAGACCCTCCCAACCATGTCCCCAGTGTCCCTTGTGTCCCCAACCCCGGTCCTGGTGTCCCTTAGACCCTCCCAACCATGGTCCTGGTGTCCCTTGGTGTCCCCAACCCCAGTTTTGGAACCTCTTGGTGTCCCCAACCCGCATCCTGGTGTCCCCTAGACCTTCCCAACCATGTCCCCAGTGTCCCTTGTGTCCCCAACCCTAGTCCTGGTGTCCCTTAGACCCTCCCAACCATGTCCCCAGTGTCCCTTGTGTCCCCAACCCCGGTCCTGGTGTCCCTTAGACCCTCCCAACCATGGTCCTGGTGTCCCTTGGTGTCCCCAACCCCAGTTTTGGAACCCCTTGGTGTCCCCAACCCCGGTCCTGGTGTCCCTTAGACCCTCCCAACCATGTCCCCAGTGTCCCTTGTGTCCCCAACCCCGGTCCTGGTGTCCCTTAGACCCTCCCAACCATGGTCCTGGTGTCCCTTGGTGTCCCCAACCCCAGTTTTGGAACCCCTTGGTGTCCCCAACCCGCATCCTGGTGTCCCCTAGACCTTCCCAACCATGTCCCCAGTGTCCCTTGTGTCCCCAACCCTGGTCCTGGTGTCCCTTAGACCCTCCCAACCATGTCCCCAGTGTCCCTTGTGTCCCCAACCCCGGTCCTGGTGTCCCTTAGACCCTCCCAACCATGGTCCTGGTGTCCCTTGGTGTCCCCAACCCCAGTTTTGGAACCCCTTGGTGTCCCCAACCCACATCCTGGTGTCCCCTAGACCTTCCCAACCATGTCCCCAGTGTCCCTTGTGTCCCCAACCCTAGTCCTGGTGTCCCTTAGACCCTCCCAACCATGTCCCCAGTGTCCCTTGTGTCCCCAACCCCGGTCCTGGTGTCCCTTAGACCCTCCCAACCATGGTCCTGGTGTCCCTTGGTGTCCCCAACCCCAGTTTTGGAACCCCTTGGTGTCCCCAACCCCGGTCCTGGTGTCCCTTAGACCCTCCCAACCATGTCCCCAGTGTCCCTTGTGTCCCCAACCCTAGTCCTGGTGTCCCTTAGACCCTCCCAACCATGGTCCTGGTGTCCCTTGGTGTCCCCAACCCCAGTTTTGGAACCCCTTGGTGTCCCCAACCCGCATCCTGGTGTCCCCTAGACCTTCCCAACCATGTCCCCAGTGTCCCTTGTGTCCCCAACCCTGGTCCTGGTGTCCCTTAGACCCTCCCAACCATGTCCCCAGTGTCCCTTGTGTCCCCAACCCCGGTCCTGGTGTCCCTTAGACCCTCCCAACCATGGTCCTGGTGTCCCTTGGTGTCCCCAACCCCAGTTTTGGAACCCCTTGGTGTCCCCAACCCCGGTCCTGGTGTCCCCTAGACCCTCCCAACCATGTCCCCAGTGTCCCTTGTGTCCCCAACCCTAGTCCTGGTGTCCCTTAGACCCTCCCAACCATGGTCCTGGTGTCCCTTGGTGTCCCCAACCCCAGTTTTGGAACCCCTTGGTGTCCCCAACCCGCATCCTGGTGTCCCCTAGACCTTCCCAACCATGTCCCCAGTGTCCCTTGTGTCCCCAACCCTGGTCCTGGTGTCCCTTAGACCCTCCCAACCATGTCCCCAGTGTCCCTTGTGTCCCCAACCCCGGTCCTGGTGTCCCTTAGACCCTCCCAACCATGGTCCTGGTGTCCCTTGGTGTCCCCAACCCCAGTTTTGGAACCCCTTGGTGTCCCCAACCCGCATCCTGGTGTCCCCTAGACCTTCCCAACCATGTCCCCAGTGTCCCTTGTGTCCCCAACCCTAGTCCTGGTGTCCCTTAGACCCTCCCAACCATGTCCCCAGTGTCCCTTGTGTCCCCAACCCCGGTCCTGGTGTCCCTTAGACCCTCCCAACCATGGTCCTGGTGTCCCTTGGTGTCCCCAACCCCAGTTTTGGAACCCCTTGGTGTCCCCAACCCCGGTCCTGGTGTCCCTTAGACCCTCCCAACCATGTCCCCAGTGTCCCTTGTGTCCCCAACCCCGGTCCTGGTGTCCCTTAGACCCTCCCAACCATGGTCCTGGTGTCCCTTGGTGTCCCCAACCCCAGTTTTGGAACCCCTTGGTGTCCCCAACCCGCATCCTGGTGTCCCCTAGACCTTCCCAACCATGTCCCCAGTGTCCCTTGGTGTCCCCAACCCCGGTCCTGGTGTCCCTTAGACCCTCCCAACCATAGTCCTGGTGTCCCTTGGTGTCCCCAACCCCAGTTTTGGAACCCCTTGGTGTCCCCAACCCACATCCTGGTGTCCCCTAGACCTTCCCAACCATGTCCCCAGTTTCCCTTGATGTCCCCAACCCTGGCACCCTACCCCATCTCCGACGTCCCCACTCACCGGCCACCTCCAACTGGACACGGACACGCAGTGGGTTGGTCACCGCGGCGTGGGTCACCACGCAGGTGTAGACGTCCCCGTGATGGTGGGGACGCGTGGGGACCAGACGAATTCCGCTGCTCCGGCTGAAGGTGCCGTCAGGACCTCGGCGGTGGCCCGAGGTCCACGTCTCGGTCACAGTGTCCCCGAGCGGCAACGGTGTCCCCGAGCCACCGGCCCGCCGTTGCCACCGTACCTCGACGTCGAGGGGGAAGTAACCCGAGGTGTCGCACCGCAGCTCGGCCGTCATCCCCGGGGCCACCACCAGCGGCGTGGGGTGCAGCGTCACCTTGGGGGGCTCTGGGGGACAACGGGGAGGACACTGGTCCGGATCCCATATGGCCCGGGCCAATACAGCCCCTATAGACAGGTCCCTGTATGGGGACAGCCCCTATACACCGGCTCCTCTCCAGGGACTGGGGGGCGGGGGTGGGGGGCTGGAAATGGGGCTGGGATGCCCTATAGTGCCCGGTCCCACCCCCACGGGGTCCATATAGAATTATGGACTGGTCTGATACAGTCTATATGGCCGGGTCCGGTATATCTGAGCCCCAGTATAACCCTCCCAGCTCAGTCTATTCCTACATCTGGGCACTGGGGGATGCTGGGACCTGCTCCCACCCCCATGGGGTCCATATAGCATCACAGACCAGTCCAACATGACCTATATAGCCCAGTCTGATACATCAGATCCCCAGTATAACCCTCCCACCCCAGTCCTTTCCCCTATACGGGCACTGGGGGATGCTGGGACCTGCTCCCACCCCCATGGGGTCCATATAGCATCACAGACCAGTCCAACATGACCTATATAGCCCAGTCTGATACATCGGATCCCCAGTATAACCCTCCCACCCCAGTCCTTTCCCCTGTACGGGCACTGGGGGATGCTGAAGCCTGCTCCCACCACCACAGGGTCCATATAGGATTACAGACCAGTCCAATACAGTCTGTATGGCCCAGTCCAATACATCTGAGCCCCAGTACAACCCTCCCAGCAAAGTCTATCCCCATATACAGGCACTGGGGGATGCTGGGACCTGTTCCCACCCCTGTGGGGTCCATATAGGATTATGGAGCAGTCCAATACAGTTTATATGGCCCAGTCTGATACACCTGATCCCCAGTGTAACCCTCCCAGCCCGGTCCTTTCCCCTATATGGGCACTGGGGGACGCTGAAGCCCCATCCCACCCCTATAGGAACCCTATAGGCTCCTGCTCGGGTCCCCTAAGCGCCATACGGCCCGGCGGTGGCACTGACCGAGGACGCGGACGCGCAGGAGCTGCTGGCCTTGGCCGTGGGGCAGGAAGACGGAGCAGATATAGGTGCCCTGGTGGGCGACGGCCAGGGGGGCCAACCGCAGCGTCACCTCCCTGACCCCCCCTTCCGTCGTCCCCAAGAGCAGCTGGACCCCCGGGGTGGCCTTGGGGACACGGGAGGTGGCCGAGTCGTAGGTGAGGAGGAGACGGCCGGCACCGCGGTCTTGGTGCCGCCATTCCAGGGCGAAGGGGCCGGGGGGGGCGGCGAAGGCGCAGTGTAATTCCAGGGGGGCCCCCGGGGACCCCCCCAGATCCGGGGTGAGAGTGAAGATGGAGAGAGCCGCTGCGGGGACATGGAGGCAGTTGGGGACATGGCGGGGATGCAGGGGACAAGGGGGTGGGGGGCTCATGGGGGTGTAGGGGACACCGGGTGGGGGGACATGGGGATGGGGGGGGACATGGGGGTGCAGGGGACACTGGGGCAGGGGGACATGGGGATGGGGGGACACTGGGGTGGGGGGGACAGGGGGATGGGGGGGTAATGGGGGTGCAGGGGACACCAGGGTGGGGGACATGGGGATGGGGGAGACACTGGGGTGGGGGGGATATGGGGATGGGGGGGATGCAGGGGACATGGGGATGCAGGGGACACCGGGGTGGGGGACATGGGGGGATGTTGGGGACGGGGGGGACATGGGGACACAGGGGCGCAGGGGATATGTGGACGGGGGGGACACGGGGACGTGGGGGGGGGACGCACAGACAGACTGCAGGGGACGTGAGAGCCACAGGGACACAGGTGCTGAGGCCACGTGGGGGTCCCATGCCACCCCCCCCCCCCCACAAACTTACCAGTGAGGGCGGTGGCGGTGGCGGTGGCGGTGGCAGGAGGGGACCGTCCCTGCAGCAGCGTGGTGACGCCGTAGCCGGGGGTCCCGAGGGACACCATCCACCAGGGCCCCCCCAGGCTGGAGGGGCTGCGGGCGTCGGGGGCCAGGGCGGGCGCCCAGGGTGGGGGGGTGAGTGATGGCACCGTGGGGCTCAGCTCACAATGGGGGGGGGTCCAGGGGGGGCCCCACGCCTTGGCCAAGACGCCCCAGGGGTCTGCGGGGACACGAGGGTGCTGACCCCCCCCCCACACGTGTGGGGCAGGAGAGGGGTGACAGGGACCCTGGGGGGGGTGACAATGACCTTGGGGGGGAGTGACAGGGACCCTGGGGACTTGGGGGGGTGATGGGGACCCCGGGGGGGATGACAGTGACCTGGGGGGGTGACAGGGACCCTGGGGACATGGGGAGGGTGACATGGACCCCGGGGGCGGGGGGGCAACAACCCCAGAGTGTCCCAGGGGGTGACAAGGACCCTGGTGGGGGGGTGACAGGGACCCCGGGGGGATGACGATGACCCTGGGGGGACAGGGGGAGGGTGACAGAGACCCTGGGGGGGGTGTCAGGGACCCCGGGGGGGACACGACAGGGACCTTGAATGTCTGACGGTGATGGGGACCGTGGGTGACATGGGGGGGGGGGGTACCCTGGGGTCACATGGTTTGGGGACACCCCCCCCCCCCCACGCCGGGGACGTACCGGTGACATCGAAGGTCATGTCAGGGTCCTGGTCCTGGGGGGTGTCAGGATTCGGGGGAGTCTCGGGCCCCCCCCCAAGGCGCAGCAGGGCGGGACGTTGGCTCACGGCCCCCGGCAGCATCCCGGCCCCCCCCGGCCCCAAGAGGGTGCAGGGCAGCGGCGGGGGGGGGGCTGGGGGGGTCCCCACGTCCGCTGCCCCCCACCCCAGCAGGCAGAGCCCTGTGGGAGCACCCTGGCATCACCGCGGGGAGGGGGGGGGCACCGGGGGGGGTCCCCAAGGAGGGTCCCTGGTGGGGGGAGAGGGGAGGTCCCAGGAAGGTGCTGGGGTTGGGGGTCCTGGAATTTGAGGGGGGGGGCCAGGGTTAAGGGGTCCCAGGGTGAGAGGGTGGGGTCCCGGGGTGAGGGGTGCCAGGGTGGGGGGGGTCCCAGGTGGGTGCTGGGGGTCCCGGAATTGGGGATATGGGGGGGTCCCGGGGTGAGGGGGGGGTCCTAGGATGGGGGGGTTCTAGGGGGGTGCTGGGGTTGGGGGTCCAGAAATTGGCGGGGGGGGTCCTGGGGTGACTTCTGGAATTGGGGGGGGGTGTCTCGTAAGGGGGGGGGGTCCTGGGGGGGGGATCCCGGAATTTGGGTTGGGGGGGTCCCGGGGTGAGGGGGGTGTCCCAGGGTGTGAGGGGGTCCCAGGGCGTGGGGGGGGGGGTCCCGGTGTTCCCCCCCCCCCGGCTCTCACCCGCCAGCAGCCACCCCACCACCGCAATCGCCGCCATCGCGCCGCTTTCGCTTTCGCTTTCGCGCCCCGCCCCCTTGGCCCCGCCCCCCTACCCGCTCCGCCCCACGCCAACACGCGCGCCCCGCCCACTTCGCCCCACCCCAGGCCCGCCTCGCCCCGCCCCCTCCAGCTCTTGGCCCCGCCCCCAAGCAGGCCGAGCCGCCCGGACCAGTCAAGATTTTATCGACGTTAAAAAAAGCCACGAATCGACTCAAATTACAAAAGGGGGGGGGGGGCGACACGGACACCCCCCCCTCCCCCCGACCTGGGTGGGGGGGCACCCATGGACCCAGATATCGGGGGGGGGGGGCACCCATGGACCCAGATATCGGGGGGGGGGGCACCCATGGACCCAGATATCCTGGCACCCCCCGGCCAGTTGTACCTTGGGGTGACATGGGGTGACGCGGCGGGGGGGGGGTGACGGGTGACGGGGACAGTTCCCAGCTCAGCACCGGTCGTTTACACACACACACCAACACCAACACAGGGTGGGGGGGGCTCCACCTGGGGGGGGGGATGACCCCCAGGTGTCTGGGGTGGGGGAGGGACAACACAGGGACCCATGGGACCCAGGCGTCTGGGGGAGATGGGACCCACTGGTGTCCTCGGGGGGGGACGGGACGGACGGACACGGACACAGCAGGGCACACAGCGTCTGTAGGGGGGTCAGGTCCCAGGTGGTCTTGGGGGGGGACACACCCAGGGACCCAAGTGTCCGGGTGGGATGGGACCTGGGTGCCCAGATGTGGCGGCACCCAGTTGCCCAGATGTGATGGGACCCAGTTGTCCAGGTGGGATGGGACCTGGGTGCCCAGATGTGATGGGACCCAGTTGCCCAGACAAAATGGGACCCAGTTGTCCAGGTGTGATGGGACCCAGGTGCCCAGACAAAATGGGACCCAGTTGTCCAGGTGGGATGGGACCTGGGTGCCCAGATGTGATGGGACCCAGTTGTCCAGGCAGGATGGGAGCCGGGCGCCCAGTTGCAATGGGACCTGGGTACCCAGATGTGATGGGACCCAGTTGCCCAGACAAAATGGGACCCAGTTGTCCATGTGGGATGGGACCTGGGTGCCCAGTTGCAACAGGACCCAGTTGTCCATGTGGGATGGGACCTGGGTGCCCAGTTGCAATGGGACCCAGTTGTCCAGATGGGATGGGACTTGGATGCCCAGGTGTGATGGGACCCAGTTGTCCAGACGCGATGGGACCCAGTTGTCCATGTGGGATGGGACCTGGGTGCCCAGTTGCAATGGGACCCAGTTGTCCAGATGGGATGGACTTGGGTGCCCAGGTGTGATGGGACCCAGTTGTCCAGGCGGGATGGGACCTGGGTGCCCAGACACGACAGGACCCCCCTGCCCCAAATCCCTCCTCCTCCATCTCACCCCCCACTTCCCCACCTCACATCTTCCCCCCGGTGAACCCCATCTCCCCCCGAGGCGAACCTCCGGCGGGGGCTTCCCGCAACGTCCCCCAGTCCCCTTCTCCTCCTCCTCCTCCTCCACCTCCTCCTCCTCCTCCTCCTCCCAACCCTTGCTCCTTCTTGGACACCCCAGGAAGGACAGGTGGAACGGGTAGAACGCCGGCCAAACGATGCCGCCGTTCACAATGACCCTTGTGCCGCATGAAGCTGTCGCGCCACATGAATTTCTTGGCGCAGACATCGCACTGGTAGGGCTTGAGGCCGGTGTGGGTCTTCATGTGTTCGGTGAGGTGGTGCTTCATCTTGAACTTCTTGTTGCAGACGGGACAGTCGAAGGGACGAAGGTTGAGGTGCATGTTGACGTGACGGTCCCTCATGCTCTTGTGGGAGAAGGCTTTGCCGCAATGACACATGAAAATCTTGTTGCCGTCGGCCGCCGCCGCCGTCAGTTGAACGGCGCCGTGTTCGACCGGAGCTTGAGGTGGGAAGACCAAGATT
Source organism: Necrosyrtes monachus (assembly GCA_037953605.1). NCBI lineage: Eukaryota > Metazoa > Chordata > Aves > Accipitriformes > Accipitridae > Necrosyrtes > Necrosyrtes monachus. Next base: position 405,285 of record JAZGTQ010000603.1, on the reverse strand, counting down.
TGGTTGCCTTGCATGTCCATGGGGAGGAGGGAACGAGGCGGGAAAGAACCGGGACCGCCGGTGTCTTCCAAGGTTTCGTAGGGCGAAGGGAAATCCTCGGAGGACTCACAGAAGTTCACCTGCTCCTCCAGTTTGGGGGCGGTGGGACGGGGGGCGGCCGTGATGGCGCGGGGGGTTCCCTCGGTTCCTCGGGCGGGTCCTTCCACCGGATCCTCGTCCTCCTCGCAGGTGAGGACCAGATCCTCCTGCAACCATTCTTGCTTGACGTAGACCCATTGCTTTTGAGGGACGATGCTGGGTTGGACGTAGAGGGGACGTCGGCCGCCTTCCCCGTCCTCGCTGCCCTCTTCCGCCTCCAGCAGGTCCCCGGTTCCTCCCTTGCCCACCTCCTCGGAGACCCCCCGAGGTGGGTATTTGGCGGGGGGCTCGGTCCCCTCGGCCGCGTCGCGGGGGCTGAAGTAGTTGCTGCTGCTCGGCGACTGGTTGTCGCTGGTACGACTGGAGTGGGCGCGTAAAGAAGAAGAGGAAGAAGAAGAGGAGGAAGAAGAGGAAGAAGGTCCCGGCGGCGCCGGGGCGGCCCGACCTTCTTTGAGGAGCTCGGTGCACTTGTCGACGATGTGCCACATTTGGAGGACGCTCCCCACCGTCAAGAAGTTAACGATCTCCTCGGGGGCCATGGAGAGACGACCGGTGTAGGCCGAACCCAAGACGGTTTCGAAGGCGCCGGGATCCATCACGCTGGGCAAGACGATGGAGGTCATGTTCTTCAACAAGACCTGGTCGTGAAAGTACGGCGAGGATGCGGCCAAAACGGCGCGGTGGGCCCGAAAAACCCGGCCCTGCACGTGGATGGAGATGTCGCAAAGCTTCCCTTCCACCCGTTGTTGGTTGAGGTTGGCCAACAAGGCGCTGGTGATCTCCGGGAAGTCGACGTGGACCAGGCCGCCGCCGCCGCACGAGGCCTCCATGGCGCTGCCCCGGCGGCGACGCTCCTGGAGGGGGGGGTGGTTAGAGGAAGGGGGGGGGGGGGCCCGTCTGCCCCGACACCTTCACCGAATCCCCACAAATCTGCCCCGAATTGTCACCAAAAAACCCTTAATTCGGCCCTGGCATCTTCACCAAGAGCCCTAAGATCTGCCCCAAATCGTCACCAAATCCCCTCAACTCTGCCCCAACTTGGTCACCAAAAAATATTAATTCTTCCCTGACGTCTTCACCAAATCCCCTAAAATCGGCCCCCCAAGACCTTAATTTGGCCCTGGCATCTTCTCCAAAACCTTTCAAATCTGCCCCAACTGGGTCACCAAAAACCTTAATTCTGCCCGAGGTCTTCACCAAATCCCCTAAAATCTGCCCAAATCATGCCCCCAAAACCTTAATTCTGCCCTGGCATCTTTATCAAACCCCTCAACTCTGCCCCAAATCTTCACCAAATCCCCTCAACTCTGCTCCAACTTGGTCACCAAAATCCTTAATTCTGCCCCAGGTCTTCACCAAAACCCCTAAAAACTGCCCCAAATCGTCACTGAATCCCTTCAACTCTGCCCCAACCTGGTCACCCAAAACCCTTAACTCTTCCCTGACACCTTCACCAAAATCCCTCAAATCTGCCCCAAATTGTCACCAAAACCACTCAACTCTGCCCCAACTTGGTCACCAAAAAACCTTAATTCTGCCCCAGGTCTTTACCAAAACCCCTCAAATCATCCCCAAAACCTCTTTCATCTCCCCCAAATCCTCCCCAACCCCCTGACCTCAGCCGAGGTTGTGGCTCAGCTCCGACCTCCGCGGCCCCTATACAGCCCCTGTAGCCCCCAGCCCCATGGCTGCCCCCCTCCCCAGCCCCTATATGCCCCCACCCCTATACAGCCCATATGTCCCCTATAGCCCCTATACAGTCCCTATGCAGCCCCTATAGCCCCCAGCCCCTATACAGCCCATACATGCCTTATAGCCCCCAGCTCCTATATAGCCCATACATCCCCTATAGCCCCCCCCCTATACAGCCCATACACCCCCCATAGCCCCCAGCCCCTATATGCCCCCAGCCCCTATACAAGCCCTACAGGCTCCCCAGCCCTATATACCCCACAGCCCCCTATAGCCCCAGCCCCTATATGATCCTACAGCTCAGGCCCCTACATCCCCCAAGCAGCCCGTATAGCCCCAGCCCCTATACGCTCCCCACACCTCTATAGCTCCAGTCCCTGTACCCCCCCCCATAGCCTCAGGCCTTATATGCCACCCACATCCCCTATAGCCCCACATACCCCATACAGCCTCAACCCCTATGGCCCCAAACACCCCCTATAGCCTCATCCTCTATATGCACCACAACCCCCGTGGCCCCAGCCCCTATATCCCCACTCCCTACACCCCCCCCCCGCCCCTATACCTGCTATGGCTCTACTCCCTGTATAACCCACCCACCCCTATACATCCAGTCCCCCTATAAGTGCCCTACACTCTCCTAGCCCCACAGCACCTATAGCCCCAACCCCTATACACCCCTATATCCCCAGTCCCTATATGGCCCAGGCACCCCCCAGCCCCAGCCCCTACACCCCTGACCCTATACAACCCCCACCCCCTATAGCCCCAACCCCTATACAACCCCAGCCCCTACAGCCCCCCCAGCCCCTACACACTCCCCTATACCCCCGGCTCCTACCCCCCCCATATCCTCTCCAGCCCCATTCCCTATAGCTCTGGCCCCTGTACACTCCACTATAGCTCCTATACCCCTCCTTCCTATAGCCTTTATACCCCCGGCCCCTATACCCTCCTCTATAGCCCCTATACCCTTGGTCCCTATAGCCCCAGCCCCTACACCCCCCCTACAGCCCCGCTCCCTGTACCCCCACCCCCCATACCCCCATGTCTATACCCCAGCCCCTATAGGCTCCCCTGAACACCCCCTATAGCAACAGCCCCCGTACCCCCAGACACCCCCGACACACCCCCTAGACCCCCACCCCTATACCTCCTGCCCCTATAGACTCCCCTATACCCCCCCACCCTTCTACCCCCACCCCCATACTTCCACCCCCTACACCCCCCCACCCCCATACTCCCACCCCCTATAGCCCCCCCACCCCTATACCTCCTACCCCTATAGACCCCCCATACCACCCCACCCTTATAGCCCCCATACCCCCACCCCTATACCTCCTGCCCCTATCGACTCCCCTATAGACCCCCACCCCTATACCTCCCGCCCCCCTAGACTCCCCTAGCCCCCCCCCATAGCCCCAGCCCCTATAGCCCCTATACCCCCCCCCCGCCCCGGTACCCCCGTCCCGGGCGGCCCCGCCCCCGCCCCGCCCCCCCCGCTCACCCGCGCTCTGGGGCTCAGGGCGCCGCCGCCGCCATCTTGGCGCTCCCCCGCCTCCCCCCTCCCCGCCCCTTACCGCGGCCCCGCCCCGCCCCGCCCACCCGGACGAGGCCACGCCCCTCTCCTCCCCCCCGCGGTGCCTTTAAACTCGCCTGGCCACGCCCCCTTCCCCCCGGGACAAGTAGGGGGGAGGCGGGGCGGGCGCTGCTGCGCAGGCGCTGTGGGCGGCTGCGCTCCGCCCCTCTAAGGCTCCGCCCACGCGGGGGCTCTTAAAGGGACCGCGCCGCCGGCGCAGTAACAAAACGGAGCTTTATTTGGGTGGAGGCGGGGCCAGTCCGAGGGGTGGGCGGGGACAGTCCGAAGAGGGGGCGGGGTCAGTCCGGGGGAAAAAGGGGGCGGGGTCCATCCGAAAAAAGGGGGCGGGGCTAATCCGAGTCCGAGAGCACGATGATCTCCTCGGGGTCGCACTGTGTTGCCACGCTGGTCTGGGGGGGGGGTGTCAACGGGGGAGAGGAGGGGTAGGGACCCCCAGGACCCCCCAGGCAATGCAGGGACACCCCCCCAGGGCATTTTAGGGACCCCCAGGGTGGGACAGGGACGCCCAGGAAACCCCAGAGCAGGACATGGACCCCTCCCCCCCCAAGCAGGACAGGGACCCCCAAGACCCCCCAGAAGAGCACAGGGACCCCCCAGGACAGGATAGAGACCCCCAAGACACCCCAGGAGAGCATAGGGACCCCCCCCAGGACAGGATAGAGACCCCCAAGACCCCCCAGAACAGCACAGGGACCCCCAAGACAGCACAAGGACTGCCCCCCAGACAGCACAGGGACCCCCCAAGACCCCTCAGGACTGAACAGGGAACCCCCCCCAGGACCCTCCAGGAGAGCAGAGGGACCCCCCCCAGGACCCCCCCAGAAGAGCACAGGGACCCCCTCAGGACAGGACAGAGACCCCCAAGACCCCCCAGGACAGCACAGAGACCCCCAAGACCCCCCAGGACAGCACAGGGACCCCCCCGGGACAGGACAGAGACCCCCAAGACCCCCCAGGACAGGACAGGGATCCCCAAGACCCCCCAGGAGAGCAGAGGGACCCCCCAGGACCCCCCCTCACCTTGCAGGCCTTGCGGGGAAGGCGGTGGGGGCTGCCCTGGGAGCTGCTCACCAGGTCCCTGCCGGGGGAGTCGGCCCGAGTGGAGTCGGGCAGGGGGCTGTGTCGGGGTGGGGGGGGCAGCCCCCCGGGCCCCCCCTCCTCCTCCTCCTCTGAGCCCACACTGTGCACCTCAATGCAGGGGCTGGGGACACACACACATGGATGACAACACCGTTATCCCCCTGGACTCCCTTCTACGCCCCCCCGACCCTGTTACACCCCCCCCCAGACCCCAGTACCCACCCTGGACCCCATTCTACCCCCCTGGACCCCATTCTAACCCCCCCAGACCCTGTTACCCCCCCAGAGCCCATTCTACACTCCCCCCTCAGACCTTGTTACCCCCCCCTAGAGCTTGTTACCCCCCCTTAACCCCATTCTACCCCCCTGAACCCCATTACCCCCCTGACGCAATTCTGACCCCTCCCCAGACCCCATTACCCCCCCCAGACCTGGCCCTGAGCCCCTGGAACCCCCCCTAGGACCCCCCAGAGCCCTCCAGACCCCCCGTAAGACCCCCAAGATCCCTCCAGACCCCCCCAGGACTCCCCAGACCTCTCAGACCCCTCCCAGACCCCCCCAGACAACCCCTAGGACCCCTAGACAGCCCCTAGGACCCCTTAGACCCCCCCTAGGACCCCCCAGACCCCCCCTAGACCTCCCAGACCCCCCCCAGACCCCCCAGACCCCTCCTCTACACCCCCATGGACCTCCTAACACCCCCCCCCCACCCCAGGACCCCCATACCTGACACCGGCGGGCAGGTCCAGCCGGCTCCGCTTACGGGGGGGGGGCTCAGTGCTGCCATTAAAGCTGGTGGAGCTGATAGTGGTGCCCCCCCCCTCACCCCCATTCCCCCCCCCGCCATTCTCTAAGGGTCGGGGGCTTTCAGATGGGGGTCGTTTCCCTTTGGGGGGGGGACAAGTCCAGAGCGGGCACCGTCCCCCACCCGACTCCGGCTCCTCGGCCACAGTCCGGGAGGATACGGCATCCGGGGAGGGGGGGGCCGGCGGGGGGGGCTCGGAGGGTTGCGGCGAGGGGGGAGCAGCTTTTGGGGTGGCCTCGGAACCCCCGGGGGGGTGCGGAGAGAACGGGGAGGTCTCGCCGGGTTCTAACGGTAACGTCTCGATCTCCAAGACGAAAAGTTCGGGCACGGGGCTCCAACCGGGCGTTTCCTTCGTCGCCTCTTCTTCCTCACTGGCCGGCGGTCGTGGTGTCACCGGTGCCGCCGCCGCCGCGTCCTCGGCCGGTGACAAGTGCCGCTGCGGGCTCTGCTGCCCCGAACCGGCATCGCCTGGAGGGTACGGGGAAGAAAGCGGGGGGGTGGCTTTAGCGGGGTGACGTCCCCGTCCCCGTGTCCCCAGTGCGGCACTACCCACCCTGCGCGGGGGCCGCCTCGCTGCCTTCATCGCCGCGCTCGGCCTCCTCCTCCTCCCCCTCCTCCTTCTCGGCTTTGCCCTGGCTGATGTCAGCCTCGGAGAAGTCATCTTCCTCCTCCTCCTCCTCTTCCTCCTCGTCTTCTTCTTCCTCCGAGTCTTCCTCCTCTGAGTCTTCCTCATCCTCTTCCTCCCGGCTCTTCCCCGCTGCTCCCTCCTGGCTCTGCGGGACGGAAGGTCTCAGGGTGGGTTTGTCCTTGTCCCCGTCCCCGTCCCCCCTCACCTCGGCCGGGGGCGCAGGGGGCGGCGGGGGACCCCCAGGGGGGACGGGGGGGGGTCCCTGCTGCCGGGCTGCCCGCTTGCGCCCGCGCTCTTCCTCTTCGCTCTCATCCTGCAGCTGGGCATAGTGGGAGATGACGTTGTCCAGCCGGGTCAGGGCCACCGTCCGGTTCTTCCGCAGACGTTTGGCCAGTTCGGGGTCCATCAGGGCCGGATCTGTCCCTGCGGGTGGGATGGAGGGTCAGGGGCGGGGTTCGGGGGGGTGGCAGGTGGTTGACACCACTGCGACCCCCCCGCCTCAATGCAGCCTCTGGGCTCCAGCACCTGCCAGGAGCTCCAGCACCCTTCACCAGCTCCATCGCCTCTCCTGGAGCTCCATCGCCTCTCCTGGAGATCCATCACCTCTCCTGGAGATCCATCACCTCTCCTGGAGCTCCAGAACCCTTCACCAGCTCCATCATCTTCCACCAACTCCATCACCCCTCCAGGAGCTCCAGAACCCCTCACCAGCTCCATCACCTCTCCACCAGCTCCACCACCTCCCCAGGAGCTCCAGAACCCCTCACCAGCTCCATCACCTCTCCACCAGCTCCACCACCTTTCCAGGAGCTCCATCACCTTCCACCAGCTCCACCACCTCTCCACCAGCTCCACCACCTCCCCAGGAGCTCCAGAACCCCTCACCAGCTCCATCACCTCTCCACCAGCTCCACCACCTCTCCAGGAGCTCCATCACCCTCCACCAGCTCCATCAGTTCTCCAGGAGCTCCGTCACACTTTGCCAGCTCCATCACCTCTCCACCAGCTCCACCACCTCTCCAGGAGCTCCATCACCCTCCACCAGCTCCACCACCTCTCCACCAGCTCCACCACCTCTCCAGGAGCTCCAGAACCCCTCACCAGCTCCATCACCTCTCCACCAGCTCCACCACCTCTCCAGGAGCTCCATCACCTCCCCAGGAGCTCCAGAACCCCTCACCACCTCCATCACCTCTCCACCAGCTCCACCACTTCTCCAGGAGCTCCATCACCTCTCCAGGAGCTCCGTCACACTTTGCCAGCTCCATCACCTCTCCTGGAGCTCCATTTTCCCCCCATGAGCTCCATCATCCCTCCAGAAGCTCCACCAGCTCCATCACTCTCCACCAGCTCCATCACCTGTCCTGGAGCTCTGTCACTCTTCACCAGTTCCATCACCTCTCCACCAGCTACATCATCTCTGCCGGAGCTCCATCACCCTCCACCAGCTCCATCAGCTGCATCGCTCCTCCACAAGCTCCACCATCCCTCTAAGAGCGCCAACACCCCTCAAGAAGCTCCACTGCTCCTCTATAAGCTCCATCATCCTCCACCAGTTCCGTTAACGCCCCCACGAGCTCCATCACTCTCCCACGAGCTCCATCACCCTCCCACCAGCTGTCATGCCTCTATGAGCTCCATCACCACCATGAGCTCTATCACCTCCATCTTCCCTCCTGAGAGTGCCATCACCCATTTTTCAGCTCCATCATCTATGAGCTCCACCACCCCTCCATGACCTCCATGACCTCCACCACCTCTCTACAAGCTCCACCACCTCCACGAGCTCCATCACCCCTCCATGACCTCCACCACCCCTCTACAAGCTCCATCACGCCCACCATGAGCTCCACCACCCCCTCACAAGTTCCATCACCCCCCTACAAGCTCCACCACCCCTCTACAACCTCCACCACCCCAAAAGCTCCATCACCCCCCAAGTTCCATCATCCCCCTACAAGCTCCACCATCCTTCCATGAACTCCACCACCCCCTACAAGCTCCATCACCCCCCGACAAGTTCCACCATCCCATGAGCTCCATCACTCCCCCACAAGTTCCATCATTCCTCCTTGAGCTCCATCACCCCCTCCACAACCTCCATCACCCCCCTACGAGCTCCATCACCCCTCCACAACCTCCACCGCCCCAAAAGCTCCATCACCCCCCAAGTTCCATCATCCCTCCATGAGCTCTATCACCACCACGAGCTCCATCACCCCCTCACAAGTTCCATCATCCCCCCACGAGCTCCATCACCCCTCTATGACCTCCACCACCCCCATACAAGCTCCATCACCAGCACCATGAGCTCCATCACCCCCACCATGAGCTCCACCACCCCCTTATAAGCTCTATCACCTCCCCCCAAGTTCCACCATCCCCCCATGAGCTCCACCACCCCTCTACAAGCTCCATCATCCCTCCATGACCTCCATCACCCCCCTACAAGTTCCACCCCCTATGAGCTCCATCACCCCCACCACGAGCTCCATCACCCCTCCATGAGCTCCACCACCCCCTTACAAGCTCTATCACCCCCCCGGTTCCATCATCCCCCTATGAGCTCCACCACCCCCCTACAAGCCCCACCACCCCCCTACGAGCTCCATCACCCCCACCATGAGCTCCATCATCCCTCCATGAGCTTCACCACCCCCTACAAGCTCCATCACCTCCCCCCAAGTTCCATCATCCCCCCCATGAGCTCCACCTCCCCCTTACAAGTTCTAGCACTCCTCCATGAGCTCCACCACCCCACTACAAGCTCCATCGTTTCTCCATGACCTCCATCACCCCCCCACGACCTCCATCACCCCGCCACGAGCTCCGCCGCCCCCTCACCCGGCCGATACTGATCCGTCAGGTGGCTGCCGAAGTTGTAGACCAGATCGAGGTGGCGTCGCTCCTGCAGCCGGTTGCCCACCTCCCGGAAGGCGTCCTGAGCCATGCTCTCCATCTGCCGTCGAGCCAAACCCAAACTGTGCCGGGCGCTGGCTTTTTGGATGACCTTGAGGATATCGGTGTAGTCGGGAAAAGCCTCGGGGCGGTTGATGAAGCGCTCGATGCGGCGGTTGACCTCGGGGTAGCGGGTGCCGCGGTACTGGATGCGTTGCTCGATGACGCGTCCCGTCAAGCTGCTGCATTGCTTGAGCTGGCAAAGCCGTTCGAAGATGCGCATCATCTTCCGCTTGAGCCGGCTCTCCTGCAGGTAGGTCGAGTCCTCGCTGTCCAACTCGGCCAAATCCAGCTCCCGTTCCTGTAACCGCCGGATCTCTCCCATGTAGACGCGAAGGAGATTCTCCAAATAACGGATTTGGCGTTTGGAACCGCTGGGAGGGCGGGAAGAACCGGCGACGGGCGAAGCGGGGGATTGCGGCGAGGCGGGGGGCTGCGGCGGAGACGGCGAGGCGGCGACGGGGGGAGCGGAGGCGAGGGGGAGCTTGCGACGTAGCGTGTGGGCTTTGAGGACGGTGCAGAGCTCGTTGATGTAGACGTAGACTTTGTTGCGACGCGTCCGGACGCGGCTCAGGCAGCGGCTGAGGACGTTGCGGAGTTCGGCCGAGGCCAAAAAATCCGGGCTGGCTTTTTGGTGACGGCTGGAGAGGAAGGGGATCACCTCAGGGTGCTCCTCCGTCAAGTGGGTGCAGAGCTCCAGGAACTGCGGGGGGGGGGGACACGGGGAGAGGGGTGAGCGGGGGGACGGAGACCCCAAGATGGCACGGGGACAGCTGGGGGGGGGACAGGGAGATGATGGAGGAGAAAGGAGACACCCATGGGGAACACAGAAGTGATGGAGGGGGAACAGAGTCACCGGGGGGGGACAGAGGTGATGGATGGGGGACAGAGACACCCGGGGTTGATGGTGACACTGAGGTGGCACAGAGACACCCGGGGGGGACACGGAGATGCTGAGATGAGGTGGAGATGCCAAGGTGGCATGGAGATGTTGAGGGGGGACAGAAGCACGGGTGACACGGAGGTGACACGGAGACACCGAAGAGGGAACAGGGACACCGAGGTGACACGTAGACATGGGGTGACACCGAGACAGGAGGAGACGTGGAGGCAAGAAGGGACATGGAGATGCCAACAGGGGACAAAGACACAGGTGACACCAAGACACAAAGGGACACGGAGACACCGACGCACAATAGAGATGCTGAAGTGACATGAAAATAGTGGGGGACACGGAATTAACATGGACATGCTGGGAGAGGGGAACAAACGGAGACCCCAAGGTGACACGGCGACAGGAGGTGACGTGGAGATGCCAACGGGGGACAAAGACACCGAGGTGACGCGGAAACTCCCGGGTGACATCAACACACGTGGTGACACGGAAACACCGACGGGACGGAGACATCGAGGTGATACGGGGACAGATGTCCCCAAGGATGTCCCCATCACCCCCCCCCACAACCCCCTCTCCCAAGGGTGACAAGTGTGACGTATTTTGGGGACCCCCACCCAGTCAGAGGTGAGGGCGGCACCAAGGTGGGGGGGTGACACCCCAGGGAGGGGACACCCCCCCCGAAAAAGGGACCCGGTCTCACCTCACTGAAAAGCTGCTCATTTTCCGCCTTGTAGCTGCCCCCCGCTTTCCCCCCGCTTTGGGGGGGCCCCGGGCTGCTGGGGGGTCCCCCATTGGGTTGGGGGGATTCGGGGGGGGCCGCAGAGGTACTGGGGGGGGCGTGGGGGATTTCGGGGACCCCCTCGTCCTCGTCATCCAGCACAATGATGCTGCTGGGCTGGGGGGCTGCCATGGCCGGGGGGGGGGTTCAGGGGCGCGGGGGCATCCCAGTTTGGGGGATCCCCCTCCCAAGTGCAGGCGGCCTCACGGGGGTTCCTGGGGGGAGAAATGGGGGGGTCAGCACCCCAGTACCACCCCCAACTCCGTAGCCTGGGGCTCACCTGCACCCCAAAACTCGCCTGCACCCCCCGGTCCCCATCCCACCAGGCTCTGCATCCCGATATTTGCCGTGCACCCCTGGCTCTGCACCCCAATACTCCCCTAGCCCCCATGGCCCCTGTTCGCTCAGGTGCTGCACCCCAAAACTCACCTGCACCCCAAAACTCGCCTGCACCCCCCGGTCCCCATCCTCCGGGGCTCTGCACCCCAATACTCGCTGTGTATTCTGGGCCTTACACCCCAACACTCACCTACACCCCACAGCCCCCCGCCCCGGGCTCTGCACCCCAACATTTACTCTGTACCCCAAGTTCTGCCCCCCCAGCTCAGCACCCCCCAGTCTCCCCCTCCCCCCAGGCTTTGCACCCCAATATTCCCCTGCTCCCCATGACCCCCAGCTCTGCACCCCAATAGTCCTCCCCCATGACCCCCCGCCCCCCCAGCTCCTGCACCCCAATTTCCCCCCCCCGGCTCTGCACCCCAATATTCCCCAGCCCCCCCCAGCTCTGCACCCCCCAGTCTCCCCCCCCAGCCCCTGCACCCCAATACTCCCACCCCACGGCCCCTAGCCCCCCCAATCCACCCCTGACCCCCCCAAGCTTTGCACCCCCACACTCCCCAGTCCCTCCCAGCCCCTGCACCCCAATACTCCCTGATCCCCCCAGTTCTGTACCCCAATACTCCCCAGCCCCCCCAGCTCCTGCACCCCAATTCTTCCCCCCACCCCCCCCAGGCTCTGCACCCCAATACTCCCCAGCCCCCCCCCCAGTCTCTGCACCCCCCCAGTCTCCCCCCTCAGCTCCTGCACCCCAATTCTCCCCAGCCCTCCCCGGCTCTGCACCCCCCCAGTCTCCCCCCCAGCCCCCGCACCCCAATTCTTCCCCCCCCCGGCTCCGCACCCCCCCAGTCTCTCCCCACCCCCAACCTCACACCCCAACACCCCCCCCCCGCCCCGGTCCCCCCCCCCCCGGGCCCTGTGCCCCCCAGCTCCGGCCGCCCCCGCCCCTACCGGTCGCTCCCCCCCCCCCCGCTCCGGCCCCGCCCGCCGCTTCGCCCCGCCCCCTCGCGCCGCGCCCCGCCCCGCCCCCGCCGCCGCTCACCCGCCTCCTCGGTCCGTTCCGGCGCCCGAGCGCCGCCACACCGAGCGGCGGCCGCCGCGTACTGCGCAAGACCGGAAGTAGGACTCGACGGGACCGGGGAAGCGGGCGCCGCCATGACACCGTACAAGGAGTGGGCGGGGTCGCGGCGGGAAAGCCAATCGACGCGTCGCTTCTCATCCGGGGCCGCGGGGCGGCGCCGCCATGTTGGCGCACGGCGAGGGAGCGGGAGCGGGCGGCGGCGGAGGCCCCTGGGCGCCGCCATTTTCCCCGCCGCCAGAGCGCGTCATAACCCCCCCTCCAACACCGCCCACAGCCCGGGAGGGAGGACGGGGAAGCGGCGGGAAACGCCGGGCCCGGTACCGGTCCGTCAGCGCCGTTCCCGCCGCGGAGGGCGACCGGCCGGGAGAGACGGCAGTGCGCAGGCGCGCAGACGGGCGAGAAGATGGCGCCGACGGTGGGGGGGGGTATTGCGCATGCGCGGAGCTACGGCGGCCGAGAGGCGCTCGCCATGGTCCGTCCCTTGCTCTGCGAGTTGGCGCATGCGCAGTACGGCGGCGTGAGGGGAAAAGCCGCCATTACGCGACCCGAAGCTGAACGGGGAGGGGGAAGGTAGCGGAGCCGGGAAGGGCTGACGGGACCGGGGAACCGAGGCTGAAGGAGTCCCCGGTGTTTCCCGGGACCCTTTCGGCTTCGTGTGGTGGGGTCTGAGGACAATGTGAGACAGAGGGGGGAGGCGGCAGCCCAGTCCCAGCACCTCGGGGGGTGGAGAGGAGCCTGAGCCCAATGTCAGGTACAGAATCCACAACCCTGGGGCTGGAGAGTGAATTATTCATCATAATTAATATTATATTGACCAAAACAGGGCAGCAGAGGGCTCTGGGGAGGCGCTGCTGCCTTTAACCCAACTATAAAATAATTAAACAGGACTACCCCCCCCCCCCCCCCCCCCGTTTACCTCAAATCTCTCACAAGAAATAATGAATTAAAACAAAATGGAGCCTGTTAGAGGAGATCGGTTCCTCCAATGGAGCAGGAAGGGGTTGGGTACGGCTTAATGCCAGAGGTCTCCCCAGTTCCCTAGAGCCCCCCCCGCTCCCAAATTTACAGGGAAAAAAAGCAGCAGCAGCTGCTCAAGTTGGGGCAAAAAATGAAGTAAAAGGGGTAACGGAGCTGAAAAAGCACCGTATTTAATAAATGCGGATACAGCACAAGGCTGTGGAGCAATGAAAAGAGAATAAAGACAGAACTTGATGGTTGTATATGTGTGGAGGAGGGTATATATGTATGTAGAAGAATATAGATGTATGTATTTACTCACACATTCCTCTTTTCCCTAATAATCCAGATTTTGAGGCTGAAAGCGGAGAAATCCTGGTGGGTTTGGGGGTCATTTGCAGCAACATGGTGAGGAAATTAAAAAGCAATTAAAGGCAACAGGTTTTCAGTGTAATATATTACAAATACGGTAAATACAACACCCCTGGTGGGTATAAAAACGGACATTGTGATATTAAAAGCAAAACCACCCCAAAAATCGCTTGGGTTTGAGGTGATTAAATCTCAGCTCCTGTGCCCCGATTCCACTGTCCTCCCACCTAAATTTCAAAATATGAGAGGAATAGTGCCCTTTTCCACCCAAAATGGGAAGAAGCGAAGCAAAAGTTGACCCCAAACTGCCAGAATTTGGATTCATTCTTTATTTCTAACCTTATTAACTCTTTTAATTTTATGAAACCCCAGGGATGATAAAAGACATAGCCGTTTCGGCCAATTTTCCCCAAAATAGGTTAAACAGCCTCATTTAGGATCACTCCCCCCACCCTCCCTATAGGGCCCTGGCCCTCTATAGCCCCCCCCAGCCCATATAGGGCTGCCTCATAGCCCTCTACCCTTACACATCCCCACCCCACATCCCCTATAGCCCCACGGCCGCTTAGCGGGGCCGCTGCGCCTTTAAGACGCCGACCCCCTGCCATGTCAGGGCCCCACGGCGCATGCGCTACCCGCAAAACCGGAAGTAGACCTGTACTGGCGCCGCCATGCTACCGTACAAGACGCAGCCAATCAACGCGCAGTATCCCCAGCGCCGGCTCCCCTGTGGACGGGGCCATTTTCGCTCCCCTCTTCCAAGGACACGTGACCGCCAGCAACCAATCAGCCCCGGCCACAGGGGAATCTTTATTGGGGATATCTAAAAACGGTGAAACGGGGGAGGCGGGACCTGGGAGGGGGCTACTTCCGGTTGGCGTGGGCTGTGCCTACCACGCACTCGTTCACCTATGGGGAGGGGGAGGTGGGTGTGGGAGGGAGCCCTGGACCCCCCCAAATGTCCTCCCCAAAACCCTACGCCTCTCCCCCTCCATCCCCCCCAGCCCCCCAAAATCATCCCCCCTCCCCAAAAACTACCTAACCCAGCCCCCCCAAACTGTCCCCCCCATACCCTGCCCCTAAACACTCCCCTGGCCCCCCCAAACCCTCTCACCCCCCCCCAATTTCCTAATCTCCCCCATCCCAAATCACCCCCCCAAAACACCAAAAAGACCACACCCTTGGCTCTCCACCCCCCCAACCCACTCCCCTGACCCCCCAAACCAGCCCCCCGACCCCCCCAACCCCCAAAACCAGCCCCCCCAAACCCCCCCACCTTGCTGGCAAAGCGCAGAGAATTGAGGGACTCGGCGAAGTTCTCCTCCAAAGGCGAGATGTTCACAAACATCAACCTTGGGGACACACACACACACCCCCAGGGGTGTCAGTAGGGGCCCCCCAAAACCCCCCCGAGCCCCCCCCACCCCCCCCCCCACTCACATCTTGGCAGAGCCCCCCAGGGAGTTCTGCAGGAGGTACGTCAGCTTGCTGTTGCGATAAGGGATATGGGGCTCCTGCGGGAATCACAGGGGTTAAAAAGGGGGGCTCTAAGGACCCCCCCCCAAAACTCCAGAGGGTTTCTCCAACCCCAGTGACCCCCCCTCAAACCTTGTTAGAGAGCGCCATTATGACCAGCCCCAGGGTGGAGAGGCTGGTGTTGATGGCCTGCGTCTCCCGCAGCCGCTCCCCCCGTGACAGCGACTTGTCCAGCCGCTCGCTGCCTGCAAGGTCCACCAAGCTCAGCACCGCTGGGGGGGGGAAAAAAAGCAGGAAAAAAAATGAGGCGGGGGGTCACCCCAAAAAAGCATCACTCCCAAAATAACTCACCCCAAACCCATAACCCCAAAAGGGCTCACCCCAAACCCCGTAGCCCTGAAAAGAAAGAGGCCAAAAGGGCTCAGCCTAAACTCGGGGCCCCCAAAAAGTGGGGAGGGGGGCTCAAAAGGCTGTCCCCAAAAGCAGTGACCCCAAACCAGTGACAGTCGTCCCCCCCCCCCAAACTGGTAACACCAAAAGGGGGGGCCTGAACCCATAGGGCCCCAAAAGGGCTCACCCCAAACCAGTGACCCCAAAACCTGCAGCCCTGAAAAGGTGAGGGGGAGCCCCCCAAGAAGTGCTGACCCCAAACTAGGTGGCCCCTAAAGGCTTGCCCCAAACTGGGTGCCCCCCCCTCAAAGTCTCACCCCAACCCAGGTGGCCCTGAACCCATGACCCCCTAAAAGGTGCCCCCCCAACCTCACCCCATACCAGCAGTCTCTAAAGGGTGTCCCCAAACCCAAGGCCCCCCCCCCCCCCCAAAAAGGTCCCGCGCCCCCCCCTCACAGGCGCAGCGCAGGTCCCGGGCAGGATTGGAGCCTCGGATGCGGAGCTGGAAGACGCAGTGGCTACGGGACGATCGGTCGTTCAGGGCCGTCCGGGCCACCGAGCGGTTGGCAGCCGCCGTTTGCAGCAACCCCAGCACCTTTTTTTGGGGGGGGACGGGACGGGGACAGACACAGGACAGGAACACCCCATTACCCCCACAAAAACCACTTACACCCCTAAATCTGAGCTTTAAAGAAGGGGTGGGGGTGGAAATTTGGGGTTCCCCCTACCTCGTCCTCGGAGGTAACGGGGACACAACGCAGGTTGGGGACATGCAGTTCCTCGCTGGTCGAGCTGACCCGCCGGATTTCCAACTCGGCTCCGCGTTCCGGCCGGCCGGCCAACAGATCCCGTAAGGATTCATTGTAGATCTCCAAGAAGCTGGCGGTGAAACCATACTGCCCGCCCGGTTTTCAAAAAGCTCAGAAATTCCCCCCCCCAAAAATAGAATTAATGCTATTTTTTTTTTGTTTGTTTTACTTACTTCCCAACCTTTTTCCGTCAGTTCTCGGGCTCCCTGGAAAACCTGCCGCACCGCCCGTGGGATCATGCCCCTGGTTTCGGGATCCAGCGTGTCCGGTCCTTCCATCGTGTAAGTCTTCCCGCTGCCTGTCTGTCCATAGGCGAAGATGCAGACGTGATATCCATCCAGCGCCGACTGCGAGGGAGGAACGGAGGTGAGGAGGGGGCGATTTTGGGGGTTCAGGGGGCTGATTTTGGGGTGGGGGTCTCTCCCCCTCACCTGCACCAGCAACGCGATCTCCTCGAAGATCTCCTGCTGCGAGGCGCTCGGGGGGAAGACACGGTCAAAGCTGAAGTCGTAACGGATGTCGCCCCGGCGTTCGCGCCCCACGTGAGACTTTGGGGGTGTAAAAGGAGGTTTTTGGGGGGGGGGGGAAGGAGGTCCCCAACTCCGTCCTCACCCCCTCCATGTAAGCAGGAGCAGCTAAACCCCCCCTTTTATCCTTAAAAATCTCATTTTATAGGCGTCGGTGCTGATTCAGCTCATCAGAGAGGGACTAATGACAGCCGAGGGGTCCGTTAGCGGCAGAGATACCCTCAGCCCCCCCCCCAAATTGGGGTAAACAAGGGGGGGGCACCCCTAAACTGACTCACCTCCTCTGGCCTGGAGAGCACCAGCGCCTTGTTGTCCTGGGGGGGAAAATGGAGATGCTCCAGGCCCTTCTGTCGCTCCTCTTCCTCAGGCAGCACCGGCCGGACACGACAGAAGACGCGGATGTTGCCCTGGGTAAGGAGAAAAGCTGTGATTTTGGGGGTACAAGGGGGGGGGTTTGGATGCTTGCCCCCCCCAAAAACCCCTCCTGGGCTTCACCTTGAGCTCCTGGACGAGATTATGGAGACGACGTCGCTCCATTTCCAGCCCGTGGAGTCGTTCCTCCTGTTGTCCCAACTGCTGCTCCTGGGCAGCTGCCTGCACCTGCAGCTCTGCTGCCCGCGCTGTCTGTCGCTGCAGCGTCTCCTCTGCCAGCTTCAGCTGCGCCTGAGGGGGGGAAACAGCAGCCCCGGTTGTGGCGTGGGGCAAGAACTGACCCCATTTTGGGGGGAAAAAGTGAGCCTTGGTTGTGGCAGGGGGTGAAAACTGACTCCAGTGGGGTGTAAAATTGGTGCTGATGGAGAAAACCAGCCCGGGGTGGGGGGTGGTGGTGTCAAAAATCAGCCCCATTGGAGTGGAAAATTGGCCCCATTAGGGTAAAAAACCAGCCCTGGTTGTAGCGTGGGGCAAAACCCAGCCCCTGGGGGGGTAAAAACCCACCCCCTGGTCATGGTAGAGGGGGCAAAAATCAGCCCCAGCAGGGTGGAAAATTGGCCCTGCTTGGGGGGGGGGGGGGGGAGAGAAAGCCAGCCCTGCTCCTCGAGGCGGGGGGGGGGGATGACAGAAAACAGCCCTTTGAGGCAGAAAAGCAGCCTCTGTGGTGGGGGGCAAAAACTGTCCCTGTTGGGGGAGAAAACCAGCCCTGGTTGTAGTGGAGGGGCGGTGGGGGCAAGAACTATCCCTGGGGGGTGGAAATTGGCCCTGCTTGGTGTAGGGGGGGCAGAAACTGGCCCCCATCATGGTGTGGGGGACAGAAACCAGCCCCAATTTTGGGACCCTGAGATGCCTCCACTTTCCTACATGGGACTTTGGGTGCAAAACCACTTTTTTAAAAAAAACTTTTTTTTTTTTTTTGAAGGAAAATGGGGAGCAACTGCCCCTGCCACCAGCTCCATCCCCGTGACCCACCTCCCTCTCCTCCAACCGAGCGGCCAGATCCTGCGCCTTCCCTTCGGCCTCAGCCAGTGCCCGTCCACCCCGTTCGACCTCTTCCTCCAGCCGTTGTTTCTCTGCCGCCAAATCCTCCGCTTCCCGCCGCCGCTGCGCCAATTCCTCCCGGCAAGCCAGCAGCTCCGCGCTGAGAGTCCTGGGTAAGACGGAAAACATGTTAAGAGAAGCGTACCCCAATTTTTACAGGGGTTCAAGGGGCAGGAGCTTACCCCAGGCGATGGTTGAGGTCATTTTCCTGGGATTCCCGCTCCTGTAAATCCCGTTGGAGCGTTCCCACTTGTTCCCGTAGCAGCCGGTTTTCCCCGTCCAGTCCCCGCGCCTTCTCCCGGCAGCTGCCCAACGCCTCCCGCAAGTCGCTCACTTGGCCCTTCAGGTCCCAAGCGGCTCGTTTGGGGCGAGGGGGGGCTGCTGCTGGCGGGGGGGCACCTGCAGGGACATCGAGGGGGGGGCTTTGGGGACACCGAAGGGGTTGGTTGGGGATGGGGGGCCTTGGGGACACCGAAGGGGTTGGCTGGGGATGGGGGGCCTTGGGGACACCGAAGGGGTTGGCTGGGGATGGGGGGCCTTGGGGACACCGAAGGGGTTGGCTGGGGATGGGGGGCCTTGGGGACACCGAAGGGGTTGGCTGGGGATGGGGGGCCTTGGGGACACCGAAGGGGTTGGCTGGGGATGGGGGGCCTTGGGGACACCGAAGGGGTTGGCTGGGGATGGGGGGCCTTGGGGACACCGAAGGGGTTGGCTGGGGATGGGGGGCCTTGGGGACACCGAAGGGGTTGGCTGGGGACATGGGGGGGGCTCAGCCCCTCACCCTGGGGACGGTTCCCCTGTCACTCACCAGCCCGTGGCGCGGCTGCTGCCGAGGCGGCCTTTCGGGGGGCTGCTGGGGGGATATTGGGGGGCGGTTTGTGGGGGTTGTCATATCCTCCCCCGCCTTCCCTGCTCAGGCAGGGGTGGGACCAGCCCAGAGCTGCTTGGTTCCCAGTAAGAGACTGGAAGGAGTCTTCCCCCACCACCCCCTCCCAGTGTTCCCCCCACCAGTCATCGTCCCCCTCCCAGTCCATCCCATCCCTAGTCCTAATCTCAGTCCCCCCTCCCCTCCCAGTTCCATCCCAGTATCCTCATCCCCATTCCAGTGTTGGCCCCCCCATCCAGTCCCAATTCCACCTCCCCTCCCAGTGTCGTTCCCCCCCAGTCCCAATCTGTCTCATCCCCAGTCCCAATCCGTCCCATACACAGTCCCATCCGCCCCAGTCCCCCCAATCCCAATCCCCCCTCCCCTCCCAGTCCCATCCCAATGTGTGTGTGTGTCCCAGTCTCAATCCCAGCCCATCCCAATCTCAGCCAGCCCCAGTCCCATCCCAGTGTCCCCCCCTCCCCGGCCCCAATCCCAATCCACCCCCCCCCGGCCCCAATCCCAATCCCAGTCCATCCGCCCCCCCCCCCCGGCCCCAATCCCAGTCCGCTCCGCCCCCCAGTCCCAATCCCAGTCCGCTCCGCCCCCAATCCCAATCCCACGTACCGTGTGCCTGTCCCAGTCCCAACACCCCTCCCCGTCCCTCCCAGTCCCCCTCCAGACTGATCCCAGTCCCACGACGGGGCAGGAACCACCGTCCCCCGCCCCAGCCCCGGTACCCCCGTACCTGGCCTGGTCGCTGCCGCCATACTAAGAGGCTTGAGCGGGGCACGACCACCCCCGACGGGCCGGGCTGGAGCGGGGGCAGCGGGAGCGGGCCGGGCCCGTTTCTGTGTGAGGAGAACGGGGTGACGCTGGGCCAGACGGCGGCGGAGGGCGGGGGGGGGGCCTGACCGGGGCTTTACCTGCTCCGGAGCGGCCGCCACGGTCGCTTCCTCCTCCTGCCCGACCGCCGGGCGCTTGACCCGGGCACCGCGCACCGGCAGGCGGGAAAGAACCGGGTCGGGACCGCCAGCGGGCCCCGCCGTTCCGTTCTTCAAGGCCCCGCCGGGAGGAGCCGAAGGAACAGCCGCCGCCATTTTCCCCGCTCACCTTCAAACTGACTAACGCCGCACGCTGATTGGTCGTTTCACTACTACCAATCGCCGCGTCTCTTCTGCGACGCCGCTCCGCCCCGCCGGTCTCTACCAAATCGTCGCTCTCCGTCCCGCTTCGACGAACCAATCGGCTGCGAGAGGCTAGTCCTGCGGGGGGGGGGGGGGGGGGTGTCCCTTCGCGTCACGTGATGCCGCTCCGGCGGCTCCCGCCAGGCGCAACGGCCGGCGAAGGGCGTGGTCCGGGCGGCAAGGGAGGGGGCGTGGTCCGGACGGCGGGGGCGGGGCCTGGGGTGGCAGCAGCCGGGGGTTGGGGCGTGGCGCGGGGGCGTGGCCTGTGCGCCGGAGGGCGGGGTCAGGGACCGGCGGGGCAGCGGCAAGAGGACGGGGAGCGGGGGGGGTTCTGGGCGGAGCTAGGGGCGTGGTCTGGACGGCGGGGGCGGGGCCAGAGGGCAGCTGCGGCCCTTCGGGGTGCGCTTAGGGGCGGGGCCTTAGCGGCGGAGGGGCGGGGTCAAGACCTGGAGCGGGGGGGGGTGCAGCACCGGGGGAGAGGGGGGGGCAGTTTTGGAAGGGGGGGGGTGGGCAGAGCCCCGTGTCCCGTCCCCCCCCCCCACCCTCCCCGGTGCCCGCGGGGGTCCCCCGGGGGGGTCCCCGGTACCGCCGTCCCTCCGCGCCCCCCCCCTGGCCCCCCCCCCCGCCGCCGCCGCCGCTGCTGCGTCACGGCCCCGCGCTGCCGCCGCCGGCCCGGCCCGGCCGCTCGGCCCCGCCGCCGCCGGTAAGGGGAGGGGGGGGGAAACGCCGGGACCCCGGGACCCCCCCGGTCCCACCCCCCCAGCTTGGGGGGGGGGGGTTGACCTCCCCGGACGGGACCCCCCCCCCTCCCGCTGCTTGCGTGAGCCCCCCCCCCCCCGATCGGGACACCCCCCCGCCTCAAACCGGGACCCCCCCCAAACCGGACACCCCCCCCCCCAAACCGGACATCCCCCCCTCAAACTGGGACTCCCCCCAAATCGGGACACCCACACACACACTGGGACCCCCCCCCAGCCTGGGAGTGCCCCCCCAAAGTGGGACCCCTCCCCCCTAAACTGCGACACCCCAATCGGGACCCCCCCCCACCCTGGGAGCCCCCCACCCCCAAACTGGGACCTCCCCAAACCGCCCCCCCCCCAACTGGGACACCCCAAAAGTGGGACGCTCCCCCATCCTGGAAGACGCCCCCAAACTGGGACACCCCCCCCCCCAAACTGGGACACACCCCCCCCAAACTGGGAGCCCCCCCCCTTGAGCAGATTCCCCCCAAACTGGGACCCCTCCCCAAACCAGGCCCCCCCCCAAACTGGGACACCCCCCCAGACCCTGCATGACCCTCCCCCGCAGTCCAGGACCCCCTGAACTGGGAGCCCCCCCCCAGTCCAGGACCTCCTTCAAACTGGGAGCCCCCCCCAGCCCCAGCCCCATTCCTTGGTGGGGTCCCCCAAATCCTGCCCCCCCCAAATCCCCTGCATGACCCCCCCCCGAAAGGGACCCCCCCCACCATAAGGGACCCCCCCACCATCAGGGGACCCCCCCCCAGTCCAAGACCCCCCCCAAACTGCCCCACCCATTCCTGCATGACCCCCCCCCCCAGATTAGGACCCCCCCAAACTGGGACCCCCCCCCAGCCCCATTCCTTGAAGGGGGGGCTCCAAATCCCCCCCAAATTCTGCCCCCCCAAATCCTCTCCCCCATCACATTTTTTTGGCGGGGGGGAGTATCTAGACCTGGGGGTCCCCCAGATCCAACCCCCCCCCCTTCAGGCACCCAGGATGTGATGGCGAGCGAAGCGGGGGCCCCCCCCAACCGCCCCTCCCGCTGCTCCCCCCCGGCCCCCCCAACCCCCCCCCGATTTTGGGAGGGTCAAGATGTGCTGGCCCGCTGGACCGACGGCCTCCTCTACCTGGGCACCATCAAAAAGGTGGGTGCCCCCCCCCACCCAAAGGACCCCCCCTTTTTTTATACCCCCCCCTTTTCTTTTAACACCCCCCCCCTTCTTTTTTTGCCCCCCTCCCCCCCCCCAGGTGGACGCAGGACGCAGGGGCTGCCTAGTGCAATTCGAGGATAATTCCCAATTCCTCGTTCTCTGGAAGGACATCAGCCCTGGTAAGCCCCCCCTTTAATTAATGAATCCCCCCTTTAATTAATGAACCTCCCCTTTAACTAACTACACCCCCCCCAAAATAATTATTATACCCCCTAATTAACACCCCCCCCCCCCCCAAAAAGCTGCGGTACCAGGCGAGGAACAATCCTGCTGCGTCTGCTCCGGCCGAGCCCTGAACCCCGAAAACCTCCTTGTTCGCTGCGAGAAGTGCGGCCATGGTGAGCTCCCCCCCCAAAACCTTTCTATGCCCCCCCCAAATTTAATAGCCCCCCCTAAATTGCAACCCCCCCCCCCAAAAAAAAGCCTACCACCAGCAGTGCCACCTCCCCGCCGCCCACCCCGCCGGCCCCTGGATGTGTCGTCGCTGCGTTTTCGCTGTCGCCACCAAGGTAAACCCAAACTTTTTTTTTTGGGGGGGGGTACCCCAATTTTTACCCCCCCCATTTTTTTTCTCTCTCCAGAGGGGGGGAGCGCTGAAAAAAGGCCCCCACGCCAAAGCGATGCTCAGCATGAAAGCCGTCCTCCCTTATCAACTCAAGACCCTGGAGTGGGACCCCCCCCACCTCGCCAACCGCCAGCAGTGTTACTGCTATTGCGGGGGGCCCGGAGAGTGAGTACGGACCCCCCCCTTTTAATTTTGGGGTACACCCCCCCCTAAATTAATTAATCCCCCCCCCCAGGTGGAACCTGAAGATGCTGCAGTGCCGGGGTTGTGCCCAGTGGTTCCACGAAGCCTGCACCCAGTGCCTGAGCAAACCCCTGCTCTACGGGGACCGGTGGGTTTTGGGGGGCCCCTGGTGGGGGGGGCACAACTAAAGGGGTCCCCCCCCCTTAATAACCCCCCCCCCAAAAAAAATCACGGGGCTCGCTCCAGGTTTTACATCTTCGAATGCTGCGTCTGCACCGGCGGGGCTGAGAGCGTCCGGCGGCTGCCGCTGCGCTGGTAAAGTTGGGGGGGGCCCCCCCCCAGCTTGTACTCCCCCCCCTCAATTTGGTACCCCCAGATCTGGCACCCATGGGGGTCACCCCTAGATTCAGCACCCATGGGGGGGGGGGGGGGTTTGTCACCTTGATCCAGCCCCCTTGGGCAGGACTGCCCCCCCCTGCCCCAAACCCAACCCCCCTGGGCCCCCCCAAATCCAACCCTGGGGGATCCCCTCTGCTCAGCACCCCCCCTTTTTGGGGGGACCCTCCCAGGGGATCCCCCCAGCACCCCATATTTTTAGGGGATCCCCCTCACCCCCCCAGCACCCCATGTTTTTTGGGGGATCCCCTCTTGCCCACCCCCCAGCACCCCATATTTTTAGGGGATCCCCTCTTGCTGCCCCCCAAGCACCCCATGTTTTTTGGGGATCCCCTTCCCCCCCAGCACCCCATGGTTTTGGGGGACCCTCTTGCCCCCCAGCACCCCATGTTTGGGGGATCCCCTCCCCCCCCCCATATTTTTGAGGGAATCTCTCCAGAACACCCTCTCTCTCATCACCCCAATTTTTTTGGGGGGTACCCCCCCATTTTTGGGGTACCCCCCCAGGGTGGACGTCGCCCACCTCATCCTCTATCACCTGAGCGTCTGCTGCAAGAAGAAATATTTCGACCTGGAGCGGGAGATCCTGCCCTTCGCCAACGCCAACTGGGATGCCCTCCTGCTGGGCCAGGTATTGGGGACCCCCCTGCACCCCCAAATTTTTTGGGGGGGGGGAGGCATGCTCTAACCCCCCCCCAATCTTTCTGCCCCCTCCCCGCAGCTCGCCGAGACCCCCAAGGGGGAACGGTACGGGCAGCTGCTGGGGGCTCTCAGCGCCCACAAGGACAGGTGGGTGCACCCTGAAGCCTGCCTGCACCCCCAAATCGCTGCTAAACCCCCCCAAAACCCGTCTGCACCCCCAAATCACTGCTGAACCCCCTCTTGTACCCCCCAAAACCTGCCTGCACCCCCAAATTGCTGCTCACCCCCCTGTACCCCCCAAAACCTGCCTGCACCCCCAAACCACTGCTGAACCCCCAAAACACCCTGCACCCCCAAATCACTGCTGAACCCCCAAAACACCCCGCACCCCCAAATCACTGCTGACCCCCCAAAACACTCTCCACCCCCAAGTCTGCTGAACCCCCTGCACCCCCCAAAACCCTCTGCACCCCCAAATTGCTGCTGAACCCCCAAAACCCTCTGCACCCCCAAATCACTGCTGAACCCCCCCGAAACCTGCCTGCACCCCAAATCACTGCTGAACCCCCTCCTGCACCCCCCAAAACCTGCCTGCACCCCCAAATTGCTGCTCACCCCCTGTACCCCCCAAAACCTGCCTGCACCCCCAAATCACTGCTGAACCCCCCCAAAACCTGCCTGCACCCCCAAATCACTGCAGACCCCCCTGCGACCCCCCAAAATCCCTCCTGACCCCCCCAAAGCTCACCTTCCCCCCCCAAACCCCCCCTGCACCCCCAAACCCCCCACCCCCCCCACCTCAATCCCCTCCCAGCCCCCCCAACACCCCCCCACACCCCAAATCCCCCCCCCCCAAATTTTCTGATCCCCCCCTTTCTCCAGGTTCATCTCCGGGCGGGAGATCAAGAAGCGCAAGGGACTCTTCGGGCTGCATACCCGGGCCCCCCCCCCGCTGCCCCCCACTTTTTTGGGGGGGCCCCCCCCGGCTGCCCCCACCCCGCTCACCGATAGCAGGTGAGCGGCCTCGGCCGCCCTCCGCCCTGCTAGGTAACGGCGGGGGGGGGACGATGGCAGGTTTGGGGGTGTCTCCCCCCCCCCACTTCGCTCCCCCCCCCTTGCACCCCCCCTCCCAAGTGGGGGGGCCCCCCAAAAATTGGGCAGGATAAGGAGGGTCTCTTACAGCTTCCCCTCAGGGCAGGGCAGAGGGGGGGCCCGCCGGCGCCCGCCCCCCCGCCGTACCCAGGTAAGCACCCCCCCCTTAAAACCAGCACCCCAATATTTTAGGGGTGTGTGTCCCCCCCCATTTTCACACCCCCCCCCTCCAGGGCCCCCCCGGCGGCTCCTACAACTTCCGACGCACCGATGCCCGTTGCCCCCCCAGGTTTGGGGGGCGGGGGGGGCATGGGAGGAGGTTTGGGGGTCTCGGGGGGGGGGGTTGGGGGGGCTGGAGGGTGGGGGGGGCTCAGGGGGTCTTTAAGGGATGGGGGGATTGGGGGGGGACTGGAGGGGTTTGGGGGGGTCAAGGGGGTTTGGGGGGGCTGAGGGGAGTTTGGGGGGGCTCGTGGGGGGGTTGGGGGGACCAGGAGGTCTTCAAGTAGGGGGGGATTTGGGGGGCTGGGGAGGTTTGGGGGGGGCTCCGGTGGGGGGATTTTCAATGGATGGGGGGGCTGGGGGGGGGCCACTGGGGGGGCTTGGAGGGGTTGGGAGGCTGGGGGAGTTTGGGGGGGGGGGCTCAGGGAGAGTTGGGGGGGCTGGGGGGGAGGATTTGGGGGGGCTGGGTTAGGTTGGGGGCACTGGGGGGATTTGGGGGGGCTGGTTTTCAGGGCACAGGGAGGTTTTTTGGGGAGGCTGGGGGATTTGGGGGGGCTGGGTTTGAGTTGGGGGCAGTGGGGGGATTGGGGGGGCAGAGGAGATATGGGGGGGCTGGGAGGGATTTGGGGGGGGCTGCCCAACCCCCTGGTTCTGACACTCCCCCCCCCCCCAGCACCCCCATCCGGATGTTCGCCTCCTTCCACCCCTCCGCCAACACGGCCCCCAGCCTCAGGTGGGCACTGGGGGGACTGGGGCCATACTGGGAGGGTTGGGGGGTCTGTACTGCGAGGACTGGGGCTATATGGGGAGCAATGGGGCTGTACTGGGAGCAAAGGGGGGCTATAGTGGGAGCGCTGAGGGTTGTACTAGGAGGGCTGGGGGACCATACTGGGAGTACTGGGGCCTGTAATGGGAGGGCTGGGATCAAACTGGGAACAATGGAGACCCCCAGGGACAGCACTGGGACTAAACTGGGAGGGATGGAACTGGACTGGGACTGTATATCTCTGGCGCTCTATAGGGACACCACCCCCCCCCCCCGGGCTATATAGGGACCCCCCCACATTATATAGGGACCCCCTGGGCCATATAGGGACCCCCCCCATTATATAGGGACCCCCCAGGCCATACAGGACCCCCCCATCATATAGGGACCCCCTGGGCCATATAGGGACCCCCCCACATTATATAGGGACCCCTTAGGCCATATAGGATCCCCCCCCATTATATAGGCACCCCCCCCCAGGGTTATATAGGACCCCCCAGGCCATATGGGACCCCCCCCCCCATTATATAGGGACCCCCCAGGCCATATGGACCCCCCCTGCCCCATATAGGGACCCCCCCCAGGGTTATATAGGACCCCCCCCCCAAAACATCCCTCTCCCACAGCTCCGCCGCCGCCACCAGCCCGGACCCCGAAACCGAAAGCCCCGAACGCCCCCCCGGGCGGCCCCCCCCGCGCCCCCCCCGCCCCAAACGCCGCCCCTCCCCCCCGCCTTCCCCTCCCCCCCCCAGCCCCCCCCCCGCTCCCCCCGGGGGGGGCCCACCCGGGTCCTCGCCCGTCGCGTGACGCTGGATGGGACCGTCCAGTACCTGGTGGAGTGGGGGGGGGGGGATGCTCTAGAGGACACCCCCCCCAACTTATTTTTGGGGGGGGGTGCCCAAAAAAACACCCCCCCCTCATTTGGAGTGAAAAAAAGTTTATTTTTATCATTATGGAGGATATTTAAAGGGGGAGGGAGGGGTGGGGGGCACCCCCCCCCCAGGGGGAGGGGTGGGGGGGGACCCCCCCGTCTTGCCCCCCCCACGTCTGTGTCGTCCCCCCCCAATAAACAGCTCAAGGGCAACGCGGCCTCGTGTGGTTTGTGGGGGGCTGCCCCCCCCCAATAACATCCCCCCCAATTTGGGGGGGCTCCCCCCAATTTGCATGGGCCCCCCCAATTTGGCTGTCATCATCCCCATTTGGGGGTAACCCCCCCAATTTGTTACCCCGAAATTTGGGGTCACCCCCCTTCCCCCCCAATTTGTTACCCCCCAAACTTGAGGTCACCCCCATTCCCCCCCCAATTTGTTGTCACCCCCATTCCCCCCCAATTTGTTACCCCCAAATTTGGGGTCACCCCCAATTCCCCCCCCAATTTGTTGTCATCCCCATTCCCCCCCAATTTGTTACCCCCAAATTTGGGGTCACCCCCTTCCCCCCTCCAATTTCCATGTCCTTCCCCCCTCAAATTTGGGGATCCCCCCTGCAAATTTGGGGTCCTCCCCCATTTGTGGGTCCCCCCCTCATTTTTGGGGGGTCTCCCCCCCATTTTTGGGGGTGTCCCCCCCATTTTGGGGGGGCTCAGGGGGGGACGCTGTCCCACACCCAGCGCAGGTAGGGGGGGTTCCCCTGGGCCACCGGCACTGCCACCACCTCGGCCACCTCGTAGGGGTGCGCGGACCTGGGGGGGGGACACAGGGACAAGGGGGGGGTGTCGGGGGGGTGTGGCACACTGTCACCCCCCCCAGTGTCACCCTGTCACCCCCCGCGCCGGGTCTCACCGTACGAAGTCGGCCAGCGCCGGGATCCTGGAGCTGCGGGTCTTGATCATCTGGGGCGGGGAGAGGGGATGGGGGGGGACACACACGCTTGGGGACATCATGGGGACACTGGGGACACCCCGGGGACACCATGGGGACAGTCTGGGGACACTGGGGACACCCTGGGGACACCTTTGGGACATTGTGGGGACACCCCGGGGACACCATGGGGACACTGGGGACACCCCAGGGACACCCTGGGACATCATGGGGACACTGGGGACACCACAAGGACACCATGGGGACAGTCTGGGGACACTGGGGACATCATGGGGACACCCCGGGGACACCTTTGGGACATTGTGGGGACAGTCTGGGGACACCCTGGGGACACTGGGGACAGCCCGGGGACACCATGGGGACATCATGGGGACACTGGGGACATCACAGGGACACCCCGGGGACACCTTTGGGACATTGTGGGGACACTCTGGGGACACCCTGGGGACACCCTGGGGACACTGGGGACAGCCCGGGGACACCATGGGGACATCATGGGGACACTGGGGACACCCCGGGGACACCCTGGGGACACTGGGGACAGTTTGGGGACACCCTGGGGACACCGGGGACATCATGGGGACACTGGGGACATGGGGACACGGGGGACACCCCGGGGACACCCTGGGACATCATCATGGGGACACCACAGGGACACCCTGGGGAAACCTTTGGGATACCCTGGGGACATCATGGGGACATTGTGGGGACACTGGGGACACCCTGGGGACACCTTAGGGACATTGTGGCAACATCCTGAGGACACCCGAGGGACATCCTGGGGACACCTTGGGGACACTGTGGGCATCGTGGGGACATTGGGGACACCCTGGGGACACCATGGGGACACCCGAGGGACACAGGGGACACCTTTGGGACAGCATGGGGACACCAAGGGGACGTTGGGGACATTGTGGAGACACCAGTGACACTGTGGGGACACTGGTGACGCTGCGGGGACACCACTCACCAGCAGGACCTCGCTGTCCTCCTCCACCTTCCCCTTCCACTCGTAGCTGCAGGGGGGGACACGGGGGGACATGGGGGGGACAAGGGGGGACATGGGGGGGCCTGTTGTCCCCCGTGTCCCCTCCCCGTCCCCGTGTCCCCCCCCCGTGTCCCCACTCACACGGAGGTGACGTGGGGCAGGATGTTGACGCAGGCGGCCAGCTGCTTCTCCACCATCGCCCTGGGCCGGCGGGGACACTGTCACCCCCCATGTCACCTCCCCACCACCCCCCGTGTCACCCCCCCGTGTCACCTCCCCTGTCACCCCATGTCACCTCCGTGTCACCCCCGTTCACCTCCCCTGCCACCCTCCGTGTCACCTCCCCATCACCCCCCATGTCACCTCCCTGTCACCCCCGTGTCACCCCCCCAGTGTCACTGCCCCATCACCCCCCAGTGTCACCCCCCCATGTCACCCCCGTGTCACCTCCCCTGCCACCCTCCATGTCACCTCCCCTGCCACCCCCTGGTGTCACCTCCCTGTCACCCCCCTGTGTCACCCCCCCATCACTCCCCCATGTCACCTCCCCTGTCACGCCCTGGTGTCACCCCCATGTCACCTCCGCGTCACCTCCCCATCACCCCCGTCACCCCCCCGTGTCACCTCCCCTGCCACCCGTCACCCCCCCAGTGTCACCCCCTGGTGTCACCCCCCCGTGTCACCTCCATGTCACCCCGTGTCCCCCCCCGGTGTCACCCCCCGGTGTCCCCCCCCACCTGGCCAGCTCCTTGGCCACCGTCTCGTTGGGGCAGGTGACGAAGGCGGCGGACAGACTGCCGGGGACGTAGGGGTCACCGGGGTCACCGGGGGCGCGGGGGTCACCGGGGTCACCGGGGTCACCGGGGGCGCGGGAACCCGAGGCCATGGAGAGCAGCCGCCGCCCCAGCGCCTGCAGCAGCGGCGCCGTCGTCACCGTCACCAGCGCCAGCACCAGCGCCTGCGGGGACACCGCCGCGGCGCGACACCCCTGTCGCGATACCTACCGCAGCGCGACAGCCGCCATAGCGTACTACCAAGTCACGATACCCGCCCTGTCACGATACCCGCCGTGTCGTTCCACGGCGCGACACCCACCGTGTCACAATACCCACCACGTCATACCACCACGTCATGATACCCACCCTGTCACGATAGCCACCATATCATACTACCAAGTCACGATACCCACGTTGCGATAGCCACCGCGTCATATCACCCTGGCATGATAGCCACCCTGTCAAGATACCCACCATGTCACAATACCCACCACGTCATGATACCCGCCCTGTCACAATACCCACCACGTCGCGATAGCCACCATATCATACTACCAAGTCACAATACCCACCATGTCATGATACCCACATTGTGATAGCCACCATGTCATACCACCCCGCCACAATACCCACCACGTCATACCATCACATCACAATACCTGCCATGTCGTGACACCCACCACGTTGCAATACCATGTCGTGATAGCCACCACACCATGATAGCCACCACATCACGATAGCCTCACTGCTGCGACACCCACCGTGTCGCGATACCCGCCACACCACAGTGCCTGGCAGTGGTGCTGCGTGACCTGGCATGTCACGACAGCCAGAGCGTTGCGACAGCCACTAAGGACACTGTGAAACCCAGCATGTTGCAATATGTGGCGCATCATGACGGCCGGCCACGGCCCTGTGATGTCACAAATCCCATCACGTCACGACACCCAGCCTGTCGTGATCCCCGGCTTGCCGCAACACCTGCTGTGTCACGATAGCCAGCAACGCTCAGCATGTCACGATAGTGGCCCATAGGACCAAGATACCTGGCAATAGCACTGCGAGGCCTGGCATGTCACGATACCCACCACGTCACGATACCCAGCCTTACCTCCTGACCACGGCATCACGACACCCACTACGCCACGATAGCCACTATGTCACGATAGCCGCCCACAGCGTCATGATACCCCTCACGCCACGACACCCACGCTGTCACGACACCCGTGTACAGCATCGCGACAGTCACCGTGTCGCGACATCCCGCCACGGCACCGCAACATCCGCCGTGTCGCGATAGCCACCGTCGTCACGATAGCCACCACGCCGTGACACCCAGCCCATTGCAACCGTGCCACGACACCCAGCCCCACGCCACCATCCCTGTCACACTGCCATACCCCACCCCCCCGCTGTCGTGACGTAACCCCCCCCGTCACGATAGTCCCCCCCTCCGTCACGACAGCCGTGGGGCGGGTACTCACACCACAGGCCACCTTCATGGGGCGCGGGAGCCGGCGCCGTGTCCCCTCCTGCCGGGAGAGCCGGCGCCGTCAGGGGACCCCGCCTGCCCCACGGCTGCCCCACGGCTGCCCCATAGCCCCCAAAGTGCCCCATGGCCCCCAAGCTGCCCCATAGCTGCCCCCCCAGCCCTCCCCTGCCCCATCTCTTGCCCCCCGCCCCCTCTGGCCCCATTTGCTGCCCCAGGTGCTGCCCCCCCCGCCCCCAGCCCCACACCCCGCCCCCCCCCCCCATATACCGCCTCTGGCCCCATATACTGCCCCCTCCAGCCCCACACACTGCCTTCACAGCCCCACATACCTTCCCCCAGCCCCACGTACAGCCCCCTACACTGCCCCGGCCCCATATACTACCCCCCCAGCCCCATATACAGCCCCCCCAACCCCATATACTGACTCCCAGCCCCATATAATGCCCCCCAGCCCCACACACCGACCCCCCAGCCCCCTATACTGCCCCTAGCCCCATATCCTGCCCCCCCAGCCCCACATACAGCCCCCCCAACCCCCGTACAGCCCCCCAGCCCCATATACTGTCCTCCAGCCCCCTATCCTGCCCCCCCCAGCCCCATACAGCACCCCCCAGGACTCCCCAGCCCCACATACAGCCTCCCCAGCCCCCTATCCTGCCCCTAGCCCCCTATCCTGCCCCCCCCAGCCCCATATACCTCCCTCCAGCCCCCTATATTGCCCCCCAACCTCTGTACAGCCCCCCCGGCCCCATACACTGACTCCCAGCCCCATAGACCACCCCCCAGCCCCACATACAGCCCCTTGCCCCACATATTGCCCCCCCAGCCCCATTTTGCGCCCCCCAGCCCCACATCCCCCCCCCCGTTCCCCCTCCCCCTCCCGTACCCGCCGCCGCTCCCGCCGCTCGGCCGCCGCCCCCACGTGACCCAGCCGGCCCCGCCCCTTCCCCTCCCCCGGCGCGTCACCGCGGCCACGCCCCCTCCCCGCCCCTGCCCCCGCCCCGCCGCGTCAGCGCGCGGCCGGAAGTGGCGGGGGGAGGGGAAGGGAGGGGGGGAGGGGTGAGTGTGAGAGTGAGAGTGAGTGGGGGGTGGGGGTGGGGGAGGGGGAGTGAGTGGGGGTGGGGGGAGGTGGGGGGAGGGGGAGTGTGAGTGTGGGGGGAGTGGGAGTGGGGGTGGGGGGAGGTGGGGGAGGGGGAGCGGGATTGGGGGGGTGAGAGAGTGTGAGTGGGGGTGGGGGGAGGGGGAGTCTGCACGTGGGGGGAGAGAGTGGAGGTGGGGGAGGGGCTGGGAATGTGGGGAGGTGGGGGGAGGGGAGATGGGGAGGTGAGTGGGAGTGGGGGTGGGGGAGGGGGGGGAGGGGGAGTGTGAGCGTGGGGGGAGGGGAGTGTGAGTGGGGGGAGGGGGAGTGGGGGGAGGGGGAGTGTGAGCGTGGGGGGAGGGGCCGGTGGGGGAGTGGGAGTGCAGGGGGAGCACGTGATTGTGTGGGAGTGGGGGGGGGGAGTGTGAGTGCGCGTCTGAGTGTGGGTGTGAGTGGGAGTGTGAGGGGGAGGGGGGGTGAGTGGGAGTGAGTGTGGGGGAGGGAGTGTGGGAGTGAGTGTGAGCGTGAGCGGGAGTGTGGGAGTGAGCGTGAGCGTGAGTGTGCGTGTGGGAGTGAGGGAGCGTGTGATTGAGTGTGAGTGAATGGGAGTGGGAGTGCGAGTGAGTGGGGGGGATGGGTGAGTGTGAGTGAGTGTGTAAGTGTGAGTGAGCAGGGGAGCGTGGGAGTGAGTGTGAGTGTGAGCGTGAGTGAGCAGCAGTGAGACTGTGAATGTGTGAGTGTAGGTGCGAGTGTGAGTGGGGGAGTGTGTGATTGGGTGTGAGTGTGAGTGGCCGTCCCCCAGCTCTCAGGGCCACGGTGTGCCCACACGCACACTGAGCACACGCTCACGCTCACACTCACGCTCACACTCACACCCACCCGTGAGCCCAGGTTGGCCAGAACTGCCACGGGGGTGTGAGTGTGAGTGAGTGTGAGTGAGTGTGAGTGGGACTCGGGGTGTGGCTGTATGTGAGTGTGAGTGTGTGGATGTGAGTGTGCGAGTGTCAACGGGAGCGCGGGAGTGTGAGAACCGCTTGCACGCACGCTCACCCTGGGCACACTCACACTCACTCCGGGCACGCTCACCCCATGCACACTCACACTCGCCCTGGGCACACTCACCCTCACCCCAGGAACACTCACACTCACCCCTTGCACACTCACATCACATTTGTGCAGTGCACACTCACCCCATGCACACTCCCACTTACCATGTGCACACTCACACTCACTCTGGACACACTCACCCTCACCGTGTGCACACTCACCCTCACCCTGCGCAGGCTCACGCTCACCCCTTGCACACTCACATCACATTTGTGCGACGCACGCTCGCTCCAGGCACACTCACACTCGCCCCAGGCACACTCACCTACTTGCACACTCACATCACATTGTGCAGTGCATGCTCACCCCGGGCACACTCACCCTCACCCTTGCACACTCACATTCCCCCCAGGCACGCTCAGCCCTTGCACACTCACCTCATGCACATTCACCTTCGCGCTGCACTCGTGGGGTCACACTCGTCCCTCGCACGCTCTTGTGCCTGCAGCACGCACACGCTCGGCGCACGCTCCCGCTTACCCCTCGCACGCTCCCCCGTGCGCTCCCGTTTGCGCAGGGCACGCTCGCGCACGCCCTCTGCACGCTCAGGTTGGTGCAGTGCACGCTCGCTCCGTGCATGCGCACCTTGTGCACACCCACCTCCTTGCACACTCGCTCGGGTGCTGTGCACGCTCACCCCGTGCCCGTGCATGCTCCCGCTCCCCCTGTGCACACCCTTGCACACTCGCTTTGATCCTGTGCACACTCGCCCTGTGCACACTCACCTCCTCGCACACTCTAGTGCTGTGCACGCTTGCCCGTTGCACGCTCACCCTCCCCTCGTGCACACCCACCTCCTTGCACGCTCACCCTCCCCTCGTGCACACTCGCCTCCTCGCACACTCGCTTTGATCTCGTGCACACGCTCACTGCCCCCCCAGGCACGCTCACACTCACCCCAGTGGGAACTGGGAGCTGCTGGAAGGGCTGAGCGTGTAGGAGCCCTCAGGAGCACTGGGATGGGGACACTGGTGGCACTGGGAGGACTGGGATAGAGACTCTGGGGACACTGGGGACTTGGTGGCACTGGGATGGGGACACTGGTGGCACTGGGAGCACTGGGATAGAGACTCTGGGGACCCTGAGGACACTGGGACGGGGCACTGGTGGCACTGGGAGCACTGGGATTAGAGGATTGGGAGCACTGCGGACACGGGGATGGGGCACAGGGATGCACTCGGGAGCACTGCAATGGGGACACTGGTGGCACTGGGAGCACTGGGATAGAGACTCTGGGGACCCTGGGGACACAGGTGGCACTGGGATTAGAGGATTGGGAGCACTGGGAACACTGGGATGGGGCAGTGCGAGGCACTGGTGTGGGGACCTGGGGTTACTGGGAGCACTGGGATGGGGACAATGGGGACATAGGCAGGCCCTGGTATGGGGCTCTGGGAGCAACTGGGAGGCACTGGGATGGGATGGTGGGACACTGGAGGGGCAGTGGGAGCACTGGGATTGGGACACTGGTGCTACTGGTTCCACTGGTGCCAGTGTTGCCGCTGGTGTCAGTGGTGTCCCTGGTGTCACCGTTGTCACTGTTGCCGCTGGTGTTGCTGGTGCTACTGGTTCCACTGGTGTCATTGCTGTCCCTGGTGTCCCTGCTGCCCTGTGTCGCTGGTGTCACTGGTTCCACTGGTGTCCCTGCTGTCACTGCTGTCACTGGTGCCGCTGGTTC
This sequence comes from Necrosyrtes monachus, assembly GCA_037953605.1. NCBI lineage: Eukaryota > Metazoa > Chordata > Aves > Accipitriformes > Accipitridae > Necrosyrtes > Necrosyrtes monachus. Next base: position 370,482 of record JAZGTQ010000603.1, on the reverse strand, counting down.
CACTGGTGTCCCTGGAGTCACTGGTTCCACTGCTGTCCCTGGTGTCACTGGTTCCACTGCTGTCCCTGGTGTCACTGGTGCCACTGGTTCCACTGCTGTCACTGGTTCCACTGCTGTCACTGGTATCGCTGGTGTCCCTGGTGTCTGTGGTGTCCCTGGTGCCACTGGTTCCACTGGTGTTGCTGGTGCCACTGGTGTCACTGGTGTTGCTGGTCTCCCTGGTGTCCCTGGTGTCACTGGTGTTGCTGGTGCGACTGCTGTCCCTGGTGTTGCTGCTGTCCCTGGTGCTACTGGTTCCACTGCTGTCCCTGGTGTCACTGGTTCCACTGCTGTCCCTGGTGTCCCTGCTGTCACTGGTGTCCCTGGTGTCGCTGGTGCCACTGCTGTCACTGGTTTCACTGGTGTTGCTGGCGTCCCTGGAGTCCCTCATGCCACTGGTTCCACTGCTGTCACTGGTGTCCCCCCTGTCGCTGGTGTCCCTGGTGTCCCTGCTGTCGCTGGTGTCACTGGTTCCACTGGTGTCCCCGCTGTCACTGGTGCCACTGGTTCCACTGCTGTCCCTGGTGTCGCTGCTGTAATTGGTTCCACTGGTGTCTCCACTGTTGCTGCTGTCACTGGTTCCACTGGTTCTACTGCTGTCCCTGGTCCCCCCGCTGTCGCTGGTGTCACTGGTTCCACTGGTGTCCCCACTGTCACTGGTTCCACTGCTGTCCCTGGTCCCCCCGCTGTCGCTGCTGTCACTGGTTCCACTGGTGTCCCCACTGTGGCTGGTGTCACTGGTTCCACTGGTTCCACTGCTGTCCCTGGTCCCCTCGCTGTCGCTGGTGTCACTGGTTCCACTGTGTCCCCACTGTGGCTGGTGTCACTGGTTCCACTGGTTCCACTGCTGTCCCTGGTCCCCCCGCTGTCGCTGCTGTCACTGGTTCCACTGGTGTCCCCACTGTGGCTGGTGTCACTGGTTCCACTGGTTCCACGGCTGCCCCCCCCCCCGAGCCCCTTAAAGCCGCCGCCTCCGCGCCCCCCCTCCCCTCCCCCTCCCCGACCCCGCCCCCTCCCCCTCCCCCCCGTGTCGCCTCCCCCTCCCCCCGCGCGCGTCCCTCCCCCCCCGCCCCCCCGGCCCCGCCCCCTCCGCCCGCCCCCGCCCCCCCCGCCCCGGTCCCTCCCCCGGCCGCCTGGGTCCCCCCGCGCCGCCCGGTACCGGCGCCCGGGGGAAGCGAGCGGCGGAGGAACCATGTCCTATGTCCCCTTCCGAGGTACCGGCACCGGCGGGGGGGAGCGGACCCGGCACCGGGAGGGCACCGGGGAGGGGGAGGGGGGGGGGAACCGGTCCGGGGTGGGGCCGCCGGGGGGAACCCGGACTGGTAACGGGAAGGGGGGGGGGGTATAGGGAATGAGGCCGGGGGGATGCTGGGACCGGTACTGGGGGGATGCTGGGACCGGTACCGGGAGGGTGTCGGTACCGGGGGGGTGTCGGTACCGGGGGGAATGTCGGTACCGGGGGGATGCTGGGGCCGGGGGGGTGTCGGGACCGGGAGGGATGTCGCTACTAGGGGGATGTCGGTACCGGAGGGATGCTGGTACTGGAGGGATGTTGGTACTGGTACCGGAGGGATGCTGGTACCCGGTGATGGCGGTACCGGGGGATGGCGGTACCGGGGAAGGATGCTGCTACCGTGGCGTGCCGGTACGGGGGAAGATGCTGCTAACCGGGGGAATGCCGGTACCGGGGAGATAGATGCCGGTACCGGCGAGATGCCGGTATTGGGTCGATGGTGTTACTGGGGGATGCTGGGACCGGGCTGACGCCGGGACCGGAGGATCCCGGGACCGGGGGATGCTGCTACCGGGGAGATACGGGGACCGGAGGATCCCGGGCCCGGGGGTTGCCGGTACCGGAGGATCCCGGGCCCGGGGGGATGCTGCTACCGGGGAGATGCCGGTCCCGGGGGGCTGCCGGTGCCGGTCACTGCCGGGCCCGGGGGAGGACGCTGCTACCGGGAGGGGGGGGGAGTGGGGGGGACGGTGGGGCGGGGGGGTGTTCCCGGTACCGGCTTCATCCCGACGGACAGGGCCCGACCGGGGGCGGCGGGGCCGGGGGGGTCCCCGGGGACCGGCCTGACCCACTTTGGAAACGGGGCCGGGGCCGGGGGGGGGGACGGGACCCAGGCGGGAGGGGGGGGTGGGGGGGGCACCCAGGTGTCCGGGCCTTGCCCATCCCCCCCCCCCCCCCGGTATGGGAGCCCTGAGGGACCCAGGGGTCCGAGGGGGGGTGGGGGGTGGGGGGGGAGGACCCAGGTGTCTGTCCCCCCTCACCCCCCCACCTTCCAGGACCCCAAGTGGGGACCCAGGTGTCCTGGGTGGGGGGCACCCAGGGTGGGGGGGGGCACCCAAGTGTCTGGAGGGGGCACCCAGGTGTCTGGAGGGGGCACCCACGGTGGGGGGGGCACCTAGGTATGCGGGGGGGGCACCTAAGTGTGCGGGGGGGAGCACCCAGGTGTCTGGGGGGGTCACCTAGGTGTCTGGGGAGGGCACCCAGGCATCTGGGGGGGCACCCAGGTGTCTGGGGGGGCACCCAGGCATCTGGGGGGGGACCCAGGTGTCAGGGGGGGAACTCAGGCGCCTGGGGGGGGCACCCAACTGCCTGGGGGGGGGACACCCAGGCATCCAGGGTGGGTGGGGGGGCACCCAAGCATCCGGGTGGGTGTCCGTCCCCCCCCCCTCCCCGTGGGCTGCAGTTACCGGAGCAACGCCGGGATGCAGGATGCTGCTTGCCAGCACCCATGGGTGATATTGGAGAGGGGTAACATTTTGATGTGGGGGGGGGGGGGAAAGGAAGAGAAAAAGGTGGCTTAGCAATGACCCCCCCCTTCTTGTGTGTGTCCCCCCCCAGATGTGCGAGGACCCCCCCTGGCCCGCGGGCCTTACGCCCCGTCGCCCTACGAGCGCCCACCCTGGAACCCCCGGTTCTGCATCATCTCCGGGAACCAGCTGCTGATGCTGGATGAGGAGGAGGTGAGTGAGGAAGATGATGAAAAAAAGGAATTAAAGACCCCGGGGGGGGGGGGGTCTTCATTTTTATTAACACCACCCCACCGCCGCCCCCCCCAGATTCATCCTTTGCTTATCCGGGACCGCCGGAGCGAACCGTGCCGGAGCAAACTGCTGCGCCGAACCGTCAGCGTCCCGGTGGAGGGGCGGCCCCACCCCGAGCACGGTACCGGGGGGGGGGGGGAAGAGGGCCCCCCCCCCGACCACCTGAGTCCCTTTTTGGGGGGGGGAAAGGAGGAGAAGTGGGAGAGGGGAGGGGGAGAAACCAGCCCCCCCCCAGCTCCAGCTCCCTCCACCTCCGCCCCGGCTCGAAGCCCGCCGAGCCATCCCATAATACTCGCTGGAGGCACGCAGGGCTGCTCGGCAACCGTTGCTAGGGAAACCCTGCGGGCAGGGGAGGGGGAGGATGCTCCTATCCCCCCCCCTCCATCCCCCCCCCCCCCAAAAAAATGGACCCAACCCGGCCTGGCCCCTCCCCCACCCTTGGAGGGACCCCTCCCCCCCCCCCCCCAAAAAAAGGGGACCCAGGCGTCAGGGTGCTGCCCCCCCCCCGCCGTGGGGTGGTGGTGGGGGCGATATGGCGATGCCCCGCCCCCTCTCTTACCCCCCGGCCCCGCCCCCTCCCCCGCTTCCTGCCGGGATTTCAAACCCAGGCTCCGCCCACCCGGCGGGGCGGGGCGGGGCGGCAGCGCGTCGTCATGGCAACGGCGACAGCGGCGGGGGGGAGGGGAGGAGGGGAGGGGGGGCAGGCGTCGCCCCCGCTGTCACCGCGGTCACTGTCGCCGCCGCTGTCACCGGTGACACCGGTGACACCAGTGACACCGTCACCGCGGCCACCACTGTCACTGTCACCGGTGACACCAGTGACACCAGTGACACCACTGTCACCACCGCCATGGTCGCTGTCACCACCGCTGTCACCAGTGCCACCAGTGCCACCACCATGGTCACTGTCACTGTCACCACCGCGGTCACCAGTGACACCAGTGCCACCACTGCCGCTGTCACCACTGCCACTGCCGCCACCATGGTCACCATCACCACCACTGTCACCAGTGCCACCAGCGCCACCACCACCATTGCCACCACGGTCACCGTCACTGTCACCACCACTGTCACCACCACTGTCACCACCACTGCCACCACTGCTGCCACCACGGCCACTGTCACCACTGTCACCAGTGCCAACACCACCACAGCCACCACCACCGCTGCCACCACAGTCACCATCACCACTGTCACCAGTGCCACCACCGCTGCCACCACCATCGCCCCCCACGGCCACTGTCACTGTCACCAGCCACTGCCACCATGGCCACCACCACCGCAGCCACTGCCACCACCAGCCACTGTCACCACTGCCACCGTCACCACCATCATCATGGCCACCAGCCACTGCCACCATCCCCACCGCTGCCACCAGTGCCACCACCACCACAGCCACCAGCCACCCCCACCACTGCCACCACTGCCACCACTGCCACCACTGCCACCATCCCTGCCACCAGCCACAGCCACCATCCCCGCCGCCACCACCATCCCCACCGTCACTGTCACCGCTGCCACCGGCCACTGCCACCACTGCCACCACCCACAGCCTCCGTCACTGCTGCCACCGCTCTCACCTCTGCCACCACCGTCACCAGCACTACTGCCACCAGCACCACTGTCACTGCTGCCTCTGTCACCAGCCACTGCCACCAGGGCCACCACTGCCACCATCCACAGCCACCGTCCCTGTTGTCACCATCCCCACTGTCACCGTCACCGCTGTCGCCGCTCCCACCACTGCCACCACCGTCACCAGCACCACTGTCACCGCTGCCACCGCTGCCGCTGTCACCAGCGCTGCCATGGCCACCAGCCACTGCCACTGTCCCTGCTGCCACCACCATCCCCACTGTCACCACTGCCACCACTACTGGCACTGCCACTGCTGTCCCCACTGCTACCACTGCCACTGTCCCCACTGCCACCACCAATCCCACCACCAGTGTCACCAGTGTCACTGCCCCCACTGTCACCACCATCACCATCACCGCTGCTATCGCCACCACTCTCAGTGTCACCACTGCCACAGTCACTGTCCCCACTGCCACCCTTACTACATCACCAGTGCCACCAGTGTCACTGCCCCCACTGTCCCCACTGCCATCCTCACCACCATCACCAGTGTCACTGTCACCACTATCACCACTGTCACCACCACTACCAGTGCCACCAGTGTCACCATCCCCACTGCCACCACCACCACCAGTGTCACTGTCCCCACTACCAGTCACCACTGTCACCACCACCACCAGTGCTACCAGTGTCGCTGTCACCACTGCCGCTGTCACCACCATCACCAGTGTCACTGTCACGACTGTTACCACCGCCACCAGTGCCACCAGTGTCACCATCCCCACTGCCGCCACCAGTGTCACCATCCCCACTGCCACCACCACCACCACCAGTGTCACTGTCCCCACTGCCACTCTCACTACCATCACCACCACCAGTGTCACCAGTGTCACCATCCCCACTGTCACCACTGTCACCACCAGTGCCACCATCCCCACTGCCACTGTCACCACCATCACCAGTGTCACTGTCACCACTGTCACACCCACCACCAGTGCCACCAGTGCCACCAGCATCACTGTCCCCACTGCCACCGTCACCACCATCACCACCACCAGTGTCACTGTCACCGCCATCAGCATCACCATCCTCACTGCCACCACTGCCACTGTCGCCACCACCACCACGTGTCACTGTCCCCACTGCCACCACCACCGGTGTCACCAGTGCCACCAGTGTCACCGTCCCTACTGCCACCATCACCACCACCGCCACCACCAGTGCCACCAGTGCCACCGTCCCCACTGCCACCATCACCACCACCGCCACCACCAGTGCCACCAGTGCCACCAGTGTCACCGTCCCCCGTGGGGACTGCGCTGGCTCCACCGTGGGTGTCACTGGGGGGGGGACACGTCCTTGTTCCCCTCCCCCCCCGCAGGGTCCCACGGGTGGGGGAGGGGGGGCGATACGCGGACACGAGACCCCGCGCGCGCGCGCGCGCCCTCGCGCGGCGGCGGGGCGTGGCCACGTCTCCCCGGCAACACCGCCCCGCCCCCTTCCTCCGGACCCCGCCCCCTCCTCCTCCCCCCACCCCACCCCCCCCCCGGGGCCGGGGCGGGGCCGCGCGCGCCCGAGGTGAGAGCGGGGAGGGGAGGGGGCGGGGCCGGAGGGGGGCGCGCGGCGGGGGCGGAGCGTGCGCGCGCGCGGGGCGGCGGCGGCGGCGGCGGCGGCGGCGGCGGGAGCGGGAGCGGCGGGGGGTGAGTGTGCAACGGCCGGGGCGAGTGTGCAAAACCCGCCCCCCCCCCCGGCCCGGGGGGAGCGTGCAACGGCGGGAGAGAGTGTGCAAAGGCGGGAGCGAGCGTGCAAAAGCGGGAGCGAGCGTGCAACGGCGGGAGTGAGCGTGCAAAAGAGGGAGCGAGCGTGCAAAGGCGGGAGCGAGCGTGCAACGGCGGGAGCGAGGGTGCACAAGCGGGAGCGAGCTTGCACGCTTGCAAGGGTGAGGGGGAGCGTGCAAGGCTGGGGGGGTGAGTGTGCAAGGCTGGGGGGGTGACAGGGAGCGTGCAAGGCTCGGGGGTGAGCGTGCAAGGCGCTGGGGGTGAGGGGGAGCGTGCAAGGCTGGCGGTGAGTGTGCAAGGCTTCGGGGGTGCAGGGGAGCGTGCAAGGGGAGGGGAGGGGGAGCGTGCAAGGCTCAGGGGGAACAGTGTGCACAGCCGGGGGGTGAGTGTGCACGGTCCAGGTGTGACAGTGAGCGTGCCCTGCTGGGGACGAGCGTGCCCGGCTCCAGGCGTAAGCGTGCCCGGCTGGGAGTGAGCAGGAGCGTGCAGGGCTCGGGGGAGTGAGCGTGCAAGGCTGGAGCGTGCATGGCTTCCCAGGTGAGTGTGCATGGCTGGAGGAGGGAGGGTGCACAGCTCCAGGGGTGAGCGTGCCCAGCTCCGGGGCTGAGGGTGAGTGTGCAAGGCCGGGGCTGGGGGTGAGGGTGAGCGTGCACAGCTCCGGGGGTGAGTGTGGGCATGCATGGCCAGGGGTGAGCGTGCACGGCTCGGAGGGGGATTGTGCACAGCTCGGGGGTGACGGTGAGTGTGCAGGGCCTGGGGCAAGCGTGCACGGCTGTGAGTGTGAGTGTGCACAGCTCCAGGGGAGCGTGCACGGCTTGGTAGGGGGGAGACGATGGCTCAGGGGTGAGAGTGTGAGCGTGCACGGCCTGGGGTGAGTGTGCACGGCTCCTGGTGTGAGCGTGCACAGCCTGGAATGAGCGTGCACGGCCTGGGGTGAGCGTGCACGGCTCCCGGTGCAAGTGTGAGCGTGCACGGCCTGGAACGAGCGTGCACAGCCTGGGGTGAGCGTGCACGGCTCCCAGCGCCAGTGTGAGCGTGCACGGCCTGGAGTGAGTGTGCACGGCTCCTGGTGTGAGTGTGAGCGTGCACGGCCTGGAACGAGCGTGCATGGCCTGGGGTGAGCGTGCACGGCTCCCGGTGCGAGTGTGAGCATGCACAGCCTAGGGTGAGCGTGCACAGGTCCAGGTGTGATCATGCCCAGCCTGGGGTGAGTGTGCACAGGTCTAGGTGTGAGCGTGAGCGTGCATGGCCCAGGGTGAGCGTGCATGGCCCAGGGTGAGCGTGCGTGGCTGGGGTTGAGCGTGCGCTCCTCCGGGGCTGAGTGTGAGTGTGCCCTGCCTGGAGTGAGTGTGCCCAGCCAGGGCTGAGCGTGCCCTGCACCAGGGCTGAGCGTGAGCGTGCACGGCCCGGCATGAGCGTGCACGGCCACAGCTGAGCGTGCAAGGCCCGGACTGAGCGTGCAAAGCCTGGAGGAAGCAAGCGTGCATGGCTCCGGGGCTGAGAGTGAGCGTGCAAACCCAGGGCTGAGCGTGCAAACCCGGGGCTGAGCGTGCCCCCGACCCCGTGCTCACACCTACCTGAGCGTGTGTGCGCGTGTGTGCGCGCCCCCCCGCTCCCCCCCGCCAAATCCCGCCGCTCGTGCTCCCGACCCGCCGTGCGCGTGGCGGCACACGCGTGTGCGAGGCGTGCGGGGATGCTGCTGGGGGCCGGTTCCCCCCCCCCGGGTGCCCGTGGGCCTCGTGGGGGGCCCCCGGGGCGACTTTAGGGTCGGGGAGGCGCCATGTGGGGCCCCCCCCAACCGGGCCCCCCCTGGGCGTTTCGGGGCACCCTGGGGCCCCCCCCCGGCACCCGCCTCAGCCTGGAGGGCGGCAGCAGGACCGTGGCCGGTAGGAACCCGGGCTGGGGGGGTGGGGGGGTCTTGGGGGGGGGTCAGGGGTGAGGGGACCCCAAGATTGGAGGTAGAGGTGGGGGGGGGGCAGAGTTAAGGGTGTATTGGGGGGGGAAGAGTTTGGGGGGGTCTGGGGGGGGCAGAGTTAAGGGGACCCCAAGATTGGAGGGAGTTTGGGGGGGGTAGGGTTTGGGGGGGTCTTGGGGGGGGCAGAGTTAAGGGGACCCCAAGACTGAGGAGAGAGTTTAGGGGGGTCTTGGGGGGGGGGGCAGAGTTAAGGGTATATTTGGGGGGGGCAAAGTTAAGGGGATTTGGGGGGAGTCAGAGTTTGGGGTGGTCTTGGGGGGGCAGAATTAAGGGGACCCCATGACCAGGGGTTGAGTAAAGGGTATTTGGGGGATGGGGGGGGTGGAGTTTGGGGGGGTCAGAATTAGGGGGACCCCCAGGCCAGGGGCAGAGTTAAGGGGATTTGGGGGAGGGGAGAGTTTTGGGGGGGGGCAGTTCAGGGGATGTTGGGGGGGGAGGCAGAGTTTGGGGGACCCCAGGAGCACAGGGATGTCCCTTGGTTTTCGGGGGGGGGGGAAGCGGGGGGGTGACGTCGGGGACGGAGGGGAGGGACGGGGGGAGGGGCAGAGGGAGGGGGGAGGGGGGGAGGGGACCCCGAGGGCTGCTGGGAGGTGGGGGGGGAGGGAGGGAGGGAGGCCCTCAGGGCCCTCCCTGGCACTGGGGTGACCCTATGGCCCCCCCATACCCTTCCCAGGACGCCTGGGCCCCCCCCAAAATTCTCCCCAGACTCCTGAGTCCCCTCCCCCCGACCACCTGGGCCCCCCCAAATTCTCCCTGGATGCCTGGGTCCCCCCCCCCCCAGGCCACCTGGGTCCCCCCAAATTCTGCCTGGGTGCCCCCCCCCAGGGCTCCTGGGTCCCCCTAGGCCACCAGGGCCCCCCCAAATTCTCCCCAGACACCTTTGTTCCCCCCCCCCGGCCACCTGGGCCCCCCCAAATTCTCCCTGGACACCTGGGTCCCTGCTGCCATAACCCCACAGCCAGTGGAAGGGGGTGGGGTGGGGGGGATGTGGGGGTCCCCCCTGTCCCCCCCCCCGGTGTCCCGTTTCCCCCCCCCCCCTTTGTCCCCGCTGTCCCCTCAGGCTCCTGTCCCCCCCTCGTCCCCCGTCCCCCCCGTCCCCCCCAGATTACCACGGCGGCCGCTCCCGCAGGAAGAGCGTCCCCGGGGGGAAGCAGTACAGCATCAACATGGACGCCCCGCCTGCCCCCCCCTTCCGGCCCTCGGTGAGCACACGCCTGTCGCCACGGTTACCCTCATCCCGCACACGCCTGTCGTCCCGGTTACCGTCGTCCCGCACACGCCTGTCGTCACAGTTACGGTCGTCCCGTACGCGCCCGGCGTCGTGGTCGCTTTGCTCCCGGCCACGCGTGTTGGCGTGGTTGGGTTAGTCCCCGCGCATGCTTGTTGCCGTGGTTACCGTGGTCTCGCACACGCTTGTTGCCGTGGTTACGGTGGGACTGCGCCCGCTTCCCATCATTAGCCCCATCGTGCACATGCGTGTCGCCGTAGCTCCCCGCGCGTTGCCGTGGTTACGCCAGCCTGCACATGTATGTCGCCATGGTTACGCCATCCTGCACACGCGTGTTGCCGTGGTTACCCGATCCTGTACATGTATGTTGCCATGGTTACGCCATCCTGCACATGCGTGTTGCTGTGGTTACCCCATCCTGTACATGTATATTGCCATGGTTACCTCATCCTGCACATGCGTGTTGCTGTGGTTACCCCATCCTGTACATATATGTCACCGTGGTTACCCCATCCTGCACCACCAGTTGCCATGGTTACCCCATCCTGCACACGTATGTCGTCATGGTTACCCCGCTCCCACATCTCCATGGTTACCGCGGTCCTGCACACGCCTGTCCTCATGGTTGCACACACGTGTGTGACTGCGCTTAGCCTGGTCCTGCGTGTGTATGTTGCCATGGCGACCTTGGTCCTACACGTGTGTTGCCATGGTTACTCAGGCCCTGCCCATCCGCACGTCACCGTAGTTACCGTGGCCATGCACACGCCTGTTGCCGTGGTTACCGTCACACATGTCACTGTGGCTATCATGGTCCTGCATGCCCGTTGCCATGGTTACCCTGGCCCTGCACATGCCTGTTGCCGTGGTTACCGTGGTCCCGCCCGTGTGTCTTGCTGCAGTTACCCTGGTTCTGCACATCCTTGTTGCCATGGTTACCGTGGTCCTGCCCATCCCCGTTGCCATGGTTACCCTGGCCCTGCCCACCCGGTGACCCCGCTCCCATGTCATCGTGCTCCCCCCCCGCACACGCATGTTACCATGGTTACCCAGACCCACCCCCCCGCTCCTCCACACGCCTGTTGCCGTGGTAACCCCGGTCCTATGTTACCCATCGCCATGGTAACCCCGGTCCTATACTGCCCGTCGCCGTGGTAACCATGCTCCTATATTGCCTGTCGCCATGGTAACCGTAGTCCTATGCCGCCCGTTGCCATGGTAACTCCGGTCCTATACAACCCGTCACCACGGTAAAACCGGTCCTACACTACCCGTCACCACGGTAACCGTGGTCCTATGCTACCCATCGCCGTGGTAACCGTGGTCCTACGTTACCCATCGCCATGGTAACCCCGGTCCTACGCCACCCGTCGCCGTGGTAACCCCGGTCCTATGTTACCCGTCGCCACGGTAACCGTGGTCCTATGTTACCCGTCGCCACGGTAACCCCGCTCCCCTACAACCCATCACCGTGGCAACCCCGGTCCCATGCTGCCTGTCACTACGCTTACCCCATCCATCCCCATCGCTGCCCCCCTGCACCCCCAAACCCCCCGACCCCCCCAAACACCCCGGCCCCCCCCGGCCCCCCCCGGCCCCCCCTCAGCCGCCTGTACCCCAGCAAGGCTTCCTGAGCCGCCGCCTGAAGAGCTCCATCAAGCGCACCAAGAGCCAGCCCAAGCTCGACCGCACCAGCAGCTTCCGGCAGATCCTGCCCCGCTTCCGCAGCGCCGACCACGACAGGTGGGGGACAACGCGGGGACGCTTCGGGGACACCTCCGGGACACCTCGGGGACGCCTCGGGGACACGAGCGCTGGGAATGGCGGGGGGAGAGCCAGGAGGATGCGGGGATGGGCTGGGGGTGGGGGGAGGTTGGGGGTTGAGGGGGGTGACGTGGGGACAGTCCTGCTCAGGTGGCACCGGGATGGACGTGGGGACGGTCCTGGTCTCTAGGTATCCGCAAGTTGGGGACAGGGACGGTCCTGCTGCCCAGGTGACACCAGGGTGGACGTGGGAACAGTCCTGATCTCTGGGTGTCCCCAGGTTGGGGATGGGGACGGTCCTGCTGCTCAGGTGACACCAGGGTGGACGTAGGAACAGTCCTGGTCTCTGGGTGTCCCCAAGTTGGGGATGGGGACAGTCCTGATGCCCAGGTGGCACCAGGATGGACATGGGGACAGTCCTGCTCAGGTGGCACCAGGATGGACGTGGGGACGGTCCTGGTCTCTAGGTGTCCCCAAGTTGGGGACAGGGACAGTCCTGCTGCCCAGGTGACACCAGGGTGGATGTGGGAACAGTCCTGATCTCTGGGTGTCCCCAAGTTGGGGATGGGGATGGTCCTGCTGCTCAGGTGACACCAGGGTGGACGTGGGAACAGTCCTGGTCTCTGGGTGTCCCCAAGTTGGGGATGGGGACAGTCCTGATGCCCAGGTGGCACCAGGATGGACGTGGGAACAGTCCTGATCTCTGGGTGTCCCCAAGTTGGGGATGGGGACAGTCCTGATGCCCAGGTGGCACCAGGATGGACGTGGGAACAGTCCTGATCTCTGGGTGTCCCCAAGTTGGGGATGGGGACAGTCCTGATGCCCAGGTGGCACCAGGATGGACGTGGGAACAGTCCTGATCTCTGGGTGTCCCCAGGCTGGGGATGGGGACAGTCCTGATGCCCAGGTGGCACCAGGATGGACGTGGGAACAGTCCTGATCTCTGGGTGTCCCCAAGTTGGGGATGGGGACAGTCCTGATGCCCAGGTGGCACCAGGATGGACGTGGGGATGGTCCTGGTCTCTAGGTGTCCCCAAGTTGGGGATGGGGACAGTCCTGATGCCCAGGTGGCACCAGGATGGACGTGGGAACAGTCCTGATCTCTGGGTGTCCCCAAGTTGGGGATGGGGACAGTCCTGATGCCCAGGTGGCACCAGGATGGACGTGGGAACAGTCCTGATCTCTGGGTGTCCCCAAGTTGGGGATGGGGACAGTCCTGATGCCCAGGTGGCACCAGGATGGACGTGGGAACAGTCCTGATCTCTGGGTGTCCCCAAGTTGGGGATGGGGACAGTCCTGATGCCCAGGTGGCACCAGGATGGACGTGGGAACAGTCCTGATCTCTGGGTGTCCCCAAGTTGGGGATGGGGACAGTCCTGATGCCCAGGTGGCACCAGGATGGACGTGGGAACAGTCCTGATCTCTGGGTGTCCCCAGGCTGGGGATGGGGACAGTCCTGATGCCCAGGTGGCACCAGGATGGACGTGGGAACAGTCCTGATCTCTGGGTGTCCCCAAGTTGGGGATGGGGACAGTCCTGATGCCCAGGTGGCACCAGGATGGACGTGGGGATGGTCCTGGTCTCTAGGTGTCCCCAAGTTGGGGACAGGGACAGTCCTGCTGCCCAGGTGACACCAGGGTGGACGTGGGACAGTCTTGGTCTCTGGATGTCCCCAGGCTGGGGCTGGGGACAGTCCTGCTCTCCCGTGTCCCCAGGCTGGGCACAGGGACGTCCCCGTTCCCTGAATGCCCCCAGGTTCAGTGTGGGGGTGGCCGGTCCAGGTGTCCTCCAGCCCGACACAGGGACAATCCCCCATGTGGGGCAGGACCCCAATGTCCCCGTGTGGGGCAGGTCCCCAGTGTCCTCACTGTCACTGTGTGGGGCAGGTCCCCAATGTGTCCTTGTCCCCATGTGGGACAGGTCCCCACTGTCCCCAATGTCCTGTGGGCCAGGTCCCCCATGTCCTTGTCCTCATATGGGGCAGGTCTATGCTGTCCCCATCCCCATGTGTGGCAGGTCCCCAGTGTCCCCAATGTCCCCATGTGGGCCAGGTCCCCAGCGTCCCCAGTGTCACCGTATGGGGCTGGTCCCCAGTGTCTCCATGTGTGGCAGGTCCCCAATGTCCCCACTGTCACCATATGGGGCAGGTCCCCAATGTCCTTGTCCCCATGTGTGGCAGGTCCCCAGTGTCTCCATGTGGGGCAGGTCCCCAATGTCCCCAGTGTCCCCATGTGGGGGAGGTCCCCAATGTCCTTGTCCCCATGTGTGGCAGGTCCCCAGTGTCTCCATGTGGGGCAGGTCCCCAAAGTCCTTGTCCCCATGTGTGGCAGGTCCCCAGTGTCACCGTATGGGGCTGGTCCCCCCTGTCCCCATGTGTGGCAGGTCCCCAGTGTCACCGTATGGGGCTGGTCCCCCCCGTCCCCATGTGTGGCAGGTCCCCAGTGTCACCGTATGGGGCTGGTCCCCCCCGTCCCCATGTGGGGCAGGTCTCCCCCACCCTCTGCAAAGCGGGTTCTTGCCGTGTCATCGTCCCCCGCCTTGGGGACACGTTGGGGACCGGGTGGCCGGGCAGGTGGCGGGCGGCGCCGGCGCCGTTTATAGCCGGAGCCGGTGGGTGGGAGCTGGGCGCAGGATCCGGCCTGGCACCCGGCCCGGCGTCACCGTCACCGGAGCTGCGGATGGGGTACGGTCCCTTGTCCCAGGGAGGTGGTGGTGGCGGGGGGGTTGTCCCATGTCCCTGGTGTCCCCAGGGATGTCCCTTGTCCCTGGGGAGATGGTCCCCAGGGATGGGGTCTCCTGTCCCCAGGGGGGTGTCCCTTGTCCCCAGGGTGGCCGCTTGTCCCCAAGAATGTCCCTTTTCTCCAGGACATTGTCCCCAGGGATGGGGTCTCCTGTCCTCAGGGGGGTCCCTTGTCCCCAGGGATGTCCCTTGTCCCTGGGGAGATGGTCCCCAGGCATGGGGTCTCCTGTCCCCAGGGGGGTGTCCCTTGTCCCCAGGGTGGCCGCTTGTCCCCAAGAATGACCCTTTTCTCCAGGACCTGGTCCCCAGGGGATGGGGTCTCCTGTCCCCTGGGGATGTCCCTAAGGATGTCTCTGGTCCCTGGGGGGGGGTTCCTTGTCCCCTGGGATGTCCCATGTCCCCAGGGAGATGGTCCCTGGTTGCAGGGGTTTTCTGTCCCCTTGTCCCCAAGGGAGTCCCATGTCCCTTTCCCTGGGTTCTCACTGCTCTGGGGGTCCCTTGTCCCCTTAATCCTTGGTGGTCCCCAAGGGGGGGGTGTGTGTCCCTCATCCCCTGTTCCCAAGGAGTGTCCCTGCGGTGTCCCCTGTCCCCAGCAGCATCCCTTGTCCCCTTCCCACGATGGGTCCCTTGGAGGGGGATGTCCCTTGTCCCCTGTCCCTTGGGATGTCCCCCGGAGGATGTCCCTTGTCCCCCACCTAAGGGGGATGCCCTGGGGGGGGGATGTCCCTTGGGATGTCCCCTGGGAAGATGTCCCTTGTTCCCAGGGGGATGCCCTGGGGGGGGACGACCCTTGTCCCTTGGGATGTCCCCTGGGGGGGGTGTCCCTTGTCCCTACGGGAAAAGGGGGGGGGTGCCTGCTCACCAAGGTATTTTTAGCCGTGCCACCCCCGCCACGCTGGGTGCCGGTGACACAACGACGGTGACGGCAGCTGGGAGCGGTGGCCGTGGGGACAGGGACGGGGACGTGGCGGGGCCGCTGCTTACGCAGCCCCGGGGCTAAATATAGTGCCCGGGGGTGGCTCACCTGCACCGGCTGCTGAGTGCGAGGGGGGGGCCGGATGCCTGGGTCCCCCTGTTTTGGGGGGGCTGGATGCCTGGGTTCCCTCTGGCTGGGGGGCCCAGATGCCTACAACCCCTGTTTTGAGGGGGCTGGACACCTGGGTCCCCTGTTTTGGGGGTCTGGATGCCTGGGTCCCCCTGTTTTGGGGGGGCTGGACACCTGGGTCCCCCTGTTTTGGGGGGGCTGGATCCCTGGGACCCCTGCTTTGGGGGAGCTGGATGCCTGGGTCCCCCTGTTTTGGGGGGGCTGGATGCCTGGGTCCCTTCTGTCTGGGGGTCCCAGATGCGTGGGACCCCTGTTTGGGGGGGGGGGCGGATGCCTGGGACCCCTGTTTTTGGAGTCCAGACACCTGGGTCCCCCTGTTTTGGGGGGGGCCGGACGCCTGGGTCCCTTTTGGCTGGGGGGGGTGTCCGAATATCTGGGTCCCCTCTGGCTTTGGGATGGGGGTGGAGCGCTCTCCGGACGCCTGGGTCCCCTGTGGAGGTGACGTTGGGGGTTGGGGTGTGGGGGTCGCTCCCGTGTGTGTCCCCCCCGTGTCCCATCCCATGTCTCCCCCCGCCCCCGCCCTGACTCTGTCTCTCTCTGTCCGTCCCGGCGCCGTGGACGTGTCCCCAGGTCCCGCGCGGATGCCCCAGGTACCCCCCCCCGCCACCGCCACCGTCACCCCCCGCTCGCATGCCACCACCACCACCACCACCCCCCTGGGCACCTCCCCCATCCCCCTCCTTACCCTGCCAACCCCCCCCCGAGCGTCCCCCCCCGTGTCCCCACAGGGCCCGGCTGATGCAGAGCTTCAAGGAGTCACACTCCCATGAGTCCTTGCTGAGCCCCAGCAGCGCGGCCGAAGCGCTGGAGCTCAACCTGGATGAGGACTCCATCATCAAGGCGGTCCACAGCAGCATCTTGGGCCAGGAGTTTTGCTTCGAGGTACGGTCCGGCCCTTCTCATCACCCTCCTGGGCCATCACCGTGGCATCTGGTCACTCGTTGGCCATCACCCGCAGGTGACCACGGCCTCGGGGACTAAGTGCTTTGCCTGCCGTTCGGCCGCTGAGAGGGACAAGTGGATTGAGAACCTGCAAAGGGCGGTGAAGCCCAACAAGGTGAGGGTGTCATCGCCGCGGGGGCGGTCAACTGGTAGGGATGGGGCTGGTCAAGTAGTGAGGATGAGGATGGTCAACTGGTGGGGATGAGGATGGTCAGCTGGTAGGTATGGGGCTGGTCAACTGGTAGGGATGGTCAACTGGTGGGGATGAGGATAGTTAACTGGTATGGATGGGGATGGTCAACTGGTGGGGATGGTCAACTGGTATGGATGAAGATGGTCAACTGGTATGAATGGGGATGGTCAACTGGTGGGGATGGGGATGGTCAGCTGGTAGGGGTGTTGATGGTCAACTAGGGGGCTTGAGGGTGGTCAACTGGTATGGATGAAGATGGTCAACTGGTATGGATGAGGATGGTCAGCTGGTAGAGATGGTCAGCTGGTGGGGATGTTGATGGTCAACTAGTGGGGATGAGGATGATCAGCTGGTAGGAACGGGGATGGTCAGCTGGTAGGGATGTTGATGGTCAACTAGTGGGGATGAGGGTGGTCAACTGGTATGGATGGGGATGGTCAACTGGTATGGCTGGGGATGGTCAGCTGGTAGGGATGGGGATGGTCAGCTGGTGGGTATGGGGGTGGTTAACTGGTAGGGATGGAGCTCGTCAACAGGTGAGGATGGTCAGCTGGTGGGGATGGAGATGGTCAACTGGTGGGGATGGTCAACTGGTATGGGTGGAGATGGTCAAGTGATAGGAATGGGGATGGTTAACTGGTGGAGGTGGGGATGCGGATAGTCAGCTGGTGTGGATGGTCAGCTGGTATGAATGGGGATGGCCAACTGGTGGAGAAGGACATGGTCAACTGGTAGAGGTGGTCAACTAGTGGGGATGGTCAGCTGATGTGGAAGGGGATGGTCAGCTGGTGGGGATGGAGATGCTCTGCTGGTGGGGATTGGGATGGTTAACGGGTGGGGATGGAGACTGTCAGCTGGTAGAGATGGGGTTGGTCAGCTGGTGAAGATGGTCAGCTGGTGGGGATGGGATGCTCAATGGTTGGGAATGGGATGGTCAGCTGGTGGGGATGGAGGTGGTCGCTGGTGGTGATGTCCCCAGGGGTCACCCTGGCCCTTGGGGTCACCGTGCCCTGGGGTCACTGGTCCTGGTGGCCACTCTCTGCTGGAGTTTTCCCCCGGTGTCACCCCTGCCCCAGGGTCACTGTCCCCATCTGCCCCCACCCCCAGCTCTCCTTGCCCCTGTCTCTCCCACCGCCCTGGGCTTGCCCACGCTCCACGTCCCACACCCAGATGTCCTCACCCCCAGCTGTCCACACGTCCCCTGCTGACCTCCCTCCCTCCCACCCCTCCCCAGGACAACAGCCGGCGGGTGGACAATGTCCTGAAGCTGTGGGTGATCGAGGCACGAGACCTTCCCCCCAAGAAACGCTACTACTGCGAGCTGTGCCTGGATGACATGCTCTACGCCCGCACCACCAGCAAGGCGCGCACCGACAACGTCTTCTGGGGAGAACATTTTGAGTTCAACAACCTGCCGGCCGTCCGCACCATCCGCCTCCACCTCTACAAGGACACCGACAAGAAACGCAAGAAGGACAAGAGTAACTACGTAGGGATGGTGAGCATCCCCATCGCCAGCGTCACCGGTCGGCACTTCGCCGAGCAGTGGTACCCGCTCAGCCAACCCAGCGGCAGCAAGAGCAAGGCGGGTTGCCCGGCTCTCCGCGTCAAGAGCCGCTTCCAGACCATGAGCATCCTCCCCATGGAGCTCTACAAGGAGTTCGCCGAGTACGTCACCAACAATTACCGGATGCTTTGCGCCGTCTTGGAGCCCGTGCTCAGCGTCAAGAGCAAGGAGGAGGTGGCCTGCGCGTTGGTGCACATCTTGCAGAGCACCGGCAAGGCTAAGGTGGGGGGGCTGGGGGGGTGGGGAGGGGTGGGGAGGGAGGGGGTGGAGGTGGGGTGGAGGATTGAGGATGGAGGGATGGATGGAAGGAAGATGGATGGTTGATGGATGGATGGAGGACAGATGGAGGATGGATGGATGGATGGAGGACAGATGGAGGATGGATGGATGGATGGAGAATGGATGGAGGACAGATGGAGGATGGATGGATGGATGGAGGATGGATGGGTGGATGGAGAACGGATGGAGGACAGATGGAGGATGGATGGATGGATGGAGGATGGATGGGTGGATGGAGAATGGATGCAGCAAGATGGACAGACAGTTGGGAGTCAGGTAGAGGATGGATAGTGGTTGGATAGACGAGAGACACATGGAGGAGGGATGGAGAAGGATGGACAGAAAAGGATGGACAGAGACATGGGGGATGGATGGAGGATGGAGAGAGGACAGATAGAGCAGGGATGGAGGATGGATAGAGAACAGATGGAGGATGGATGGAGGGATGGATGGAGGGATGGACAGATGGAGGAGGATGGACAGCCACAAGGGAGATGGAGGGTTGGATGGAGGATTGAGGATGGATGGAGGACGGATGGAGGACACATGGAGAATGGATGGATGGAGGATGGTTGGAAGAGAATGGACAGACTGATGAGGGATGGATGGAAGATGGATGGAGAAGGGATAGAGGGCAGATGGAGGTTGGATGAAGGACAGACATGGAGGGTGGCTGGAGGGATGGAGGAAGGAGGAAGGATGGATGGAGGACAGATGGAGGACAGATGGATGATGGATAGGAGGACAGATGGGTGGATGGATGGAGGACGGACAGATGGATGGATAGATGGATGGACAGAAGATGGAGGCAGGACACGAGGGTGGGCAGGGCCAGCCTGGCCAGGCTGCCAGGGCGTAGGCAGGCATTGGGCTGCCCTGACGGCCGTGGGCAGGACTTCCTGTCGGACATGGCCATGACGGAGGTGGATCGCTTCATGGACCGGGAGCACCTGATCTTCCGGGAAAACACCCTCGCCACGAAAGCCATAGAGGAGTACCTGAAACTCATCGGCCAGAAATACCTCAAGGATGCCATTGGTGAGCTCCACCGGCACTGGGGGGTCCCTGTCATGGCCAAGGGTGCCCGTCATGGCCAAGGGTGCCCATCATGGCCAGGGCCCCATCGGCATGGCTGTGAGATGGTGGGTGGTCCCCACACATGGGTCATGTCCCCATTGGCATGGCCATGGGATGGTTGGGTGGTCTCTTCTCACTGCCATGTCCCCGTTAGGGTACAATTGGGTGGTCCCCAGTCCCTGGTCGTAGCCAGGTCCTCATGGGCACGGCCATGGGATGGTTGGGTGATCCGTTCTCATTGCCCTGTCCCCTTTGGCATGACTGTGGGATGGTGGGTGGTCCATCCTCATGGCTGTATCCCCACTGGCATAGCCATGGGATGTT
The DNA here is from genome assembly GCA_037953605.1 of Necrosyrtes monachus. Classification (NCBI taxonomy): domain Eukaryota; kingdom Metazoa; phylum Chordata; class Aves; order Accipitriformes; family Accipitridae; genus Necrosyrtes; species Necrosyrtes monachus. The sequence continues at coordinate 350,839 of JAZGTQ010000603.1, read as the reverse complement.
GGGTGGTCCCTTCTCATGGCCATGGGACAGTTAGGTGGTCCCCTCTCATGGCTCTGTCCCCATTGCTATGGTCATGAGATGGTTGGGTGGTCCCTTCTTATGATCATGTCCCTGTTGGTGTGGCCAGGGGATGGTTGGGTGGTTCCTTATGGCCATGTCTCCATTAAGGTGGTCTGGCCATGGGATGATTGGGTGGTCCCCAGCCCCTGTTCACTTCCAGGTCCCTATTGGCATGGTCATGAGATGGTTGGGTGGTCCCTTCTCATGGCCATAGCCCCATCGGGCTGGCTTGGCTGTGGGACGGTGGGGTGGTCCCCGATCCCCTCTGATGTCCCTGTCCCCACCCAGGCGAGTTCATCCGGGCGCTGTACGAGTCGGAGGAGAACTGTGAGGTCGACCCCATGAAGTGCTCGGCCTCCACCTTGGCTGACCACCAGGCCAACCTCCGCATGTGCTGCGAGCTCGCCCTCTGCAAGGTGGTCAACTCGCACTGGTGAGTCCTTGGGACTGGGGACATCCCCCGGCGTCCTCACCACCGGTCCCTGACCGTGTCCCCCCCGTCACGCAGCGTGTTCCCACGGGAGCTGAAGGAGGTCTTCGCCTCGTGGCGGCTGCGATGCGCTGAGCGGGGCCGCGAGGACATCGCCGACCGGTTGATCAGCGCCTCGCTCTTCCTGCGGTTCCTCTGCCCCGCCGTGATGTCCCCCAGCCTCTTCGGCCTCATGCAGGAGTACCCCGACGAGCAGACTGCCCGCACCCTCACCCTCATCGCCAAGGTCATCCAGAACCTGGCCAACTTCACCAAGTGAGCGCCCAACGTGAAGGAGGGAGGGATGGTGGTGGATGACGGTGGTCAGGTGGAGGGAGGAGGATGGTGGGGGACACAGGTGGGTGAGGAGAAGAATGGAGGCATGGTGGAGGGAAGGTGGATCCGTAGGTCTGCGGGTGGATGGACGGGCGGATTCATGGGTGGATGGAGAGTAGATGGATGGGTGAGTTGATGGATGGACAGAAGATGGATAGATGGATAGAAGGTGGATGGATGAGCTGATGGATGGATGGATGGATGGAAGATAGCTGGATGAGTGGATGGATGGGCAGACATTGGAGGGATGAGCTGATGGGGATGGACAGAAGAAGGATAGATAGAAAATGATTGGCTGAGTTGGTGGGTGAATGGATGAATTGATGAATAGATGCGTAGAGAAGATGAACAGATGAACAGAAGATGGATGATTTGATGGAGGATGAGTGGGAAATGAGTGAGTGGATGGGTGGGTGAGGTGGTGGATGGAGGGAAGATGGAGGAATAGAAGATGGCTAGATGCATGGAAGGTGGGGGGATGAGTTGATGGGTGTAAGACGGATGGATGAGTTGGATGGACAGAATATCGACAGATGAGTTGGATGGATGAATTTCGTGGCCAGAAGGATGAATAGATGGATTTATGGATGGATGGAAGATAGATGGATGGAAGGAAGGAAGATGGATAGATGAGTTGGTAGATGGATGAGTTGGGCAGAAGGATGGATGGATGGAAGGAAGATGGATGGATGAGTTGGTGAATAGATGGATGGAGAACAAATGGACAGCAGAGCTGGATGAATGCCAGATGTGGCTTTATGAAGGGATGCCTGGAAGCCGAAGGGACAGAATGGACAGAGGGTGGGCAAGGCCAGTGGTGGGGGACAACAGCCATGGGGGGGGCCAGCGCAGACCCTGCTGAGTGCCTGCCCACAGGTTTGGCAGCAAGGAGGAGTACATGGCCTTCATGAATGAGTTCCTGGAGCTGGAGTGGACCAGCATGCAGCAGTTCCTCTACGAGATCTCCAACCTGGACACCCTCACCAACAGCACCAGCTTCGAGGGCTACATCGACCTGGGCCGCGAGCTCTCCACCCTGCACGCTCTCCTCTGGGAGGTCATGTCCCAGCTCAGCAAGGTACCCCAGTCACCCTGGACCCCCGTGGTAGGGGGGTGTCACCTGGACATGTGTGTCCTCTTCTGGGGGGCGATCAGAGGCCTGGATGCCTAGGTTCTCCCCAGGGGAGATTTTGGCATCCTGGACATCTGGGTGGCCCTGGAGGGGCATTTGGGGGTACCATCCACCTCTGCCCCCTAAGGGGAGGTCATTGGGGTCCTATCCACCCATGACCCACCAGGTGACATCACTGGGGTCCCAGCTCCCCGTGTCCCACCAGGGGAGGTCACTGGGGTTCCAGCCCCCCATGTCCCACCAGGGGAGGTCGTTGGGGTGCCATCCACTTGTGCCCACCCAGAGGTGGTCATTGGGGTCCCATCCACCCATGTCCCCCATGGCCATTGGGGTCCCAGCCCCACATACACCCCCAGGGGAGGTTATTGGGGTGCTGGGGTGGGGGGGTGGGGATGCGTGGCTGACCTGCCCCCCCAGGAGGCCCTGCTGAAGCTGGGCCCGCTGCCCCGGCTGCTGACGGACATCAGCGTGGCCCTGCGCAACCCCCACCTGCAGCGGCAGCCGAGCCAGGGGGAGCGGCTGCCCCCCAAGGGGCTGGTGCTGCGGGGGCCCTCGGCCGACCTCCAGCCCTACCTCGTCCGCGACCTCAACAGGTGAAGACTCCCCAAGAACTCCCTTGTGTCCCCTCCACATCCCCATGGTGCCCCCACAACCCCGGGATACCTCCACATGCCACCCCATGTCCCCCCCACTGTGTCCCCCAATGTCCCTGTGGTGTCCACCCATGTCACCCCGGTGGCCCTCAGTCTCACTTGGGGTGTCTCCCCCCACCGTGGGTCCCCGTGGTCACCCGCTCTCTGCCCCCGCAGCTCTGTTGACCTCCAGTCCTACATGGTGCGGGGCCTCAACAGGTAGGTGATGGGGATGGAATGGGGACAGGGATGCGGATGGGATGGGGACAATGATGGGATGCGGATGGGGATGAGGTGGGGATGGGATGGTGATGGAGATGGGGATGGAGATTGAGATGATGGAGATGGAGATAGGGATCGAGATGGGGATGGAGATGGAGATGGGGATGGGATGGGGATGAAATGAGGTTGGGGATGGAGATGGGACTGGGATGGAGACCTCTGTCCGGCCCCACCTCACCGGAGGTCCTGGCCCCACCTTAACCCTCATCCCCCCCAGCTCCATGGAGGTGCCCCGCCTGCCCTCCCCGCCGCAGGAGAAGGGGCCGCAGGAGGTGCTGGTCCTGAGCCGCCCCCCCCTGGCCCGCTCCTCCCCCGCCTACTGCACCAGCAGCTCCGACCTGACGGAGCCCGAGGGGGGCCGGGGGGCTCTGGGGGTGGGCAAGAGCGTCTCCATGCTGGACCTTCAAGACGGCCGCGTTGACAGCGTCCCTAGTTTGCCCGCCGAGCTGCTCGCCGCCGGTGGTCCAGCCCCAGGGGGGGCCGGAGGGGGCCTGCGTCCCGGCCGCCTCTCACAGGGCAGCGCCTCCAGCCTGGCCCCCCCTCGCCTGGGGGTACCCGAGCCGGGGGGGCCGCAGTTGCGGGTCCCCCTCTCCTTCCAGAACCCCCTTTTTCATTTGGCGGCCGACGGACCCTTGCGAGGACCCGAGCCGGGGGGTGAGGGGTCCTTCGCCCCCCCCCTGCACGGGTACAGCAAGAGCGAGGAGCTGGCGGCTCCCCCCCCCAAGCACATCACCCACAGCCACAGCTACAGCGACGAGTTCGCCCGGCCGGGGGGGGACTTCGGCCGGCGGCAGCTCTCCCTGCAGGACAGCCTGGCCCCCCCCCAGATCACCATCGGGGCCCCCCCGCCCCCCACCCCTCGGGGGGCTCGGGCGGGGAAAGGTGGGGGGCCGGGGCCGGCAGCCCTGGGGGTGCCCCCCAAACCGCGGCCAGCCAGTGGGAACCTGCTGGCGTCGCCCGAACCGGCTTACGGACCCCCCCGCTCCCGGCAGCCCTCCCTGGCCAAGGAGGCGTCGGTGGCTGGGATGAAGCCGCCGGTCACCAAGCAGGTGGGGGGACACATGGGGGGACGTGGGGACGTGGTGGGGATGGGGGACATGGTAGGGCTGGAGGGCATGGGGACATGGTGGGCATGGGGGACACGGGGGCTGTGGGGGACATGGAGGATATGAGGGACATGGGGATAGGGTAGGGATGGGGACATAGTGGGAACATGAGGGCTATGGGAAGCATGAAGGATATGCGGGACACGGGGACTTGGTGGGGACGTGGAGGGACATGGGGATATAGGGGACATGGTGGGAAGATGAGGGCTGTGGGAAACATGGAGGATACGGGGGACATGAGGGACGTGGGGGATGTAGGGGAACCTGGGGACGTGGAGATATGGGGAACATGAGGGATGTGGGGGATATGGGGTGACATGGTGGGGATGGGGACACAGAGGGACATGGGTGACATGGCGCATGGTGGGGATGGAGGGACATGGATGGACATGAGGGACTTTGTGGGGACATGGTGGGACATGCAGGACACGGGGACATGTTGACCTCCAGTCCTACATGGTGCGGGGCCTCAACAGGTGGGTGATGGGGACAAAATGGGGACATGGATGCAGACAGGATGGGGACAATGATGGGATGCGGATGGGGATGAGGTGGGGATGGGATGGGGATGAGGATGGCGATGGGTGGACATGGTAAGGCTGTGGGGGGACATGGGAGACGTGGGGACACAGGACACGGCGGGGACAGGGAGGGCTGCTGCGGGGACACGTCATGGGGACGAGAAGGACCAAGCCCGTCCTTGTGCCCCCACCACGTCCCCCCAGGCCTCGCAGACGCCGTCGACGCTGAACCCGGTGATGCCGGCGGCGGAGCGCACGGTGGCCTGGGTGTCCAACATGCCGCACCTCTCGGCCGACATCGAGAGCTCCCACATCGAGCGCGAGGAGTACAAGCTCAAGGAGTACTCCAAGTCCATGGACGAGAGCCGGCTGGACCGGGTAGGGACCATCGACGGACCCAGGTGTCCGGAGCTGCGGGGGGGGGCAGGGGTCCTGGGAACCCAGGTGTCCGGGCCCCAGGTGATGACCCTCATGGACCCAGGTGTCCAGGTCCCAGGAGATGACCCTGATGGACCCAGTTGTCCAGGTGCCAGGAAATGACCCTGATGGACCCAAGTGTTGAGGTCCTAGGAAGTGACCCTGATGGACCCAGGTGTCCAGGTCCCAGGAGATGACCCTGATGGACCCAGTTGTCCGGGTCCCCAGGAGATGACCCTGACAGACCCAGACGTCCAGGCATCACTTGTGGTGGAAACCAAGGTGTCTGGGCATCACTTCAGGGGGGACCCAGGTGTCCGGCTGCCACCATGCTGGAAACCAAGGTGTCCAGGTGTCACCACAGGTGGTCTCAGGTGTTTGGGTGTCATCTTGGTGGAGACCTAGTTGTTTGGATGTCACCATGGTGGGGACCCAGGTGTCCAGGTTCACCACAGGTGGTCCCAGGTGTTTGGGTGACATCTTGGTAGAGACCTAGGTGTTTGGATGTCACCATGGTGGGGACCCAGGTGTCACCACAGGTGGTCCCAGGTGTCTGGGTGTCACCATGGTGGGGACCTAGGTGTCCAGGTGTCACCACAGGTTGTCCCAGGTGTTTGGGTGTCATCTTGGTGGGGACCTAGATATTTGTTCATGACCATGGGGACCTAGGTGTTTGGCCATCACCGTTGGGGGTCCTAGGTGTCTGCGTGTCACAGTGGTGGGGACCCAGGTGTTCAGGTGTCACCACTGGGGGGGAACCCAGGCGTCCGGTCGTGGTGGGGTTGGGGAGATGCCACCAGCGCCCTGCAGTGTGGGCTGTGGCAGGTGAAGGAGTACGAGGAGGAGATCCACTCGCTGAAAGAGCGGCTGCACATGTCCAACCGCAAGCTGGAGGAGTACGAGCGGCGCCTGGTGTCGCAGGAGGAGCAGACGAGCCGCATCCTGCTGCAGTACCAGCACCGCCTGGAGCAGAGCGAGAAGCGCCTGCGGCAGCAGCAGGCGGAGAAGGACTCCCAGATCAAGAGCATCATCGGCAGGTGAGGGAGGGACCCGGCCCCGGGGACAGCGAGGGGACACCGGGGACACTGGGGGGGTTGGGGAGGGAGAGGGGGGTGAGGGGAGGTCTGGTGGGACTTGGGGTTTGGGGGGCATGGAGGGGTGTGGGGGCAGGGTGGGATGTGAGGGACATGGGGACACAGAGGGACATGAGGGATGTAGTGGAACATAGATGACATGGGGACACAGAGGGACTTGAGGGACACAGAAGGACATGAGGGACAGTGGGACATGGATGACATGGGGCCACAGAGGCACATGAGGGATGTAGTGGAACATAGATGACATGGGGACACAGAGGGACTTGGGGACACAGAGGGACATGAGGGACAGTGGGACATAGATGACATGGGGACACAGAGGGACTTGAGGGACACAGAAGGACATGAGGGACAGTGGGACATGGGTGACATGGGGACACAGATGACATGGGGCCACAGAGGCACATGAGGGATGTAGTGGAACACAGATGACATGGGGACACAGAGGGACATGAGGGATGTAGTGGAACACAGATGACATGGGGACACAGAGGGACTTGGGGACACAGAGGGACATGAGGGACAGTGGGACATGGATGACATGGGGACACAGAGGGACTTGGGGACACAGAAGGCCATGAGGAACAGTGGAACATGGATGACATGGGGACACAGAGGGCCATGAGGGACATAGTGGAACATAGATGACATGGGGACACAGAGGGACATGAGAGTCAGAAGAACGTGAAGGACATGGGGACATGGGGACACAGAAGGACTTGGAGGCAATAGATAGACATAAAGGATCTGGGGGTGGAGGGGGACATAGAAGGACATGGGGACACAGAGGGACATGGGGGACATAGAAGGACATGGGATTATAGGTACACGGGGGGACATAGAGGGACACGGAGATTACAGGGACATGGGGAACATGAGGGAGATAGAGGGACATGGAAGATATGGGGACATGGGTGACAGAGGGAGACGGGGGACATGGGGACACAGAGGGACATGGTGACCCAAAGGGACATGGGGGATACCTGGACATAGCAGGACATGGGGGTGTCCCCTCCTGTCCCTGCATGTCCCTGGGATGGTGGCAATATGACCCCCAGTGCAGCCTGTCCCTGCCACATCCCTCAGGTGTCCCTGTTGGGTGGCAGCCTGTCCCCACCATGTCCCCATGTGTCCCCAGGGTGTCCCTGGGGGGTGGCAGCCTGTCCCTGGTGGGGTCCCTGGGGGTGGTAGTGTGACCCTGGGGTGTCCCTGCTATGGCACTGGGGTGTCCCCACATGTCCTTGGGGTGAGTGGCAGTGGGTGCCTGGGTGGGTGTCCCCATCCCCATGCTGTCCCTCAGGTCATAGCGTGTCCCCAGGGGGGTGTCCCTGTGACCAGGGAGTGTCCCCAGGGTGCCCCTGAGGGTGTCCCTTGGTGTCCTTGGGGGTGGCAGCATGTTCCCAGGGGATGTCCAGGGGTTGTCCCATGTCCCTGTGTGTCCCTGGGCCATGTCCCTATGTGTCCCTGGGGTTGGCAGCACATCTCGGGGGGGGGGGGGGGCGTCCCTGGGGTGTCCCCATGACGCAGGGTGTACCTGGGGTGTCTCTGGGGGTGTCCCCATGTCCTTGGGGTGTCCCTGGGGGTGTCCCCGTGACCTGGGGTGTCTCTGGGGGTGTCCCCATGTCCTTGGGGTGTCCCTGGGGGTGTCCCCGTGACCTGGGGTGTCTCTGGGGGTGTCCCCATGTCCTTGGGGTGTCCCTAGGGTGTCCCTGGGGTGTCCCCATGACCTGGGGTGTCCCTGGGGTGTCCCTGGGGGTGTCCCCATGACCTGGGGTGTCCCTGGGATTGTCCCCATGTCCTTGGGATGTCCCTAGGGTGTCCCTGGGGGTGTCCCCATGACCTGGGGTGTCCCTGGGATTGTCCCCATGTCCTTGGGGTATCCCTGGGGGTGTCCCCATGACCTGGGGTGTCCCTGGGATTGTCCCCATGTCCTTGGGATGTCCCTAGGGTGTCCCTGGGGGTGTCCCCATGACCTGGGGTGTCCCTGGGATTGTCCCCATGTCCTTGGGGTGTCCCTGGGGGTGTCCCCATGACCTGGGGTGTCCCTGGGATTGTCCCCATGTCCTTGGGGTGTCCCTGGGGGTGTCCCCATGACCTGGGGTGTCCCTGGGATTGTCCCCATGTCCTTGGGGTGTCCCTAGGGTGTCCCTGGGGGTGTCCCCATGACCCTGATGAAGCCTGGCCCCAGGGTGGCGTCCCCAGGGGTGTCCCCAGGGATGACAGTGTGTCCCCGGGTGGTCATCCCCAAGGGTGTCCCCACTACCTGGGGTGTCCCCATGACCTGGGATGTCCCCAGGGGTGTCCCCAGGGGTGTCCCCATGACTCCGGTGAAGCCTGGCCCCGGGGCGGGGGGTGTGTGTGTGTGTGTTTGTGTCCCCGAGGGGCGTCCCCGGGGGTGGCAGCGGGACCCCGGGGGGTGTCCCCGTGTCCCCGGGGTGCCCCCCCGGGGGTGGCAGCGTGACCCCGGTGAAGCCTGGCCCCGCAGGCTGATGCTGGTGGAGCAGGAGCTGCGCAGGGATCACTTGGGCGCCCACGACCCCCCCGAGGGCCGGCGGCGGCTGCTCGACGCTCAGGTGGAAATTACAATGTCATTGCTCTGCTCCGTGTGACATCGGCCATCCCACGCCGCGCTGGGGGCGGGGCCCGGGGGGGGGACGGGACACACACAAGAACCTGGGGCACCCATGGGTGGGGGTATCCCTAGGGAGTTATGGGCACCCATGGGTAGGGGTATGGGCACCCCAGCAGGGGGTATGGGCATCGCTGGGGGGGGGTGTCTGTGGGCACCCCAGGTGGGGTATGGGCACTCTTGGGGGGGGACAGGGTATGGGCACCCATGGGCGGGGGTTTGGGCACCCCTGGGGGGGGGTATTGGGGGTCTGTGGGCACCCATGGAGGGTTATTGGGACCCTAAGAGGGACATGGGCACCCATGGGGGGTTATCGGCATCCCCTGGGGGGGGGGGGGGTGTAGGCACCCATGGGTGGGGGCACGGGCACCCGTAGAGGGTTATGGGCACCCTTGGGGGAGTATTGGGGGGGTCTATGGGCAGCCCTGGGGTGGTGGGGACACCCTTTGTGGGGGGGTATGGGCAGCCCTGGGGGTGTGGGTGGGGGGAATTCGGGGTCTATGAGCAGGGCTGGGAGGGGGTGGGCACCCCTGGGGGGGGATTGGCATCCCTGGGTGGGGGGTACTGGGGGGGGTATGGGCACCCCTGGGGGGGGATTGTCACTCCTGGGGGGGGGGTAGTGGCACCTCTGGTGGGGGGTTGGTGACCTGGGGGGGGGCTATGGTCACCTATGGGGGATGTAGGGGGACAGGGCCATCCCTAGAGGGGACATGGGGATGCCTGGGGGGGGGATGACGACATGGTGGCCCCTGAGGGGATATGGTCACCCTTGGGGGGGGGCACAGGGGGACAGAGCCATCCCTGGGGGGATATGGGGTCCTGTGGGGGGAAACCTGGGGACCCATAGGAGGCTGGGGGGGGGACAGGGCCAACCTCAGGGGCGGGGGATGCCTGGGGTGGATATGGTCACCCCTTGGGAAATAGGGACCCCAGGGGGGGCACACAGCCTCCCCTGGGGGGGGGACAGGGCCACCCCTAGTGGGGACAGGGCCACCCCCAGGAGGGATCTGGTGACCCACAGGGGGAGGTGGGGGGGGACAGGGCCACCCCCAAGGCGGACAGGGTCACCCCTGGGGGGACATGGTCACCCCTGGGGGGGGACAGGGCCATCCCCAGTGGGGACAAAGCCACCGCTGGGGGGGGACATGGGGACCCCTCTGGGGGACAGGGCCACTCCCAGGGGTACACAGTCACCCCTGGGGGGGGACATGGTCACCCCTGGGGGGGGGGGTCAGGGCCACCCCAAGGGGAACAAAGTGACCCCTGGGGAGCACAGGGCCATCCCCAGTGGGGACAGGGCCACCCCTGTGGGGACAAAGTGACCCCCAGGGAGAAAAGGGCCACCCCTGTGGGGACAAAGTGACCCCCCCCCAGGGGGCACAGGGCCATCCCCGGGGGGACACGGTCACCCCCAGTGGGGGACAGGGCCACCTCCAGGGAGGACACTGGAGGGACATGGTGGGGGGGGGTGACAGAGCCACAGGACCGTCATCCTCTCCCCCCCCCCAGCCTAGGAGCAGGGCCACCAGTGTGTCCCCAAGTCCACCTTCCCCCCACCAAGTGATGGAGCCGGTGACGGACCCCCTCCTTGGGTTGGGGTCACCCCCAGCCACCTCCACCCCCCCCCAAGGCCACCACCGGGACACAGCGTGTCCCCAAGTCCCCCCCCCGACCCCTCCCGCGGGGACGAGCGTGTCCCCCCGCGGTGGCCCTGACCCCCGTGTCTCTCTTCATCCTAGCTGTCCGTCAGGTAGCGCGGGCCAGCCCTGCCATTGTCACGGGACCCTCGGCCTCCGGTGACACGCCAGGTGGGTCCTCCCGTCCCCGTCCCTGTCCCCATTCCCCTTCCCCCTAGGTAGCATCCAGGGGACATCGGGGAACCCTTGGGGACACGATGCTGGAGTGTCCCCCATGTTCCTCCTGTGCCCCCATGTCCCTCAGGGACACTGGGGACATGGATCCAGGATGTCCCCAAGACCATCTTGTGTCCCCATGTCCCTCACGGACACTGGGAACTCTTGGGGACATGGACCTCAGGTGTCCTCATCTCCCTCTTGTGTCCCCATGTCCCTCACGGACACTGGGAACTCTTGGGGACATGGATCCAGGATGTCCCCAAGACCATCTTGTGTCCCCATGTCCCTCACGGACACTGGGAACTCTTGGGGACATGGACCTCAGGTGTCCTCATCTCCCTCTTGTGTCCCTGTGTCCCCCAGGGACACTGAGAACCCTTGGGGACATGGATCCAGGATGTCCCCAAGACCATCTTGTGTCCCCATGTCCCTCATGGACACTGGGAACTCTTGGGGACATGGATCCAGATGTCCCTCATGGACACTGAGAACCCTTGGGGACATGGATCCAGGATGTCCCCAAGACCATCTTGTGTCCCCATGTCCCTCATGGACACTGGGGACATGGGCCTCGGGCATCTCCATGCCCCTCTTCTGTCCCTGTGTCCCCCAGGGACACTGGGAACTCTTGGGGACATGGATCCATGTGTCCCTATGTGCCTCTTGTCTCCCCATGTCCCGCAGGGATGCTGAGGACCCTTAGGGACACACAGTGCTAGGGTGTCCCCATGTCCTCTGGACACCGGGAACCCTTGGGGACACAGATCTAGGGTGACCCATGTCCTTATGTCCCCTGAGGGACACCGGGAAACCCTTAAGGACATGAATCTGAGGTGTCCCCATGACCCTCTTGTGTCCCCATGTCCCTCAGGGACACTGGGAACCCTTAGGAATGCAGATCTGGGGTGTCCTTCTGTCCCCACGACACTGGGAACCCTTGGGGACATGGATCTAGGGTCACCCATGTCCTTCTTGTGTCCCCACGTTCCCTGAGGAACACTGGGAAACCCTTAAGGACATGGATTTGTGGTGTCCCCATGGTCCCTCTTGTGTCTCCATGTTTCCCTGGGGACACTGGGAGCCCTCGGGGACATGGATTTGAAGTGTCCCCATGTCCCCAGGACACTGGGGAACCCCTGGGGACATGGATTTGAGGTGTCCCCATGTCCCCAGGACACTGGGGAACCCCTGGGGACATGGATTTGAGATGTCCCCATGTCCCCAGGACACTGGGGAACCGCTGGGGACATGGATGTTGGCATGTCCCCATGTCCCTCTTGTGTCCCTGTGTCCCCTAGGGACATTGGGAACCTCTGGGGACATGGATCCAGGGTGTTCCCATGTCTCTCTTATGTCCCCTTCCAAGGACATAGGGGACCGTTGGGGACATGGATCCAGAGTGGCCCCATGTCCTGCAGGGACACTGGGAACCCTTGGGGACACAGATCCGAGATGTCCTCATGTCCCCAGGACAGTGGGAACCCTTGGGGACATGGATCCAAGGTGTTCCCATGTCCCTCTTTTGTCCCCATGTTCCACCATGGACACTGGGGACCCTTGGGGACATGGATCCATGTGTCCCCATGTCCCTCTTGTGTCCCCATGTCCCCCAGGGACACTGGGAACCCTTGGGGACATGGAGCCAGGGTGTTCCCATGTCCCTCTCTCCCCCTGGGGACACGTTCCCCAGGTGTCCCCATGCCCCTCCTGTGTCCTGGTAGGACCTTGTCCCCTCCCCAGCATCCCCCATCCCAATCCATCCCGGGGACACAGATTTGGGATGTCCCCATGTCCCTCCCCTTGTGCCACGTCCCCCCAGCACCTCCGTGATACGGATCTGGGGTGTCCCTGACCCTTCTGTGTTGTGGCCAGGACATGCCACGGGGACATCCTTGTCCTCTCCTGGTGTCCCTTGTCCCCTGTCTATCTCAGGGGACATGGATCCAGATTGTCCCCATGTCCTCCAGGGACACTGGGAACCCTTGGGGACATGGACCTGGGGTGTCCCCATGTCCCTCTTGTGTCCCCATGTCCCCCAGGGACACTGGGAACCTTTGGGAACATGGACGTGGGGTGTGCCCATGTCCCTTCTGTGTCCCCATATCCTCTTGGGGACATGGGACCAGGGTGTCCCCATGTCTCTTGGGACACCAGGGAGTCTTGGGGGACATGGATCTGGAGTGTCCCCATGTCCCTCAGGGACACTGAGAACCCTTGGGGACATGGATCCAGAGTGTCCCCCTCTCCCTTCTGTGTCCCCCAGGGACACCGGGAACCCTTGGGGACATGGATCCAGGGTGTCCCATGTCCCTCCTGTGCCCCCATGTCCCTCAGGGACACTGGGAACCCTTGGGGACATGGATCCAGAGTGTCCCCCTCTCCCTTCTGTGTCCCCCAGGGACACCGGGAACCCTTGGGGACATGGATCCAGGGTGTCCCATGTCCCTCCTGTGCCCCCATGTCCCTCAGGGACACTGGGAACCCTTGGGGACATGGATCCAGAGTGTCCCCCTCTCCCTTCTGTGTCCCCCAGGGACACCGGGAACCCTTGGGGACATGGATCCAGAGTGTCCCCTCTCCCTTCTGTGTCCCCCAGGGACACTGGGAACCCTTGGTGACATGGATCCAGGGTGTCCCCATGTCCCTCTTATGGTCCCATGTCCCTCAAGGACACTGGGAACCCTTGGTGACATGGATCCAGTGTCCCCCTCTCCCTTCTGTGTCCCCCAGGGACACTGGGAACCCTTGGGGACATGGATCCAGGGTGTCCCCTTGTCCCTCCTGTGTCCCCATGTCCCCCCTTAGGGACATGGATCTGGGGTGTCCCCATGTCCCCTTGGGGACATGGTTCTGGGCTGTCCCTGTCCTGCTTATGTCCCCCATGGGGGTGACAACAGTGGGGACAACAGGGTCACCGTCCCTTCTGGGGGTGGCTGGCTGGGGGGAGGGGGGCCACCCACCGTCCCCCAGCGCTGGCGCCCGCCGTCACCCGCCTCGTCTCCATCCTCGTGTCTCGTGTCTGTCCCCATCTCACCTCACCCGGGCTGGGGGGGGGGGAGGTGACACGCGCGTCCCTGTGCCATGTCCTGTCCGGGGCTGGGGGGGGGGGGAACCGGGACATTTTGGGGTGGTGGTGGAGGGTCCTACCAGTGCCGGAGGGTCCCACCGAGCTGTCGCAGGTGAGTGCCGCACCGCGTCGGGGAGCTGGGGGGGGGGGGCGGCACAGGGTTGGGGGGGGTGGGGGGGTGACTTGGGGACATTTGGGGACACTTATTTTGGGGGGGAGCGGGGAACAGGGGGGGTGAATGAGCCCCCTCGGTGCCTTGCAGGAGAGGCAGCTTTCCGCCGTGGGTGCAGCAGACCCGGGTGTGAGTTGGGTCGGGGGGGTCTCCGCGCGACCCCCGCCTCCGCCCCCGCCACCCCCGATCACGGCCAACGGCGAGCTGCGCGGCCCCGCTGCTGAGCACTAGCACCCGCCCCGGGGGCCACCGGGACCCCCCCCAACCCCCCGCCCCGGGGCTGGCGGTGGCCCCCGGCGACCCCCGGGGAAGAGGAGGCGGAAGGGAAGGTGGCGGGGAGGGGGGGGGACAGAGGAGATCCCCCCCCCCCATCCCCACCTCCTGCCCCGGCCTCGTGCGAGACGAGGCGGCCCTCGTGCGAGGGAGCGGGGAGGCTTCGCGCGAGACGGCTCCCTCGTGCGACGGGAGCGGGGCGGCCTCGTGCAAGGGCTCCTCGTGCGACGGGAGCGGGGCGGCCTCGTGCGACGGCTCCCTCGTGCGACGGGAGCGGGGCGGCCTCGTGCAAGGGCTCTTTGGGCAACAGCTCCTCCTGCAAGGGCTCCTCGTGCAACAGGAGCGGGGGAAGCCTGGCGCGACGGCTTCTCCCGCAAGGGCTCCTCGTGCAACGGGAGCAGGGAGGCCTCGTGCGACGGCTCCTCGTGCAACGGATCCTCATGCAACGGCTCCTCAGGCAAGGGGAGCAGGGAGACCTCATGCAACAGCTCCTTGTGCACCAGGATTGGCGGGGGGGGGGAGACCTCGTGCAACAGCTCCTCGTGTGATGGGAACAAGGTGGCCTCGTGCAACGGCTCCTCGTGCACCGGGACAGGGGTGGCCTCATGCATCAGCTCCTCGTGCATCGGGTCCTTGTGCAATGGGGGCGGGGAGGCCTCATGCACCGACTCCTCGTGCAACAGCTCCTTGTGCACTGGGACTGGGGCGACCTTGTGCACCGGGAGCGGGACGGCCTCGTGCACCGGGACTGGGCTGGCCTTGTGCATTGGCTCCTCGTGCACCAGGATCAAGCCAAGCCCTCGTGCACCGGCTCATCGTGCAGCGAGTCTCGGCGGTGGCGGGGGGGGCCCCCTTGTGCATTGGAGTCATGGTGGCCTCATGCAACGGGATCAGGGCAGCCTCGTGCAACAGCTTCACGTGCTCCAGGACCGGGCATCCCTCATGCGGCACCTCCTCGTGCACCAGGACCGGAGCTCCCCGTGCATCACCTCCCCATGCACCAGGACCAGGCCAGCCCCCCCCCCTCCGCCGACCCTCTCCCCCCCACCTCCTCGTGCATCACCCTCCTTGCACCAGGACTGGACCTCCCCTTGTTGCATCAGCTCCTTGTGCATCACCACCCCTTGTGCACCAGCCTCCTCGCGCACCAGGCCCGGACCTTCCCCTTGTGCATCACGTCACCACGCACCGGGCAGCCCTCGTGCATCGCCTCCTCGTGCACCGGGACCGGACCTCCCTCGTGCATCACCTCCCTTGTGCATCACGTTTTCCTCCCCCGCCGCCCATGTGCGCAAGCCTCCTCGTGCACCGGGACCGGACCTTCCTCGTGCATCACCTCCCTCGTGCACCAGCCTCTTTCGTGCACCAGGCCCCGAGGCAGCCCTCGTGCAACGCCTCCCCGTGCACCAGGACCGGAGCTCCCCGTGCGACACCTCCCCGTGCAACAGCATCCGCCCCCCGTGCACCATGCCGGGGTGTCCCCCCCTCCTTTTTTTTTTGTCCCCTCTCTCTTCTCTTCGTGCATCGTCTCTCGTGCATCGCACCCACCCGTGCACCAGGAGCCGCAGGACCTCCCCCCACCCCATGCGTCCAGCTCCGCCGTGCAGCAGCCTCGCCGGGCACCGCGACCGGGGTTTCACCGTGCACCGGGACCGGGGTGTCACCGTGCATCGGGGGGGTGGGGTGGTGTCCTCGTGCACCGGGATGGGGGCATCCCCGTGCACCACCAGCCTCACACACCGCGAGCGGGGCATCTCTGTTCACCATTGGCCTCCTGCAACGGCATCAGGGTGTCCCTGTGCACCAGGACTGGGGTGTCCCCGTGCGATGGCATCAGGGTGTCCCCGTGCACCACCATCCTCGTGCGACAGCATTGGGGGGGGGTCCCCGCGCGCCACCAGCCTCGTGCGACGGCGCCAGGGTGTCCTTGTGCACCAGCATCCTCATGTGACAGCACCGGGGGGGTCCCCACGCACCACCATCCTTGTGCAATGGCACCGGGGGGGGATCCCCATGCACCACCATCCTCGTGTGACAGCATTGGGGGGGTGTCCCCGTGCACCACCATCTTCGTGGGACAGCACCGGGATGTCCCCGTGCGACATCACCGGGGGGGTCCCCACGCACCACCATCCTCGTGCGACGGCACTGGGGTGTCCCCGTGCGACACCACCGGGGGGTCCCCGTGCAGCGGGACTGGGGTGTCCCCGTGCACTGGGACTGGGGTGTCCCATCCCCCCTCCCTCCCCCCCCAGTGCACTGGGACCCCTCAATGCACCGGGACCCCCCCTCAAATGCCCCAGGACCCTCCCAAATGCCCCAAGATCCCCCCAAATGCCCCGAGACCCCCCCTCAAATGCCCCAGGACCCCCCCCAAATACACCAGGACCCCCCCTCCATCCACCGGGACACCCCCCCCCATCCACCGGGCCCCTTCAACGCACCGGGACCACCCCCCTCCCCCGCTTCACCGGCCCCCTCCCCTCGTTCAGCGGCCCCCGGTGCCCTCCCCCCATGCCCCCCCGTGCCCCCCACGTCCCCGGTGCCCCGGCCCGGGCCCGCCGCAGCCCCGACAATCCGCCGCCCGCGGGCGGCCCCATGGCGGGTCTGGGCTGGCTCCAACCCCCGCCGGGGCCGCCGCTGCCCGCGGAGCCTTTAATAAACTCGGATCGGTCTTGTAGCCCCGCCTCCTGGGGGCGGGGCGGGGGAGGAGACTGGGGAGGGGGCGCGGCTAGGGTTGAGTTGTGTTGGGGAAGCGGGAGGGGGCGGGGCTGAGGGGGGCGTGGGAGGGGCTTTAGAGGGGAGGGGGAGTGGTTTGCGGGGGGTTAGGGAAGGGGAGGGGGCGGGGCTGGCTGGGGTGGGGGGGTTAGGGGAGGGGGCGTGGCTTGCTGGGGTTTAGTAAAGGTGTGGGAGGGGGCGGGGCTGAGTGGGGGCGTGGGAGGGGCTTTAGAGGGGAGGGGGCGTGGTTTGCTGGGTTTAGTAAAGGTGTGGGGCGGGGCTGGCTGGGGGCGGGAGGGGCTTTAGGGGAGGGCGTGGTTTGCTGGATTTAGTAAAGGGAAGGTGTGGGAGGAGGCGGGGCTGAGTGGGGGCGTGGGAGGGGCTTTAGAGGGGAGGGGTGTGTGGTTTGCCGGGCTTTAGTTAAGGCGAGGGAGGGGGCGGGGACTCGCCGGAGTTGGGCGGGTATTGAGAAAGGGAGGGGCTTGGAGGGGGAGGGGCCTGGGGGCCGGGGATTGCGGGGGTCGGAGAAGGCGGGGCGTAGGAGGGGGGTGCGGCTTCGCGGGGTTAGGGGGGGCTCGGGAGGGGGCGGGGGGGGCCCTCTCTGCGCGGGGTGGGCAAGGCTTGAAAGTGGGCGTGGCTTCTCGCGGCAGGGAGGGGGCGGGGTTGCAGCGGGCGGGGCTTGGGAGGGAGGGGAGAGAGAAGCTTCGCGGAGGGGGCGGGGCCTCCCCGGGGCACGTCACCGCTCCGCCCGCAGGAGGGGGCGGGACTTCCCCGGGGTACGTCACCGCTCGGAGGCGCCGGCGGCCGGGGGTGAGCGCGGGGCGCGCGGTCACGTGACTGGACCGGGGTGGGGGAGGGGCGGTCCCGGTGGGTCCCGGTGCCGCGGCCGGGGGGGGGGCGATGGGCCGAACCGGGGGGGGGGACAGGAGCGAGGGGGCGGGGCGACCCCAGGGGTATAGGTGCCCCCTCCCCCCGGGGCAAGGGGGCACCCCACGGGGCACCCAAGGGGGTGATAGGGCACCCCGTGGGGCAACAGGGCACCTGGGGGGCAACTGGGCACCCAAGGGGGGCTACAAGACACCTTGGGGGGGGCAACAGGGTGCCTGAGAAGGCAACCGGGCACCCAAGTGGGCAATTGGGCAACCCCGTGGGGCAACAGGGCGCTCCGTGGGGCAACAAGACACGCCGTGGGGCAACAGGGTGCCTGAGAAGGCAACTGGGCACCCAAGTGGGCAACCGGGCACCCCGTGGGGCAGTAGAACATTTAAGGGGCAACCGGGCACCCCATGGGGCAACAGGGAACCCCGTGGGGCAAGAGGGCACCCTGGGGGGGCAACAGGGTGGCCAAGGGGGCAACCAGGCACCCAAGTGGGCAACTGGGCATCCCATGGGGCAGTAGAACAGTTCGTGGGGCAAGAGGATGCCCAACAGGGCAACAAGGCACCCCGTGGGTCAGTAGAACGTTCAAGGGGCAACACGGCACTCCGTGGGGCAACAGGGCACTCCATGGGGCAACAGGGAACCCTGTGGGGCAACAGAGTGCCCGAGAGGGCAACAGGGCACCCAAGTGGGCAATAGGGCACCCCATGGGTCAGTAGAACAGTTCATGGGGCAACAGGCCACGCCATGGGGCAACAGGGTTCTTGAGCAGACAACTGCACACCCCACGGGGCAGTAGAACAGTTCATGGGGCAACAGGGTACCTCAGGGGGTAACAGGGCACCCAAGGGGGCAACAGGGCATCCCATGGGGTCCTAAAGAACCCCATGGGGCAACAGAGCATTCCATGGGGCAACAGAACAGTTAATGGGGCAACAGAGCACCCAAGGGGGCAACAGGACACCTCACGGGGCAGTAGAGCAGTTCATGGGTCAACAGGGCACCCCATTGGGCAACAGGGTACCTGAGGGGGCAACGGGGCACCCAAGGGTGCCCTAAAGCACCCCATGGGGCAGTAGAACAGTTCATGGGGCAACAAGGCACCTCACAGGGCAACAAGACACCCTGGGGGGCAACTGGGTGCCTGAGGGGGCAACAGGGCACCCAAGTGGGCAACAGGGCACCCCACAGGGCAGTAGACGAGTTCATGGGGCAAGAAGGCAACCTGGGGGGCAACAGGGTGCCTGAGGGGGCAACACGGCACCCAAGTGGGCAACAGGGCACCCCACGGGGCAGCAGAACAGTTCAATGTGCAACAGGGCACCCAAGGGGGCACCTGGGCACCCAAGGGGGTAACAGGGCACCCCATGGAGCAGTAGAACAGTTCATGGGTCAACAGAGTGCCCAAGGGGGCAACAGGGCACCCAAGGGGGTCCTAAACCACCCCATGGGTCAGTAGAACGTTCATTGGGCAACTGGGTGGCCCATGGGGCAACAGGGCACCCCATGGGGCAGTAGAACAGTTCATGAGACAACAAGGCACCTCGCGGGACAACAAGACACCCTGGGGGGCAACAGGGTGCCTGAGGGGACAACAGGGCACCCAAGGGGGCCACAGGGCACCGCACGGGACAGTAGAACAGTTCATGGGTCAACAGGGCACCCGAGTGGGCAACTGGGCACCCAAGGGGGTAACAGGGCACTCCATGGAGCAGTAGAACAGTTCATGGGTCAACAGGGCACTCAAGTGGGCAACTGGGCACCCAAGGGGGTAACAGGGCACCCCATGGAGCAGTAGAACCGTTCATGGGGCAACAGGACACCCAAGTGGGCAACTGGGCACCCAAGGGGCCACAGGGCACCCCATGGGGCAGTAGAACAGTTCATGGGTCAACAGGGCACCCAAGGGGGCAACCAGGTGTCCCCTGCCCGATGTGACAGACCTGTCTCCACAGGCTCATCGCGGGGGAGATGGCGGCGGAGGGGGGCCGGGTGCAGATCTCCTTTCCCCAGCACGCGGCAGCGTTGCTGGACTCCCTCAATCGCCTGCGGCTGGAGGGGAAGTTCTGCGACGTGGCCGTCCACGTGGGAGGCCGGATCTTCCCAGCCCACAAGAGTGTCTTGGCTGCCGCATCCCCTTTCTTCCACGACAAGCTGCTTCTACAGGATGGGGGGCGCCTGCTGCTGCCCCCCGCCATCGACCCTGACGCCTTCGAGGGGCTCCTGCACCTCATCTACTCGGGGCGCTTGACGTTGCTGTTGGAGGCTCTGCCCGGTCACCTCTTGGTGGCCAGCGGTCTCCAGATGTGGCACGTGGTAGATCAGTGCTCGGAGATCCTGAGGGAGTTGGAGGGTGGGGCGTGCCGGTGGGCTGGGCGGGGCAGTGAGGCGACGTCATCGTCGTTGTCAAGCGGCCGCGGTGGTGAGGCTTCATCATCCTGGACCACCCGTGGTGGAGATGGGTCTCTGTGTACCACCCATGGTGGAGATGGAGCGTCATCGTGGACCACCCGTGGTGATGGGTCTTCGTGTACCACCCACGGTGGAGACGGAGGATCATCGTGGACCACCCGTGGTGGAGATGGGTCATCATGTCCCACCCGCGGTGGTGACGGAGCGTCATCGTGGCCCACCCGTGGTGGCGATGGGTCTTCATCGTCCTCGTGGACCATGCGTGGCGGCGACGGCTCATCGGGTCCCACCCGCGGTGGTGATGGAACATCCTCGTGGTCCACCCGTGGTGGTGACGGATCTTCATCGTCATCATGGCCCGTGCGTGGTGGCGATGGCTCTTCATGGGCCACCCGCGGCGGTGACGCGGCGACGCCAGCTTTCACCAAGGAGGGGGGCGAGGAGGTTCTCAAAATCCGTGTGGCCGCTGACGTGGCGCCAGCAGCGACGTCGTCCCTGAGCTCCCTCCTGAAGGACGCCGGCGAGGAGGTCCTCAAGATCTGCGTGGAGGAGGAGGAGGAAGAAGAAGAAGAGGAGGAGGAAGCGGGCGGCCACCGCCGCCACCGCCGCCCCACCGATGCCCTCCAGATCGTGCTGGAAGAGGAGGAGGAGGAAGACGGGGCACCTGGAGATACCCACGAGCCCCCCAAGATCTTCTACATCAAGCAGGAGGTGGGCGACGCCGGCGCCGTTGAGGACCTCCTGCCAGCGACCGAGTTGGTGGGCGGTTTTGCACCGGCGGAGGTGAGCTACGTCATCCCGGCGGGCGGCGGCGGGACGACGGTGACAACCGGCGGCACGATGGTGACAACCGGAGGAGCGTCCGTCTTCCCGCAACCATCTTGGAAACCGGTGGACCTTCATGGGAACGAGATCCTGGGCCGAGGTCAAGCCCTTCACGCTCCGGTGAAGCTGGGAGCGGCTCCCGACGGCAAACGTTTCGGTTGCTTGTGCGGTAAACGATTCGCCGTCAAACCCAAGCGGGATCGGCACATCATGTTGACCTTCAGCCTGCGTCCCTTCGCCTGCGCCGCCTGTCACAAGCGTTTCAAGTTGAAGCATCACTTGACGGAACACATGAAGACCCACGACGGAGCCGGGCGAGCCTGCGAGCGCTGCGGCCGGCGCTTCCGCCTACGGAGCGGTTTGGCCAAACATCGGCCGCTCTGTCAGGGGGCTCGGTGGGGAGGGGGGTGCTGGGCCTGCGAGTGAGGGGGGGGGGAAGGGGTGGGGAATGGTTTAGGGTCTGGCCCAGTTCAGGCACTGGTCCCAGTTTAGGGCGCTCATCCCAGTTTAGGCTCTGGTTCCAGTTTAGGGCTCTGGTTCCAGTTCGAGCTCTGGTTCCAGTTCAAGCTCTGGTCCCAGTTCAGGGCTCTCGTCCCAGTTTAGGGCTCTGGTCCCAGTTTGAGCTCTGGTCCCAGTTTAGGTCTCTCATCCCAGTTCAGGCCTCTCATCCCAGTTCAGGGCTCTCGTCCCAGTTCAGGCTCTGGTCCCAGTTCAGGCTCTGGTCCCAGTTTAGGGCTCTGGTCCCAGTTCAGGGCTCTCGTCCCAGTTCAGGCTCTCGTCCCAGTTTAGGCTCTGGTCCCAGTTCAGGCTCTGGTCCCAGTTTAGGGCTCTGGTCCCAGTTCAGGCTCTGGTCCCAGTTTAGGGCTCTGGTCCCAGTTCAGGGCTCTGGTCCCAGTTCAGGCTCTGGTCCCAGTTCAGGCTCTGGTCCCAGTTTAGGGCTCTGGTCCCAGTTTAGGGCTCTTGTCCCAGTTCAGGGCTCTCGTCCCAGTTTAGGCTCTGGTCCCAGTTCAGGCTCTGGTCCCAGTTTAGGGCTCTGGTCCCAGTTTAGGGCTCTTGTCCCAGTTCAGGGCTCTCGTCCCAGTTTAGGGCTCTGGTCCCAGTTTAGGTCTCTCATCCCAGTTCAGGCCTCTCATCCCAGTTCAGGGCTCTCGTCCCAGTTCGAGCTCTGGTTCCAGTTTAGGCTCTGGTCCCAGTTCAGGGCTCTGGTCCCAGTTCAGGGCTCTCGTCCCAGTTCAGGCTCTGGTCCCAGTTTAGGCTCTGGTCCCAGTTCAGGCTCTGGTCCCAGTTTAGGGCTCTGGTCCCAGTTCAGGCTCTCATCCCAGTTTAGGGCTCTGGTCCCAGTTCAGGGCTCTGGTCCCAGTTCAGGCTCTCATCCCAGTTCAGGCTCTGGTCCCAGTTCAGGCTCTGGTCCCAGTTTAGGGCTCTGGTCCCAGTTTAGGGCTCTTGTCCCAGTTCAGGGCTCTCGTCCCAGTTTAGGGCTCTGGTCCCAGTTTAGGTCTCTCATCCCAGTTCAGGCCTCTCATCCCAGTTCAGGGCTCTCGTCCCAGTTCGAGCTCTGGTTCCAGTTCAGGCTCTGGTCCCAGTTCAGGGCTCTGGTCCCAGTTCAGGGCTCTCGTCCCAGTTCAGGCTCTGGTCCCAGTTTAGGCTCTGGTCCCAGTTCAGGCTCTGGTCCCAGTTTAGGGCTCTGGTCCCAGTTCAGGCTCTCATCCCAGTTCAGGCTCTCGTCCCAGTTCAGGCTCTCGTCCCAGTTTAGGGCTCTGGTCCCAGTTTAGGTCTCTCATCCCAGTTCAGGCCTCTCATCCCAGTTCAGGGCTCTCGTCCCAGTTCAGGCTCTGGTCCCAGTTTAGGGCTCTGGTCCCAGTTTAGGGCTCTCATCCCAGTTGTTCAGGCTCTGGTCCCAGTTTAGGGCTCTGGTCCCAGTTCGAGCTCTCGTCCCAGTTTAGGGCTCTGGTCCCAGTTCGAGCACTGGTCCCAGTTCAGGGCTCTCGTCCCAGTTCGAGCTCTGGTCCCAGTTTAGGGCTCTCATTCCAGTTCAGGCAGTATTGGTTTAAGCCCTGTACTGGTTTGGGGCCAGTTTCCAGTTCAGGCCCTGTACTGGTTTGGGGTCAGCTCCCAGTTCAGGCCCTGTACTGGTTTGGGCCCAGCTCCCAGTTCAGGTCCTGTACTGGTTTGGAGCCAGCTCCCAGTTAAGGCCAGTTCCTAGTTCAGGCCCTGTACTGGTTTGGGACCAGCTCCCAGTTCAGGCCAGTTTCCAGTTCAAGCCCTGTACTGGTTTGGGGTCAGCTCCCAGTTCAGGCCCTGTACTGGTTTGGGGCCAGCTCCCAGTTCAGGTTCTATACTGGTGTATACTGGTGTGGGGCCAGCTCCCAGTTAAGGCCAGTTCCTAGTTCAAGCCCTGTACTGGTTTGGGGAAAGCTCCCAGTTCAGGCCCTGTACTGGTTTGGTGCCAGCTCCCAGTTAAGGCCAGTTCCTAGTTCAGGCCCTGTACTGGTTTGGGACCAGCTCCCAGTTCAGGCCAGTTTCCAGTTCAAGCCCTGTACTGGTTTGGGGTCAGCTCCCAGTTCAGGCCCTGTACTGGTTTGGGGCCAGCTCCCAGTTCAGGTTCTATACTGGTGTATACTGGTGTGGGGCCAGCTCCCAGTTAAGGCCAGTTCCTAGTTCAAGCCCTGTACTGGTTTGGGGAAAGCTCCCAGTTCAGGCCCTGTACTGGTTTGGTGCCAGCTCCCAGTTAAGGCCAGTTCCTAGTTCAGGCCCTGTACTGGTTTAGGGCCAGCTCCCAGTTAAGGCCAGTTCCTAGTTCAAGCCCTGTACTGGTTTGGGGCTAGCTCCCAGTTCAGGTCATGTACTGGTTTGGGGCCAGCTCCCATTTAAGGCCAGTTCCCAGTTCAGGTCCTGTAATGGTTTGGGGCCAGCTCCCAGTTAAGGACGCCCTCAGCTCAGGTTCCAGCCCTCATCTTACTTCCGCTTCCTCACCCGCCAATCAGCGCACGCAGAGAGGGAGTGCGGTAGCCAATGGCAGTGCGGGGAGTGGGAGGGGCGTTGCCGTAGTGACCGCACTGCGGCCGGGCCGGGTTGCCATGGCAACGGGTGACCATGGCAACGGGAACGGGCGCTCCCGGGTCCTTCTGCCCGCCCGCAGCCACTCCCGGGACCCCAGTGTCCCCCCAGGACGCTCCTGTCCTTGGGGAGATCCCCCCCCCAATACTGCAGGGACACTCGTGTCCCCAAGTGCCACCCCCAACAGGACACGGTGCCACCGGTGATGTCACTCCATGGGGTTTAATGGGCTGAAACGGTGCAAAAAAGGGTCAAAGCTGTAAAAAGAAATAAAGTGTTGGGTCATTGGGATGGAGAGAAGCAGTAAGTGACTGGGCCGAACTGGTGCTGCCACCTGGGAGGTGACACAGGGTGACGTGGGGGGGGGTCCCATCAGTGCCAAACTGGGTGGGAGAGTTTCCTCTGGGGTGATGTGGGGGTCCCACCAGTGCCAAACTGGGATGGCACTGTCATCTACAGGGTGACACATGGGGATGTGGGGTCCAACCAGTGCCAGACTGGTCCAAACTGGGGTGGCACTGCCACCTGGGAGGTGACACAGGGTGACATGGGGGTCTCACTAGTGCCAAAGTGGGATGGGAATGTCACCTCTGGGGCGATGTGGGGGTCCCACCAGTGCCAAACTGGGATGGCACTGTCATCTACAGGGTGACACATGGGGATGTGGGGTCCCACCAGTGCCAGACTGGTCCAAACTGGGGTGGCACTGCCACCTGAGAGGTGACACAGAGTGACACATGGGGTCCCACCAGCCAAACTGGGATGGCACTGTCATCTACTGCATGACACACAGGGACATGGGTTCCCACAAGTGCCAAACTGGTCCCCATTCCTGGGTACACCCTACTGACACCTATACAAAAGGTGGGTGCGTGTGGGTGGGTGGACACCTCAGTTCCTGCTGCCCCACTGGTGGGTTCTGGGTACGTTGGGTCTTCGTGTCCACGTTACAGTGGAGGGACGTGATGACCAACTAATTTGGTTTCCTTAATTATCCATCAAGATTTCTGTGAGGGAATGACACATTTCACCATGGAAGGGTTTGGATTGTCCATCATGTGAAGATTCTTGTCTTTTTAGATGTTCTCCACGTGAAGGTTCTTGTCTTTTTAGATGTTCTCCACATCTTCTCTGGGTGTTAACACCTCACCGGGTGTTAACAAAGCTCCCGGGAACACTCGCTACACTTTCTACGTGGATACTTTCCGTAGGATGAAGGTTCAACAACAGCTTTCCACTTACTCATCCAGGAGGTCAATGGTTCCTAGGGAGGGAGAAAGACGACCAAGGTCTTGGGTTACATGCAAATCTCAGGCATGAGTTATCTCGCTCCCACCATTTCCCATATTCCTTTCCCTCAAAAGTGCGTTTTCCCACCCAGCATTTCCCAAGGGATGGGTGTTGATTCCTCGCCCGCTCTCCTGGATGCCTGGAGGTGGTCAAAGCATCCTGCTGGTGTTGGGTCAGCACATGAACCTCTCCTATAGTGGACTACCCGTAGGAGTCTGCTGTGAGTTCAACACTTGTATGGCCTCCCATAAGTTCCTCCCCTAATTAGTGTCATTGTTTTGCCATTTGAGTTGTTGGTTAATCAACCCCTTCCAGCTTTCCACCGCTCCATTCCTCAGAGCTTGGTAGGGTTTCAAAGTCCACTTAACTCCATGCTCAAGCCACCGTTTCTCTCCTATTTTTAAAAGGTCGCCCATTATGTTCTGCGGTGTC
This sequence comes from Necrosyrtes monachus, assembly GCA_037953605.1. Taxonomy (NCBI): domain Eukaryota; kingdom Metazoa; phylum Chordata; class Aves; order Accipitriformes; family Accipitridae; genus Necrosyrtes; species Necrosyrtes monachus. The sequence continues at coordinate 325,177 of JAZGTQ010000603.1, read as the reverse complement.
GGGTACACACCAAACCATCGGTTTAATCCTGCCATGGCGCCTGGCAGGTAAAACATTACCCAAACTCGTTACTCTTTCAACTCCGGTTGTAAATGTCCATCCTTCAGAGGTTGGTGTCACAGGGGAGATGGAGTCAACTGACCAAGTGTCCCAAAGGACTTGCCCTTCCCAAGTGACTTTTGATAACTCCTCCTCCCATTACCAAATCCACGAGCGGTCACTGGTGGCACCGCTTGTTGCTTAGAGCTTGGCCAACATGGTCCTGCCGCATGATGATACAGGTCCATGTCCCCCCACCATTTGTGGAGCCATTCAACCATCCAATACTCAAGGTAGAAGAAAATCCTGCCACGTTTCTACTGGTGGTCGCTCGTATCAGTCCATCTGGCCACCCCAGTCATATTTTTTTGGTGTGCGGCTCCACGCCCTATAGCAGTAGGACAGGAGATGGTGATGTGGTATCTTTGTTCCCAATATTTTCTTCTCTGTACGTCGCCATTCCCCATCTGCCAGTTGCGTTTTGCCCAATCTCCTTGCCATTGCGTAGCACCAGCCCATACATATATGGTCCATACGCCATTTCTAAGAGCTAATACCTGTCTGCTGGTTGAGCAGAACCTTCTACTTGCTTCATTACCACAAGTCCATCAGCCACAGATCCAGCAGCAGCCGTTCCTTGCCGTTCACCTAATGTTTTATGAGCGCTCCCATCAGTCAGACACCATGCGGTTGGTGGAGGTTGAGTTCAGGAGCATCCTGGGTAGGAGAACGTGGAGGCTCCATGTATTAAGTGGCCGCTGCTATGTGCTCCATAGGTTCAGCAACTTTATTCTCCTTGGTCAAGCTACCTGTGATGGATATAACAGTCCCAACTCTGTACAGTGGTCTTAGGTGCTACGCCTAAAGGTGGTGGCTTAACACTGAAGAGGTTTAAGAAGAGGTATCGGCACATGGAACGTTAAAACTTCTTCCTTGAGTTGAAGGTTCGGTTGCTCCCAACCCTTCGTAACCTGCTAGAACCTCTTCAGAGGTTGAGGAACTGTGCTGAGCCCTCTGCCATGAGTTGGAGCTCCTCAGAGGTCCCTGTTGGCATAGGCCTACCAATATCCCATCTTTCCCACCTGGATATGCAGTGAGAGGGGCTGCATAGGGTGGAAGGGGCCCCATGACACATTCATATTGGCCTTTAGAAGCTCCAGGGCCTCTTCACATGGTGCAGTCCATGCCCAGACTGCATTTTTCTTGAGTAAGTTACGGAGTGGTCATGTTATTCTATGAAATCCTGGAATATGTGTCCTCCAAAATCCTAAAGTCCCTGTCACACACACAACTCCTTTATTCTCAGGGACGGGTTAACTCTTGGATTTCTTGTAGGACCTCAGCAAGAGCCATTTTCCTCCCACCTCTCCATCTGACTCCCCAAAACGTTACTTCCCAGCTGGGTCCTTATTTCTTTCCTTCCTCTACCTCAATTAACTGTTGGTGTGTTATAATCACCTCCCCAGCCCATTCCACAGCTTCTGCTGGGCATCTACCTACTAAAACATCATCTATATGTTAGTCACCACTTGCCATTAATTTTCTTTACTGGTCATACCAGAGAGTTGGAGGGGGAACGAGACTCAACAACCTTCTTCCAGCTCTTTTATCAACCCAGGAACAGGACAATAAACATCAGAAGGTTAACTTATATCTTGGAATATTAACTATCTTGTTGTGGGGTAGAGGAGCAGCAGTTGGCAACAGATTTGTAACTCCGCAGGTGTCCTTATCTACCATCGGTATTTGGGCTCCTGTGTCAACGAGGAATGCTGTACGTGGCAATCATTAACCACGACCATCACCTCAGGACTTGGATCCTCAGCAGTAGGAGCAGCGGCCGTGACTGCTGCCACCAAACTGAGCCTCGACGCTGGTTTCCTGTAGATTCCCGGTCTAGGTTTAAGTGCTGATGGATTCGGGTCTATCGCCGAGCTCGCATCCTCTGGTTCCTGTTGTTATCCTTGTAAATCCCACAGTGTCACCCCCATGTCCTGACACAGATCTCAGAGGACCATGACAAGAAGTTAATGAGGGGAAACCCGGCCACTAGAAGGGGAGTTGGCAGCTCATTGAACTGACTCGGAGAGAGCCCCTTATCCAAACGTATTTCCCATCATCTCTGTGAGTGTTTCCCCATTTTCCCCTTTTGCTTTGCATGGAGACAGACCGTCTCTTTTTTATTGTGTTTATTTTAGCGGAGGTTGTCACCTGTTTTTTATCCCATGGGGTGCAGAGTGGTAAATCTACTAGCATACATTGAAGGACCAGAAAATAATTATATTCTTGGAAAATAACACCATTTAAGCCTGTCTGAATGGCTAAAGCTAACGATTTCTTAGCTCCAGGCTTTTCCGCCCATGATCAGTGGGATGCAGAGTGCATCCCCGGCCCAAATTTGTAAAGGACTCGGACTATTTGGCCCTGTGGTATCCAGTACTCCCGGACTTGATGCTAACGGTGGAGCTTTAGCGGGCCTAAGGTGGAAGTGGTTGGGTCCGGCTGTCCAGATCTGTGCCAGCCCCTCCACAGGTGTTTCTCCTGGGTTACCTCAGTGTCTCTCCCCCTGATCAATTAATTGGAGATGAGTTTTGTGCCCCTGTGGGCACGCTCTGTTGTTCAACTTTAATTATGGCTGCCAAGAGGGCAAGGAATCATCCTCATTATTACCCGCAAATCTGCTTGTTTCCAGATAACCCAATCATCATCATCCACAGCACAATGAACTTGAACCGGGTCTAAAGTCACTTCCACCCACCTCCTCCTGCCCTCTTCACCTTTGGCAATTACCTGGGGCTGAAGTTTTGACTTGAGCAATCTAATTTGCATTTCTAAGTGCTTACATTTCACTTCCTCATTTTCCTCTTCCAACTCATCAGTCATATCCCTCGCTCCTCCAAGACAACTGCCAGTTACCAGCACACGGCATCTTCTCCTTTTCCCTTCTCTAACCCACATAACGCTAGCCATTTGACGAATTCCTGCCAAATATTACCGGGACCCAGCCAACAGCTCTCAATCTGGGATAAATCCCTCTTGGGATTTCACCATCCCTCTTCCTTCAATTTTTCTCCCGGTTGATGCCGCTCAGCATCTGGTTTTTCGTTCTTTGCCAAGGCACGGACATGCACAAGTATCTCTGCTCACACCACAGCAGTCACGTCAAGTAGCTCCACTGGGACGTGTCCAGGAGAGATGCTGCTTCTGACTCCACTAACATGCCACAGCTCATTTGCATCTCTCAAAATACTCCGTCAATTAAACTTGAGGAGCTCGTTAAGAAATATAACGAACAAACAAGCCCTCATCCTTCCTCCGGCACGAAGCCAGCGTCCCCCGTGTCCCCCCAGGACACGCGGCGTGAGCTATGTTAGCCCTAACCTGAGCAGGAGCTGAGTGACATCTGGGAAGTGACACAGGGTGACACGTGGGTCACACCAGTGCTAGACTGGGCCAGACTGGTCCCCTCTCCACTGGCTAGGGTGGTGGGGGTGACTCACCTGGATGCCTGGGTCCGCAGTGGGGTCAGGGGGGGTCACCATTGTCCCCATCGTCCCCAAGGATGGCGGCGCCCAGGGCCTGCAGCCGCGTCACGAGGGAGCTCAGCGCCGCTGGGGGGACATGAGGGGACACTGAGGGACATTGGGGGGCACCCAGGAGTATCACAGGACACTGGGAGGGACACGGGGACACCAGGGGGGATATGGAAACACCCACAGGTGCAACATGGGCTGGACCTACCTCTGCTGGAGGGATGCCCCATCCTGTCCTCATGGGGGGTGGCCTGCAGGTGACATGAGGGGTGACACAGGGACAGCAGCCACTCCTGCCCCCAAGTGCCCTCCCAGACCGGTGGCCCCCCTTCTCACCCCTTCCCTGTGCCACCTCCCCACGTCTCCAGCCCTCCCATGCCCCCTCTCTGTGTCCCCCACATCCCCACCCATGTCCCCAGACCACCTCACCTTGTCCCATGTCACCTCGTCCTTTGTCACCCAGCTGTGTGTCACCTCCTCAGCCACCCCCGAGGCCACCGCTGCGGGGACAGGAACAGGCCGCAGTGGGGACATGGCAGCCACCACTCACCCACAGGGGCACAGGGTGGCACTGGGTCCCCATGGTGTCCCCAGTGTGTCCCCTGGCACCTCCCTGGTGTCCTCTCCTGTCCCACCAGCGGTGTCCCCTGCCCAGTGTCCTCCCCACCAAGTGCACGCCCAATGTCTCCCCAGTGCATCCCCACTCACCGCTGCGCCGGACCCTGGCCATTGTCCCCGTGAGCAGATGGGTGCTGCCTGTCACCTCGGCCACCGGGCTGGAGACAGTGTCACCATGTCACCCCCGGCCCCACACGTGGGTCAGGGCCATCAGGGTGGGGACAGGGCCACCATGTCACCCCTAGAGTCCCCAAGAGCAGGGACGGGGTCCCCTGCCACCCATGGGGACCCAAAGTCACTCCCAGGGTCCAAATATCCTCCCCAGTGTCCTCATGCTACCCTTGTGGCATGTCACCCATGGGATTTCCTCCCACCCTCAGGGTCCCCTGGTGTCCTTCAACACCCCCAAAGTGGACCCAGGCATCCGGGCCCCTCCCCCGTCACTCACTCGTCCCCCACTGGGTCCTGCTGCCACCGCGGCCGGTCCAAGGCCACCGCCGGGGCCACCAGCCCTGAGAACAGGGGACAGGGTGAGTGCAGGGCCACCCACTGCAGAGGAAGGGTGACGGTGGCATCGGAGCCACCCTATTCCTGTCCTCACACCTTGTCCTGTCCCCATCCCCACATCCTCATCCCTGTGTCCTTGCCCCTCCCCTGTCCCCATATCTCCATCCCTGCCCCCATGTCCCCCTCCCTGTTCCCAGGTCCCTCTTCCTGTCCCCATGTCCCCTTCCCCTCCCCGCTCGCTCCTGTGCCCCCCTGTCCTCACATCTCCCTCCCTGTGTCCCCATCCTTACCCCGCCATCCCCGTGTCCCCATACCCATGTCTCCCTCCCTGTCCCCATGTCTCCCTCCCTGTCCCCATGTCCCCTTTCCCATTCCCATGTCCCCCTACCCTCCTCACCTCTGTGCCCCCCATCTCCTTCCCTGTGTCCCCATCCCCACGTCCCTCTCCCCGTCCCTGTACCCTGGAGGACACGGAGCCGCTCTCCCGCCCGGCGCAGGCGGGCACTGAGGGTGACCATGGTCCTGGTGGCTGCTGTCACCTCAGCCTCGCGTGCCGTCACCACCCCAGCCAGCCTGGGGGCCACAGGGGACAGGGGAGACATGACACGGGGACAGGACCAGCAGTGATGTGGAAACAGGGACACTGGTGACCTCCCAGTGTCCCCATCCCTGTCCCCTCCCAGTATCCCCCAGATGCCTCTTAGTTCATTCCCAGTTCCCTCCTAATGCTCCCAGTGCCTCCCAGTATTTCCCCAGCCCCTATCCCAGTCCCCCCCAGCGTCACCCCAGTCCCTCCCACTCCCCCCCCCCCAGTTTCTTCCCTGTTCCCCCCATCCCTCTTAGTGCTCAATTCCCCCCCAGGCCCTCTTAGTGCCCCTCCCAGTACCTGGCAGCCGCCCGGGCCAGTGCCCCCAGTGCCTCCTCAGCTGCCTCTGCCCGTCCCCGCTGCTGCATCACCTCCTGTGCCAGGCGCTGGGACAAGTGCCACCACATCCCCAACATGTCCCCAAGCCCTCCTGTGTCCCCAACATGTCCCCGTTCTGGGTCACCTGCCTGGTCAGATACTGGGACACTGCTCACCGGTCACCGATGTCACCAGCATGTCCCCATCATGTCCCCAACCCCTCCCCAAGTGACCCACTGTGATGTCTCCAGTGTGTCCCCACGCCATCCCCAATCCATCCCTGTGTCCCCAGTGTGTCCCCAGCACATCCCCAGCATGGCCCGGACATGTCTCCCTCTGTGTCCCCATGTCCCCAGCATGGCCCCACATGTCCCATACATGTCCCCAGTGTGTCCCCCGTGTCCCCAGCAGACCCCCATATGTCCCGTGCGTGTCCCCAGCAGGTCCCCCTTTACCCCACGTGTGTCCCCAGCGTGTCCTCATATGTCCTCATCATGTCCTTCCATGTCCCCAGCAGGTGCCTGTTTCCCCAGTCTGTCCCTGTATGTCCCATGCACGTCCCCATATAGCCCTTGCATGTCCTCAGCAGGTCCCCATACATTCCACACGTGTCCCCTCATTTCCCGAGCTGGTCCCACGTGTGTCCCCAACAAGTCCCCATATGTCCCACATCTTTCACTGTGTCCCCAGCAGGTCCCCATACATCCCAAGTGTCCCCCCCATGTCCCTGCTGACCTTGATGTCCCGACGCTGCAGCTCAGCGGTGGCCGCCCTCTCGCGCAGACTCAGCTCCAGCCGCGTCACCCGGCACGTCCCTGCTGCCACCGCTGCCCCCAGTGTCCCCACCTGAGGAACCCAGGCGTTCAGGAGAGTGCCAGGAGGGACCCAGGCATCCGGGAGACCACCCCAAAGGGAAACAGGTAACCCCTGGAAGGGACCCAGGCATCCAGGAGACACCCCAAAGGGAAATGGGTGACCCCTGGAAGGGACCCAGACATCTGGGAGACCCCCCAAAGGGAAACAGGTGACCCCCAGAAGGGACCCAGGCATCCAGGAAACCCCCCAACCCCGCTAAAAGGGACTCAGGAATGCCCCCGGGAGGGACCCAGGTGTCTGGGCACCCCTGACCCCCCTAGATGGGACACAGGTGCCAGCCCCCAGGAGGGATCCAGAAGTCCAGGCACCCACCTGCGCCTGCAGCACCCGCTGCGCCTCCTCCTGCACCCGCAGCTGCACCAGGAGGGCGAAGACCTTCTCCCGCCAGCGCCCCAGAAGAGCCTGCAGCCGGGGGGGGGCCACTGCCACGGGCACCCCGGGGGGGGGCAGCTGGGGGGTGAGAGGTGGAGGTGTGGGTGCTCTGGGGGCCTCCCCACCACCCCCAGGGCCCTGCCCCACAAGTCCCTGGGTAGCCTTATTGCCCCCCAGAACCCTCGGTGGCACCCTAGGGCCCCCCCATTGCTCTCCAGTGGCACCTCACAGCACCCTAGGGCTCCCCAGCACCCAAAAACCCCCTCAGTGGCACCCTATGGCACCCCAGGGTCCCCCAGCACCCCAAGTCACCCCATTGTCCCCCTGGCCCCCCCTGTGGCACCGAAGGGCCTCCCCATTGCTCCCCAGGGGCACCTCACAGCACCTAGGGTTCCCCCAGCAACCCAAAAGAACCCCACATGGCACCCTATGGAACCTCAGGGGGCCCCAACCCCCCCCAAATCCCAGGCCCTCCCCCAGTATCCTGGGTCGCCCCATTGCACACCAGGAACACCCCCTGGCACTCCAAAGCCACTCCAGCACCCCAAAAGCTCCCCCAGGGCACCCTATGGCACCCCAAGACCCTCCAGAACTCCCTCCCCTCAAGCACCACTGCCCCCCGCAGCACCTCAGGGATACCCTGGACCCCCCCCAGAGCACCCCAGGACTCCCCCTCACTCCCTGGGTTGCCCCATTGCTCCCCAAGACCCCCTGTGGCACCCTATGACCTCCCATTGCTCCCCAGGGACACCTCACAGCACCCTTGAGCTCCCCCAGCACCCCAAAAGCCCGCCCAGTGGCACCCTATGGCACCCCAAAGCATCCCAGGAACCCCCCAGCACCCCAGCCCCCCTCCCCTGAATCGTCTCAGGAGCCCCCAGGGTCCTCCCTGCCACCCAAGAGGCACCTCACACCACCCCAGCCACCCCCTAGCACCCCAAACGGCCCCCCAAGAGCACCCTATGCTCCCCTGCCCCCCTAAAAGCACCCCCAAGCGCACCCTGTGGCCCCCCCAGCCCCACCTCACGGCCCAGCTCGCGCTCCTGCAGGGTCAGGATGTGGCCGAGGGCACTGAGCCGGGCCTGGAACAGCACCTGGGCCTGGCACTGGGAGGAATGGGGAGTGTGGGGACACTGCAGGGGTATCGGGACACTGTGGGGACAGTGGGAACGGGGACATCCTGGGGAGAGGGGACATCATGAGAACAGGGTGACAACCTGGGGACACCAAAGAGACACGGGAACATTCTGGGGACACTGGACATCGGGACACACTGGGGACACGGGACATACTGGGCACACTGCAGGGACATCCTGTGGACAGGGCCACCATGTCACCACCACTGTGGGGACATCCTGGGGACAGGAAGATACCCTGGGGACACCAGAGGGACAGGGGACATGAGGATGTCCTGGGGACACAATGGGGACGAGGCACAGGGACACCATGTCCCCCCGCACCATGGGGACACCCTGGGGACAGGGCCACCACGTCCCCAAGGGGAGGGGACACAGCCCCTAGGGGACCCAGGCATCCAGGCTCACCTCCTCCAGGGGCTGCCCATCAGACTCCACCCCCTGAGTTTGACCACGCCTCCTCTCAGCCTCAAGCTCCGCCTCCAGGGTCTGACCATGCCTCCTCTCAGCATCAAGCTCCGCCTCCAGGGTCTGACCACGCCTCCTCTCAGCCTCAAGCTCTGCCTCCAGGACTTGGCCACGCCTCCTCTCAGCCTCAAGCTCTACCTCTAGGGTCTGACCACGCCTCCTCTCAGCATCAAGCTCCACCTCCAGGGCTTGGCCACGCCTCTTCTCAGCATCAAGCTCCACCTCCAGGGCTTGACCACGCCTCTTCTCAGCATCAAGCTCCACCTCCAGGGCTTGGCCACGCCTCTTCTCAGCATCAAGCTCCACCTCCAGGGCTTGACCACGCCTCTTCTCAGCATCAAGCTCCGCCTCCAGGGCTTGGCCACGCCTCTTCTCAGCATCAAGCTCCACCTCCAGGGACCTGCCAAAGGGGACCCAGGTGTCCAGGCTCTGGGGGTTACTGGGAGGGCTACTGGGAGCACTGGGAGGGTTAGTGGGGGGTTACTGGTAACACTAGGGGGTTACTGAGAGCACTGGAAGGGGAGACTGGGGGATTGCAGAGAACACTGAGGGCTACTGGGAGGGTTAGTGGGGGATTACTGGGAACATTGGGGTGTTGCTGGGAACACTGGAAGGGAAGACTGGGGGATTACAGGGAGCACTGAGGGTTACTGGGAGCACTGGGAGAGGGTTAGTGGAGGATTACTGGGAACACTGGGGGTTACTGGGATGACTACTGGCAGCACTGAGGAGTACTGGGAGGTTACTGGGAACATTAGGGGGGTTACTGGGAGCACTGGAGGGGGAAACTGGGAGATTACAGGGAGCACTGGAGGGGGAAACTGGGAGATTACAGAGACCACTGGAGGGGGAAACTGGGAGATTACAGGGAGGGTAACTGGGAGGTTACTGGGAGCACTGGGGGTCCTTACCTGGTGCTGGGACTGGGGGGGCGGAGCACGAAGTGCGACGGGGGGAGGAGGCCCCTCAGACCTGGGGGGTGGGAGGGACCCGGGTGTCGGGGGGGGACCCGGGTGTCGGGGGGGCGGGGAGGGGGGACCCAGGCGTCGGGGGCTCACCAGTGCCTGGCGGCTCCGGGTGACTCTCGGCCATTGGTGGCACCCTGGGGGGGGCAACTCCCAGTAAGTCCCAGTAACCCCATCGTGGGCCCAGTACCTCCCTATTCCTAGTCCCGGTACCTCCCAGTAACCACCCCATGGCCCCAGTTAACTCCAAGTAACCCCCCCATGCCCAGACCCAGTACCTCCCAGTAGCCTCCAGTTAGGGCCTGTTCACCTCTCCTCACATTCCCAGTACCCCCCCAGCCTCAATGACTCCCAGTTCCAGCCTGGTTCCAGTAAACCCCTAGTAACTCCCAGTTCCAACCTGCCATGGAACCAGTGACTCCCAGTCCCGCCCCCCACCCCAACGCCCCCACTAATCCCCAGTGGCTCCCAATTCACTGACAGCCCCCCCAGCCCCAGGGACTCCCAGTACCCCTCCACCCCTCCCAGTGGCTCCCAGTAGACCCCCATTCACCCCATCATGGTCCCAGGGGGTCCCAGTACACCCAGTAGCCCCCTCCCTCATATTCCCAGTGACTCCCGGTACACTCCAACACACTCCCAGTAACCCCCAGTGGCTCCCCACTCCCCCCATCATAGTCCCAGTGGCTCCCAGGATGCCCAGTGACCCCCAGTAACCGTCCCCTCATATTCCCAGTAACTCCCAGTTCCCCCCCACACACTCCCAGTAATTCCCAATAGCTCCCAGTGGCTCCCCATTCCCCCCATCATGGTCCCAGGGGGCCCCAGTACACTCAGTAACTCCCTCCCTCGTATTCCCAGTAACTCCCAGTACACTCCAACACTCCCAGTAATTCCCACTAGCCCCCAGCGACTCCTCAGTCCCTCCCTCATATTCCCAGCAACTCCCAGTTCAACCCACACAGATCCTCCCAGTATTTCCCAGCAGGTCCCCACTGCCCCCCTCAAGGTCCCAGTGGCTCCCAGTTCCCCCAGTAACTGCCCCCTCATAACCCCAGTGTCTCCCAGTTCCCCCTCCTTACTCCCAGTAACTCCCAGTGGCTCCCCATTTCCCCCTCCCCACGGTCCCACGGGCTCCCACTAACTCCCAGTACACCCAGTACCACCAAAGCCCCCGTCTCCCCTCACAACCGCGCGGCGCACGCCGGGAACGCGCCGCCGCCGCCGCTCTCTCCCTCCGCCCGTGATAGCCAATCAGCGCGCCGCACTGAGCGAAGAGTCCGCCCCCCTACCCCAGAGGCGGGAAAGCATCAACCAATGAGAGGCGGTGTCGTGCAGGTCCCGCCTCCAACGCTGGCCAATGCAAGGCTGCGCCTGGGCGTGGGGGGCGGTGCATAGAACGCGGCGGCTCGTCCCGCCCCCTCACGGAGGCTCCGCCAATCAGAGCTCGAGGGGAAGGGCCTGGGGTAAAGCGGGGGCTTTGAGGGGGGTAAATCAGGGCCTGAGGGGGTAAATCTAGGCCTGGGGTGGTAAGTGGGGTCCCAAGGGGGTAAATGGGAGTCTTGAGGGAGTAAATCTGAGCCCTGGGGTGTAAATCTGGGCTCCAAGGGTGTAAATCTGGGCCCTGAGGGCATAAAGGGGCTGCTGAGGGGGTAAATCTGAGCCCTGAGGGGTAAATCCAGGCCCTGAGGGGGTAAATCAGGCCAGGAGGTAAATCAGGGCCCTGGAGGTGTAAATCAGGGCCTGAGGGGGTAAATCTAGGCCTGGGGTGGTAAATGGGGTCCCGAGGGGGTAAATGGGAGCCCTGAGGGGGTAAATCTGAGCCCTGAGGGTGTAAATCTGAGCTCTGTGGGCACAAAGGGAGCGCTGAGGGGTAAATTTGGCCTCCAAGGGTGTAAATCTGAGCCCTGAGGGCACAAAGGAAGCCCCGAGGGTGTAAATCTGAGCCCTGGGGGGTAAATCTGGGCTCCAAGTGATATAGTAAGAGTTGAAAGATGAAGAAAATGAGAATGAGCAGGAGGGAGTCATGAGCAATCACAAAGCTTAATTAAATGTTTGATGAATTTACGATCTTGCTAAGAAGGCACAAGCAGAGGCCTTGCTCGATAGATAGGGCTGGAAAAGGTAAGAAGTCCTGTCTTTGTTCTCGTCCTTGTAGATAATTTAGCTTAAACTAGCCGTATGGTTTTACATCACTAATGAGAACTTAGATAATAAGAGCACTAACAAGCATTTTGTTTTTAGGGACTAACAAGCATTCTTTAGGATAAGATGTACCAAAACATGTAAAGGACTATACTGTGCAGAATCACCTGAGGAGAGTCAAGTAGCGGACAAGTGAGGAAGGCTATGGAAGACCACCAGAGGACTCCTGAAGACCACCAGAGACCTTCAATGAGCCTGCGTAAAGGGCATTTGCATATGCTAATAGTTTCCTGGAAAACTAATGAATATGTATAACCTTTCTCGGAAATCTAGTGAATATGTATGTAGAACATGTACTTAACCTGCACAATTAGGCCTGACGGTGTGCACGATAGGCGGAGCGATCCCCTGTGCACCCAGCGCTGCAATAAAGAATGCCTGCTTTCTAAAACTCCAAAATCGAGGCTTAGAGAGTTTCTTCGACCGGCTTTTTCGGTATCACAAGGGTGTAAATCTGTGCCGTGAGGGGTTAAACCTGGGCCCTGAGGGCATAAAGGTGGTCCTGAGGGGGTAAATGGGAGCCCTGAGGGGGTAAATCTGAGCCCTGAGGGGTAAATTTGAACCCTGAGGGCAAAAAGGGAGCACTGAGTGGGTAAATCTGGACTCCAAGGGGGTAAATCTGGTCCCTGGGGGCATAAAGAGAGCCCTGAGGGTGTAAATCTGAGCCCTGAGAGGGTAAATCTGGGCCCTGAGGGCATAAAGAGAGTCCTGAGGGGGTAAATCTGGGCTCTGGAGTGTGAGTCTGGGCCCTGAGGGGTGAATCTGGGTTCTGGCATGCAAATTTTGGTCCTGGGGCATTAAACCTTGGCCCTGGGGTAGTAAATGGGGGGTTCTGAGGGGTGACAGGACCCGGGCGCCTGTGTGACTCCCATCACCCCGGAAGACTCGGTCCCTTATGGGTGTGGGAGTGGCAGTGACGTAGGTGCCACTGGCTGTTGGGGCGGTATCCAAGGAGCACAGGGAGGTAGGTGCTGGGAGGGGGTCCCCACATCCAGACGCCTGGGTCCCTTGAGGGGGGGATCCCAGGGGCGGGACGGGGAGCTGGGGACAGGGGGTTGGGAACCGCACCCGGATGCCTGGGTCCCTCTGTGGTTGTGGAAAGGGAAGTGGAAAACTTCCTGCGCCCGGACGCCTGGGTGCCTTGGAATGGCGATGGCGGCCCCGCCCGGATGCCTGGGTGCCTTGGAGTGGGGATGGTGGTCCCACCCGGACGCCTGGGTCCCTCTTCTAGGGGCGTGTGTCCCTTCCCAGGACACGTGGGTCGCTGGGGAGGGTGCCATCCCCAGATGCCTGAGTCCCGTCCCCCCCGGGACACCTGGATCCCTCGTGATGGTGGTCCCACTCGGATGCCTGGGTCCCTCTTCTGGGGGTGTGTGTCCCCTCCCAGGACACAAGGGTCCCTGGAGAGGGTCCCAGCCCCCGATGCCTGGGTCCCCAGGGAGGGGTTTCCCGCCCCGACACCTGGGTCCCATCCCCGGACGCCTGGGTCCCTCTTGTCTCTATTATGGGGTTGGGGAGGGCTCCCCTGCCTGGACGTCCCCACCTGGATGCCTGGGTCGCCCACAGGATGTCATCTCCACCACTGTCCCTGGTGGTGGCCTCGGCCACAGCGGCCTCGGGACGGGTGCTGCAGACACTGGGGGACCTGGCGGACGCGCTGGGAACACCGGGAATGGTGGCAAAGGTGTTGGCAGAGGCGAAGGTGGTGCTGAGAGAGGCGGAGGTGGTGGTGGAGAGGCTGCAGACGGCGCTGGAGGACGCGATGGCGGCAGCGGTGCCGATGATACCACCAACACTGGGGCTCAATGCCGAAGGGCTCTACCGGGCTCTGGAGACGGCCGCCAATGCCAGCGCTTCCGAGCTAGAGCGGGAACTGTGCCGGAATCGCCGGCGTCGCTGGTGTCTGTGGGTGGCCCGGACTGTTGCCCTGGTGCTGCTGCTTGTCTGTGCCCCCCTGTGTGAGTATGGACCAGTATAGACCAGAATGGTCCAGTTCAGACCAGTAGGGAGCCCTACAGATCCACCTGAACCAGTAATGCCAGAAGAGAACCTTACAGGCCAGTAGGAAGCTTTACAGGCCAGTAGAGACTTTCTCTTGCCCTGGCCAGTATGGACCAGTAGGGACCAGTTCAGACCAGTAGGGAGCCCTACAGATCCACCTGAACCAGTAATGCCAGAAGAGAACCTTACAGGCCAGTAGGAAGCTTTACAGGCCAGTAGAGACTTTCTCTTGCCCTGGCCAGTATGGACCAGTAGGGACCAGTTCAGACCAGTAGGGAGCCCTACAGTTCCACTTGGACCAGTAATGCCTATAGAGGTCCCTACAGACCAGTATGTACGAGCAGGGAGCCCGACAGACCAGTAGGGACCAGTTTAGACCAGTAGGTACTATAAGAAACCACTGTAGAGCAGTAAAGACCAGTAGGAAGTTCTGTGGACCAGTAGAGACTTTCTCTTGCCCTGACCAGTATAGGCCAGAATGCACCAGTTCAGACCAGTAGAGAGCCGTATAGGTCCGTTTGGATCAGTAATACCAGTAGAGAGCCCTACAGACGAGTACAGATCAGTAGGGAGCCCTACAGACCAGTAGAGATTTTCCCCTGCCCTGACTGGTATGGACCAGTTTAACCAGTAGGGACCAGTTCAGACCAGTAGGGAGCCCTATGGATCTGCTTGGATCAGTAACGCTAGTAGAGAACCCTACAGGCCGGTAGGGAGCAGTACAGACCAGTAAGGAGCTATACAGACGAGTAGAGACTTTTCCCTGCCCTAGCCAGTATGGACCAGTTCAGACCAGTAAGGACCAGTAGGAAGCCCTAGAGATCTCTTGGCTCAGTAATACCAGTAGAGGACCCTACAGACCAGTAGGGACCAGTAGGAAACCCTACAGACTAGTAGAAGCTTTCCCCTGCTCTGACCAGTATAGACCAGTCTGGAGCTATATGGGCCAGTAAGGAGCTCTACAGACCAGTTCAAACCAGTATATACCAGCAGGGACCGGTAGGAGCCACTGTAGACCAGTAGGGACCAGTAAAGACCAGTAGAATACCCTACAGATCAGTGTAGACCAGTATAGATCTTCCCCTGCTCCAACCAGTATGGACTGGGGGACACTGGGAGGGGACTGGGGACATCAGGAGGGGTCTGGAACACTGGGAGGGGATGGGGACACTGGGATGGGGGACACCAGGAGGGGACAGGGGACACTGGGAGGGGAGTAGGACACTGGGAGGGGATGGAGACACCAGAAAGGGTCAGGGACATCAGGATGAGACTGGGGACATTGGGAGGGGACTGGGGACAGCGGGAGGGGATGGGGACACTGGGATGGGACTGAGGACATTGGGAGGGGACTGGGACACCAGGAGGGGACAGGGACACCGGAAGAAGACTGGGGACACTGGGGTGGTGGACACCAGGAGGGGACTGGGGGCACTGGGAGAGAACTGAGACACTGGGAGGGAACTGGGACACTGGGATGGGGGACACCAGGAGGGGACAGGGGACACTGGGAGGGAACTGGGACACTGGGATGGGGGACACCAGGAGGGGACAGGGGACACTGGGAGGGAACTGGGACACCGGGAGAGAACTGGGACACCGGGAGGGATGGGGACATTGGGATGGGGGACACCAGGAGGGGACAGGGGACACTGAGGGGTGGGGACACCAGAAAGGGACAGGGACACCAGGACAAGACTGGGGACACTGGGAGGGGACGAGGACACCAGGTGATGTCCCCGTCCCCTGGCTGTCCCCACAGTGTCCCTGGACCTGGTGCGGGAGGCGCTGGGGGTGACACAGGAGAGTCACCTCGTCCCCTGCCTGGCCACCATCGCCCTTGTCTGCCAGGTGGCCCTGTGGGGCGCGGGGACATCCAAGCGTCACTTGGCCACCGCCGCCAGCCACCAGCGTCACCAAGCCCTCCGCTACCACCGCCTGGCCCGGGACATCGCCGCTGCCGCCGCTGCCGCCACCGAGGCCACCGAGGCCACCACCACTGCCAATGCCACCCTGGGGATGCTGGAGGAGGTGGCCGGTCACCTGAAGACCCTGGTGGATGCTGTCACCCAGGACCTGGAGATAGCCAGAGGCTTCCCTGCCAGCGCCCGGGTCCTGGGGGACGTCGTGGTGGCCTTGGGGACAGTGATGGGGGACAAGGAGGGGACGCAGAGGTTGGCCCGGGCACTGGAGGTTCTGCCAGGGGTTGAGTAGGGATGGGGATGGAGACACCTGGAGGGTCCTCCTCATCCTGGGGACAACCCGATGTCCCCTGTCCCATCTGGGGACACCCAGAGGCTCCTCTTCATCTTGGGGACACCAGGATGTCCCTTCTCTGTCCTGGGGACACTGGGATGTCCCCTGTCCCACCTGAGGACACCTGGAAGTCCCTCCTCCTGGGGACACCAGGGACACCAGGATGTCCCCTGTCCCACCTGGGAACGTCAAGGATGTCCCCTTTGTGGTCCAAGGACACCAGGGATGTGTTGGTGACACCGTCCCCTGTCCCCCCAATAAACCTCAGGGACATGCCAAGCCCCTGACCTGTTACTGGGGCTTGGGGACACGGCAGGGACATGGGGACACCAGGGGAAGGGGACACACCCCACCCCATTCCAAGGACACCAGGAAGGGGGATGTCCCCAAGCCATCCCTGTCAAAGGGCTCAGGACTGTTCCCAAGGGCACTCGGCTGGATGTCCCCAAGCCATGGGGGACATGGTGAGGATGCATCAGGACCATCAGCAGGGCCATGTTGGGGACAGCATTGGGGACATCATTAGGGACATGCTGGGAGCCAAGACAGGGGACAAGCCATTGCCACACTGGGGACATCACTGGGGCTGTGTTGGGGACATCTCTGAGGCCACGTTGGCCTCAGCATTGGGGACACTCCATGGACATCACCAGGGCCAGTGCTGGGGACACGCTGGGGCCACCAGTGAGGACACATTGGGGACACTGAGGCCACCATCATGGCCAGCTCTGGTGGACACATTGGGGACGTGCCAGAGCCAGCACGGGGGACATGTCGGGGACATGGGGGGCACGTTGAAGGTTGTGGGCGGCCGTGTTGGGGCCCCACTGGGGACACGGAGGGGGGCTCTGGGGCTGCACTGGGGACAGTGGGGGGCATGAGGGGCTGTGGGGACATCAGGGGACATTGGGACATTTCGGGTGGACATGGGGGGACACCAAGGACTGGGGCCCCGCTGGGGACATGGTGGGGGGGGGACATCTCGGAGCATGGGGCTACATTAAGGACACTGGGGGACACGGGGGGTTGTGGGACCCTGCTGGGGACACCGGGGGGGCTGTGGGACCCCCCTGGGGACATCGGGGGACACCGGGGGCTGTTAGTGGCCGTGCTGGGGCCCCGTAGGGGGACATCGGGGGACCATTGGAAGTGGTGGCGTCCTGTTGGGGACACTGGGGGGTCGTGGGAGTCCTGCTGGGGACACGGGGGGACCCACCGAGGGGTGTGGGTGGCTGTACCGCCGTCATGGGGCGGGTGACGCCCCACTGGCAGCGTCCCCTCGTCCAGCCCCCCGTGGGCCGAGCCTTGCCCAGGTCCGGGATCGTATCCGGCCTCACTGCCGCCGCCACATCCCAGCCCTGCGTGTCCCCAAGGCATCTCCAAGGAGTCCCCAACTCTGCCACCACCTATGGAGACCCCTGAGGCCACTGGGGCCATCGTCCCCCCCGAGGTGGGACAAATCTCAGCGCCGGATGGTGGCGGGAGGGGAACTGGG
The DNA here is from genome assembly GCA_037953605.1 of Necrosyrtes monachus. Classification (NCBI taxonomy): domain Eukaryota; kingdom Metazoa; phylum Chordata; class Aves; order Accipitriformes; family Accipitridae; genus Necrosyrtes; species Necrosyrtes monachus. Next base: position 307,802 of record JAZGTQ010000603.1, on the reverse strand, counting down.
AGGTGGGGGGGGTGACAGAGGGGACGGGGGGTGGCGGGGGGGGAAGGGGACGGGGGGCAGAGGGGACAAGGGGGGGCAGAGGGGATGGGGGGGACATGAAGGGCAGGGCAGTGGCGGGGGGGTGGCGGGGGACAGGGTGGCGGGAGGTTGACAGAGGGGACGGGGGGAAGGGGACGGGGGGCAGAGGGGACGGGGGGGCAGAGAGGATGGGGGGGACATGAGGGGCAAGGCAGTGGCAGGGGGGTGGCGGGGGACAGGGTGGCGGGAGGTTGGCAGAGGGGACGGGGGGTGGCGGGGGGGGGAAGGGGACGGGGGGCAGAGGGGACAAAGGGGGGGCAGAGGGGACAAGGGGGGGCAGAGGGGATGGAGGGGACATGAAGGGCAGGGCAGTGGCAGGGGGGTGGTGGGGGACAGGGTGGCAGGAGGTTGGCAGAGGGGACGGGGGGTGGCGGGGGGGGAAGGGGATGGGGGGCAGAGGGGACAAGGGGGGGAAGAGGGGACAAGGGGGGGCAGAGGGGATGGGGGGAAGGGGGGGGAAGGGGACGGGGGGCAGAGGGGATGGGGGGAAGGGGGGGGAAGGGGACGGGGGGCAGAGGGGACAAGGGGGGGAAGAGGGGACAAGGGGGGGCACAGGGGATGGGGGGAAGGGGGGGGAAGGGGACGGGGGGCAGAGGGGACAAGGGGGGGCAGAGGGGATGGGGGGGACATGAAGGGCAGGGCAGTGGCGGGGGGGTGGCGGGGGACAGGGTGGCGGGAGGTTGACAGAGGGGATGGGGGTGGCGGGGGGGTGACAAGGGGATGGGGACGGGGGGGACAGGGCGGTGGCAGAGGGGATGGGGAATGGGGTGGGGGGGGTGGCGGAGCTGGGGGGGGTGACAGGGGTGGCAGAGGGGACGAGGGACATGAGGGTGACGGGGGTTGGGGGTGGTGAGTGAGTGACAAGGGGACGGGGCTTGTCAGGGGACGGCGGATGGCAGTGAAGGGTGACGGGACAGAAATAGCAGGGACAAGGGGACGGGGGGGGGACGGGGGCCACAGGGAATGGGGGGGACCCCAGAGGGACAGTGAGGACGATGGTGGGGACGAAGGACATTGCGGGACCCCAGGGTGACATCAGGGGACCCCAAAGGGGACAAGGGACATAGGGGAACCCCAGGGTGGCATGGGGACATGAGAGGGGACAGGGGACATCAGGGGACCCCAGAGGGGATGAGGGACATAGGGGAACCCCAGGGTGGCATGGAGACAGGAGAGGGGACAGGGGACCCCAGAGGGGACAAGGGACATGGGGGACCCTGCCGCCGGCTCTGTCCCTGTCCCCAGGTGTCCCCGGAGCTGCTGGAGCCGTTGGTGACTGTGGTGGCCATCCTGGGCGAGCTGGGGGCCACGCCAGGGGACATCCCCCTGGCTGGGTCACCGGGCTCGCTGCGGGCCAGGCTGGTGGCCCTCATCGCCAACATCCGCCGGGCCATGGACCACCATCACGGAGATGCCACCCGCCTCCGTCGTGCCCTGACCACCGCCGGGGCCACCAAGGCCACTGCTGGAGTCACCACCGTGGCCACCCTTGAGCCCGCTGTGGTCCCACCCGGGGATTCCGCTGTCCCCAGGGCCACCGCAGGGGACGCCTGGGCCATCGTGGTGACCATCACCCGCGAGTGGCGGGAGGCAGTGGCCTCGGTGGCAGCCACCTGGGCCACGGTAGAGGGGGACGCTGCGCACCTGAGGGATGCCTGTGGGACTGCGGCCACCACAGGGGCCACCGCCAGGGTCACCATGGGCCACCTGGCAGCGGCGATGGCCCAGGAGGACAGGGCACGCCAGCAGCTGCTGACGGCCACCCGGACGCTGCCGGTGGCCTCAGAGTTGGCTATGATGGCCGAGGTGGTTGCAGCCCACAAGACACAGGTGTCTGAGGCCAGCGCGGGGCTGCAGGCGGCCACCGAGGCCACCGAGAAGACGGTGGTGGCAATGGTGGAGACGGCGGTGGCTGGGGAGAAGGGACGGCTGGCGGCGGTGGCCCACAAGCCCCTGGGACGCTTGGTGGCCGCCTGTCACCAGGCCACCCTCTTCTACCGTCACCTGCAGCGCTGCCTCGAGGACATCGAGGCCACCGTGGCTGCTATGGCTGCTGGACACGGTGGCCCTGAGGCTCCCGGAGTGGCCCAGGAGGGTCCTGGTTTCCCCGGGTCCACCATGACCATGCAAGGAGGTCCTGGTGTCCCCGAGGACCTGATGGCAGCGGTGGCAGTGGCCGAGGCGCTGTGGGACGCTAGCGCCCGCCTGGCCAAGTGCCACCTCTTGGGGACACTGCGGGTGGCCCGGGGGCTGTTGGTCAACCCCAACGACGCCGAGGCCACCACCATGGCCCAGCGCTGCCGGGATGCCACCGCCGCCCTCCCGGAGCTGCTGCCGCGGGGACCACGGTAGGGGACGGTGGCTTCGCTGGGGACCAGTAGCTTCATTGGGGAGCACTGGCATCAATGTCACTGCTGCAGTCCTGGTTCCGTGTCACTTTGTCCCCAACGTGTGCGTGTGCCCCCCTGTATCTCCTTTGTCCCCATGTCCCCTCCCGTGTCAGTCCACCCTCCTGTGTCCCCATGTCACCTCCCATGTGTCCTCTTCATGTGCCTGCATGTCACCTCTCTCATGTCCCCTCCGTGTCCCCATGGGGGCTCCTGGTGTCCCCAAAGCCACCACGACCATGCAAGGGGGGAGGATGACACTGTGTCCCCATGGGGAAGTTCAATGTCTCCAAGGCCACCATGATGGCCCAAGAGGGTCCTGGTGTCCCCAAGGCCAGCACAGCCACGCAGAGGGATCTCCTCCCCTGTGTCCCCTCCACCTCCCATGTGTCCCCATGGCCTGTCCTTGTCCCTGTATGTCCCTGTGTCCCCATGCCCCCCCCCAAAAGCAGAGGCGGGGGGAGCTTGTGGTCCCCCACCCCATCAGGGAGGTGACACCCGTGTCCCCTCCATGTCCCCATCAAAAGGGGGAAGGGTTTGGGGTCCCCCACACCACTGGGGAGCCCCCACCATGTCCTCCCATGTCCCCCCCAAAAGGTGGGAGGTGTGTGGGTGTTGGGGTCCCCCATCCCTCCCAGGGAGGTGACACACCCGCATCCCTCCCCGAACCCCAAATCACCCTCTTTTTTCTTTTTGCTACCAAAACTCTCTTTTATTGGGGGGCTGCCGGTTGCCGCCGGTTGCCCCGAGAAGTTTGCCGGGGGGGTCGTCGATTCCGACTACTACGTCCCGACACCTTCCTGGATTCTCGGGGGGACCCGGGAATACCCTGGGGATCCTCGGAGGGGTGACTAAGGACCCCCGGAGGGACTGTAGAAACCTTGAGGGGATTTGGGGGGGTCCCGTGAAAACGGGGGGGGGTCGCGGGGAGGAGGAGGAAGGGCTGGAGCTGGAGCCGCTGTCGCAGGAGCCCCGTCAGCAGCAGCTCGGCTGATACCAGGGGCAGGCGGGCGCCCAGCGCCGGGGCCCAGCACCCTTTGTCCGCCTCACAGGAGATCACCAGGCACCGTGGCTTTTTTTTTTTTTTGGGGGGGGGGGGGTGGAAATGTCACTGGGGGTCCCCACATGCCACTGGGACACCCCCCCCCACTCCATCCCGCGCACACACAACCCCCCCGGGGCAGTCTGAGTTTTCTGGGGTCCCTGATATCCCCTGCTAATCTCAATGGGATCTGCCCCCCCCCCCCCCCCAATCAGGAGCCCTGGGATGCTCTGACACCCCCCCTGCTTCATCAGACCCCCCCTCCCCCAACCCCAGTGGAACCCCCCCAACTCCCAAATCCTCCCCTAGGACCCCCAAACCCAAATAGAACCCACCCCCCCTTCCCCGAGAGCCCTGGGATGTCCTGACCAGCCCCCACCCAGGGCACCCTGACACCCCCCCTCCCCAGGACCCCCCCCGGAGACCCCAATGGGCCCCCCCAACTCCCCAAATGCCTCCCCCAACCCCCTTGGGACACCCCCTCCCCCCGCAACGTCCCCCCACCATCCCTTTTGTCCCCTCCTCAGTGGCTGTGGGTCCCCAACGTCCCCCTGTGTCCCCTCATTCCCAACTCCACTGGCTCTGGGATCCCTGTGTCCCCTTGGTCCCCTCCCCGGTGGCCTTGGGACCCCCCCATGTCCCCCCTCCTGGTGGCTCTGGGCCCTCCCGTCCCCCCCAGTGTCCCCGCTGTCCCCTCACCCCATAGGTGTGTGGCATGGTGGGCAGGAAGGTGCCACCGCTGCAGGTGATGATGTCCCTCATGAGCTCGGGCTCAGGGTGGACGCTGGGGGTGACGTGGACCTCGTAGCCCTGGGGACAACATGAGGGGGGGCACACGGAGGGGACATGTCTATCAATCCATCCCTGAGCCCCTGGAATGTCTCCTGGGGAACAAGGACACCTTGGGGACACAGGGAACATCCTGGGGACAGTGTGAAAACACCAGGAGACACCAAGGGACATCAGGGGACACCCTGGGGGGCTGTCCCCAAGTTCAGCATGCTGGATCGAGGCCACACGGCGGGAGACATGCACAACTTGGGGGACCAAGGACACTTTAGAGGACAGGGCCATCTTGGGGACACTGTGGGGACAACAGCAAAGGAGGGGACACCCCTCTGGCCATCCCCAAGCCCCCCTGCCCTGATGGGGACCGAGGCCACATGGGCAGGACCCAACTCAATGGGGGACAAGGACACTTAAGAGGCACAAGGCCACCACGGGGCCACCAGGTGACATTGGGTGACACCTCCTGGCCACCCTGCACCGAGTCCCCAGTGGGTGCCCCACTCAGTGCGGGGACAGGGCCACCCGTATGGGGGGGTCAGGGCCCCTCAGGGAGGGTTGGGGACAGTTGGGGACGGGCACCTGGAGCAGGGGGTGATGGCAGGCACGACGCAGGGCCTCGGCGAGGCTGAAGCCGAAGTGACGTTCCTGCTGGCTGTCACGCACCAGGAAGGGATCCGGCACCAGGACATGGCCACTGAGGGTGCTCTGGGGACACGGGGGACACGTGGTGGCACCTCTGACTCCAGGGACCCCCCAAGGTCCCTCCCATCCCCAAACGACTCCTCGCCCTTGTCACCCAAAGACCCCTGTCCCCAAGGTCCCCCCTTGTCAGCAAGGTCACTCCCTGTCCCCAAACGCTCATTCCCCTTGTCCCTCCCCAACCCCCATGTCCCTATTCTCTGTCCCCAAGGACACCTTCATTGTCCCCAAACACCACCTCTGTCCCCAAGGACATCATCCCCTGTCCTCAAAGACCCATCCTTTGTCCCCAAGGAGCCCCTGTCCCCAAGGACCCTTCCTTTGTCCCCTAGAACCCTCTCCTTTGTCCCCAAGATTATCCACGTCCCCAAAGACCCCATCCCTCTCCCCAAAGCCTTTGTGCCATGTCCCCCCAAAATCTCCCCTTGTCCCCAGAATCCCCAGGGACCCCCATAAGCCCCAAATCCCCCCTTCCTGTCCCCAAGAACTCTCTCCCTGTCCCCAAGTCCCCCCTCCCCTGTCCCCCACCCCCATGGGACCTTGTGGAGCCACTTGGGGGTGACGATGGGGACACCGCGGGCCACCGCGCAGAGGAACTTGACTGTGCGTCGGACGCGGTCGGTCACCAGGTGGGTGCAGTCGAAGACGGACGTGGCCATGGACCCCCCCAGTGTCCTCAGGGCCACCTCCATCTCTGGGGAGGCCGCCACCCCCGTGAACAGCACCTGGGGATGCGGGGACACCATGAGGACATGTTGGGGACATCCCTGGGGAGGCCACCACCCCTCTGAGAAGCACCTAGGGATGCGGGGACACCATGAGGACATGTTGGGGACATCCCTGGGGAGGTCACCACCCCTGTGAGAACCACCTAGGGATGCGGGGACACCGTGAGGACATGTTGGGGACATCCCTGGGGAGGCCACCACCCCTGTGAGAACCACCTAGGGATGTGGGGACACCATGAGGACATGTTGGGGACATCCCTGGGGAGGCCACCACCCCTGTGAACAGCACCTGGGGACACGGCAGGGGAACCATGGGGGGACACGGGGACACTCAAGGGTGACATTGGGGGACACACACAGTACCTTGGGGGGGACGGAGCCAGGCCCCCGCCGGGGGCGGAGCTGGGGCCCTGTGACCTCTGGCAGCTCCTTCTCTTTTTCCTGGGGGTGGAGCCATGGCATGAGCCCCTGCCCCAACAAGCCCCACCCAGTCTCATTAAGCCACACCCCACACTGGTCTCTGCCAATCAGCAGCCAGCAGGGGTGGGGCCTGCCTCCCCACAGAGGCCCCACCCATCCAGTGCAGAATTCACCCCAGATGGTCCCTCCCACACCCCATACTCTGCCCCCACCCACCCATCATAGACACGCCCAACATCCTTAGGCCCCACCCACAGAGAACAGACTCCTCCCTCCACCTACCCCCCCCCCAGCCACACCCACCTGAGCTTGCTGCTGTGATGGGCCAGGGCCTGCCCGACAGGGGCGTGGTTTGGTGGGGGGGCGGGGCTCCACCTGACCCCGCCCCTTCACGGCTGGCTGCTCCGGCAGAGGGGGGCGGGCCTGGAGGCGGGGGCTGCGCCGCACGGGGGCAGTGACAGGGGACGCTCCGCCCCTAACCCTGCTGGCTCCGCCCTCGCCAGAGGCTCCACCCCCTCGGCTCCTGGCCAGGCGCTGGCTGCGGCGGGGCCCCTCCCCCACCTGGGGGAATTTTTGGGGGGGGGGGGGAGGGTGTCAGTGCCCGGACGCCTGGGTCCCCTTGGGGTGGGGGCACCCAGACGCCTGGCTCCCCCCGCACTCACGTCCTCGCTGGGGGCTGCTGCGGTCCCTGTCCCCTCCTGGGCCGGGGTCACCGTCACTGGCTCCGCCGGGGGCACCCAGGCAGCCAGGGGTTCCTGGGGGGGTTCCCGGGGGGGCTGTTCTTCTTCTTCTTCTTCCTCCTCCTCCTCTTCCTCCTCGGGGGGGCAGAAGGGTTGGGTGGGCTGCTCGGGGTCCCAACCCAGGGCTGTGCCTATGGGAGAGCCACGCTGGAGACCCAGGTGTCTGAGGGGGCTGTGGGGGGCGGACACCCAGGCTAGTGGGGTGGGGTGGGGGGACACCCAAGTGGTCAGGGTGGGGGGGACACCCAGGCGTCTGGGGAGGGGGGAACCCAGGTGTCCAGGAGGGGGCTGGGGGGGGACCCAAGTGGCTGGGGTGAGGGGGGACACCCAGGCATCTGGGGGGGACACAACGATGACCCGGGTGTCAGGAAGGTGGCTGGGGGGGGACCCAGGCGTTCTGGGGGGGTGGGGGACCCAAGTGGTGGGGGGGGGGGGATGACACCCAGGCATCTGGGGTGGGGGGGACCCAGGTGTCCAGGGGAGTGGGGGGGGGACAGGACCCAAGTGTCCAGGGTGGGGGGTGGACACACCCAGGTGTCTGGGGGGGGATACCCTGGCATCTGGGGTGGGGGGGACCCACGTGTCCAGGGGAGTGGGGGGGGACAGGACCCAAGTGTCCAGGGTGGTGGGGGGGACACGACCCAGGTGTCCGGGGTGGGGGGGGGACACGACCCAGGCGTCCGGGCCACCTACCCTCGGCTGCCGGCGGCAAGAAGCTCTGGGTGGGCTCCAGGAAGACATCAGGGTCTTCTGGGGGGGGGGGGGGGAAGAGCCTTGAGAAGGGACCCTGGTGTCCGGGGGGGGACCCAGGTGTCCGGGAGGGGACCCCGCTTACCCTCGGTGTCACTCTCTGTCACCACTACGTCCGTGGCCCCGGCGCTCCTGGGTCCGCCATCAGTATCAGCAGCGTCACTCATATTTGGGGTCAGACGGGGGCATTTGGGCGCAGAAACATCTGGTGGCACAGCTGGATCCTTGCCCCTCACCGGGGTCTCCGTGTCGACGTCGCTCGGCCCCAACACCTGGATTTGGGGCCTCCAGAGCTGGATTTGGGGCTAAATCGTGATGTTTTGGGAGCATCCCTGCCACACTCTCAGATTTCGGGGAGGAACCCTGCCTTTCTGGAGACAATTTCTGGCGCTTTCGGGCCGTCTCCTTCACATCGGTGTCGCGGCCTGTGGTGGGGCCTGCAACATCTGGATGGGGGTGATTTTGGAACCTGATTCGGCTCCGGAGGCCCCGAACATCTGGAGTGGGGGGCAACATCTCCACGTCAGTGTCGCTGCTCTCCCGCGGGCTGGCAGGAGGGGAAACATCTGGATTTGGGCACGTCACGGCCACATCTGGGTCACCAGATGCCCCCTGACACCCCTGCACTGTCCCAACATCTGGAATGACACCATTGTCCTCAACATCTGTGTCACTGCCCACATCCAGGAGAGGGCACTCGGGTTTGAGGCTGCCACCATCGGGATTTGGGAACGACACCTTCACATCTGGATCAGCGTTGGTCCGCGGCCGCCCCTCGGGGTCAACATCTGGAGCAGCGGCCATCTTAGCAACTGTATCCACGACCTCAGGGGTTGTCCCACGTGGTTTTGGAGCTCCAACTTTGGGAAGGGCATCGAGGTCCTCCACATCTGTATTGCTGTCACCATTGGAAGCCACTGAGCCACGGCTGAGGCCACCAACATCGGGATTCGGGGTCTCCATCACCACAGTTGGGTCTTTGCGGCTGTTCTGGGGTGTTTTGTGGCTTTTTGGGCGAAGAGCAGCTTGACTCCAATCTTCTTCAATGTCGGTGTCACTGTCCACCTCTAGGTTCCAATATTTCTTTCGGGGTTCTTTAACACTTGGATTTGGGGTTTCCCCCTCCACATCTGGGTCTCTGCACACAATTCTATGGATTTTTGGATGCCCAACGTCTGGATTCACCTCGTTCTCCTCCACATCTGTATCGCTGTCCACCACAATTGTCCAATGTTTGTTTCGGGGTCCTTCAGCGTGTGGATTTGGGCTCTCCATCTCCAGATGTGGGTTTCTCGGTACATTTGGGGTTGCTCGATGGGTTTTTGGTGGCTCAGCTTCTGGATTGGAAATATCCTCTTCCACATCTGTATCACTCTCCACCAGGAGAGTCCGTCGTCCTTCAAAATCTCGATCTGTGGTCTCCGTCTTCACATCTGGGTCTCCAGGGGCTGTTCTGTGGCTTTCTGGACACCCAACATGTGGATCTGGGCCCCTTTCCTCCACATCTGGGCACACACCTGTGTCCTCCACGTCGCTGCAGGGGTGCATGTTGGGGGTTCAGGCATCCAGGCTCACCCCCCAAAAGGACCCAGAGATCCTGAACCCCCAAAGAGAAACAAGCATCCGGGCTTCACCTACCTCTCCAGCACGACTCGGGGTGAGCCAGCGTCTCCCAGGGCAGGGCCTGGGGGAGCAAGGCACAGACTGTTATTGTAGGCCCTACAGTAACTCCAGAGGGTCCTATCGGACTCAGGCATCTGGGCTTATCTCCCCCCCGCCCCCCATCTTGGCGATTCCTACAATAACACAATGTTGGTGTTTACGTAGGTCCTACCATAACCACCCCCTTGTCGTGTTTCCGTAGACCCTACAATAACAGCATGTTCCCCCACCCCGCGGGCCTCGCAAACTCACGCCAGGGCAGCTTGTCGTCCTCCGAGTCGCTGACGAGGCAGGGTCCTCGGTCCGGACTCCACCCTAGAGAGGAGCCAGGCATCTGGCGGGGCTGCAGGACACCCCCCTCCATGGGGACCAAGGTGTCCGGGAGCCCCCCCTCCACCCCCCCCTCCCTCCAAGGGACCCAGGTGTCCAGGAGGGGACCCCGCTTACCCTCGGTGTCACTCTCTGTCACCACTGCGCCCGTGGCCCCGGCGCTCCTGGGTCCGCCATCGGTATCAGCAGCTTCACTCAAATTTGGGGTCAGACGGGGGCATTTGGGCGCAGAAACATCTGGTGGCACAGCTGGATCCTTGCCCCTCACCGGGGTCTCCGCGTCGAGTCGCTCGGCCCCAACACCTGGATTTGGGGCCTCCAGAGCTGAATTTGGGGCTAAATCGTGATGTTTTGGGAGCATCCCTGCCACACTCTCAGATTTGGGGGGAAAACCCTGTCTTTTTGGGGACAATTTCTGGCGTTTTCGGGCCGTCTCCTTCACATCGGTGTCGCGGCCTGTGGTGGGGCCCGCAACATCTGGATGGGGGTGATTTTGGAACCTGATTCGGCTCCGGAGGCCCCGAACATCTGGAGTGGGGGGCAACATCTCCACGTCAGTGTCGCTGCTCTCCCGCGGGCTGGCAGGAGGGGAAACATCTGGATTTGGGCACGTCACGGCCACATCTGGGTCACCAGATGCCCCCTGACACCCCTGCACTGTCCCAACATCTGGAATGACACCATTGTCCTCAACATCTGTGTCACTGCCCACATCCAGGAGAGGGCACTCGGGTTTGAGGCTGCCACCATCAGGATTTGGGAACGACACCTTCACATCTGGATCAGCGTTGGTCCGCGGCCGCCCCTCGGGGTCAACATCTGGAGCAGCGGCCATCTTAGCAACTGTATCCACGACCTCAGGGGTTGTCCCACGTGTTTTTGGAGCTCCAACTTTGGGAAGGGCATCGAGGTCCTCCACATCTGTATCGCTGTCACCATTGGAAGCCACTGAGCCACGGCTGAGGCCACCAACATCGGGATTCGGGGTCTCCATCACCACAGTTGGGTCTTTGCGGCTGTTCTGGGGTGTTTTGTGGCTTTTTGGGCGAAGAGCAGCTTGACTCCAATCTTCTTCAATGTCGGTGTCACTGTCCACCTCTAGGTTCCAATATTTCTTTCGGGGTTCTTTAACACTTGGATTTGGGGTTTCCCCCTCCACATCTGGGTCTCTGCACACAATTCTATGGATTTTTGGATGCTCAACGTCTGGATTCACCTCGTTCTCCTCCACATCTGTATCGCTGTCCACCACAATTGTCCAATGTTTGTTTCGGGGTTCTTCAGCGTGTGGATTTGGGCTCTCCATCTCCAGATGTGGGTTTCTCGGTACATTTGGGGTTGCTCGATGGGTTTTTGGCGGCTCAGCTTCTGGATTGGAAATATCCTCTTCCACATCTGTATCACTCTCCACCAGGAGAGTCCGTCGTCCTTCAAAATCTCGATCTGTGGTCTCCGTCTTTACATCTGAGTCTCCAGGGGCTGTTCTGTGGCTTTCTGGACACCCAACATCTGGATCTGGGCCCCTTTCCTCCACATCTGGGTTGCTGCTCACCTTCATGGTAGGCCGGTGGTGGTTCGGGTTGAAAAGACCAGTTTTGGGGGGCACCTTGACCCCGGTATTACTCTCAATGTCGAGAGTCAGGTTGCTGCCTTCCAGATGTTTCACATCTGGATTCACAAGCATTTTGGGGTTCACAGAGTGATTTTGGGGCTGAACATTTGGAATAGCCAGTTTTTTCCCCACATCTGGATCCGGGGTGGTTTGGGGGCCAAACCGGTGCTTTTTGGGTTCTCTGACATCTGAATCTGGGCAAGGTGCGGCCACATCTTGGAGGTGGCCCCGCGCAGAGGTATGGCAGCGTTTTTGGGGCCTCAGAACATCTGAGCACGCATCTGTCTCCTCCAGGTTGCTGCAGGGGTGCATGTTGGGGGTTCAGGCATCCAGGCTCACCCCCCAAAAGGACCCAGAGATCCTGAACCCCCAAAGGGAAACAAACATCCGGGCTTCACCTACCTCTCCGGCATGACTCGGGGTAAGGCAGCATCTCCCAGGGCAGGGCCTGGGGGAGCGAGGCACAGACTGTTATTGTAGGCCCTACAGTAACTCCAGAGGGTCCTATCGGACTCAGGCATCTGGGCTTATCTCCCCCCCGCCCCCCATCTTGGCGATTCCTACAATAACACAATGTTGGTGTTTACATAGGTCCTACCACAACCACCCCCTTGTTATGTTTCTGTAGGCCCTACAATAACAGCATATTCCCCCGCCCCGCGGTCCTCGCAAACTCACGCCAGGGCAGCTTGTCGTCCTCCGAGTCGCTGACGAGGCAGGGCCCTGGGTCCGGACTCCACCCTAGAGAGGAGCCAGGCATCTGGCGGGGCTGCAGGACACCCCCCTCCATGGGGACCAAGGTGTCCGGGAGCCCCCCCTCCACCCCCCCCTCCCTCCAAGGGACCCAGGCCTCCAGGCCACCTACCATTGTCTGCCAGCAGCAAGAATCTCTGGGTGGACTCCAGGAAGAGGTCGGGGTCTTCTGGGGGGCGGGGGGGGGCGGAGAGCCTTGAGAAGGGACCCCCCACAGTGCTGAGGCCTCGGTGGCGCCTTCGGTGCATGGTCTGAGGGGGTGGGGGGGAACAACTGCCCCACGGAAACAACTGCCCCCTCCAACTGCCTCCCCCCCCGGCCCCCAGTTGCCCCCTCAGCCCCTAAGTGCCCCCCAAACTGCCCCCCTTCAGCTACAACTGCTACCCTCAAGTGCCTCTTGGTCACCAGCGACCCCCCCAACTGCCCCCCTGGATCCAAAGGGCCCCCCCAACTACCTCCCCAATTCTCTAGCTGCCCCCCGGCTCCTAATGCCCCCCTGGTTTCTAACTGTCCCCCCCCAAATTGCCCTCCCCAGCCCTGTATACTGCCCTGGGGAGCCCCAAACTGCCCCGGGGACCCCCAAATTACCCCCGAGAGCCCCAAACTGCCCCGGGGACCCACCCCAAACTGCCCCACAGGTCCCCAAACTGCCTCAGAAACCCCCTAAACTGCTCCTCGCCCCCCCCAAACCTACCCCGCGGAGCCCCCAAACCGCTTCACAGGGCCCCAACGCCCGCCCCTCCAGCGCCACCGTTCCCCTGCCCCGCCCTCCCGGCTCTATTGGCCGTCACCGCCACGCGTCACCGCCCAAGAGCCGCTGCCATTGGTAGCCGCGCGCGTCTGTCCAGCGTGGAGCATAGAGAGGGGACGGGACGGTCCTCCCAGAGTAGCAGCGCGGCTGTGGGCGGCGCTATCATAGAGCTCGGCGCGCAGCGCGCCTGCCTTCCAGCCACAGAGAGATGGCAGAGCGACGACACTAAAGGAGGGCGGTGCAAACAGCAGGATTGGGGAGGGGCCTCCCGCCCTCGCCGTCCAATGGGAGCGCGGTGAGCGGGCGGCGCCGTCCAATGGGAGCGCGGGGCCGGCCGCCGCCGCTTTGTCTATATGAGGCGCCGCGGGGCCGTGGGAGCCGCCATTGTCGCCGCCGCCGCGCTCGCAATAGCGCTCCCGCCTTAAAGGGGCCGAGCCACCGAATCGCCCATCAAGACCGGGTGGGGCCCACCTCTCCGTCACCGCGCCCAGCCCGACCCACGCCGCCACCATGAGGGAGATCGTCCACATCCAGGCGGGCCAGTGCGGCAACCAGATCGGGGCTAAGGTGAACAGCGGGCGGGCAGCGTCGGGTCGGAGGGGGCTGGCCCCCCCCGCATTCTTCCCTTGCGGCGCGGCCCCTTTTAAGAAGCCCCTCCCCGCGCGCAGACAAAGGCGGACCCGAATCGAGGCGATTTCAGCCTAAAATCGTTCCTTTTCCACCCGTCGAGGGCCTGAAATGAAAAGCGCGGTCTCGAAATAGAGGGGTTCGGCTTCAAAACGAAGCGGTTCGGCCCCAAAATGGAGGTTTCCGGCCTCAAAATGGGGGCGCCCCGCCCCTCCCCCCCCCTTTCTTCTCACGCGGCCCCAAAATGGCGGTTTCCCGCCGCGCCTGAGGGCAGCGGCCCCCGAATGCGCCTTTTCAGCCACCAAATAACACTTTACTAGAAAAATGTTGCTTTCCCGGCCCCCTGAATTCCCCCTTCACGATATTCGTCCCCCAAATCCCTATTTTTGCAGGGATTAGGGAATTTTCCGCGCTAAAGTGGGAGGTTAAAGCCCTCAAATTGGGGGTTTTAGCCCCAAAATAGGGGTTTTCACGCACCCCTTCCCCAAGCGTTGTTTTAAAAGCCGAAATTGTGCTGGTTTTACCTCAAAATCGTGGCATCCAGCCTCTTGCAGCTTGCTTGGCCCCAGAATGGCGGGTTTTAGCCCCTAAAAAACGGGTTTGCACCCCCCTAATCGGGTATTTTGACCACAATATAGGCGCTTTTCACTCTAAAATGAGAATTCTATGCCCCAGAATAAAGATTACTGCCCCAAATCGGGGCGTGCCGCCCACAGCGTTTTCGGCCTCGGAACGGGGGGGTTCCGCCCCAAAAGAATGGTTTTCTGAGCCCAAAATCGAGGTTTTTCAGCCCCCAAATAGGGGCGTGCCGCCTCTCAAGAGGCTCTTTTGCCTCCAAAATGGGAGTTTTTCACCACCCAAGTGAGATCCTTTTATCCCACAACAGAGATTTTCTTTTCCAGCTCTAAAATGGGGGTTTGGGACCCAAAGTAGAGGGTTTTCAGCTCCCAAATGGAGAGTTTTAGCCTCAAAATCGGAGTGTCCGGCCCCAAGATGGAGGTTTTTCGGCCTCGGAATAAGCTTTGTTCGCCGAAATGGAGGTTTTAGCCCTAAAATGGCCATTTCTGCCCCCAAAAAGAGATTCCGGCCCTGAAATAAAGGTTTTTAGTCCCCAAATGATTGTTTTTGTCCCCAAAATGGATTTTTTTAATGCTAAAATGAGGCTTTCACCCCGCAAAAGCTTTTTCCAGCCCCAAAATGGAGGTTTTCAGCCTCAGAGTAAGATCTTTGTTCTCTGAAATGGCATTTTCCAGTCCCCAAACAGGTTTATTTTTGCCCCGAAACGGGCTTTTGAGGACCGAAAAGGAGCTTTTCAGCCCCCAAAGGATTTTTTTCAGTCGAAAGTGGAGTTTTATGCAGCTAAAATAGGGGATTCCAGCCCCCAAAATGGAGGTATCCAGCCCCAAAATGGAGGTCCTCAGCTAAAGAATAGGATCTTTGTGCTCCCAAATGCATTTTTTCTGCCCCAGATTAAGGAGTTTTGCTCCAAAATTGAGGGGTTTTTTACCCCAAGTAGGGTTTTTTTTGATGCAAAATGGTGCATTCGTTCCCAAAATGGATGATTGAGGCCTCGGAATATGCTCTTTTCCATGGCAGAATAATTTTTTTTCTGCTTTGCAATAGAATTTTTCCACCCTTTTAACATTTTTTTCAGCACCAAAATTTTTTTTTTTTTTGACACTGAAACCAGGCGTTCCCTTCCCAAATGACAATTTTTGTCCTAAAGTGGACATTTTTGGCCCCAGAATAGGATCTTTGTGTTGCCAAACCGAGTTTTCAGCCCCCAAATGGAGGTTTTCAGCCCCAGAATAGGATCTTTGTTCTCTGAAACATCTGAAGTGATGCTTTTTGACCCCCAAAAGCATTTTTCTGCCCCGGAATGGGGTTTTCAACCACACAATTGCAATTTTTAGCCCTGAAATAGGCGTTCCCCACTCCAGAATTACTTTTTTTTTTTTTTATTACAGCTCTGAATTAAAACCTTTTTGTTCCCAAGAAGCATTTTTCTAGCTGTAAACCGAACTTTTCAGCCCCAGAATTGGTTCTTCCCCCCGCCCCCACAATGGACTTTTTCATCCCATAATTAAAATTTTAGCTACAAAATGCTCCTTTTCTGCCCCAAACCTGCTTTTTTGACCAAAAATTGTAATTTTAGCTCACTAAACCCTGCAGTGTTTAAATGCCCGTAAATGCAGATTTTCAGTCTCCAGAATGATGTTTTTTAACCCAGACCGGCCTTTTTAACCCATTTCTCCACCATCAGCCCCAAATTGAGGCTTTTTGCCATGTTTTCACCCGCAGGGCGTGGCCCTGTCCCCCTCCCCCCAATGACCTTGGGGGGTGTCGGGGTCCCCCCGGGTGCCAGCCCCTCCCCACCCTTTGTTCCCAGCCGCCCCACCCCCATGGGCAGATTTAGAGGAGGGAAATTGAAAATTTGGAGATGTATCTTTTTTGGAGGGAAGGAGTGGGTATTTTTGGAGGGGGGGAAAGGCAAATTTGGGGTGTTTCTGAAATTAAACATTTTTGGAAGCACCTCCGCATTTCAAACGCTATTTCCGGTTCCCGCCTGCCCGTTTTTTTTTGGGGGGGGGGGGGGGGGTAACGCCCATGTTTGGCCACGCCCTGCGGGTGGTGAGGCTCTGCCCCTTTGGAGGTGGGCCCCACCCCTTGAAAACAGACCCAGCCCTCTGAGCTTGGCTCCTCCCCATTGGACAGGTCCCGCCCCCAGGGTTGGTCTTCCTCTAGGAGTGGCCTCCTCCAGTGAGGCCGCACCCCCTTTTGCAGTCCCCACCCCCTGGGCTGCCTCCTCCAATAAGATTCCACGCCCTCTCAAGGCTCAGCCCCCAGCGTTGGTTCTTCCAATGAGGCTTCCCCTCCTCCTACCAGCTCCACTCCTTTAGGCACACTCCTAGATCAAGCTCCACCCTCTATATAGACTCCTCCCACCCCAAGACTGGCCCCACCCACCCTGAAGCCCCAGGGGAGGACCCAGACCTCCCACCCTCCCTGCCTGAAGAGACCTAGGCATTGTCAGGGGTGGGGTGTGTGTGGGTGGGGGCGGAGCCTTTCTGACCCCACCCTTTGTCCCCAGTTCTGGGAGGTGATCAGCGACGAACACGGCATCGACCCCACCGGCACTTACCATGGCGACAGCGACCTCCAGCTCGACCGCATCAGCGTCTACTACAATGAGGCCACCGGTACGGTGTTGCCCTGTCCCCTGTCACCCCCCGCCGGTGTCACCTCTCTGTCCCCATCATCCCCACCCCACCCCCTCATCCCTCTCTGCCTGAGACCTGACACGCTCAGCTCACCCATTCCCCTCCCCACACCCTCCTTCCACCTCCTCGGGTTTTGGGGTGGTTTCTGGGGGTTTTGGGGGTGGAGGGGTGACGCAGGGTTGTCACCATCACCCCCTTCGGTGACACGGTGGTGTCCCCAGGGGGTAAGTACGTGCCAAGGGCCATCTTGGTGGACCTGGAGCCGGGCACCATGGACTCGGTGCGCTCGGGACCCTTCGGGCAGATCTTCCGGCCGGACAACTTTGTTTTCGGTGAGTCCCCGTGTCACCCTGTGTCCCACGGGGTCCCCCTTGTCCCCCCACCATGTCCTCCTAGGTGACTTTGGGGTGCGCATCATGGCAGGGTGGCAGTTTCCTTCATTTGGTGGCTATGAAGCTTCCAGTGGTGGCCACCTTTGGGTGACGATAACCATGGGGTGGGGTGGCGGGTCCCCACCGTGGTGGCCTATGGGTGCCCTTCCCAGTGGAATGACACATCCCTCCTTGGTGGCCCTCAGGTGCTTGTCACAGTGGGGAGGCAGGTCCTTATTGTCCCCTTCTTGGTGGCCAGGGTCTCTCTCTATGTCCCCAGAGCTCTACTGGGAGGGTTATTGGGGTCCCCAAATCAGGGGAATGAGGGTCCCCTAGGAGATGGGCATCTCGCAGGAGCTCCGGGTGCCCATGGGTGGCATGGTGATACCTAAGGAGGATGGTGGAGGTCCATGAGGAGCTCAAGGTACCCCAGGGTGGTCTGGAGGTCCCCAAGAAGGGTACGAAGAGGTCCCCAAGGTCCTTGGACGTCCCCAAGGAGCTTAGGGTTTCTAAGGGCCAGCTGGAGGTCCCCAAGAAGAGTGATGGTGGTCCCCAAGGATGTCAGGTGTGGACTGGAGGTCCCCAGGGGTTGGAGAGAGGTCCCTGAGGTGCTCAGGGTGCCCAAGGTTGGCATGGAGATGGAGAAGGGAGAGTGATGGAGGTCCCCAAGGTCTTCAGGAATGGGCTGGGGATCTCAAAGGAGGATGATAGAGGTCCCCACGGTTCTCGGGGTTCCCAAGGGTCTGGTAGAGACACCCAACAAGGGCGATGGAGGTGCTCAAGGCTCTTGAGGGTGGGATGGAGGTCCCCAAGGAGCTCAAGGGTGAGCTGGAGATAGGCAAGAGCAGTGAAGGTCCCCGAGGCCCTTAGTGTCCCCAAGGATTTGCTAGACGTGTTCAAAGACAGCGATGGTTGTCCCCAAGGAGCATAAAGTCCCCATGCGCGGGCTGGAAGTCACCATGGAGGGTAATGGGTGTCCCCAAGGAGTGCAGGGTCCCCAGGGGTTGGATGGACATCCCCAGGGAGGTCCACAAGGGTGGGATCCAGGTCCCCAAGGTGATGAAGTTTGGTTTGAAGGTCCCCAAAGGTGGGATGGAGAGCCCCAAAGTCCTCAAGGTTGGCCTGAAGGCCTCCAAACTGAGCAACCAAAGTCCCCAAAGACCTTGGTTTCTCTCTGGGAGCTCCTCCATGACATCCCCACCATGTCCCCACCCCAGGCCAGAGCGGCGCAGGCAACAACTGGGCCAAGGGTCACTACACGGAAGGGGCTGAACTGGTGGACTCGGTCCTGGACGTGGTGAGGAAGGAAGCGGAGAGCTGCGACTGCCTGCAGGGCTTCCAGCTGACCCATTCGCTGGGTGGTGGCACCGGCTCTGGCATGGGGACCCTCCTGATCTCCAAAATCCGTGAGGAATACCCCGATCGCATCATGAACACCTTCAGCGTTGTCCCGTCCCCCAAGGTTTCAGACACGGTGGTGGAACCCTACAACGCCACCCTGTCTGTCCACCAGCTGGTGGAGAACACGGATGAGACCTACTGCATCGACAACGAAGCCCTGTATGACATCTGCTTCCGCACCCTGAAGCTGACCACTCCCACCTACGGTGACCTCAACCACCTCGTCTCGGCCACCATGAGCGGCGTCACCACCTGCCTCCGTTTCCCCGGTCAACTCAACGCTGATCTCCGCAAGTTGGCCGTCAACATGGTGCCCTTCCCACGTCTCCACTTCTTCATGCCCGGCTTCGCCCCTTTGACGTCGCGCGGCAGCCAGCAGTACCGCGCCCTCACCGTCCCCGAGCTCACCCAGCAGGTCTTTGACGCCAAAAACATGATGGCCGCCTGCGATCCCCGTCACGGCCGTTACCTCACGGTGGCCGCCGTCTTCCGAGGTCGCATGTCCATGAAGGAGGTGGATGAGCAGATGCTCAACGTTCAGAACAAGAACAGCTCTTACTTCGTCGAGTGGATCCCCAACAACGTGAAGACCGCCGTCTGTGACATACCACCGCGTGGTCTCAAGATGGCCGTCACCTTCATTGGCAACAGCACGGCCATCCAGGAGCTCTTCAAGCGTATCTCGGAGCAGTTCACGGCCATGTTCCGGCGCAAGGCCTTCCTCCACTGGTACACGGGCGAGGGGATGGACGAGATGGAGTTCACCGAAGCAGAGAGCAACATGAACGACCTTGTCTCGGAGTACCAGCAGTACCAGGATGCCACCGCTGAGGAGGAGGAGGATTTCGGTGAAGAGGCTGAAGAGGAGGCCTGAGGGCTGGTCGTCCTAGGAGAGCCCCTCGGCCTTTGCTGTCATCGTCATCCTCGGAGAGCCCTCGTCCTTCAGCGTTGTCCTCGGAGAGCCCTCGTCCTTCACCGTTGTCCTCGGAGAGCCCTTGGCCTTCAGCGTCATCGTCCTTGGAGAGTCCTTGTCCTTCATCATCGTCCTCAGCCTTCATCAGTGTCCTCGGGGAGCCTTTCGTCTTTATCATTGTCCTCTGCCTTCGTTGGTGGCCTCGGAGAGCCCTTGGTCTTCCCTGTTGTCACTGGAAAGCACTTGGCCATCATCATCATCGTTGGAGAGCCCTCAGCCTTCGTCACCGTCTTCAGAGAGCCCTTGTCCTTCACTGTGGTCCTTGGAGAGCTCTTGGCCTTCGTCATCGTCCTCAGAGAGCTGTCGTCCTTCGCCGTTGTCACCGTTGTCAACAGAAAGCCCTCATCTTTTGTGATTGTCACCGAAAAGCTCTTGGCCTTCATCATGGTTGTCATCAAAGCCCTCGGGCTTTGCCGTTGTCACTGGAGAGCCCTTGGCCTTCGTCATCGTCATCCTCAGAGAGCCCTCAGCCTTTGTCATTGTCCTTGGAGAGCCCTTGGTCTTCACCGACATCATTGTCACCAGAGAGTCCCAGTCCTTCATCATGGTCACTAGAGTCCTTCGTCATGATCACCAGAGAGTCCCACTCCTTCATCATGGTCACTAGAGTCCTTCGTCATCGTCACCAGAGAGTCCCAGTCCTTCATCATGGTCACCGAAGAGCCCTTGTCCTTCACCATCCTCATCATCACTAGAGAGTCCTCGTCCTCACACAACCCCCGTCCTTCATCATTGTCACCGGAGCATCCCCATCCCCTCTCCGTTGTCACCGTCACCAGAAGGCCCCTATCACTGCAGAGCCACCCTCCCCTCCGGGTCACCCCCCATGTCCCCCACTGCCAGGGGTGACATCACCACTAAATTATTGCAGCCCCCAGGCACCCAATTCGCTGCCTTTTCCACCCAAACCCACCACTCCAGCTGCAGGGGGCTCTCGGGTGGCCCTGTCACCCATGTCCCCGGCTGGGGGCTCTCCTGTCCCCTCCCCCCCAACTCCATAATATTTTGGTTCGTTTTTCCCCTTTTTAAGCTTTTTTTTTTTTTCTTTTCTTTTTTTTTTTTTTCATATTGAAAAGCCGCCCCCGGGCGAGGAATAAACCCGGGATGTAAAGCCACCACCGTGTCCCTTGTCCCCTTCCTGTTCCCATGTCACTTGGCGGGGGGTGGGTCTTCAGGTCCACGCAGGGGGTCCCATGTGGATCCCCACATCCTTGGGGTCCCCTCCAAGTCCCCCTGTCCCCTCCGCGTCCCTGAGGGGGGGGGGTGCGCGGTCTGTCCCCCACTTGCGTGTCCCCCGCCCCCCTTAGATATCCCTGGGGGGGAGGGGTCACTGTGTCCTCTTTAAGGTCCCCATGTCCTTGGGTGTCCTCTGCAGGCCCTGCCTGCCCCCCCAGGTCCTTTCTGTCCCCTTTAGGGTCCCTTGGGGGGGGGGGTGGGAATTCCCTGTCCCCCACACCCCCCCCAGTGTCCCCTCTGGGGTCTGCCGTAGTACCCATGTCACCTTTGGTGACACTCCCCTCCACAAGTCTTCCACCTGATGTCACTCTGTCCCCACGTCCCCTCTGGGTCCCCCTACCATGAGGTCCCACCACTGTCCCTTTTGGGGACACCCGTGTCCCTTCTGGGGGTCCCCACACCCGCTGACCCCCGAGGGACCCAGGTCTGGCCAGTGCAGACGCAGCAGCTTTAATGATCTGGGGACACGGGGACATGTCCTCCACCCTGGGGACATACCAGCCCCTGAGGGGGTGGGTGGGGATGGTGGCACACAGCAGGGGGGGTGGCACTGGGGGTTGGTGGCACTTTGGGGACCCATTAGCACCATGGGGTGGTGGTGGTGGCATCTCGGGAGCACAGTGGCATTGAGGGGTGGTGGCACCATGGGAGGACACTAGCGCAGTGGAATGGTGGCACCTTGGGGACATGGTGGCACAGTGGAATGGTGGCACCGTGGGTTAGTGGCACTTTGGGGACACAGTATTGCTGGGAGCTGGTGGCACTTCAGCGAGAAGGAGGTTCCAGGAGATGGTGACACCATGGGGACAGGGGCTCCAGGGGGTGGTGACACCTCACAGGTAGGGTGGCACAGTGGCACTTTGGGGACACGGTATCGCTGGGAGCTGGTGGCACTTTGGTGAGATGGGGGTTCCAGGGGGTGGTGACACCATGCAGACGTGGGATCCTGGGGGTGGTGACACCTCCCAGGCAGGGTGGCGCCAGCATGTAGTGGCACTTTGGGGATGCGGTGGCACTGGCTCAGGCCTGGCACTCGGACTTCTTCTGGGCGGCCTGTGGGGACAGATGGGAGACTGAGGAGTGGACCCAGATGTCATGGTGTCCCCACGCCCAGGGGACCCCGGTGTGACAGCCCCCCTCCCCGAGGGGACCCAGGCATCTGGGCGCACCTGGGTGACGCTGACGCCCGTGAGGGCCTCGACGGTGGCGGGCAGGCGGGTGACGACGTCCAGGATCTCCCCCGGCAACCGCGACACCCCGATGTCCCCGGAGCCACCGGCCACCAACGTCACACGCCGTGTCCCCAGCAGCGGTTGCGCTACCGCCTCAGCCACCTGCCCCCAAAACAGCGGCTTTCATCCCCAAAATACGCAGATCTCACCCCAAAATCCCCCTCCCCATCGCCGCCTGTTCCAAAATTGCCATGTTTCACCCCCAAATTTTCTGTCAGCACCCCCAGATCACACCCCAAAATTTGCTACTAGTACCCCAAAATCCCCAGATCTCCACCCAAAATCTGCCTGCAGCACCCCCAAATCCCCCTCCCCATTGGTGCCTGTTCCAAAATCACCATGTTTCACCGCAGAATACTCTGTTGGCACCCCAAAATCCCCAGATCACACCCCAAAATCTGGCTGCAGCACCCCCAAACCCTCCCATTCTGTTGCCACCTTATACAAAATCGCCATGTTTCACCCCAAAGTTTTCTGTTAGCACTCCCAAACCCCCAGATCACATCCCCAAATCCCCAGATCTCACGCCAAAATCTGCCCACGGCACCCCAAAATCCCAAGATCTGACCCCAAAACCTGCCTCTGGCCCCCCAAATCTTCTCCCTGCTCAGCTGTCCCAAAATGGCTGTCTTTCACCCCAAACCCACCCCTTAACCCCCCCCCAAATTCCTCCCTCTGCCCCTCCCAGACTGCCCCCACCCCATAGGGGCACCCCAAAACACCTCCTGGGACCCCAAAATCCTCCCAGGGACCCCCAGATCCCCCCTGGCAACCCCCAAACCACCCCTACTCCATGGGGGGACCCCAAAAATACCCCCTGGGGACCCTGAAGTGCCCCATAGGGACCCCAAAATACCCCCTTGAGACCCCATAGGGACCCAAAGTCCCCCCAGGACACCCCCAAATTCCCCCAGGACACCCCCAAACCACCCCTACTCCATGGGGGGGACCCCAAAGCACCCCCTGGGGACCCCAAAGCCACCCCTACTCCATGGAGGGACCCCAAATCCATGGGGAGGACCCCAAAATACCCCATGGGGACCCCAAATCCCCCCAAACCAACCCCAAAGCACCCCAAATCCAGGGGGGGACCCCAAAATACCCCATGGGACCCCAAAATACCCCCTTAAGAACCCCTAGGGACCCCAAATCCCCCCAGAACACCCCCAAACCACCCCTACTCCATGGGGGGACCCCTAACCCAAGGGAGAGACACCCCAAAATACCCCATGGGGAGCCCAAATCCCCCAGAACACCCCCAAACCACCCCCCAAGTCCACGGGGGGGTACCCCATATCTATGGGGGGGACCCCAAAATACTCCATGGGACACCAGAATACCCCCTTGAGACCCCATAGGGACCCCAAATCCCCCCAGGACACCCCCAAACCACTTCTACTCCATGAGGGGACCCCAAATCCATGGGGGGACCCCAAAATACCCCCTTGAGACCCCATAGGGACCCCAAATTCCCCCCAGACACCCCCAAATTCCCCCCAGGACACCCCTGACCACCCCTACTCCATGGGGGGGATCCCAAACCCATGGGAGGGACACCCCAAAATACCTGGGGGAGCCGCTGCAGCACCATGTCGACGACGGCGGCCTCCTGGTACTGCGCGAACGCCTCGGCCTTCGCCGCCGTCTGCGCCGCCTCCGCCCGCGCCCGGGCGGCCACCGCCGCCGCCCGCGCCGCCCCCGTCACCTGCGCGGCACACCTGGGTTAGCCGGACACCTGGGGGCCCTGTCACAGCCCCGCCCTGGCCCTGCCCAGACACCTGGCTCCCCTGTCACACCCCGCCCTGGCCCCGCCCAGATGTCTGGGTCCCCTGTGACACCCCGCCCCAGCTCCGCCCGGACACCTGGCTCCCCCCCAGACTCACCTTCATGGCTTCAGCCTCAGCCTCCGCCTGCATCATCATCTGTGACCTGTGGAGGGGTGGGGCTTGGAAAAAAGGGGGTGGAGCTTCGAGATGGGAGGGGTGTGGGGGCTTAGAGGGGTGTGGCCTCCCACTGAGGGTGTGGCCCAGGTGATACCTGGGGGGGGTTGGTCATGGGGGTGTGGCCTGGCAGAAGGGGGCGTGGTTCTCCTAGAGGGGCATCGCCTGCCTTCAAAGACACATGGTTTCTCTTAAAAAGGAGAAGCCTGCTTCATAGGGGTGTGGCCTACAAGGGGGCAGGGCTCTCTTTTAAAGTGGCAGTCTTCTCTTAAATCGGCCATGACTTCCATGGGGTAGGGCCCACCAAGTGGGGGTGTGGCTTACTGGAAGGGGGCGGGGCTACCTTCAAAAGGGGCACCACCTCCTTGAAAAAAAGCATGACTTCAGAGTGATGGGGCCCAGCGTGTTGGGGCACAGTGGCCCTTTAAAGGGGCATGGCTTCCCTTAAAGGGGAAATGGCTTCACCCACGGTGGTGGGACCCACCAAAATGGGTGTGTGGCTTGGAAGACTGGGGTGGGGCTCCTCTTTAAAGGGGCATGGCTTCACCCAAGGTAGTGGGACCCACCGGCTGGGGGCGGGGCTCGCTGGGGAAGGGGCGGGGCTCACCGCTGGGCCTCGGCCAGGCGCTCGAGGCGGTAGCGCTCGGCCTCGGCGGGTTTGCGGACGGTGGCCTCCAGCTCGCGCTCACGGCGGCCGATCTCATGCTCCTGCAGCTGCGCCTGCTGCGCCCGCTCCACCACCAGCACCTGCGCCCGCTGCTCCTCGATCTGCTGCTTCGTCCTCGCCACCTGCACCCGCGGTACCCCTCAGCCCCGTGACGGCACCCAGGCGGGTTGAAAGAGTGCGGGAGGACCCAGGCAGTTGGGAGAATTCAGGCACCCCAAGGGACCCAGGTGTTTTGGGGGGGACCAAGGCGCTGGGGAGACCCAGGTGTCCAGGGGATCTGAGTGTCTGCGGGGGACTCAGATATCTCAGGGGGGACACCTAAGCATCCCAGGAGACCTAGGTCTTAAGGGGGAACCCAAGTGTTTAGGGGGGACTCCGGGATCTGCGGGATACAGGTGTTCAGGGAGGACCCAGGCATCCGGGGGAGGGACCCAGGCACTGTGGGGCTGCACAGGGGGGACCCAGGTGTCCTGGAGAGGGGACCCAAGTGTCCAAGACCATGTCAAGGAGGGACCCAGGCGTGTGGGGGTCCCAAACATCCCAGGGAGGAGACCCAGGCATGTCAGGACAGGGGACACCCAGGCACCTGGGGGGACACCCAGGTGTTCCGACGTACCTGCAACTGGTAGGCCAGGTCGGCCTGGGCCTTGCGGGCATTGACGGCGGCATCACAGAGCGCCTGCTGCACCTGGAAGTCGCGCTGGGCCTGCGCCATCGCCGTCTCGCTCAGCAGCTGCGCAGAGACCTGCTCCTGGCGCGCCCGCGCCTCCTATGGGGACACAGGGACATGGGAGACGCTGGGGCACACAGGGACAAGGAGGGATACAGAGGGATGTGGGGACAGTAGGAGATTGGTGGGCATGGGGACACTGCAGGGACAGCAGGGGATGCTGGGGGCTGGGACATGGTGACACCATGGGACTAGAGAGGTGGGGGGACATTGGGGGACATGGGGACACCAGGGGACACCAGGGGACAGGGGAGATACTGGGAAACCATGGGCATGGGGACATTGAAAGGGGGCCCATGAGGACACAGGGGGTTGGGGGGCACACGAGGAGACTGGGGAGCCCAGGGACATTGAATGGGGACACGGAGACATTTAGGGACAATCTGGTGACATCAGGGGTGCAGGAGGAGACGACACTGGCACATTGAGGGGGCATCTACAGACCTCAGTGAGGAAATGGGGGGGACGTGGGCACATATGGGACACAGGGAGGGGGCCCAGGGGGACTCAAGGGTGATAGAGGTGACAGACTCACGCGGATGCCGGCGTCCCGCTTGGCCTCGGCCTCCCCGACACGGGCATCACGCTGGACCTGTGCCGTGCGGCCCTTCCCCAGCGAATGCAGGTAGTCCTGGGGACAAGGGGACATGGGGACACTGTCACACTCCTTGTCTGTCCCCAACCCTGGCCATCTATGCCCCAGCAAGTGCTGGTGGCCCTGGGGACACTGGAGACAGCCCCATTCCTGTATGGTGTCCCCATCTCTGTCTGGATGTCCCCAGTCCCTGCACACACCCTGGTGACCCTATTCCCACCCAGGAACAGTGTCCCTGTCCCCATTCCAGTGTCCCCATCCTTCACCTGATGTCCCCATCCCCATATCCCTGTCCCCACAACACCATTTCTCTGTCCCTGTCCCACTGTTTCCATCTCTCTGTCCCCTTTCTCTGTCCCCATGTCCCTTTTTCTGTGACCCTCATCCCTGGGTCACTGTCTCCATCTCTAGGTCACTGTCCCCATCCCCACAGCTCCCTGTACCTCCATGTCCCCAGTCCCACTGACCCCACCAATGCCTATGTCGTGCCCCCCATGTCCCTGGTGCCACTTGACCATTGTAGACATCCTTCAGGATGTAGCTGACCACGCTGACACCCATGTCCCCACCGTGTCCCGCCTGGTGCCACCTGGTTGTCATGGATGTCCTTTAGGGGGTAGCTGACCATGTTGACATGCTTGTCCCCACTGTGTCCCCTTGTGTCCCCCCCCATGCCACCTGGTTGTCGTGGATGTCCTTCAGAGGGTACCTAACCATGTTGACACCCTTGTGCCCACCATGTCCCCTTGTGTTCCCCCTCGTGTGTCCCCCCCGGTGCCACCTGGTCATCGTGGATGTCCTTCAGGGTGTAGCTGACCACGCTGATCCCCATGTTGACGAGGTCGGACGAGGCCACTTTGAAAACCTGTTCTGAGAACTTCTGCCGGTCCTTGTAGATCTCCTGGGGGTGGGACACCAAGGGGTGGGGCTTAGGGGGGTGGGGGCATGGGAGCGTGGCCTCCCAAGGGGGTGGGACCACCAGGGTAGGGCTTGGGTCAAGGGGTAGTGCTCCCACCAGGGGCGTGGCCTCAAGAAGAGAGAGTGTGGCCTCCATGAAGGGTGTGGTCTCCATGAAGGGTGTGGCTTCACAGGCCAAGGGGCCATGCTTCTGCCAGCATGCCTGGGGGTGGGGCTTCCACCTGGGGGTGGGGCTTCCACCTGGGGGTGGGGCTTCCACCTGGGGGTGGGGCTTTTGTGGAGAGGCTTCAGCAAAGGAGTGGGGCTTTGGGGGGTGGGGCACCGACCAGGGGGTGGAGCCTCAGGGGCGGGGCTTCCACAGGGAGGGTGGGTCTTTGTAAAAGGAGCATGGCTGGCCCCCAAGGGGCATGGCTGAGCCTCCCCCCCCCCTCACCTCCACAGTCATGTGGGCCATGATGGCGCGCTGGTGGCCCTCGAGAGTCTCTAGGGCGATCTGGGCGATCTCGCTCTCCGACTTGCCCAGGAACATCTGGCAGGCGGCTGCCAGCATCTCCTTGTTCTGCCCCTGGATCTTCACCTGAACCCGGCCAGGAGAACAGCCAGCCTTGCACGAGCGCCTTGCACACTCACACACACACCCCTGGCATGCTCACACACGCCCTGAGGGCAGAGGGAGCCCACCGCTGCTGCATGACCCCTTTAAGAGCTGTAGGCCCACCATGATGAGGCCCTTTTAAAATGCTGCTGCCCCTTACTGAAGCGTGGGGGGGGGATGACAGTGCCCTTTTAAGACAGTGCTGCCCCCCCCCCCCCCCTTGCAGGGGGTCGGGGGGGTGCCCACCACTACAGGACCCTTTGAAGGGGACGCTGCCCCCTCCCTGAGAGTGTTGGGGAGGGGGATTCCCCAATGGCAGGGCCATTTTAAGGGACCCCCCCGCCCCCAACAGCACTGGGTGGGGCCCGCCCCAGCACCACTAAAAAGGGGGCAGCACCAGTCCTTCCTGAGGAGGGGTGGTGGCAGCTGTAGGGACACGGGGGGCACGGCACGGCACGGGACGGGACGGGACGGGGACGGGGACGGGGACAGGGCGGTTACCTGGGCGATGCCGGTGACGGAGATAGGGACGCCGTGGCGGGTGTACACCTTCTCACTGCGCACGTTGAGGGTCAGGGTGTTCAGGGAGATCCTGGGGGAGGACGGGTCACCCCACTGTCACCCCGTGTCCCCCATATTCCCTCTCATGTCACCACATCCCCCCTCCTGTGCCCCCCCCCCAGTTCCTGTGTCAACCCCGTGTCACCACATCCCCCCCTCCTGTGTCACACCCCCCTCTCCCTCCTGTGCCCCCCCCAGTTCCTGTGTCACCCCCCTTGTCATCACGTCCCCTCTCCTGTGCCCCCACCTCCCCCAACGTGTCCCCTCACCGCTGGATCTGCTGCAGACACGGCACCACCAGCACCCTCCCCCCAGCCACCATGACGGGGGGGCTGCGGCAGAAACCTGTGGGGACATAGAAGTAAATGGCGACCCAGGAATCCCGGGGTGGTGGGGGGGGATACGACACCCAGGAGTCTGGGACGGGGGGGGACGATGACTCACCCGACACCACCATGGCCTCATTGGGGCCACACGTGAAGAACATCTCGGCAGGGATCTGCGGGGAGACCCCGAAATGAGACCGGGGGAGCCGGCACCCCCCCCCGCCTCCGTCGCCTCAGCCGCTCCGGTCCTCCCGCTGAAGCGCGGCCCCACCCACCGCGAAGCCTCCACGATCCCGACAGCCTCCGCGGCAGAGCCGACTTCCCTCCCTTTCTCCCCGTTCTGCCCGGTGACCCGAGACGTCACGAGTTGCTCGCCTCTCTATTGGCCGTACGGCCAAAGGCGGGAAGGGTGGTCTACGGCTCTGTGAGGAGAGAGGGGCGCCATTTTGTGGCCGGACGGGTTGGGAGTGGGGTAGGCCGGTGAGTCGGGGTGGGATGAAACGGTACTGGGGGAGGGGAATGTTATTGTAGGGTTTCCTGGGGCCGTGCACAAACACCTGCAGGGACCTCTCTGGTGCTGGGGTGTGTGTGTTAGTGTTATTGTAGGGTCTTCTGGGGCCGTGCACAAACACTTGCAGAGACTTCCCTGGTGCTGGGGAGGGGTGTGTGTGTTATTGTAGGGTCTCCTGGGGCCGTGCACAAACACTTGCAGACACCTCCCTGGTGCTGGGGCGGGGGGGGGGGGGAATGTTGCTGTAGGGGGCTTGGGGGCACTTTACCCCCACGGGCACAGTTACTATTTCCACCAAATATATTGTTAGCAAAACCAGCTGCATTTTAATGCTGTTTCACCCACATCTGCAGTTCCCTCTGGGGTTGCATCAGAGCTTCGGGGTGATTCGGCGCTTTGAAACACGGTCTGCGGCTGGGTGTTGTTTGTCTGCATCTCCAGAAATGCAAGCGGACCTGGTGCCCCCTGCCACGTTCTTCGCGCTGCGGCTCTCTACCAGGTTGGTCTTGCTCCTGGCAGAACTTGGGGGTCAGTCACAGCAGAAAAAGGTGGCAATTTTGTCCCTGGGTGGGGGGTGGCTGGAGCTCATGCTTGTTGGGGATGTGAAGGTCAAAGGTGACCTGGGCTACAGTGACCATGAGGTGGTGGAGCTCAGGATCCTGAGGGCAAAGAGGGTGAAAAGCAAGGTCACAACCCTGGACTTCAGGAGAACACTTTGACTTCTTCAGAGATCTGCTTGGAAGAATCCTGTGGGATAAGATCATGGAGGGGAGGGTGTTACCAAAATATATTTGCTTGTGTTTTTCTTTTCTTCTAGTTCATATCCGGGTATCAGAAAGAAGGTAGCAGAAGTACACACTAGCTAAAATCCCCAGTTTGGTTTGGTGTTTTCTCACAGCAAACCCACTTGTACAGGCGAAGTCACTCGTGGTCAAGTTCTCTTGCGCAGGGCTTTGAAGCCATGTTTACCTTGTAGCTTTTTCTTGTATAATAAGCAGAGGGCCCAAGAAAACTGGTTGATTTTCACAGATGACCTCTGTGTTTCCCACGTTCCACCCTCTTGCTCAAGAGACCACTTCCACTGGGGCTGGCAAAGCTGGAGGTTTCTATTTGCGCTTGTGGGGTGTAGCACCGAGTAATTTAAAGGCATGCAACAAACACATACAGAAAAAGGAATAAACATATCTCTACAATAATGCTTTGAATCACGTGTCCCACCCATCCTGTCAGGGAATTAAACCACTCAGCCCACCAGGTACCACCAGTAGATTGTTTCGTTTGATGCATTAAGTCCTGGAGATGCTGAATGTCATCCTCTCTGCTGGCTGATTCATCAGTTATGTTGAAGCCACACATGCCTTTGAAATCGAAGCAGTGTTTATGGTGTCAAAGGAGGAAATGGTCCACCGCCAATCAATTTTGTAATGTTCATTGGTATATGGCCGCTACCTACTCAGAAAAAGTAGCAATGAGGAACACTAATGCCAAAATCACTTAGCATAGCATAATTCTGTAATACAGCTACTGGGGTTGGCATGCCAATGAAGCACGTTGTCAAAAGATCTGCAGCTGTTAATCTTCCCTTAATAAAAAAGGCAGATGAGTTAGTTACAGTAGAGGCTAACGAAATCCAAGTATTTGCATGTTGATCTTGCGGAAATGTATTCAGGGCACGTGCTTGTCGTACAAGACAACAAAGCACGACGAGCCAACCTGTGGTAAGGGAGGAAAACGGGAGTGTTGTCTCCTTGCAGTAATACATATGCCGTTGCTCCAGCTCTTTCAGCAAATATTAGTCCGGGTTTGAAAAGCTGATGTGGGGCAGTTGCCCACATGGATTGGAGAGCTATGGCTAGGTCTTTAAAGTTTGAGGGAGATAGGGCCCCTTTTATTTTGTCCCACCCTTTCACCAGGCCTTCCAGGTTGGGAGTGGGCAACCAGTCCATCACCTCCGTGGGGATGATTCCCTTTGAGATACACTGTGGACAGAGTGTATGTCTTTTATTGTCAGGAGGCCATGTCAACCTCGTCGGAGGTGGGAGTCGAGAATCGTACAGGGGCTTAGGTTCTATTTCTCCATTCTTTTCCACCTCCTGAAGTCTGCTTTAGATTTTGTCTCTCCCTGAGTGGTGAATCCCATCCGTCTCCCGTAATTAATCAATTCCTGTGTTATTTCTCCCCATGTCATCTCTGGGGGGCCTCCCCCTCTTCGGGGTGCTCTCAAGTGATCTTGTAGTTGTACTGTATACAATTTCAAGGCATCAGGCAGTCCCCTTATAAGAGGATGCAACCTTTCAGGGTCTGTCGCGTATTGCATGGGAGATGACTGTTGTGGAACCAGGAATCGATAATGCATCAACTGGAGACAGGCAGTTTTTTGTACACTCTCCAAAATGTGACCCACTGTAGGCGTTTTAATTGAAAAGGGGTCTCCCCTCTCCATAGGATCCAATCCACGTGCCCAATATGCTACTCTTTGGGTCAGGGACCATGGCTCTCTATTGTCATCTGTAATTAGGAAAACTCCCAGACCCCAGTATCCCCTTGCCTTATCCTCACTTAGCAGGATGCGGTCACCCCCAGCAAGGGATACTCTCCACGCATACTCAGTTTCCATTTCTCGGGGTCCCTGGGAATATTTTTCCTGAATTTTAGCCAAATCAGTGGGGGAATAAGAAACAATGTGGGTGGTAACTTGTTGGGCTCCTCCTTGGCCACCATCCACAGTCTCGGTCTTAAATCAAAGGCTGCATTGTGACTTCCCCCATCCCAAGAGGAAACATTTCCCTTATCTGTCCTAGGTCTTCAAAAGGATATGATTTTGATTCTTTTTCCCCATCAGAGTCTGCAGCCACATTTTCTACACCAATCTGGGAGCGAGTTTCATCTAATTGCTCCCTTAATACCCTTTTCCACTCCAAAGCCTCCATCAGAGCAGTACGTAACCTCTGGTTAGTCACTCGCTCAGCGGCAAGTTGATCAGAGACACTTCTTGTCTCATTTTCCAAATGCTCCTGCAAAACCTTCGCTAAATCTTGAAAGGATTTTATCATCTTTCCTTCTGCTTGTCGGGTCACACGTTTGTTCCATGGTGCTGCCACGAGAATGGCTCCTAAAACCACACAAATCAATGTTATGCCAAGGGGGAAGATGACATGGTAACCCTCTAATCTCTTCAGGAGAGAAATGGAGTCTACAATCGGATTTCCAAGGTGGGGCATAGTGGGTGTCATACCAAGGGAAAGAGCTGGGCACTGTAGGCATTTAATCTCTCCAGGAGAGAAGTAGGTCTACAGTCAGATCTCCCAGCGGGAGCATAATGGGGACACAATTACAAGGATCAGATGTTTTTAGTAGTCCACTGGGGACTACCTCTACACACGGACCTCCCAGGGAGACCATAACAAAATCAGATCGAGTCCCCTGGGGACTGTCTCTACATGCAGGCCTCCCAGGGAGACCCCAGCAACATCAGATCGAGTCCCCTGAGGACTGTCTCTACACTCGGACCTCCCAGGGAGACCCCAACAAAATCAGATTATTAAGTCCTCTGAGTACCATCTCCCCTTGTGTATGACTCCTCTCAGAGAGGGGCCACAGTAAGGGCCTAGTCCCAGTGATCGCTTTAGCAACACCAAGGAAATCCTGCTGACTGTGCTAAAAATGTCATGACCCGGACTGGACAGACCAGGGAGTCATGCTGAATTCGGAATTCCATTGGGCTAAATTAAGGTGAAACGACACCAAACAATCAGTTAAAGATTTTATTCATGACAGAAGCAAACTGCATTTGGGAGGCATAACAGTAGGTGGCGTGGTTTCTTGCAGCAGGAATAGGCATGGAACTACCTCAGTAACCCGTGGTAACCATATACATCAGTTTAGGGAATAAGGAGAGAAAAGGAAAAAGAAAGAGAAAACAAGACAGGAGGAGAAAAAGGAAGAGAGAAAGATATCACTGGCCCTGGATCCAGCATTGGTTCAGTCGGCCAAGGGGTCCAGTCAGCCGAGGGGTCCAGTTCCGGCGGGCTTGCGCATGTGGGGCTTCAGTTCATGTGCTTTTACCATCTTTGGCCCTCCTTTGGGAGTACATTCGAACTCCTTAGGCTAATTAGGTGCCCTGATCAGTTTGTGAGCCTTTGGGCTTGGGGGTCGTTTGGGGAGCAACCTCCCCCTCCCTGCAGACGTGATCTTTCGCAGTGCACAGTGAGCTGCCCTGCCCAGCCGATCCAAAGCAGCGTTATCAGAACAGGGAGCTGTGCACCCTCCGGCACGCCCTCCCCCTCCTGTTGCTGATGTCCAGTGCTGAACGGCTTCTCTTCACCTGTGGCTCCTTGTTAGGCAGAGTTCATGCAGTGTTCTTTGTTAGGCAGAACTTGCCCCACCACAATATTTGAGACATTAACTCTTTCAGTCTCTAACACCTGTACAGGGGACGCTGGTGTGAGGGACAGTGGGAACAGGGGACACTGGGTGACTCTGGGTGGGGGGGTCCCGGGGATTGATGGGCTCCTCGGGGGGTCCCGCGGGTCCCCTGTGTCCCCCCCCAGCCTCCGCCTTCCTCCATCTCTTTCGCTTTATCCCAATCTGCGGGAATGCAGTCCGCCTGGCACCCAGAGACATCCGAGGCAGCTCTAGGCTGACGTTGGAGGGAGGGTGGCGGGAGGGAGGTAGCACTGCCACTGGGGCGGGGCTTGAGTCGTTGCGGGGTTTGGGAGTCCATGCAGTTGTGGGGTCGGAGCGGAGCAGCGTGATGGGGCTGGGCCGAGGGCTGGGACTGGAGCTGGGGCTGCTGCTGGGGCTCCTCGGCGGGGCGGCGAACGGTGAGCACAGCCGGGGATGTGGGAGCCCCGGGCACTGGGATCCCCCTAGACCATCCTATTGGCACCGGGAATCCTCCTGGGCACTGGGACCCCTTCACCCCCCCCCCTTTCCTACCACCCCAGTCCCTCTCCCCAGTCACAGGGACCCCCCGGGGAACACTCCTCCACACCTCCGGTTCCCCCTTCCTGGGGCCCCCCCCTGGATCCCCCTTTTCTGAGAACCAGGACACCGCCCCCACCCTGCCTCAGACCTTCCTGCTTCCTTGGACCCTCCCTTAGATCTGCTTTCTTGGACTCTGGGACCTCCCTGGTCCCCCCTTCCTGGGCATCTTGGGTCCCCACCCCTTGGACACCTCTGGGACCCCCCTTTCCTTGACACCAGGACCCTGCTGGGCTCCCCTTCCCAGGAACCAGGATCCCCCTCCCACACATAACTCACTCCTCCACCAATCACATCCCCCCTGAAGCTGTCCCGCCCCTGTCGCCCTAATCTGCTCCCCTGGGACCCCCACCCAGCCTCAGTGTCCACCCCTGGGATCCCCAGCCCCACTGCCCCCCACCTCTAACCACTCCCTGTGTCCCCACAGAATTGCACTCCTTGCGCTACTTCCACATGGCAGTGTCAGAGCCCAGCCCGGGGGTCCCCCAGTTTGTATCCATGGGGTACGTGGATGGGAACCTCATCTCACGCTACGACAGCGAGACGGGAAGGACAGTGCCCAGGGCAGACTGGATGGCGGACAACCTGGATCAGCAGCACTGGGATGGTGAGACCCAAATTGGACAGAGGAATCAGCAGGTTTACCGCATCAACCTGGACACACTGCGGGACCGCTACAACCAGAGCGGGAGTGAGTGTGGGGCTCTATGGGGCTGGGCTGGGGCTCTGTGGGACAGGATGGTTCCTTCCTCCTGCTCCAAGATCCTGCTGTGCCCCACGCTACTGCCCCGTGTTGTGCCGGCCCTTCCCTGCCTGGTGTCATTGTCAGAGGGCTCCCAGCCACCCTGTCCCCCAGCCCGAGGGGGTCCTGGCTACCCTGTCCCAGCCCCACAGTGCTTGGGATCCCCTGTCCTGGATCCAGGGGGGCCTTCTGGCCACCCCAGCCCAGCGCATCCCCCCACCACACACACACAGTGCCCAGGACCCCAGCCCAGGAGTGGCCGCCACATCCCAGCCCCTCACCATCCCCACAGCAGTCGAGACCCCCAGAACCAGAGGGGCTCCCAGCTGCACTGTCCCAGGCCCTCTGCCTCCCCATGGTGCTCAGGCCCCCCATCCCAGAGCCAGAGGGGCTTCCCCCACCCCATCCCATCTCCTTGTCGCCCCCCCCAGCATTTGGGACCCAGCCCAGCCCCATGCTGTCCCAGGGTGCCGTGGGGCTGGGTGCCAGCCCAGCCACATCCTGGGTGCAGGGGGTCTGCGTCATGGCTTTACGTGACACCCCGAGTGCTGTGGGCCCCAGGCAGGACGGTGGGCAGCTCTCGTGCCGATACCCGATCCCCCCCAAGGGTCATGCAGGGTTGGGGCAGGGGGCACTGCTGGGGGTCCGTGCCCCACTGAAGGCCCAGGGCTGCAGCAGCCCCTCAGCCCCATTTCCCTGGTCGTGTTTCAGGGGCTCACACGCTGCAGCGCATGCACGGCTGTGACATCCTGGAGGACGGTAGCACCAGGGGGTATCAGCAGGATGCCTACGATGGGAGGGATTTCATCACCTTCGACTTGGACAAGATGACGTTCACTGCGGCAGATGCGGTGGCGCAAATCACCAAGAGGAAGTGGGAGAAGGACGGGAGTGAAGCTGCACGGCGGAAGCACTACCTGAAGAACACCTGCATCGAGTGGCT
Source organism: Necrosyrtes monachus (assembly GCA_037953605.1). NCBI lineage: Eukaryota > Metazoa > Chordata > Aves > Accipitriformes > Accipitridae > Necrosyrtes > Necrosyrtes monachus. The sequence continues at coordinate 272,489 of JAZGTQ010000603.1, read as the reverse complement.
GAGGAAATACATGAGCTATGGGCGGGCCGTGCTGGAGAGGAAAGGTGAGGGTGAGACGGGGACCCTGGGGACGGGCTGCTGTGGGTGCGTGTGCTGGCTCTCACCGCCACCCCCTCCCCAGAGCCCCCCATGGTCCGAGTGTCAGGGAAGGAGGCCCACGGGATCCTGACCTTGTACTGCCGCGCTTACGGCTTCTACCCGCGGCCCATCACCGTCAGCTGGCTGAAGGACGGCGAGGTCAGGGACCAGGATACTGAGTGGGGCAGCATCATGCCCAACAGCGATGGCACCTACTACACCTGGGCCTCCATCGAGGCCCGCCCAGAGGAGAAGGACAAGTACCGGTGCCGCGTGGAGCACGCCAGCCTGCCCAAGCCCGGCCTTTTCATGTTGGGTGAGCCCGGTGGCCTTGGGCATGTGGAGCAGTGGTGGGCTGGGATGGTTCCCCTTCCCCTCCTCACGGTCCTGCTCTCCCCCAGAGACGGAGTCCAACCTGTTTACCATCATGCTGGCGGTGGCTTTTGCCATCCTACTTACTGTCGTCGTTGCTGGATTCACCTTCTGGAAGTACAAATCAGGTAAAGCGCCCGGGCCGGCGAGGCAGAGAGGTGCGGGAGGAAGGCAGGGGCTGGGGGGCCGGGAGGGGCTGCGGGCATGAGCCGCTGCGCTCTGGGGAGCCTCCGAGCTTGGTGGCCACAGTGGATGCTGATGCCTCTTTCTCTCTGCAGGGAGGAAGAAGGAGGGTTATGATCCGGCAGCAGGTGAGTACCAGCGACAGGTCCGGCTCCAGCTGCTGCCCAGTGCTGGGGCGTTTTTGCAGTTTGGGTTTCTGGCCACTGCCGGCATTTCCCGATCCCCTGTCCTCCCTGTGCTGCCCCGCTTTAAATCCCCATAGCGGGGACCTATGGAAGAGATCGTGTCTCCTCTCTGGTGCTCACGGCTCCATCCTGCTCTGCCAGTGGCTGCAGCGTGGCTGTGGCTTCCAGGCTGGCTCCTGGCACGTGCGCCGTGCCCATAGCGAGGACGGGGCTGGCAGCTCACGGCTGTTTCTCTCTCACAGGCACGGACGGCGGGGCTGGCAGCTCAGCCACAGGTATGGCGTGGGACCAGGGGGGATGGACGGGCCTGTCCCAGCTCTTTGTGCTCCCCTGTGGGACCTGCAGCCGGAGCAGCACTGGGCTACAGGAGAGGGACTCTGAGACCCCCAGAGCAGTGGGTTGGGGACAGGGAGGTGGCCCTGTGTGACGCTGTCTCTTCCTCTTGTCCCTGCAGGGCTCACCGTCTAACTGCTCCACGAGGGGCCAGCACGTGGTTGGATTTGGCCCTCTGCTCTATTGCCAGCTGGACGCAGAGAGGTGCTGGAGGAGGCTGAGAGCTGCCTGCAGAGAGAGCTTGTCACGCTGCGCTTGCCCACACCTGGCTGTGGTAGTGGCTCTTCTGGGTGGGTGAACATCCTATTTTCTGATACTTGGAGAGCTGCAATTATTACCAATGTTCTTTAATTTTGAGGTTGCAGCTGATTTCTTCCGTGTGTGTACATTTCCTGGCTTTCGCAATAAATGCTGGTCCCCATCCTCCATGGGGGCTGTGTCTCCTCAGCCGGTGCCTGGGTTGGGCTCACGTCCTCGGGTCGAGGGCTGTGCTGGTTTTGGCTAGGATAGCGTTGATTTTCTTCATCGCAGTCCAGCGCGGTGCACTGTTTAGGATTTGTGACCAGAACAGTGTTGGTAACACAGCGATGGATGTGAACAATGTCGGCACAGCGTCAAGGCCTTCTCTGTTTCTTACTCGGCTCCCCCGGTGAATAGATGGGGGTTGCGCAAGCTGCAGAGAGGGGACAACCAGGCAGATGACCCAAACTAACGAGAGAGATTGCAGGCCGTCTCATGTCATACTCAACGATAAAAAGGGAAAAGTGGGTGTTGAGGGGGACTGGCCAGCTTTTCGTCAGGAACTAGCTGAGTATTGGCATCCTTGTGGTGGAGCTGGCCAGCTCTGAGGCCACGCAGACAGGCACTGAGAAGAGGATCTGGTCTGAGGCCACGCAGACGTGCACTGATAAGAAGGTCTCTTGCTCCAAGGCCATGCAGATGGGGACTGATAACAAGGTCTCTTGCTCCAAGGGCACACCCACTGACACTGAGAAGAAGATCTCTTGCTCCGAAGCCACACAGATGGGCACTGAGAAGGTCTGATATGAGGCCATGCAGATGGGCACTGAGAAGGTCTGATATGAGGCCACGCAGATGGGTGCCAATAGAAACATTCCCTAGTTTAAGGTCATGTGAACGGTCACTGCGACTAAACCAGGGGCTCTACTCTGAACTATAATAGTTGCTCTTGCAGTCAAGGGGTCCCAGTGGAAGTCCACACAGTGGACTCTTCCCCTGAGAGGGGACAGAGGCAGAACGGCCTGGTCCCTATCCCTGAGCGGGCTGTGAGGTACAGGGAATGATTGTGTCTGTCAGCCAGGTGAAGACATTTGCTCCCTGGTTGCTCTGATGCTGGGATGGTGGGGCTGACAGGCTGGAACTAGAAGGTAGGGAAGCCCAGCAGCTGGGATCCATTGCTAGGGACTGTGGGATTGATGGATCAAAAGAGAGGGAGCCACCCGTCGCCTCTGGAGGTGGCTCTTATGAGTGTGAAAGCAAAGTATCTACTCAAGGAAGATCTTGTAACCCAGCGAGGTCAGTGGTCTACCAGAGAGGAACCTATCCGGTACCTGAGGGCATTTGTGGTGGTCTGCAGTCCCTTTGTCCTGGAAGCCCAAGAGCAAGAATTATGGGGGAAAAACGGTGGCAAAAAAGGGATCATCCAGGAAGATGGCTGCTCCAGTGGCTGTCGAGCAATTCCCCAGGTGCAGTAGATGGGCTGAGGACACCTCTCCTCCTTCTGACCCTGATCCAGTGGATGTACATCCACGTGGGGTTGACCCACATGCCCAGTACCATGGAAGGACCATGCTGGACTACTGTAGCATTGTACCTGTGACTAGTCCTGGCAACGCAGCCTGGACAAGAGAGACGTGGGCTCCTCTTGGGGTGAAAAGGGTTTTGCTTTGGAGTTGCAGGAGTCAGGTGACGAATGCTCTGATCAGGACGAGGGGTACTGCCCCCGGCTGGGCAGAGGAAAGGGACAAACAGATTCGATGGCCTGGCACATCAGACCCCTGACTTGAAAGTAAGATAACTTCAAGGAAGTGAAGATACTTCAAGGATCCACAGAGGCACGGGTGGGCCACTGTAGGTACGGAGATGTATCCCATGGCATTGTGCCCAGGTGGCCAAGGCAGCCAAGAGCATCCTGGCTTGTGTCAGAAATGGTGTGGCCAGCAGGACTAGGGAAGTGCTCGTCCCCCTGTACTCGGCACTGGTGAGGCCGCACCTCGAATACTCTGTGCGGTTTTGGGCCCCTCACTACAAGAAAGACATGAGGTGCTGGATGTTGACTCCACCACTTCCCTGGGCAGCCTGTTCCAGTGCTTGACAACCCTTTCAGTGAAGACATTTCTCCTAATACCCAATCTAAACCTTCCCTGGCACAACTTGAGGCCATTTCCTCTCATCCTGTCTCACCCTGAACACTCCCAAAGATGGGGTGTCCACGACTTCTCTGGGCAACCTGGTCCAGCACCTCACCAGCCTCTTTGTAAAACATTTCTTATGTCCAAACATGTCTTATGTCTCCCCTCTTCCAGTTTCAAACCATGGCGCTTGTCCTGTCACTACAGGCCTTGGTGAGAAGTCTCTCTCCATCTTTCATCTTTTGAGGGATGCTGCAGAAGTCAAAGCCACCCAGCTGGCCCTAGAGCTTGCTGCCTGAGAAACGTGGCCAGTACTCTGTCTCCCTACTGACTCGTGGAGGGTGGCCAATGGCCTGTGGGGTGGCTACAGCGATGGTCGCAGAGGTAACCCTCTCTGGGCTGCTGCGTTATGGCAGCAGGACCTTGCTGCCTGGGTAGAGCCCCATCACATCGATGTCCAAGAGCCACGCCCCTTGGAGAACATCAACACAAGAAGCAAGTAGACCAGGCGGCAAAAAATTGGAGTGGTTCAGGTAGACCTGGACTGGGAACATCGTCCTGAGCTGTTCACAGCTCTGTGGGTGCGTGGGACATTGGGAGAGAGACATCAGGTGGGCTGTGGAATGATTGCTGAAGGTGACTTATTGATATGACCCCCCCCCACCTCAAGGGAAGGTTAATCTCCAGAATCAGTTCCATGGTAGTTCCCTAAGCAACATAACCTGCAACTTTAGATGTTAGCAACACCAAGGGAGCTTGCTGTGCCTACTCTGAAAAGTAACACAGAGGTTGGAGCGGAGTGGAGACGCCGCAGCCAGGCTCTGTGATCGCAGGGATAGGGAACTGGATCGATAGGAACGAGAATGGTTGGTCGCTGCATTGAATCCACTGAAGCAAGGAGGTAAAATAATGGGGGTTCTGTAGAGCTAATGCCCTACTTCTGATTTATATCACATGTGCCCAGTTCTGGGGTACTGACATGTAACATCATGTCCTTTGGGTGAACTTTGCTCATTATAGTATCATTATAATACAGAAACACACCTCCATCCCAGAAGTTATCCACTTCCAAGGTGCAGCCACCCCGCCATGGAGCATGTGCTCTGAATTTTCTCTAGCATATACCTTTAAAAGCAAAGCGAGAGAACTTTATAGCAATCAAAGGAAAGGTATGCATGACTAGAGTCACTCAAGCTCTACCTAAAAAAAAAAAAAATGGATAAAAAGACCTCAAAAGAGGAAGACTGTTAGGGAAGACACCATCACAGACAAGTCGGGAGGACATCGCTGACTTCTGGGATCAGTCGACGGGCTGAACCTCTCTTCCTCCGCATAGGGACGGCTATTGGGTGAGATTCGAACACTCGGCTGTACCGAGTGCTTCCCTGGGAAACTTGGAATTCATTAGAGCTCTTTTCTTTCATAATTGAATGTGCTTGTAGTTGACTGTATTATCATTTGCACGTGCTTTGCAGACAGTGTATTTATCACTGGCCATCCAAAAGAACCTGTACTGTTGCTTTAATAAACTGCGCTGCTCATTAATCTAGCCGTGATAGTTCATTAATGCAACCAAACTCCCTGAGTCTGGTAATTCTTGTGCATTGAATGCGGCCAAGACGAGAATGCAGTGTGCTGTAAGTGCATCTGTCGTTGTCCAACCGCACTTATAGCACTGAATTGGACATTACTCAGAAACTAAACCTAACCGCCCTCTGCCCCTCTGACATCTGAGGATAAGCTGGAATGCAAGGGGGTTTATTTTCTGCCAAATTCCTTTACCTTTTAATGCAACATGGGCTCGCGATGGAGGGGTGGCCCTGACCCGATCACTGCAGTCATCGCGCAGGTCCTTCATTGCTGTGAACAATGCGCCGGCCTCAAGTGAGTGAAGCCTCTGTGGTCTAAGGGACAGCTGGCTGCACTATCACGAGGGGGAGGCCAGGGTCACGCGCTTCCCATAGTGACAGTGACAACCGGAGCGTGAGCATATGGCTTCGGTACCTGAGACCCTCAGGTGGGCCAGGTGGCTCCCCCACCCCCGCACCCCAGCCAGCTCCTCTCTGGAGCAATTTGGCTTTATTTCACACAGATTTCTGTCCCAACAGGGGCAGAGTCTCCCTCTCCCCACCCCTGGCCACCCCATTGCTGCCCCTATCCCTGCACCCCCCATGCCTGCAGCCCTTTCCACCCCCCATCCCCCTTCCGCAGCTTCAGAGTCCCCCAACACATCCTGGGTACAAACAGAAGGATTTATTTCAACCTCTCTGTTCTCCGGCCAGCTCTGCTGGTCAGCAGCCTTGCTGACACCCGGTGGCACCCCAGTCACTGTCACGCAGCAGGGATATGGCAGTGTGCCCAGCCTGGCACCCGTGCTCCCCATCACAGCTGTCATGGTCGCTTGTCACAGCTTTCGGCGTCCCCATCCCTGCTCTCACTGTCCCTATCCTGGTTTGTGGTGTCCCCATCCTTGCTCTTGGTGTCCCCATTCCATCTCTTAGTGTCCCCATCCTGGGTCCCACTGTCCCCATCCCTTGGTGTCCCCATCCCCAGCTCCTGCTGTCCCTCCCCCTCCTTCCCCGTGTCCCCGTCCCCCACTGTCCCCCCTTGTCCCCCGCCCTGCAGCAGGCACCAGTAGCGGCTGCCGGGGCGCAGGAGCTCCTTGGGGGACTCCAGCTCGTGCAGTCGTCCCCCCTCCAGCACGGCCACCCGCTGCGCCCGCATGGCCAGGGCCACCTGCCCTGTCACCAGCAGCACCGCGCGCCCGGCCCTTGCGGCTCCGAAGATCTCCTGCTCCACCTGCGGTGGGTGGCATCGTCAGTGGGGACCCCCCGGGTGTGGGGACATAGGGACATGGGGATCAGGGACCCACAGGACGCTGGGATTGGGGACCCCCCCCAGGACCAGGGGGCTGCTGGGAGAGAGACCCTGGGGACATGGGGACCAGGGACCAAGGGCACACCAGGACTGGCGGCCAAGGGAACCCAGGTGCCAGGGACCTGGGAGACACCAGGACCAGGGAACACAGGGACACAGGGACGTCGAGGAGGGGGACACACCTCCTGCCTGTGTCATAGCCCAGGGGCAGGCGGGTGATGAAGGTGTGGGCACCCGCCTGGTGGGCTGCCACCATCAGCTGTGCCCGGCTCCGCTCCCCCCTGGAGCGAGTGGGAGAAGAGCACCAGCTCCTGGGGGATGACGGCCACCTCTGGCAGAGGGGACGGCTGGGCATGCGGTGGGGACGGAAGTGGCAGGGGACGTGGCTGGGATGTGGCTGGGGACATGGCAGGGGATGTGACAAGGATGTGTGTGGTGGATTGACCCTGGCAGGACACCAGGTGCCCCCCAAAGCCACCCTCAGCTGCCCCCCCTCAGCTGGAAGGGGGAGACAAAATACAACAAGGGGCTCGTGGCTCGAGATGAGGACAGGGAGATCACACAGCATTTACCGTCACGGGCAAAACGGACTCGACCTGGGGAAATGAATGTAGTTTATTGCCAACCAAATCAGAGTAGGGTCATGAGAAATAAAACCAAATCTTAAGAACACCTTCCCCCCACCCCTCCCTTCTTCCCGGGCACAGCTTTACTCCCGAATTCTCTCCCTCCTGCCCTCCAGCAGCGCAGGGGGACAGGGAATTGGGGTCAGGGTCTGCTCATCCCACCTTGGCTCTGTCGCTCCTTCTGCCTCAGGGGGAGGACTCCTCACTCTTCCCTTGCTCCAGCGTGGGGTCCCTCCCACGGGAGACAGTCCTCCACAAACTTCTCCAACGTGGGTCCCTTCCATGGGCTGCAGTCCTTCAGGCACAGACTGCTGCAGTGTGGGTCCCCCGTGGGGTCACAAGTCCTGCCAGAAAACCTGCTCCACAGCGTGGGCTCCTCTCTCCACAGGGCCACAGGTCCTGCCAGGAGCCTGCTCCACAGCGTGGGCTTCCCATGGGGTCACAGCCTCCTTTGGGCACCCACCTGCTCCGGCGTGGGGTCCTCCCCGGGCTGCAGGTGGACATCTGCTCCACCAGGGACTTCCAGGGGCTGCAGGGGGACAGCCTGCCTCACCATGGTCTTCCGCACGGGCTGCAGGGTGGATATCACTGAGTACTTGTGACAAGAAGACATCTTCACCAACCTCCAGGCATCTCCCCAACCTGCTCGTCACAGCAGTATGGCATTCCCAGCTGATGCCTGGGACGTTGAGGTATCCGGTAAGGACAAGGGTGACCGATCCAGAGATTTCTCCTAACTGTCTGTGGAATAACTCATCAGCACTGGCATCCTGGCTGGGTGACGGGTAGCGGACACCCACTGCGCCATCTGCTCTGTCTTCCATCCTGTAATCCTCACCCAGAGGCTCTCAACCACGTCATCCCAAACTGTAATGGCTGTGCGGTCAGAGTTCTCCCTTACATCCCTCACCTGCACTCCTGAAGAGCTGATGGCCTTCCATCCCACCCCTCCAGTCCTGGGACTCGTGCCACTAACCCAAGACACCATGATGACCAACACTAACGATGCCTAACCCTCCTGAAATGCTGGTGGCCGTCCATCCCACCACTCCTGTCTGTTCCTGAATGACCACAATCTCAGGAGTTCCAGCTGCTCGCAGCACTGGCCGTATCTCTGCAGCAAGCCCCAAGCTCTGATGGGAACCATGTGACAGAGGTGATGGAGAAAGGACCTTCCCCGCGCTGGGGACTTTTGGGTGTACATGGCAAGGGTTTGGGTGGTGGGGGGAGCTGCGGGGTTGGCTTCTGTGAGAAGATGCCACGAGCTGCCCCCATGTTGGATGGAGTCAATTCCAGTCCCCTCCAAGTCCCTGCCACGTCCCCTGCCATGTCCCCACTGTGTCCCCAGCCATCCCCATCATGTCCTTGCAACACCCCTGCCGTGTCCCTGCCACATCCATCCCCAGCTTTCTGTGCCATGTCCCTGCTGTGTCCCCTGCCACAATGTACTGGGTTTATGTGGCAAGGTTTTGGTGGGGGGGGGTTACAGGGGGGGCTTCTGTGAGAAGGTGCCAGAAGCTTCCCCCATGTCCGATAGAGCCAATGCCAGCCGGCTCCAAGACGGACCTGCTGCCAGCCAAGGCTGAGCCCAGCAGCGACAGTGGTAGCGCCTCTGGGTTAACGTATTTAAGAAAGGGGAAAAAATAATGCACAACAGCAACTGGAGAGAGAAGAATGAGAACCTGTAAGACCAACAGCCCCACAGACCCCCAGGTCAGTGAAGAAGGAGGGGGAAGAGGTGCTCCAGGCGCTGGAGCAGAGATTCCCCTGCAGCCCGTGAGGAAGACCATGGTGAGGCAGGCTGTCCCCCTGCAGCCCACAGAGGTCCACAGTGGAGCAGATATCCACTGGCAGCCTAGGGAGGACCCCACGCCGGAGCAGGGGGATGTGCCCTGAAGGACTCACGTTGAAGAATTTTGTGGAGGACAGTCTCCCGAGGATGGGACCCCACAATGGAGCAGGGGAAGAGGGTGAGGAGGAAGGAGTGGCAGAGACAAGGTGGTGATGAACTGACCCCGACCCCCATTCCTCATCCCCCCCGTGCTGCTCAGGGGGAGGAAGTGGAGAAATTGGGAGTGAAGATGAGCCTGGGAAGAAGGGAGGGGTGGGGGAAGGGGTTTTAAGATTTGTTCTTCTTTCTTATTATCCTACCCTAATTTGGCAATAAAATTATTTTCCCCAAGTCGCGTCTGTTTTGCCCGTGACGGTAATTGCTGAATGATCTCCCTGTCCAGCCAGGGTCAACCCACCACAGCCACAGAGAAGGGTGCTGAGAAGGTCTGCTCCTCTGAAGCCATGCAAAAGGGTGCTGAGAGGAAGGTCTCCTGCTCTGAGGTCATGCAGGCGGGTGCTGAGGAGATGGTCTCGCGCTCTGAAGCCACGGACATGGGCACTGAGAAGGTCTCCTGGTCTGAGCCCATGCAGATGGGCTCTGAGAAATTAGAACCAAATAGTTGAGTTGGAAGGGACCTACAACAATCATCTAGTCCAACTGCCCAACCACTTCAGGATGGAGCAGAAGTTAAAGCATATTATTAAGGGCATTCTCCAAATGCCTCTTAAACCCTGACAGGCTTGGTGCCTCGACCACCTCTCCAGGAAGCCTGTGCCAGGGTTTGACCACCTCGGTGAAGAAACGCTTCCTCATGTCCAGTCTGAACCTCCCCTGGTGCAGCTTTGAACCATTCCCAGGCGTCCTGTCCCTGGATCCCAGGGAGAAGAGCTCAGCACCTCTCACCCCACCTCCCCTCCTCAGGAAGCTGCACAGAGCCATGAGGTCACCCCTCAGCCTCCTTCTCTCCCAACCAGACAAGCCCAAAGTCCTCAGCTGCTCCTCGGACGACATACCTTCCAGCCCTGTCACCAGCTTGGTTGCCCTCCTCTGGATGCATTCAAGGACCTTCACATCCTTCTCAAAATGGTGGGGCCCAGCACAGCACACAGTGCTCCAGGCGAGGCCGCACCAACGCTGACGACAGCAGGACAATCCCCTCTCTTGACCGGCTGGTGACGCTGTGTTTGATGCACCAGGAGGCGGGATAGACACCAAGAGCAGGGATGGGGACACCAGAACTGGGGATGGGGACACCCCAGGATGCAGTTTGCTTTCTCGGCTGCCAGGACACGCTGCTGACTCCCATTGAGCCTGCTGCTGAACACCACCCCCATAAACTCAACCATTTCACGATTGCTGTGGCCGAGACAGCCACCGACCATCACATCTCCAACGAGTCCTTCTCTGTTCACAAAGAACAAGTCTAGGGGGGCATCTCTCCTAGGTGGCTCACTGAGTACTCGTGACAAGAAGACATCTTCACCAACCTCCATGCATCTCCCCAACCTGCTCGTCACAGCAGTATGGCATTCCCAGCTGATGCCTGGGACGTTGAGGTCTCCGGTAAGGACAAGGGCGACCGATCCAGAGATTTCTCCTAACTGTCTGTGGAATAACTCATCGGCACTGGCATCCTGGCTGGGCGATGGGTAGCGGACACCCACTGCGCCATCTGCTCTGTCTTCCATCCTCAAGCCCTCACCCAGAGGCTGTTGACCACGTCATCCCAAACCGTAACGGCTGTGCGGTCAAAGCTCTCCTTTCCATACGGTGCAACTCCTCCACCTCGCCTGCCCTGCCTACCCCGCCTGAAGGGCTGAGAGCCCTCCATCCCAGCAGTCCAGGTGTGTCTCCTGCTCTGAGACCACGCACAGGGGCACTGAGAAGAAGGTCTCCAGCTCCGAGGTCACCCATAAGGGCCCTGAGAAGAAGGTCTCCAGCTCCGAGATCACCCATAAGGGCCCTGAGAAGATGTCCAAGCTCTGATGTCACTCATAAGGGCCCTGAGAAAAAGATCTCCAGCTCTGAGGTGACCCATAAGGGCCCTGAGAAGAAGGTCTCCAGCTCCGAGGTCACACAGGCGGATGCTCAGAAGAAGGTACCGGTCCCCCTCCCGGCCGGGCTGGGGGACACCAGCGCTGGGGACACCGGGAAGGAGGGACAGCAGGACCCGGATGACCCGTACGAGGGGGTGGCGGGGTCCCGGGGGGGTCCCGCGGGTCCCCTGTCCCCCCGCCACCTCCGCGCTGCCTCAGGCGCTTCCCTTCCTGCCAACCTGCGGGAACGCGATCAGCCTAGCACCCGGTGACGTCAGAGGCGGCTCCAGGCTGCCATTGGCGGGCGGGAGGGAGCAGCGCCAATGGCGGGGAGAGGCCGGGGCTAGAGGCCGTGCTGGATTTGGGAGTCCGAGCGGGGCCAGAGCGGAGCGGAGCAGCGCGATGGAGCCGGGCCCTGGCCTGGGCCTGGACCTGGGCCTGGGCCTGAGACTGAGACTGGGAGTGGGACTGGGGCTGCTGCTGGGGGTCCTCGTCGGGGCGGCGAGCGGTGAGCGCGGGCGGGGAGGCGGGAGGACTCCCCCACACACCCCCGGGCACCGGGACCCCGCTGGACCCCCCTGGACCCCCTTTCCCGGGCATCGGGACCCCCCCGGACCGCCCTTCTCTTGGCACCGCGAACCCTCCCGGGCACTGGGACCCCTTCGACCCCCCTTTCCGACCACCCCGGTCCCCCTCCCCGGTCCCAGGGACCCCCTGGGAACACTCCCCCACACCTCCGGTCCCCCTTCCCGGGGCCCCCCCCCGGATCCCCCTTTTCTGAGAACCGGCACACCTCCCCCACCCTGCCTCGGACCCCCTTTCCTGCTTCCCCGGACCCTCCCCCAGATCTGCTTTCTTGGACACCGGGACCTCCCTGGCCCCCCCTTCCCAGGCATCCCGGGTCCCCCACCCCTTGGACCCCCTTGGACCCCCCTTTCCTTGACACCAGGACCCCACCGGGCTCCCCTTCCCAGGAACCAGGACCCCCCTCCCGCACACAACTCACTCCCTCAACCTTCCCCCACCAGTCCCATCCCCCTGAATCTGCCCCCCTGCCCTGATCTATTCCCCTGGGACCCCCACCCAGCCTCAGTGCCCACCCCTGGGACCCCTCACCCCTGCCTCCCCCCAGCCCCACTGCCCCCCACCTCTAACCAATCCCTGTGTCCCCACAGGATTCCACTCCCTGCACTACTTCTTCGTTGCGGTGTCAGAGCCCAGCCCAAGGGTCCCCCAATTTGCAGCCGTGGGGTACGTGGACGGGAACCTCATCTCACACTACAACAGTGAGACGGGGAGGGCAGTCCCCCGAGCAGACTGGGTGGCAGACAGCATGGGTCAGCAGCACTGGGACATCCAGACCCAGATCGGAAAGAGAATTCAGCAGGATCACCGCATGTACCTGGACATGCTGCGGGACCTCTACAACCAGAGCAGGGGTGAGTGTGGGGCTCCATGAGGCTGGGCTGGGGCTCTATGGGGCTGGGCTGGGGCTCTGTGGGACAGGATGGTTCCTTCCCCCTGCTCCAAGATCCTGCTCTGTCCCATGCTACTGCCCCGGCTTGTGCCGGCCCTTCCCTGCCTGGTGTCATTGTCAGAGGGCTCCCAGCCACCCTGTCCCCCAGCTTGAGGGGGTCCTGGCTGCCCTGTCCCAGCCCCACAGTGCTTGGGATCCCCTGTCCTGGATCCAGGGGGGCTTCTGGCCACCCCAGCCCAGCGCATCCACCCACCACACACACACAGTGCCCAGGACCCCAGCCCAGGAGTGGCCGCCACATCCCAGCCCCTCACCATCCCCACAGCAGTAGAGGGCCCCAGAACCAGAGGGGCTCCCAGCCGCACTGTCCCAGGCCCTTGCCCTCCCCATGGGGCTCGGGGCCCCCATCCCAGAGCCAGAGGGGCTTCCCCCACCCCATCCCATCTCCTTCTCCCATCCCCCAGCATTTGGGACCCAGCCCAGCCCCATGCTGTCCCGGGGTGCCGTGGGGCTGGGTGCCAGCCCAGCCACGTCCTGGGTGCAGGGGGTCTGCGTCATGGCTTTACGTGACACCCCGAGTGCTGTGGGCCCCAGGCAGGACGGTGGGCAGCTCTCGTGCTGGTGCCCGATCCCCCCCGAGGGTCATGCAGGGTTGGGGCAGGGGGCACTGCTGGGGGTCCGTGCCCCACTGAAGGCCCAGGGCTGCAGCAGCCCCTCAGCCCCATTTCCCTGGTCGTGTTTCAGGGGCTCACACGCTGCAGATGATGTACGGCTGTGACATCCTGGAGGACGGCAGCACCAGGGGGTATCGGCAGGACGCCTACAATGGGAGGGATTTCATCGCCTTCAACTTGGACACGATGACATTCACCGCAGCAGACGCAGCGGCACAAATCACCAAGAGGAAGTGGGAGGAGGACGGGACATGCACTGAGCAGTTGGAGCACTACCTGAAGAACTACTGCATTGAGTGGCTGAGGAAATACGTGAGCTACGGGCGGGCTGTGCTGGAGAGGAAAGGTGAGGGCGAGACGGGGACCCTGGGGACAGGCTGCTGTGGGTGCGTGTGTCGGCTCTCACCGCCACCCCCTCCCCAGAGCCCCCCATGGTCCGAGTGTCAGGGAAGGAGGCCCACGGGATCCTGACCTTGTACTGCCGCGCTTACGGCTTCTACCCGCGGCCCATCACCGTCAGCTGGCTGAAGGACGGCGAGGTCAGGGACCAGGATACTGAGTGGGGCAGCATCATGCCCAACAGCGATGGCACCTACTACACCTGGGCCTCCATCGAGGCCCTTCCAGAGGAGAAGGACAAGTACCGGTGCCGCGTGGAGCACGCCAGCCTGCCCAAGCCCGGCCTCTTCATGTGGGGTGAGCCCGGTGGCCTTGGGCACGTGGAGCAGTGGTGGGCTGGGATGGTTCCCCTTCCCCTCCTCACGGTCCTGCTCTCCCCCAGAGACGGAGTCCAACCTGTTTACCATCATGCTGGCGGTGGCTGTTGCCATCCTGCTTGTGATCGCCATCATTGCTGGATTCACCTTCTGGAAGTACAAATCAGGTAAAGCACCTGGGCCGGCGAGGCAGAGAGGTGCGGGAGGAAGGCAGGGGTTGGGGGGCCGGGAGGGGCTGCGGGCATGAGCCGCTGCGCTCTGGGGAGCCTCCGAGCTTGGTGGCCACAGTGGATGCTGATGCCTCTTTCTCTCTGCAGGGAGGAAGAAGAAGGGTTATGATCCGGCAGCAGGTGAGTACCGGAGGCAGGTCCGGCTCCAGCCGCTGCCCAGTGCTGGGGCGTTTTTGCAGTTTGGGTTTCTGGCCGCTGCTGGCATTTCCCAATCCCCTGTCCTCCCTGTGCTGCCCCGCTTTAAATCCCCGTAGCGGGGACCTATGGAAGAGATCGAGTCTCCTCTCTGGTGCTCACGGCTCCATCCTGCTCTCCCAGTGGCTGCAGCGCAGCCGTGGCTCCCGGGCCGGCTCCTGGCATGTGCGCCGTGCCCATAGCGAGGACGGGGCTGGCAGCTCACGGCTGTTTCTCTCTCACAGGCACGGACAGTGGGTCTGGCAGCTCCACCAAAGGTATGGCGTGGGACCAGGGGGGATAGATGGGGCCACCCCAGCTCTCTGTGCTGCCCTGTGGGACCCACAGCCGGAGCAACAACCGGGCTGTGGGAGGGGTCACCGAGACACCCAGAGCAGCAGGTTCGGGACAGGAATGTGGCCCTGTGTGACGCTGTCTCTTCCTCTTGTCCCCGCAGGGCTCACAGTCTAACTGCTCCACGAGGGGCCAGCATGTGGTTGGATGCGGCACCCTGCCCTCTCACCGGCTGGACACAGAGAGGTGCTGGAGGAGGCTGAGAGCTGCTGCAGAGAGAGCTTGTCACGCTGCGCTTGCCCACCCCTGGCTGTGGTGGTGGCTCTTCTGGGTGGGTGAACATCCTATTTTCTGATACTTGGAGAGCTGCAATTATTACCAATGTTCTTTAATTTTGAGGTTGCAGCTGATTTCTTCCACGTGTGTACATTTCCTGGCGCGCACAATAAATGCTGGTCCCCATCCTCCATGGGGGCTGTGTCTCCTCAGCCAGTGCCTGGGCTGCGTTCGCATCCTTGGGTCGAGGGCTGTGCTGGTTTTGGCTGGGATAGAGTTGACTTTCTTTATTGCAGTCCAGCGCAGTGCGGTGTTTAGGATTTGTGACCAGAACAGTGTTGGTAACAGAGCAGTGGATGTGAACAATGCCAGCACAGCGTCAGGGCCTTCTCTGTTTCTCATTCAGCTTCCCCAGTGAATAGATGGGGGTTGCGCAAGCTGCAGAGAGGGGACACTGCAGCCAGGCAGATGGCCCAAACTAACGAGAGAGATTGCAGGCCGTCTCATGTAGTACTCAACGATAAAAAGGGAAAAGTGGGTGTTGAGGGGGACTGGCCAGCTTTTCCTCAGGAACTAGCTGAGTATCGGCATCCTTGTGGTGGAGCTGGCCAGCTCTGAGGCCACACAGACGGGCACTGAGAAGAGGATCTCCTGGTCTGAGGCCATGCAGACGAGCACTGATAAGAAGGTCTCTTGCTCCAAGGCCACGCAGATGGGAACTGATAACAAGGTCTCTTGCGCGGAGGCCATGCAGGTGGGCACAGATAAGAAGGGCTCTTGGCCCGAGGCCACACAGATGGGCACTGATAAGAAGGTCTCTTGCTCCAAGGCCACAGACACTGACATTGAGAAGAAGGTCTTTTGCTCCGAGGCCATGCAGTCGGGCACTGAGAAGGTCTGATTTGAGGCCATGCAGATGGGCACCGAGAGAGACGTCTCCTGGTTTGACGTCATGCAAATGGTCACTGTGACTAAACCAGGGGCTCAACTCTGAACTATAATAGTTGCTCTTGCAATCAAGGGGTCCCAGTGGAAGTCCACACAGTGGACTCTTCCCCTGAGAGGGGGCAGAGGCAGAACAACCTGGTTCCTATCCCTGAGCAGGCTGTGAGATACAGGGAATGATTGTGTCTGTCAGCCAGGTGAAGACATTTGCTCCCTGGTTGCTCTGATGCTGGGATGGTGGGGCTGACAGGCTGCAACTAGAAGGTAGGGAAGCCCAGCAGCTGGGATCCATTGCTAGGGACTGTGGGACTGATTGATTGGAAGAGGGGCAGCCACCCGTCACCTCTGGAGGTGGCTCTTATTGAGTGTGAAAGCAAAGTATCCACTCAAGGAAGATCTTGTAACCCAGCGAGTCAGTGGTCTACCAGAGAGGAACATAGCCGGTACCTGAGGGTGTTTGCGGTGGTCCACAGTGACCTGGGCAATAATTGGTCCCCCAAAGATTGGGATGACTTCCAGTGCACAAGGTCTGTATGGCGGATGTTTGTACAGAGTGCATCGATGTGCACCAGCAACCCAGCCGTGGTGGACTGGGTAGACTTAGAGGCTCCAACTGCCCATGGACTGGTCTGCCAGCTCCAGCGATTCAAGGAGAACCTCTATTCCCCCTCGCCACCACAGGTTTTTGTCTCAGCTGTGGACAGACTGTTTCCCAAGGTCCAGCCACTCAAAGAGAAGGTGGAGAATCTCCCTCCTTGCACCTACAGGCCAGCATCTCGGCTACCAGGAGCCTGCTCAATGCAACGGGGCCGTGGGCGCACAACGTGTGCCACCCCGGGAGGGTTCTGTCTGCGTGATCATGGGGAGGACACGAGGAAGTGGGACGGTGCCCCTACCTCGGTCCTGGAAGCCCACGGGCAAGAATTGTGGGGGAAAAATGGTGGCGAAAAAGGGACCATCCAGGAAGATTGCTGCTCCGGTGGCTGTCGAGCAATTCCCCAGGTGCGGTAGATGGGCTGAGGACACCTCTCCTCCTTCTGATCCTGATTCAGTGGACTTATGTCCACGTGGGGTCAACCCTCATGCCCAGTACCATGGAAGGACCATGCTGGACTACTGTAGCATCGTACTTGTGACTAGTCCTGGCAACGCAGCCTGGACAAGAGAGATGTGGGCTCCTCTTGGGGTGAAAAGGGTTTTGGTTTGGAGTTGCAGGAGTCAGGTGACGAATGCTCTGATCAGGACGAGGGGTACTGCCCCCGGCTGGGCAGAGGAAAGGGACAAATGGATTCGATGGCCTGGCACATCAGACCCCTGACTTGAAAGTAAGATACTTCAAGGAAGTGAAGATACTTCAAGGATCCAAAGAGGCACCAGTGGGCACTGTAGATACGGAGATGTATCCCATGGCATTATGCCCAGGTGGCCAAGGCAGCCAAGAGCATCCTGGCTTGTGTCAGAAATGGTGTGGCCAGCAGGACTAGGGAAGTGCTCGTCCCCCTGTACTCGGCACTGGTGAGGCCGCACCTCGAATACTCTGTGCGGTTTTGGGCCCCTCACTACAAGAAAGACATGAGGTGCTGGATGGTGAGTCCACCACTTCCCTGGGCAGCCTGTTCCAGTGCTTGACAACCCTTTCAGTGAAGACATTTCTCCTAATACCCAATCTAAACCTTCCCTGGCACAACTTGAGGCCTTTTCCTCTTGTCCTGTCTCACCCTGAACACTCCCAAAGATGGGGTGTCCATGACTTCTCTGGGCAACCTGGTCCACCCTCATCATAAAACATTTCTTATGTCCAATCTCGATCTCCCCTCTTCCAGTTTCAAACCACGGCCCTTTTCCTGTCACTACAGGCCTTGGTAAGAAGTCTCTCTCCATCTTTCATCTTTCGAGGGATGCTGCAGAAGTCAAAGCCACCCAGCTGGCCCTGGAGCTTGCTGCCTGAGAAACGTGGCCAGTACTCTGTCTCCCTACTGACTCGTGGAGGGTGGCCAATGGCCTGTGGGGTGGCTACAGCGATGGTCGCAGAGGTAACCCTCTCTGGGCTGCTGCGTTATGGCAGCAGGACCTTGCTGCCTGGGTAGAGCCCCATCACATCGATGTCCAAGAGCTACGCCCCTGGAGAACATCAACACAAGGAGCAAGTAGACCAGGCAGCAAAAAATTGGAGTGGTTCAGGTGGACCTGGACTGGGAATGTCGTCGTGAGCTGTTCACAGCTTGGTGGGCGCATGCGACATTGGGAGAGAGACAACATACGGGTGGGCTCGCGATGGAGGGTTGGCCCTGACCTGAGCACTGCAGCCATCACACATGTCCTTTATTGCCGTGAACAATGCGCCGGCCTCAAGCGAGTGAAGCCTCTGTGGTCTAAGGGACAGTTGGCTGCGCTACCACGAGTGGGAGGCTAGCAGATTAATTATATCACACCGAGGCCAGTACCATGTGCTTTCCATAGTGACAGTGACAACCGGAGCGTGAGCATATGGCTTCGGTACCTGAGACCCTGCAGGTGGGCCAGGTGGCTCCCCCACCCCCGCACCCCAGCCAGCTCCTCTCTGGAGCAATTTGGCTTTATTTCACACAGATTTCTGTCCCAACAGGGGCAGAGTCTCCCTCTCCCCACCCCTGGCCACCCCATTGCTGCCCCTATCCCTGCACCCCCCATGCCTGCAGCCCTTTCCACCCCCCATCCCCCTTCCGCAGCTTCAGAGTCCCCCAGCACATCCTGGGTACAAACAGAAGGATTTATTTCAACCTCTCTGTTCTCCGGCCAGCTCTGCTGGTCAGCAGCCTTGCTGACACCCGGTGGCAGCCCGGTCACTGTCACGCAGCAGGGATATGGCAGTGTGCCCAGCCTGGCACCCGTGCTCCCCGTCACAGCTGTCATGGTCGCTTGTCACAGCTTTTGGCGTCCCCATCCCTGCTCTCACTGTCCCTATTCTGGTTTGTAGTGTCCCCATCCTTGCTCTTGGTGTCCCCATCCCATCTCTTAGTGTCCCCATCCTGGCTCCCACTGTCCCCATCCCTTGGTGTCCCCATCCCCAGCTCCTGCTGTCCCTCCCCCTCCTTCCCCGTGTCCCCGTCCCCCACTGTCCCCCCTTGTCCCCCGCCCTGCAGCAGGCACCAGTAGCGGCTGCCGGGGCGCAGGAGCTCCTTGGGGGACTCCAGCTCGTGCAGTCGTCCCCCCTCCAGCACGGCCACCCGCTGCGCCCGCATGGCCAGGGCCACCTGCCCTGTCACCAGCAGCACCGCGCGCCCGGCCCTTGCGGCTCCGAAGATCTCCTGCTCCACCTGCGGTGGGTGGCATCGTCAGTGGGGACCCCCCAGGTGTGGGGACATAGGGGACATGGGGAGCGGGGACCCAGGGGAAATGGGGAGTTGAGACCCAGGGGACATGGGGATCAGGGACCCACAGGATGCTGAGATCGTGGACCCAGGGGACCCCCCCCCCATGACCAGGGGGCTGCTGAGAGAGAGACTCAGGGGACATGGAGATCAGGGCCCAAGGGCACACTAGGACTGGTGGCCAAGGGAACCCAGGTGCCAGGGACCTGGGGGACACTGGGACCAGGGACCCAGGGGCCGACGGAAAGAGGGGACCCAGGGGGACTCGCAGCGACCAGGGTGCTGCTGGACAGGGGGACTGAGGGGACACGGCTGTCACCTCCTACCTGCAGCTGGCTCTCGCTGTCCAGGGCACTGGTGGGCTCATCGAGGACGAGGACAACGGGGTCCCTCACCAGGGCACGAGCGATGGCCACCGCCTGCCGCTGTCCCCCGGAGAGCTGCCCCCCCAGCTCGCCCACCTCTGCGCGAGACGGGGCTCAGGGTGGGGACACGGGGACATGGGGATGGCGACGGAGAAGGGGGACACACCTCCTACCTGTGTCATAGCCCAGGGGCAGGCGGGTGATGAAGGTGTGGGCACCCGCCCGGCGGGCTGCCACCATCACCTCTGCCCGGCTCCAGCTCCCCGGTCCGTAGGCAATGTTGGCATGGACCGAGCGGGAGAAGAGCACCGGCTTCTGGGGGACGACGGCCACCTGCGGCAGAGGGGATGGCTGGGGACGTGGTGGGGACATGGCACAGAAAGCTGGGGACGGATGTGGCAGGGATGTGGGAGGGCACATCGCAAGGACATGGTGGGGATGGCTGGGGACGTGGCAGGGACATGGAGGGGTCAGGTGAGGACGCGGGAGGGATGCAGCGGTGACAAGGCAGGGACATTGTGGGGATGGCCAGGAACACTGCTGGGGACATGGCAGGGACGGCTGGGGACATGGCGGGGGCACAGTGGGGATGGCTGGGGACATGGCAAGGATGGCTGGGGATGCACTGGGGACACATCGGGGACAGCTGGGGACGTGGCAGGGACATCTGGGGACACAGCAGAGATGCGTTGGGGACATGGTGGGGATGGCTGGGGACATGGGGGGGTGGCAGTGGTGACCCGCTGGGGACATCGTGTCACAGGGCGGTGGTGGCACCTGGCAGCGCTGGTAGGGGTGCTGGTAGGCAGGGAGGGGGTGACCGTCCAGCAGCACCCGCCCGGCCCCCGGCGGGCGCAGGCACAGGACCAGGGACACCAGGGTGCTCTTCCCTGCCCCTGGGGGGGCCACCACCGCCAGCACCTCCCCGGGCCGCAGCTCCAGGGACACACCCTGGGGGAATGGACAGAGGTGACACCCCCGTGCCCCCTCCTCCAGTGTCCCCAGCCCTCCCCATGCCCTCCCCGCCATGTCCCCACACCCTCCCCACCACCTCTGGGTCCCCAAGCCATGTCCCCATGCCCTCCCCATGTCCCCCTGCCGTGTCCCCACACCCTCCCCTCCTCGTCCATGTTCCCACGCCCTCCCTGTGTCCCCATGTTCCCATGTCCCCCTGCCATGTCTCCACTCCCTCCCTACCACCTCTGGGTCCCCATGCCCTGTCCCAATGCTCTCCCCACCACGTCCCCACACTCTCCCCACCACATCCCCATGCCCTCCCCACCATGTCCACCTGCCACGTCCCCACCATGTCCCCACAGACTCTCCACCTTCTCCATGTCCCCATGCCCTCCCCACCGTGTCCCTGTGTCCCCATGCCATGTCCCCATGCCCTCCCCACCGCATCCCCCCATCAAGTCCCCGTGTCCCCTGCCCTGTCCCCGTGCCCACCTTGAGGATGGGCTCTTGGTGCTCGGGGTAGGAGAACCAGACGTCCTCAAGCTGGAGGTGGCCCTGCAGGATATTGGGTTCCGGCTTCTCCGTGGGTGCCACCTGCTCCTCCTGGTCCAGGAACTCAAAGATCTTCTCTGAGGAGCCCACGGCCTTGGTCATGTTGGGGTAGTAGTGGAGCAGGACCTGAGGACACAGAGGGGACATGGCTGGGAGAGCATGGGGACATGGGGAACAAGCATGGGGACATGGCCGAAGTGTGTGGGGACACAGAGGACAGGGATGGGGATGAGTCCAGGAGGATGTGGGGACATGGGGAATGGGCATGGGGACACTGCTGGGAGGGGGTGGGGACGGGGAGGACACAGGGACTTGGTGGGACCAGCGTGGGGATGTGGCAGAGAGGATACGGGGACACAGCAGGGGACACAGAGACGTGGTGGGGAGGGCATGGGGACATGGGTCGCCATGGGGACACACTGGGACTGGCACGGGGACACAGTGGGGAGGGTGCAGGGACATGGGGAATGGGCTTGGGGACACAGTGGGGAGGATGTTGGGGACTCGGTGTCCCCATGGGCTTACCACCAAGGCCTCGGTGAACTGCATCTGGTAGATGAGGAAGGTGACAAGGTCCCCGGTGGTGATGGTCCCCGTGGCCACCAGCTGTGCCCCATAGCAGAGGAGCCCCAACTTCAGGGCCAGCGCCGAGAACTGGGGACACAGCAGGGAGGTCACCGCTGGGGGACACTGCCGGGGGGTGTCCCCATCACCCTCCTCACCGCAGCCACCTCTCCGCAGGGACACTGAGGTCCCAGCCTTGCTCTGTCACCTCCCCTGTGCCGTCACATTCCCTCCATGTCCCAGATATGTCATATCCCCCACGTCACCAAGCCCCTGTGCCCCAGAGCCCCTGCGCTGTCATGCCCCATGTCCTGATGTCCCCACATCATGTCCCCTAACCCTGTGCCACCATGTCCCCACGTCCCCTAACCATCACACCATCATGTCCCTTAGCCACATACCATCACACCATCACGTCCCTTAGCCACATACCACTGCATCCATGTCCCCTGTCCCCGTGCCACCATGTCCCCTTGTCCTCCATCCCTGTGCCATTATGTCTCCCAGCCCCATGCCACCTCATCCCCACGTCCCCCAGCCCCATGCCACCATGTTCCCATGTCCCATCACCCCCATGCCATCACATCTCCTATCCCCATGCCACCACATCCCCATGTCCCACCGCCCCCACGGCATCATCTCCCCCAGCCCCTGTGCCACCCCATCCCCCACATCCCCCAGCCCCATGCCACCCCATCCCTGTGTCCTCCAGCCCCGTGCCACTGTGTCCCCATGTCCCCCAGCCCTGTGCCATTATGTCCCCCAGCCCCATGCCACCACATCCCCATGCCCCACCGCTCCCACACCATCACTTCCCCCAGCCCCTGTGCCACCGTGTCCCCCGTCCCCATACCCCGCTGGCCCAGACGGTGGCCGCGTAGATGGCCGCCCCCTTCCTCTCCAGCTGATAGACATGACGCAGGCGCTGGTGGTACCGCTCGGCTGCCCCGGCCTCATGAGCGAAGCTGCGGACGGTGGCCATGGCCTGGAAAGTCTCCACTGCCACCTTGGTGGCACCCGCCAGCCCCTCCTGCACCTGCCGTGACAACCCCTGGGGACAGCGGTGTCACCTCAGGGCCGGCGGGCGCAAAGGAGGGGGGACAGGGGGAGCAGGGAGGGGAGAGCGAGGACAGGGAGGGGAGAGTGGGCACGTGGAGGGGACAAGGGGTGCAGCGAGGGGATGGGGGCACATGGAGGGGACAGTGGGCATGGGGAGGTGACAAGGGGCACAGCGAGGGGACAAGGGGCACAGGGAGAGGGTGGTGGGCAGGTGGAGGGGACAGCAGGCACATGGAGGTGACAGTGGGTGCACGAAGGGGACAGTGAACACATGGAGGGGACAAGGGACCCATATTATGTGTCCTCCCCCCAGTACCTGCTGGATCTTGCCGATGCCCCGGGGCAGCAGTAGGAGGACGGGCAGTGACAGGAGGGTGACAAAGGCCAGGCGGGGTGACAACCATGCCATGGTGACCAGGAGACAAACGCCCCGTGCCAGGTACCACAGCAAGATGTTGAGCACCTCGGCCACCGCCGCGTGGGTGGCCTCCACGTCCCCCGTCACCCGCGCCGTCACTGCCCCAGTCCCCATCGCCTGCAGGGAGGTGACATCCCATCGCAGGATGGCGGCGAAGACACGCCGTTGGAGACGTCCCAACACCCGGCTCAATGTCCCCGTGTACATGACGTCGCAGGCGAATTCGGTGACAGCACTGCCGTGGTGGGACCAGAGTGGCTTAGCGTGGGGACATGCATGTCACCCATCACCCCGTGTGACATTCCCGGTGTCACCGTCCTACCTGCTGAGCCCCAGCACTGCCATGGACCAGGCGGCCGCCACCTCGTCCTCGCTGGCCACCCAGTCGGTGACGTGCCCCATGAAGTAAGGGACAGCCACCTCCCCTGCCAGGGCGGAGGAGGGGTGGACACGGTGTTAGGGTGACGGGGTCCCCCCCAGGCCTGTGTCACCCACCCCCCAGGGTGATGGGGACCCCACAGTGTGACCTCAAGGGGCTGGGGATGCACCCACCTGCCCTCCCCCATCCCACTGGGTGCTGCCCACCCAAACTGGGTGCTGCCCCCCCCAAAAGCTCAGAGCATCCCTCACTGGGTGCTGGACTCCCCCCAAGCTCGTTGCTGCCCCCCTCAAAGCTGGGTGCTGCTCTCCCCCCTGCCATAGCTCACAGCATCCTCCCCATTGGGTGCTGCCCACCTATAGCTCAGCATCTCCCCCAAAGCTGGGTGCTGCCCCCCCAAAGCTGGGTGCTGCCCCCCCCCCGGTACCGAGGACCGAGGCCGTCATCAGCGCTGCCACCACTGCGCAGCGCCGGCGCTCGGGGCTCAGCAAGGTCAGGAGCTGCTGGGTTGGGGTCACCCCCATCACTGCTCTGGTTTGGTCCTTGTGTCACCCAGTCTGCTCCGCTTCTGCTCCGGTTCAATCCCAGTGTAATCTGGTGTGCTCCCGGTCTGCTCCGGTTCTGCTCCGGTCCGGTCTTAGTGTCACCCGGTGTGCCCCCGCTCTGCTCTGGTTCTGCTCAGGTCCAGTCCCGGTTCTGCTCTGGTTCGGTCCTGGTGCCACCTGGTGTGCCCCCGGTTTTGCTCCTGGTGTGCCGTGCTCCAGTCCTGGTGTAGTCCTGGTGCCGGTGTCCCTGCTCTGGTTCTGCTCCCGGGTCTCTTCTCCCTGGTCCCAGTCCTGGTCTCTGTCCCGGTCCCGGTCCCGGTCCCGGTCTCAGTCTCAGTCCCGGTCCCGGTCCCGGTCCCGGTCCCGGTCTCGGTCCTGGTCCTGGTCTCTGTCCCTGGTCCTGGTCCTGGTCCCGGTCCCGGTCCCTCCCGGCAGCCGCCGCCGTTTCTCGGAAAGCGAAACCCGAGCGGGGGCGGGACCGCCGGCGGCTGCGCATGGCACCGGGGGGGGGGCGGGCACCGGGAGGGGACACCGGGAGCCGCCTGGGGGGTGCACTGGGAAGGGGGGGGGCACCGGGAGGGGGCTCCGGGCACCGGGGGGCGCACGGGGAATTGCGGGGGGGGCACGGGGCACCGTCGGGGGGGGGGTGTCCCCCTCCCCCATGTCCCTGCCCGTGGGGGTCCCTGGGGGATGGGGAGGGGGCAGGGAGGGGCAAAAGCCAGACGGGCGGCGCTGATTGGCCGAGTCCGTGGCGTCATCAGTTGCCGGGCTGATCGAGCTGAAACAGTTTGACGCGGGGCGAGGCAGGGGGCGTGGTCGGCGGCGGGAGGGGCGGGGCCACGAAAGTGAAACCTAAAGGCAGAGCGGCGGTACCCTGCAGGGAGGTACTGGGTGCTACTGGGCGGCTGGACTGGGAGCACTGGGTGAGCCCCAGGGTGCCAGGTGGGGTCCGGGGGAGCTGAGGGGGCTGGACTGGGAGCACTGGTGTTGACTGGTGAGCACCCCAGGATGCTGGGCAGGGTCTTGGGGATCCGGGCTGGGACTGGGGGGCTGGACTGGGAGCAGTGGTGTTGACTGGTGAATTCCCTAGGGTGCTGAGCACCATCCAACGGAGCTGCACTGGGAGCACTGGTCTTTACTGGTAAGCACCCCCGGCCATGGCTCTGCTCCCCGCCATCCGCCTGGCCTGCCTCCTGCTCCTGGTTGACCTGGTGGTGCTGGCAGCCCTGGCCCAGCTGGCCCCGGTGCTGGCCCATTTGGGTCTGGCAGCCATGTGGCTGGAAGCCGGGCTGCGGCTGCCGGCATTTACCGTGGCTGGGCGGCTGCTGGCGCCGGGGGGTCCCCGAGGAGCTGCTGTCGTGCTCAGCCTCACCCCCGCCACCTTCCTCACCCTCCGGAGCCTCTTGGTGCCGTACAGTGCCGCACCGGTGCTGCTGGCCACGGCCGCGCCAGTTTGGTTGGCCTTGACCCACGGTGCGACTGCTGCGGCGCTGCTGGTTTGGGCTGTGCCGTCGCCCGGCAGCGATATTGGTACCGAGTCACCGGTGGGCGTGTGGCAGTTGCTGGTGCTGGCCTTGGCCGAGTGGCCCGTCCTTGGCGGTGCCTTTTTCTTCCTGGTGTTGGCTGTGCTGGGTGAGTGATGGTGGACGTGGGGTGGAGGGGAATCCTGGTGGTGCCGCCACCCCCCCACGCTCAACACCCGCCCCTACCGGTGCCCATCCAGGTGAGACCGCGGGGCCGTACTGCACTGGCAAAGCCCTGGATGCCATCCAGCATGGGGACGGACCCACCATCTTCACCATCGGCCTGGTCCTCGCCGCCGATTTGGGCAGGTGGGGATCCCTGTGTCCCCCTTGTCTGTCTGCCTGTCCCCTGCAGCTGGGCTGACGGGGGTCTCTGTGTCCCATCCACTCCTCCCCACCCCGCTCCCAGCTCGCTGTTTGCCGGCTGCCGTGGGGGTCTCTTCATCTTGGCGCAAGCCCGGCTCAAACTGGGCACCTGCTACCAGCTCTTCTCCCGCCTGCTGCGCCAGGATCTGGCCTTCTTCCAGGGGACACCAGCAGGTAGAGGGGGGGTCTCCATCATCCCCCCCCGCCCCCAGGGCCCTCAACCCCACCACTGACCCCTCACTGTCCCCACAGCCGAGCTGTCCACCCGGTTGGCCAACGACGTGCCCTTGCTGTGCAACGTGGTGCCGATGAGCACCAATGTGGCGTTGCGGAGCTTGGGGATGGCGTTGGGGTTGGGTGGCTTCATGGTGGGGCTGTCACCCCGCCTGGCGCTGCTGGCGCTGCTGGAGGCGCCCCTCATCATCACAGCACGCAAGGTCTACGATGCCCGGTACCAGGTGACGGTGGGGACAGGATGGGATGGAGGGGACAAGATGGAGACCGGGGGATGGATGGGATGGGATGGCAGCAACAGGCTGGGATGGGGATGGGATGGTGGTGATGGGGTGGGGACAGGACAGGATGGGGTGGTGGGGATGGGATGGTGGGATGAGGACGAGGAGATGGGATGGGATGGGGACAGTGAGGAGGGGGTGGGGAGCAGAGAAATGGGATGGTGGGAATGGGAATGGTGGTGACAGGATGGGATGGTGGGGATGGGATAATGGGAGTGATGGGGACAAGATGGTGGGATGAGGATAGGGAGGCAGGATGGGACGGCGGGATGGGT
This sequence comes from Necrosyrtes monachus, assembly GCA_037953605.1. Classification (NCBI taxonomy): domain Eukaryota; kingdom Metazoa; phylum Chordata; class Aves; order Accipitriformes; family Accipitridae; genus Necrosyrtes; species Necrosyrtes monachus. The sequence continues at coordinate 245,939 of JAZGTQ010000603.1, read as the reverse complement.
ACGGCAGGATGGGGGGACAGGAATGGGGACAGTGGGGATGGGATGAGGACGGTGGGGTGGGATGGAGACACGGGATGGGACAGTGGGGATGGGATGGGGGCAGTGGGGATGGGATGGTGGGATGGGGACTTGCTGGTGGGGATGGCAAGGAGGGGGTCAGCAGGGACAGGATGGGGTTGGTAGGGATGGGGACAGTGGGGTGGGGACCCTGGGGTGGGGGGACAGAGGTTTGGGGCTGGTGGGGAAGGGATGGACAGCGCCAGACTGGTGGGGATGTCCCATCGCCACCCTATGGGTGCTGAATCCGGCTGCCCCTGCCCAGGTGCTGCAGCGAGCCATGCTGGATGCCACGGCCAACACGGCGGGGGTGGTGCAGGAGGCCGTCTCCTCCATTGAGACGGTGCGGACCTTCGCCGGGGAGGAGGAGGAGGAGCGCCGCCACAGCCAGGCAGTGGCCAAGATGCTGGGGCTGAAGGACCGAATTGACGTGGAGCAGGCGCTCTTCACCCTCATCCAGCGGGTGAGGCGGGCGCAGGAGGGACCCTGGCATTTGGGCATCCCTGTTCGCCCACCCCCACCCACTGACCCCCATCCCTGCAGGCGCTACAGCTGGCCATGCAGGTGCTGGTGCTCTGCCACGGGCGCCGGCAGCTCCGTGAGGGGACCATCACCACCGGCAGCCTCGTCACCTTCCTCCTCTACCAGGCTAAAGTCAGCCACCACGTGCAGGTGAGACCACATGATGCGTGTTCCCCCTGCACACACCCCGTGTCCATCTGTCCTCGTCCCCAGTGCCAGCGCCTCTGCCCCATGCAGGCGCTGGTGTTCGGCCACGGTGACTTGCTGAGCAAAGCGGCAGCCAGTCGCAAGATCCTGGAGTACTTGGACCGGGAGCCCACCGGGGACACTGGGGGCACGTGGGCGCCCACCACGCTGCAGGGCCACGTTGCCTTCCAGCACGTCTCCTTCGCCTACCCTGCACGCCCTGAGCACCTCGTCCTGCAGGTAGAACCGGGGGTCTTAGGGGTCCCCAAGAAGGGGATGGGGGTGTCACTGAGCACCCACCACCGCCGCTGCATTCCCCCCACCTTTGCCCCCCAGGACGTCTCCTTCGAGCTGCACCCCGGTGAGGTGACAGCGTTGGCGGGACTCAATGGCAGCGGGAAGAGCACCTGCGCGGGGCTGCTAGAGCGATTTTACGATCCTGGGACCGGGGATGTGCTGCTGGATGGGGTGCCACTACGGGACTACGAGTACCGGTACCTCCACCGCCAGGTGAGGGCAGCAGCAGGCGGGCAGGCAGGCAGCAAAACTGCACTGAGCTGTGCCTGGTCTCAGCCTGCGTCTGGGGGCAGGTGGTGTTGGTGGGGCAGGATCCTGTGCTTTTCTCTGGCACCATCCGGGAAAACATCACCTTCGGGCTGGAGAGCTGCGGGGAGGAGGATGTGAGGGCGGCCGCTGCCGCCGCCGGTGCCCTGGGCTTCATCTTGGCGCTGGACCGGGGTTTTGACACCGGTGAGTGCTGAGGAGCTGGCGGGGGGACCCCCAGGCACCCGTGTCCCACTCACCTGCTGGCCTTTTGTCCTGCAGACGTGGGGGATAAAGGGGGGCAGCTCTCGGTGGGGGAGAAGCAGCGCATCGCCATCGCCCGGGCCCTGGTGCGGCGACCCACCGTCCTCATCCTCGACGAAGCCACCAGCGCCTTGGATGGGGAGGGCGAGGTGGCGGTGAGTGGCAGGAGGTACCAGGGTGGGGGGGTCCCGGCTCCACAATGGGTGCTGATGGGTGCCGGCATCTCCCGCAGCTGCAGCAATGGGTGCGGAGCGGGTGGGCCCGGACGGTGCTGCTCATCACCCACTGCCGACGGATGCTGGAGGCGGCCGACCGCATCGTGGTGCTGGAACGCGGTGCTGTGGTCGAGATGGGGACACCCGCCGAACTGCGGAGCCGCTGTGGGCCTTACAGCCACCTGCTGCAGCATGCCCCCCGTGCGGGGAGGCCAGAGACGCCAGGGATGGGCTGAGAGGAGTGGCGGCCAGCTCCTGCCCCAGCGGCAGGGCAGGAGGAGGGGACTGCTGCTGGAAGGACAGAAATTTGTATGAAATAAAGCAGAATTGCTCCAGAGAGGAGCTGGCTGGGGTGCGGGGGTGGGGGAGCTGCCTGGCCACCTGCAGGGTCTTGGGTAGCGAAGCCATACGCTCGTCCTCCGGTTGTCACTGTCACTATGGGAAGCACGTGGCGCTGGCCTCGGTGTGAGATAATTAATCTGCCGGCCTCTCTATCATGATAGCGCAGACAACTGTCCCTTAGACCACAGAGGCTTCACTCGCTTAAAGCCAGCGCATTGTTCACAGCAATGAAGGATGTGTGTGATGGTTGCAGTGCTCAGGTCAGGGCCAACCCTCCATCGCGAGCCCACCCGTACGTTGTCTCTCTCCCAATGTCCCACGCACCCACCGAGCTGTGAACAGCTCACGACGACATTCCCAGTCCAGGTCTACCTGAACCACCCCCAATTTTTTGCCGCCTGGTCTACTTGCTTCTTGTGTTGATGTTCTCCAGGGCCATGGCACTCAGACATCGATGTGATGGGGCTCTACCCAGGCAGCAAGGTCCTGCTGCCATAACGCAGCAGCCCAGAGAGGGTTACCTCTGCGACCATTGCTGTAGCCACCCCACAGGCCAATGGCCACCCTCCACGAGTCAGTAGGGAGACAGAGTACTGGCCACGTTTCTCAGGCAGCAAGCTCTAGGGCCAGCTGGGTGGCTTTGACTTCTGCAGCATCCCTCGAAAGATGAAAGATGGAGAGAGACTTCTCACCAAGGCCTGTAGTGACAGGACAAGGGCCGTGGTTTAAAACTGGAAGAGGGGAGATCGAGATTGGACATAAGAAATGTTTTATGATGAGGGTGGTGAGATGCTGGTCCAGGTTGCCCAGAGAAGTCATGGACACCCCATCTTTGGGAGTGTTCAGGGTGAGATGGGACAAGAGGAAAAGGCCTCAAGTTGTGCCAGGGAAGGTTTAGATTGGGTATTAGGAGAAATGTCTTCACTGAAAGGGTTGTCAAGCACTGGAACAGGCTGCCCACTGAAGTGGTGGACTCACCATCCAGCACCTCATGTCTTTCTTGTAGTGAGGGGCCCAAAACCGCACAGAGTATTCGAGGTGCGGCCTCACCAGTGCCGAGTACAGGGGGACGAGCACTTCCCTAGTCCTGCTGGCCACACCATTTCTGACACAAGCCAGGATGCTCTTGGCTGCCTTGGCCACCTGGGCACAATGCCATGGGATACATCTCCATACCTACAGTGGCCCACCCGTGCCTCTGTGGATCCTTGAAGTATCTTCACTTCCTTGAAGTATCTTACTAAGTCAGGGGTCTGATGTGCCAGGCCATCAAATCTGTTTGTCCCTTTCCCTAGCCCAGCCGGGGGCAGGACCACTCATCCTGATCAGAGCATTCGTCACCTGACTCCTGCAACTCCAAAGCAAAACCCTTTTCACCCCAAGAGGAGCCCACGTCTCTCTTGTCCAGGCTGCATTGCCAGGAGTAGTCACAGGTAGGATCCTACGGCGGTCCAGCATGGTCCTTCCATGGTACTGGGCATGAGGTTGACCCCACGTAGATGTACATCCACTGGATCAGGGTCAGAAGGAGGAGAGGTGTCCTCAGCCCATCTACTGCACCTGGGGAATTGCTCGACAGCCACTGGAGCAGCCATCTTCCTGGATGATCCCTTTTTTGCCACCGTTTTTCCCCCATAATTCTTGCTCGTGGGCTTCCAGGACAAAGGGACTGCAGACCACCACAAATGCCCTCAGGTACCGGATAGGTTCCTCTCTGGTAGACCACTGACCTCGCTGGGTTACAAGATCTTCCTTGAGTAGATACTTTGCTTTCACACTCATAAGAGCCACCTCCAGAGGCGACGGGTGGCTCCCTCTCTTTTGATCCATCAATCCCACAGTCCCTAGCAATGGATCCCAGCTGCTGGGCTTCCCTACCTTCTAGTTCCAGCCTGTCAGCCCCACCATCCCAGCATCAGAGCAACCAGGGAGCAAATGTCTTCACCTGGCTGACAGACACAATCATTCCCTGTATCTCACAGCCTGCTCAGGGATAGGGACCAGGTTGTTCTGCCTCTGTCCCCTCTCAGGGGAAGAGTCCACTGTGTGGACTTCCACTGGGACTCCTTGACTGCAAGAGCAACTATTATAGTTCAGAGTAGAGCCCCTGGTTTAGTCACAGTGACCATTTGCATGACGTCAAACCGGGAGACATTTGTCTCCGTGCCTGTCTGTGTGGCCTCAGACCAGGAGATCCTCTTCTCAGTGCCTGTCTGCTTGGTCTAAGAGCAAGAGACCTTCTTCTAAGTGCACGTCTGCGTGGCCTCAGAGCTGGCCACCTTCACCACAGGGACACCAATACCCAGCTAGTTCCTGAGGAAAAGCTGGCCAGTCCCTCTCAACCCCCTCTTTTCCCTTTTTATCGTTGAGTATGACATGATATGGCCTGCAATATCTCTCATTAGTTTGGGTCATCTGCCCGGTTGTGTTATCTCTCAGCAGCTTGTGCAACCCCCATCTATTCAGCAGGAAAGATGAGTGAGAAACACAGAAGGCCTTGATGTTGTGCCAACACTGTTCACATCCATCGCTGTGTTACCAACACTGTTCTGGTCACAAATCCTAAACAGTGCACCGCGCTGGACTGCGATGAAGAAAATCAACGCTATCCCAGCCAAAACCAGCACAGCCCTCGACCCGAGGACGCGAGCGCAGCCCAGGAACCGGGTAGAGGAGACACAGCCCGACACAGGATGGGGACCAGCATTTATTGTGCACACCAGGAAATGTACACATGCGGAAGAAATCAGTTGCAACCTCAAAATTAAAGAACATTGGTAATAATTGCAGCTCTCAATTTTAAAATTATCAGAAAATAGGGTGTTCACCCACTCAGAAAAGCCACCACCACAGCCAGGGATGGACAAGCGCAGTGTGACAAGCTCTCTCTGCAGGCAGCTCTCAGCCTCCTCCAGCACCTCTCTGCGTCCAGCCGGCGACAGAGCAGGGGGCCGAATCCAACTATGTGCTGGCCCCTCGTGGAGCAGTTAGACGGTGAGCCCTGCAGGGACGAGAAGAAGAGACAGCGTCACCCAGGGCCACCTCCCTGTCCCTAACCCACTGCCCTGGGGGTCTTGGTGACCCCTCCCACAGCCTGGTGTTGCTCCGGCTGCAGGTCCCACAGGGGAGCACAAAGAGCTGGGGCGGGCCCGTCCATCCCCCCTGGTCCCACGCCATACCTGTGGCGGAGCTGCCAGACCCGCCGTCCGTGCCTGTGAGAGAGAAACAGCCGTGAGCTGCCAGCCCCGTGCTCGCTATGGGCACGGTGCACGTGCCAGGAGCCGGCCCGGGAGCCACGGCTGCGCTGCAGCCACTGGGAGAGCAGGATGGAGCCGTGAGCACCAGAGAGGAGACACGATCTCTTCCATAGGTCCCCGCTACGGGGATTTAAAGAGGGGCAGCACAGGGAGGACAGGGGATTGGGAAATGCCAGCAGCGGCCAGAAACCCAAACTGCAAAAACGCCCCAGCACTGGGCAGCAGCTGGAGCCGGACCTGCTGCCGGTACTCACCTGCAGCCGGATCATAACCTTCCTTCTTCCTCCCTGCAGAGAGAAAGAGGCATCAGCATCCACTGTGGCCACCAAGCTCGGAGGCTCCCCAGAGCGCAGCGGCTCATGCCCGCAGCCCCTCCCGGACCCCCAACCCCTGCCTTCCTCCCGCACCTCTCTGCCTCGCCGGCCCGGGCGCTTTACCTGATTTGTACTTCCAGAAGGTGAATCCAGCAATGATGGCGATCACAAGCAGGATGGCAACAGCCACCGCCAGGATGATGGTGAACAGGTCGGACTCCGTCTCTGGGGGAGAGCAGGACCGTGAGGAGGGGAAGGGGAACCATCCCAGCCCACCACTGCTCCACGTGCCCAAGGCCACCGGGCTCACCCAACACGAAAAGGCCGGGCTCAGGCAGGCTGGCGTGCTCCACGCGGCACCGGTACTTGTCCTTCTCCTCTGGAAGGGCCTCGATGGAGGCCCAGGTGTAGTAGGTGCCGTCGCTGTTGGGCGCGATGCTGCCCCACTCGGTCTCCTGGTCCCTGACCTCGCCGTCCTTCAGCCAGCTGACGGTGATGGGCCGCGGGTAGAAGCCGTAAGCGCGGCAGTACAAGGTCAGGATCCCGTGGGCCTCCTTCCCTGACACTCGGACCACGGGGGGCTCTGGGGAGGGGGTGGCGGTGAGAGCCGGCACACGCACCCACAGCAGCCCGTCCCCAGGGTCCCCGTCTCACCCTCACCTTTCCTCTCCAGCACGGCCCGCCCGTAGCTCACGTATTTCCTCAGCCACTCGATGCAGGTGTTCTTCAGGTAGTGCTACCGTACTGCTCAGCGACAGTCCCGTCCTTCTCCCACTTCCTCTTGGTGATTTCTGCCGCTGCGTCTGCCGCGGTGAATGTCATCGTGTCCAAGTTGAAGGCGATGAAATCCCTCCCATCGTAGGCGTACTGCCGATACCCCCTGGTGCTACCGTCCTCCAGGATGTCACAGCCGTGCATGCGCTGCAGCGTGTGAGCCCCTGAAACACGACCAGGGAAATGGGGCTGAGGGGCTGCTGCAGCCCTGGGCCTTCAGTGGGGCACGGACCCCCAGCAGTGCCCCCTGCCCCAACCCTGCATGACCCTTGGGGGGGATCGGGTATCGGCACGAGAGCTGCCCACCGTCCTGCCTGGGGCCCACAGCACTCGGGGTGTCATGTAAAGCCGTGACGCAGACGCCCTGCACCCAGGATGTGGCTGGGCTGGCACCCAGCCCCACGGCACCCTGGGACAGCATGGGGCTGGGCTGGGTCCCAAATGCTGGGGCGGGGCGACAAGGAGATGGGATGGGGTGGGGGAAGCCCCTCTGGCTCTGGGATGGGGGGCCTGAGCACCATGGGGAGGCAGAGGGCCTGGGACAGTGCGGCTGGGAGCCCCTCTGGTTCTGGGGGTCTCGACTGCCGTGGGGATGGTGAGGGGCTGGAACATGGCAGCCACTCCTGGGCTGGCGTCCCGGGCACTGTGTGTGTGTGTGTGGGGATGCGCTGGGCTGGGGTGCCCAGAAGCCCCCCCTGGATCCAGGACAGGGGATCCCAAGCACTGTGGGGCTGGGACAGGGCAGCCGGGACCCCCTCGGACTGGGGGACAGGGTGGCTGGGAGCCCTCTGACAATGACACCAGGCAGGGAAGGGCTGGCACAAGCCGGGACAGCAGCGTGGGGCAGGGCAGGATCTTGGAACAGGATGGGGAAGGAACTCTGCTGTCCCATGGAGCCCCAGCCCAGTCCCATAGAGCCCCAGCCCATCCCCACGGAGCCCCACACTCACTCCCGCTCTGGTTGTAGCGGTCCCGCAGTGTGTTCAGGTTGATGCGGTAAATCTGCTGATTGCTCTGTCCAATCTGGGTCTCACGGTCCCAGTACTGCTGGTCCAGGTTGTCCGCCATCCAGTCTGCCCGGGGCACCACCTTCCTTGTCTCGCTGTCGTAGAGTGTGATGAGGTTCCCGTCCACGTACCCCACTGTCCAAACCTGGGGCACCCCTGGGCTGGGCTCTGACACTGCCATGTGGAAGTAGCGCAGGGAGTGGAATCCTGGGGGGACACAGGGAGTGGTTAGAGGTGGGGGGCAGTGGGGCTGGGAGGAGGCACGGGTGAGGGGTCCCAGCGGTGGGCACTGAGGCTGGGTGGGGGTCCCAGGGGAGCAGACTGGGGTGGGGGGAGCAGCTTCAGGGGGATGGGACTGGTGGGGGGATGTTGGGGGAGTGAGTTGTGTGCGGGAGGGGGGTCCTGGTTTCTGGTGTCAAGGAAAGGGGGGTCCAAGGGGGTCCAAGGGGTGGGGGACCCGGGATGCCCGGGAAAGGGGGTCCAGGGGGGTCCCGGTGCCCGGGGGTGTGTGGGGGAGTCCTCCCGCCTCCCCGCCCGCGCTCACCGCTCGCCGCCCCGACGAGGACCCCCAGCAGCAGCCCCAGGCCCAGTCCCAACCCCATCGCGCTGCTCCGCTCCGCTCCGGCCCCGCTCGGACTGCCAAATCCTGCGACGGCTCAAGCCCCGCCCCCTCCCCGCCATTGGCGCCGCTCCCTCCCGCCCGCCAATGGCAGCCTGGAGCCGCCTCGGACGTCATCGGGTGCCAGGCAGATCGCGTTCCCGCAGGTTGGGAGGAAGCGAAAGCGAAAGTGCCGGAGGAAGGGCGAAGGGCGAAGGGCGAGGGGGGGAGGGACTGGGGACCCGTGGGACCCCCCCGGGACCCCGCCACCCCCCGGGACCCTCCGCACCCCCCACCCGGGGTCACCCAGTGTCCCCCAGTGTCCCCCGTTCCCGCTGTCCCTCACACCAGTGTCCCCCATTCGGGTCATCCTGCTCCTGCTGTTCCCAATTCCCGCTGTCCCCAGGGCTGGTGTCGCCCAGCCTGGGGCGGGGGGGGGGGTACCTCCTTCTCGGCACCCGTCTGACGTGCGGAAACAGACTCCACAATCAGTGAGATTGTAAAGTAGGTATGTTCATTCAGCGCTGGGCAGCACGGGGGGTAGTCCCACCAAAGTCGTGCGCGCCTGACGCGGCAACTCACTTCAAATTTAAACGGTCAAGTGTTGCATATACGTAGAATTTCACAGTATACCTATACGTATGTATGACCTATCCCCGCTTCCTATTAAAATTAGCTTTAAGAAGTCATTTCCATAGTCTCCTCTCAACTGCGCTTGCGCAGTGCCTCTTTATGGTGATCGTCTGGTGGTCGCAGAGATGAAGATAGACGACTCCTCTTCATCACCGCTAGTAACCTCTTTTCTTGCGCAGGCTCAGTGGTTTCCTGGCATTCAGCCAAGATGCAAGGCCAGTCTTGGCTGGTTCTTGGGGCCAGCTCCTGCTTCTTATCAGGGACTGTCTCTGCCTTAGCTAATGTCAACAACGTAAGCGTTAGACATCATCTTTCATCCCCTATATCTACTATATCTACTGAGATTCTTTGACTCCCCTTCTCTCACGTCTGTGAGACCTCAGAGCTGGAGACCTTCTTCTCAGGGCCCTTATGGCTGACCTCGGAGCTGGAGACCTTCTTCTCAGGGCCCTTATGGGTCACCTCAGAGCTGGAGATCTTTTTCTCAGGGCCCTTATGAGTGACATCAGAGCTTGGACATCTTCTCAGGGCCCTTATGGGTGACCTCGGAGCTGGAGACCTTCTTCTCAGTGCCCCTGTGCGTGGTCTCAGAGCAGGAGACACACCTGGACTGCTGGGATGGAGGGCTCTCAGCCCTTCAGGTGGGGTAGGCAGGGCAGGCGAGGTGGAGGAGTCGCACCGTATGGAAAGGAGAGCTTTGACCGCACAGCCATTACGGTTTGGGATGACGTGGTCAACAGCCTCTGGGTGAGGATTACAGGATGGAAGACAGAGCAGATGGCGCAGTGGGTGTCTGCTACCCATCGCCCAGCCAGGATGCCAGTGCCGATGAGTTATTCCACAGACAGTTAGGAGAAATCTCTGGATCGGTCGCCCTTGTCCTTTACCGGAGACCTCAACGTCCCAGGCATCAGCTGGGAATGCCATACTGCTGTGACGAGCAGGTTGGGGAGATGCCTGGAGGTTGGTGAAGATGTCTTCTTGTCACAAGTGCTCAGTGATACCCACCCTGCAGCCCGTGGGGAAGACCATGGTGAGGCAGGCTGTCCCCCTGCAGCCCCTGGAAGTCCCTGGTGGAGCAGATATCCACCTGCAGCCCGGGGAGGACCCCACACCGGAGCAGGGGGATGCGCCCTGAAAGACTCACATTGGAGAAGTTTGTGGAGGACTGTGTCCCGTGGGTGGGATCCCGTGCTGGAGCAGAGGAAGAGTGCGAGGAGGAAGGAGCAGCAGAGCCAAGGTGGGACGAACTGACCCTGACCCCCATTCCCTGTCCCCCTGCGCCGCTGGGGGGAGGAGGGAGAGAATTGAGGAGTGAAGCTGTGCCCGGGAAGAAGGGAGGGGTGGGGGGAAGGTGTTCTTAAGATTTGGTTTTATTTCTCATGACCCTACTCTGATTTGGTTGGCAATAAACTACATTCATTTCCCCAGGTCGAGTCTGTTTTGCCTGTGACAGTAATTGCCGAGCGATCTCTCTGTCCTTATCTTGACCCACGAGCCCCTTGTTGTATTTTGTCTCCCCCTTCCAGCTGAGGGGGGGCAGTGACAGAACAACTCTGGGGTCACCTGGCATCCTGCCAGGGTCAACCCACCACACACATCCTTGTCACATCCCCTGCCATGTCCCCAGCCACATCCCAGCCACGTCCCCTGCCACATTCCTGCCATGTCCCCACCGCATGCCCAGCCGTCCCCTCTGCCAGAGGTGGCCGTCATCCCCCAGGAGCTGGTGCTCTTCTCCCACTCGCTCCAGGGGGGAGCGGAGCCGGGCACAGCTGATGGTGGCAGCCCACCAGGCGGGTGCCCACACCTTCATCACCCGCCTGCCCCTGGGCTATGACACAGGCAGGAGGTGTGTCCCCCTCCTCGACGTCCCTGTGTCCCTGTGTTCCCTGGTCCTGGTGTCTCCCAGGTCCCTGGCACCTGGGTTCCCTTGGCCGCCAGTCCTGGTGTGCCCTTGGTCCCTGGTCCCCATGTCCCCAGGGTCTCTCTCCCAGCAGCCCCCTGGTCCTGGGGGGGTCCCCAATCCCAGCGTCCTGTGGGTCCCTGATCCCCATTTCCCCTGGGTCCCTGATCTCCATGTCCCCTGGGTCTCAACTCCCCATGTCCCCTGGGTCCCTGCTCCCCACGTCCCCTTGTTCCTTGGGCCCCATGTCCCCTGGGTCCCCACTCCCCATGTCCCCTATGTCCCCACACCTGGGGGGTCCCCACTGACGATGCCACCCACCGCAGGTGGAGCAGGAGATCTTCGGAGCTGCAAGGGCCGGGCGCGCGGTGCTGCTGGTGACAGGGCAGGTGGCCCTGGCCATGCGGGCGCAGCAGGTGGCCGTGCTGGAGGGGGGACGACTGCACGAGCTGGAGTCCCCCAAGGAGCTCCTGCGCCCCGGCAGCCGCTACTGGTGCCTGCTGCAGGGCGGGGGACAAGGGGGGACAGTGGGGGACGGGGACACGGGGAAGGAGGGGGAGGGACAGCAGGAGCTGGGGATGGGGACACCAAGGGATGGGGACAGTGGGACCCAGGACGGGGATACTGGGGACAGGGATGGGGACACCGGGAGCCAGGACGGGGACACTGGAGACAGGGATGGGGACACTGGGACCCAGGATGGGGACACTAAGAGATGGGATGGGGACACTAAGAGCAAGGATGGGGACACTACAAACCAGAATAGGGACAGTGAGAGCAGGGATGGGGACGCCGAAAGCTGTGACAAGCAATCATGACAGCTGTGATGGGGAGCACGGGTGCCAGGCTGGGCACACTGCCATATCCCTGCTGCGTGACAGTGACTGGGGTGCCACCGGGTGCCAGCAAGGCTGCTGACCAGCAGAGCTGGCCGGAGGACACAGAGGTTGAAATAAATCCTTCTGTTTCTACCCAGGATGTGTTGGGGACCCTGGAGCCGTGGGAGTGTGGTGTGTAGAAAGGGCTGGAGGGCTGGGGGGTGCAGGGATAGGGGCAGCAATGGGGTGGCCAGGGGTGGGGGGAGGGAGACTCTGCCCCTGTTGGGACAGAAATCTGTATGAAATAAAGCCAAATTGCTCCAGAGAGGAGCTGGCTGGGGTGCGGGGGTGGGGGAGCCACCCTGCCTGGCTGCAGGGTCCCGGGTACCGAAGCTGTGCGCTCACACTCCGGTTGTCACTGTCACTATGGGAAGTGCGTGGCACTGGCCTCAGTGTGATATAATTAATCTGCCGGCCTCCCCCTCGTGATAGCGCAGCCAACTGTCCCTTAGACCACAGAGGCTTCACTCGCTTAAAGCCAGTGCATTGTTCACAGCAATGAAGGACCTGTGCGATGACTGCAGTGATCGGGTCAGAGCCACCCCTCCATCGCGAGCCCACCCGTACGTTGTCTCTCTTCTGATGCCCCACGCACCCACCGAGCTGTGAACAGCTCACGACGACGTTCCCAGTCCAGGTCTACCTGAACCACTCCAATTTTTTGCCGCCTGGTCTACTTGCTTCTTGTGTTGATGTTCCCCAAGGGGCGTGGCTCTTGGACATCGATGTGATGGGGCTCTACCCAGGCAGCAAGGTCCTGCTGCCATAACGCAGCAGCCCAGAGAGGGTTACCTCTGCGACCATCGCTGTAGCCACCCCACAGGCCATTGGCCACCCTCCACGAGTCAGTAGGGAGACAGAGTACTGGCCACGTTTCTCAGGCAGCAAGCTCTAGGGCCAGCTGGGTGGCTTTGACTTCTGCAGCATCCTTCAAAAGATGAAAGATGGAGAGAGACTTCTTACCAAGGCCTGTAGTGACAGGACAAGGGCCGTGGTTTGAAACTGGAAGAGGGGAGACATAGAGATTTGGACATAAGAAATGTTTTACGATGAGGCTGGTGAGATGCTGGTCCAGGTTGCCCAGAGAAGTCATGGACACCCCATCTTTGGGAGTGTTCAAGGTGAGACAGGACGAGAGGAAACAGCCTCAAGTTGCGCCAGGGAAGGTTTAGATTGGGTATTAGGAGAAATGTCTTCACTGAAAGGGTTGTCAAGCACTGGAACAGGCTGCCCACTGAAGTGGTGGAGTCAACATCCAGCACCTCATGTCTTTCTTGTAGTGAGGGGCCCAAAACCGCACAGAGTATTCGAGGTGCGGCCTCACCAGTGCCGAGTACAGGGGGACGAGCACTTCCCTAGTCCTGCTGGCCACACCATTTCTGACACAAGCCAGGATGCTCTTGGCTGCCTTGGCCACCTGGGCACAATGCCATGGGATACATCTCCGTATCTACAGTGGCCCACCGGTGCCTCTGTGGATCCTTGAAGTATCTTCACTTCCTTGAAGTATCTTACTTTCAAGTCAGGGGTCTGATGTGCCAGGCCATCAAATCTGTTTGTTCCTTTCCCCTGCCCAGCCTGGGGCAGGACCACTCATCCTGATCAGAGCATTCGTCACCTGACTCCTGCAACTCCAAACCAAAACCCTTTTCACCCCAAGAGGAGCCCACGTCTCTCTCACCCAGGCTGCGTTGCCAGGACTCGTCACAGGTAGGATCCTACGGCGGTCCAGCATGGTCCTTCCATGGTACTGGGCATGAGGTTGACCCCACGTGGATGTACATCCACTGGATCAGGGTCAGAAGGAGGAGAGGTGTCCTCAGCCCATCTACTGCACCTGGGGAATTGCTCAACAGCCACCGGAGCAGCCATCTTCCTGGATGATCCCTTTTTCGCCACTGTTTTTCCCCCACAATTCTTGCTCGTGGGCTTCCAGGACAAAGGGACTGCAGACCACCGCAAATGCCCTCAGGTACCAGATATGTTCCTCTCTGGTAGACCACTGACCTCGCTGGGTTACAAGATCTTCCTTGAGTAGATACTTTGCTTTCACACTCATAAGAGCCACCTCCAGAGGCGACGGGTGGCTCCCTCTCTTTCGATCCATCAATCCCACAGTCCCTAGCAATGGATCCCAGCTGCTGGGCTTCCCTACCTTCTAGTTCCAGCCTGTCAGCCCCACCATCCCAGCATCAGAGCAACCAGGGAGCAAATGTCTTCACCTGGCTGACAGACACAATCATTCCCTGTATCTCACAGCCTGCTCAGGGATAGGAACCAGGTTGTTCTGCCTCTGTCCCCTCTCAGGGGAAGAGTCCACTGTGTGGACTTCCACTGGGACCCCTTGACTGCAAGAGCAACTACTATAGTTCAGAGTGGAGCCCCTGGTTTAGTCGCAGTGACTGTTTGTGCGACTTCAAACCAGGAGATGTTCATCTCTGTGCCTGTCTGTATGGCCTCAGACCAGGAGATCCTCTTCTCAGTGCCCGTCTGTGTGGCCTCAGAGCTGGCCAACTCCACCACAAGGATGCTGTTACTTAGATAGTTCCTGAGGAAAAGCTGGCCAGTCCCCCTCAACGCCCACTTTTCCCTTTTTATCGTTGAGTATGACATGAGACGGCCTGCAATACCTCTCGTTAGTTTGGGTCATCTGCCTGGTTGTCCCCTCTCTGCAGCTTGCGCAACCCCCATCTATTCACCGGGGGAGCTCGAGTAAGAAACAGAGAAGGCCTTGACGCTGTGCCGACATTGTTCACATCCATCGCTGTGTTACCAACACTGTTCTGGTCACAAATCCTAAACAGTGCACCACGCTGGACTGCGATGAAGAAAATCAACGCTATCCCAGCCAAAACCAGCACAGCCCTCGACCCAAGGATGCGAACGCAGCCCAGGCACTGGCTGAGGAGACACAGCCCCCACGGAGGATGGGGACCAGCATTTATTTTGCACACCAGGGAATGTACACACACGGAAGAAATCAGCTGCAACCTCAAAATTAAAGAACACTGGTAATAATTGCAGCTCTCCAAGTATCAGAAAAGAGGATGTTCACCCACCCAGAAGAGCCACCACCACAGCCAGGGGTGGGCAAGCGCAGCGTGACAAGCTCTCTCTGCAGGCAGCTCTCAGCCTCCTCCAGCACCTCTCTGTGCCCAGCCAGCGAGAGGCACGGGGCCGCATCCAACAACGTGCCAGACCCTCATGGAGCAGTGTCACGACCCGGGCTGGACAGACCAGGGGGTCGTGTTGAATTTGGAATTCCCTTGGGCTAAATTAAGGTGAAATGACACCAAATGATCAAGTAAACATTTTATTCATGACAGAAGCAAACTGAACTTGGGAGGCGTAACAGCAGGCGGCAGGGTTTCTCACAACAGAACTGGCATGAGACTACCTCTGTAAACTGTGTAACCAGTGGTAACCATATACGTCAATTCAGGGAATAAGGGGATCCCTCCCGTTGAGGAACGAGGTTCAGAGCAGACCCCCTTGCTTTCTAGACTCCTTCTCAGAGAAGGGCCCAGGGGCAGCTGGATCCACTCTTAGTCCCAGACTTGGTCAAGGGTTTTATGTCTTAAAGGGATGAGGGGTAGGGATTATGGAAAAGGAAAGAGAGAACAAGACACAGAGAGAAGAAAGGAAAGAGAAAGATTTCACTGGTCCTGGGTCCATCGTTGGTCCAGTCAGCCGAGGGGTCCAGTCCCGGTGGGCTTGCGCACCCGCGGCTTCAGTTTGTGTCCTTTTATCATCCTTGCCCCTTCTTTGGGCGGGCACCCGAACTCATTAGGCCAATTAGGTGTAATGAGCAGTTTGTGAGCCTCTGGGACTTGGGGGTCGTTTGGGGAGTAACTTCCCCTTCCCTGCAGACGTGATCTTTCGTCATGCATGGCGAGATGTCCAGCTCAGCACATCACAACAGCACGTCAGAACAGGGAGATGTGCACCCTCCGGCACACCCTCCCCACACCCCATCATGTTGCTGATCTGTGCTGATTGGCTTCTTTTCACCTGGGGTTCCTTGCTAGGATGGATTCCTTGTTCATCCTTAAGGAGAACTTGCCTGTCCTGGGTTCAGCTGGGATAGAGTTAATTTCTACAGGAACCTGGGAGGTGGGGGGGCACAGCCGGGGCAGCTGACCTGAACTAGCCAAGGAGCTATTCCATACCATGTGACATCATGCTCAGTATATAAATGGGGAGCAGGCTGGGGGGAGCTCTCTCGACTTTCGGTGGGGGAAGTGGCGGAGCGTTGGGTTCCGGGTGGTGAGCAGTTGCACTGTGCATCACTCGTTTTGTATATTCTTTTATTAGTACCGTTGTTGTTGTTGTAACTTCTTTTTTTGTGTGTGTGTTGTCCCAGTAAACTGCCCTTATCTCAACCCTCGAGGTTCCGTTTTTTTTTTTCTTTTCTCTCCTCCGATTCTCCTCCCTATCCCACCGGAGGGGGGCGGGAGGAGTGAGTGAGCGGCTGCGTGGTCCTTTGTTACCGGCTGGGCTGAAACCACGACACTGCCCCACCACAGTGGTTGAGACGTAAAAACTTTCAGTCTCTCACAACCAGTTAGATGGTGAGCCCTGCAGGGATGAGAAGAAGAGACAGTGTCACCCAGGGCCACGTCCCTGTCCCCAACCCACTGCTCTGGGGGTCTCGGTGTCCCCCTCCAACAGCCCGATTTGCTCCGGCTGCGGGTCCCACAGGGGAGCACGGAGAGCTGGGACGGCCCCGTCCATCCCCCCTGGTCCCACGCCATACCTGTGGCGGAGCTGCCAGACCCGCTGTCCGTGCCTGTGAGAGAGAAACAGCCGTGAGCTGCCAGCCCCGTCCTCGCTATGGGCACGGTGCACGTGCCAGGAGCCGGCCCGGGAGCCACGGCCGCACTGCAGCCACTGGGAGAGCAGGATGGAGCCGTGAGCACCAGAGAGGAGACACGATCTCTTCCATAGGTCCCCGCTATGGGGATTTAAAGAGGGGCAGCACAGGGAGGACAGGGGATCGGGAAATGCCAGCAGTGGCCAGAAACCCGAACCGCAAAAACGCCCCAGCACTGGGCAGCGGCTGGAGCCGGACCTGCTGCCGGTACTCAGCTGATGCTGGGTCATAACCCTCCTTCTTCCTCCCTGCAAAGAGAAAGAGGCATCAGCATCCACTGTTGCCACCAAGATTGGGGGTTCCCCAGAGCACAGCAGCGCATGCCCGCAGCCCCTCCCGGCCCCCAGCCCCTGCCTTCCTCCCGCACCCCTCTGCCTCGCCGGCCCGGGCGCTTTACTTGATTTGTACTTCCAGAAGGTGAATCCAGCAATGACGGCGATCACAAGCAGGATGGCAACAACCACCACTGCCAGGATGATGGCGAACAGGTTGGACTCCGTCTCTGGGGGAGAGCAGGACCGTGAGGAGGGGAAGTGGAACCATCCCAGCCCACCCTGCTCCACATGCCCAAGGCCACCGGGCTCACCCAACACAAAAAGGCCAGGCTCAGGCAGGCTGGCGTGCTCCACGCGGCACCGGTACTTGTCCTTCTCCTCTGGGCGGGCCTCGATGGAGGCCCAGGTGTAGTAGGTGCCGTCGCTGTTGGGCGCGATGCTGCCCCACTCAGTCTCCTGGTCCCTGACCTCGCCGTCCTTCAGCCAGCTGACGGTGATGGGCCGCGGGTAGAAGCCGTAAGCGCGGCAGTACAAGGTCAGGATCCCGTGGGCCTCCTTCCCTGACACTCGGACCATGGGGGGCTCTGGGGAGGGGGTGGCGGTGAGAGCCAGCACACGCACCCACAGCAGCCCGTCCCCAGGGTCCCCGTCTCGCCCTCACCTTTCCTCTCCAGCATGGCCCGCCCGTAGCTCACGTATTTCCTCAGCCACTCGATGCAGGTGTTCTTCAGGTAGTGCTTCCATTGCTCAGCGACAGTCCCGTCCTTCTCCCACTTCCTCTTGGTGATTTGCGCCACCGTGTCTGCCGCGGTGAATGTCATCGTGTTCAAGTCAAAGGCAATGAAATCCCTCCCATCGTAGGCGACCTGCCGATACCCCCTGGTGCTGCCATCCTCCCGCATGTCACAGCCGTGCATGCGCTGCAGCGTGTGAGCCCCTAAAACACGACCAGGGAAATGGGGCTGGGGGGCTGCTGCAGCCCTGGGCCTTCAGTGGGGCAGGGGCCCCCCGGCGGTGCCCCCCGCCCCAACCCTGCATGACCCTTGCGGGGGATCGGGCACCGGCACGAGAGCTGCCCACCGTCCTGCCTGGGGCCCACAGCACTCACAGTGTCACGTAAAGCCGTGACGCAGACCCCCTGCACCCAGGATGTGGCTGGGCTGGCACCCAGCCCCACGGCACCCCGGGACAGCATGGGGCTGGGCTGAGTCCCAAATGCTGGGGGCGGGGCGACAAGGAGATGGGATGGGGTGGGGGAAGCCCCTCTGGCTCTGGGATGGGGGGCCTGAGCACCATGGGGAGGGAGAGGGCCTGGGACACTGCGGGTGGGAGCCCCTCTGGTTCTGGGGGTCTCGACTGTCGTGGGGATGGTGAGGGGCTGGGACATGGCAGCCACTCCTGGGCTGGCGTCCCGGGCACTGTGTGTGTGTGGTGGGGCGATGCGCTGGGCTGGGGTGGCCAGAAGCCCCCCCTGGATCCAGGACAGGGGATCCCAAGCACTGTGGGGCTGGGACAGGGCAGCCAGGACCCCCTCAGGCTGGGGGACAGGGTGGCTGGGAGCCCTCTGACAATGACACCAGGCAGGGAAGGGCCGGCACAAGCCGGGGCAGTAGCGTGGGGCAGGGCAGGATCTTGGAACAGGATGGGGAAGGAACTCTGCTGTCCCATGGAGCCCCAGCCCAGTCCCATAGAGCCCCAGCCCAGCTCCACAGAGCCCCACACTCACTCCCGCTCTGGTTGTAGCGGTCCCGCAGCGTGTTCAGGCCAATGCAGTAAATCTGCTGATTGCTCTGTCCAATCTGGGTCTCACCGTCCCAGTACTGCTGGTCCAGGTTGTCCGCCATCCAGTCTGCCCGGGGCACCACCTTCCCCGTCTCACTGTCATAGCGTGAGATGAGGTTCCCGTCCACGTACCCCACAGATACAAATTGGGGGACCCCTGGGCTGGGCTCTGACACTGCCATGTGGAAGTAGCGCAGGGAGTGGAATCCTGGGGGGACACAGGGAGTGGTTAGAGGTGGGGGGCAGTGGGGCTGGGGGGAGGCACGGGTGAGGGGTCCCAGGGATGGGCACTGAGGCTGGGTGGGGGTCCCAGGGGAGCAGACTGGGGTGGGGGGAGCAGCTTCAGGGGGATGGGACTGGTGGGAGGAGGTTGGGGGAGTGACTTGTGTGTGGGAGGGGGATCCTGGTTCCTGGGAAGGGGAGCCCGGCGGGGTCCTGGTGTCAAGGAAAGGGGGGTCCAAGGGGTGGGGGACCCGGGATGCCCGGGAAGGGGGGGCCAGGGAGGTCCCGGTGTCCAAGAAAGCAGATCTGGGGGAGGATCCGGGGAAGCAGGAAAGGGGGTCCGGGAGGCGCCCGGGAAAGGCGAACCGGAGGTGTGGGGGAGTGTTCCCAGGGGGTCCCTGGGACTGGGGAGGGGGACCGGGGTGGTCGGAAAGGGGGGTCGAAGGGGTCCCAGTGCCCGGGAGGGTTCGCGGTGCCATAAGAAGGGCGGTCCGGGGGGGTCCCGATGCCCGGGAAAGGGGGTCCAGGGGGGTCCAGGGGGGTCCCGGTGCCCGGGGGTGTGTGGGGGAGTCCTCCTGCGTCCCCGCCCGCGCTCACCGCTCGCCGCCCCGACGAGGACCCCCAGCAGCAGCCCCAGTCCCACTCCCCACTCCCAGTCTCAGTCTCGGCCCAGGCCCAGGCCCACTCCCAGCCTCAGGGCCCGGCTCCATCGCGCTGCTCCGCTCCGCTCCGGCCCCGCTCGGACTCCCAAATCCAGCACGGCCTCTAGCCCCGGCCTCTCCCCGCCATTGGCGCTGCTCCCTCCCGCCCGCCAATGGCAGCCTGGAGCCGCCTCTGACGTCACCGGGTGCCAGGTTGATCGCGTTCCCGCAGGTTGAGAGGAAACGAACGCGCCGGAGGAAGGGCGAAGGAGGCGAGGGGACGACAGGGGACCCTCGGACCCCACCCCCGGGACCCTCCTAACCCTCCACCCGGGGTCACCCAGTGTCCCCCAGTGTCCCCCGTTCCCGCTGTCCCTCACACCAGTGTCCCCCGTACGGGTCATCCTGCTCCTGCTGTCCCTCCTTCCCACTGTCCCTCACACCAGTCCTCCTGCTCCTGCTCTCCCTCGTACTGGTCATTCTGCTCCTGCTGTCCCTCGGTCCTTGTGTCCCTCGTGCTGGTTATCCCGCTCCTGCTGTCCCTCACGCTGCTTTCCCTGACACCCTCGTGTCCGGTGGGCCCAGAGGAACGTGAGGATGCGCAAGGGAACGACCCCAGGAGAGAGCCCGGGGCCTCCTGCGAGGTTCCAGGGTGCTCTGTGCCAGAAGCTGTAGCTGAGGGGAGCCTTCCTGTGGCCGCTGGCCCCGGCAGGGACGTGGGGACATCTTGGCTCTGCAGGGAGAGAGACAAGGCCACCAGTCAGACATGACCGAGAGCAGCCTCAGGATGCCATCAGCCAGCTTGCTCAGCACCCACGGGCGCAGCCCGCCAGGGCCCACGGACCTCCACGCGTCCCGTTGGCTGAAGCATTCCGAGCTGACCCTCTCCCACCCGGGGGACGTCAGCCTTGCTCCAGCCTTGGCACTCCCGACGGCCGCTCCTGCTGGTCACAGCAGGAGCAACGAAGGCGTTCGGTGCCTCAGCTTTTCCCGTGTCCTGTGTCACCGGGTCCCCTGTGCCGTTCAGCAGTGGGGTTGCACTTTCCCCGGTCTTCCTTTCCTCACCATGTCCTTACTGTAGCAGGCACACCAACCCCCCCACCCTGCCCCGCCAGGAAACAAAACTTCTTTTGGCCAATGGGGATTAAAATGACGACAGATCAGATTCGAGAAGGGTATAAATGCGGTCCTGCCAGAGGACATGTTGGAATCAGTCCTCCTGGGAGCAGTGGTTCTGCAGTCGGGGACTCTCGCCTTGGGTCGGGACGCCGCCCTAGGTAAGTCCTTGAGGTTGAGAGCCCTCATCCTTTAGGTGAGTGATATGCGTGTTTTGAGTCACCATTTTTAAATCTTAAGAATTCTTAAGTTGGCTGTGCAGTACTAATTCCCCTTCCATCACTGATCCTGTGGTTCACTAATGTTATCGGAGTTCTAACTAACTTTTTTACTGAAGAGTAAATCTGAGTTTTAACATCTGTTGAATCTGATTGCGTGTGCCTCTGTAACATTTTAAATTGGCGTAGTCGGCAGGATGGTATTAATAGAGGAATTATTACGGAGGAACGGCTGTAGCTCTTTTCCTCCAGAGACGGAATGGGCGAAGGAGAAGTGATCTGACCTGGCAGTGGCCGTGGAGAGAATAGGACGATGCCGTGGAAGTAGTCGAGACGGCAAAGGCAAAGGCAGTGTGTGCGCCATCCTCGGTGCCTGCCTGATTCAAGCGCAAAACCAGAAGAGTGATTCTGACAGATTGGCAAAGGATAATTCTGAAAAGCAAGGGGAAATAGATTGTTTGAAGGTGGAATTGAAACGAGAAAAGGAGCAGACGCATGTATTGGAACAAAGGATTGAAATTATGCTAGCACAAGCAAAAAAGCCCCCCAGTGTTACCCAAATCCGAAAGGTAATCATGGATATGGACCGTGAGGATTGGGATGGGGACATTTGAGGAGACTCTGAGGAAAACAGCTCTGAAGAGGTAGAGGAATTGGAGGAAAGGGACGTGCAAGCCCTTATTAAAACAGACAGGCACACAGGTCCACACGGTGGGAACTCCCAAACCACTGTCCACACAACCCCTTGGACGTGACCCGAAGTCATTGAGCTACAAGCTAAGCTTTTGCACAAGCCGGCCAAAACCGAGACTGAATCTTGTTGGAGAGTTTCTTTAATGGAGGGAGATCGGATACTGTTGAGTGATGATGAAGCGAGAGGTTTCTGGGGACCGGGAGTGCTTCTGAGTGACGGACCGGCGGGTGATCAGTCGATAACGTCCCGAGTAGCCTGTTGGGCTGGGGGTGTGGACCCCAAGGAGAGAGGAGAACCTGTTACTATCTCGGTAAGGGGACTGTCAGAGTTAACAGAGGGAGCGCAAAAGGCCGCCTGTGTTCAGGCCATGTATGATAGAGGGCAGCAAGGGATATCACCAGCGGACCCCTGCCATCTCAGACCCCTTATTAGAGGGTTGCCGGACGCATTAAAGATACACGTCCAGTCCCTCAGAGAAAGAATCCAGGCGGCCATGGAGCGCAACCAGCAGAACCCCACGAGGCCGCCCACGCACGTGATGACCTGGGCAGAAGTACTACACAGGCGCGAGATGGGATGGGCGGAGCCGAGCGGTGGCGCGGGGGGTAACAGGAAGTTCCGGCCAGCCGGTCATAAACCCCGCCCCAAATGGTCTCCTTCCCGGGGTAGGCCGGGCTGGAACTGCGATCCTGGAATCATAGAATCATTTAGGTTGGAAAAGACCTTCAAGATCATCTTGTCCAACCATCATCCATGCCCACTAAAACATGTTATGGAGTACCCCTTCTACGCGCTTTTTGAATACCTCCAGGGATGGTGACTCCACCACTTCCCTGGGCAGCCTATTCCAATGTCTGACAACCCTCTCAGTAAAGAAGTTTTTCCTAATATCTAACCTAAATCTCCCTTGCTGCAACCTGAGGCCATTTCCTCTTGTCCTATCTCCAGCCACCTGACAGAAGAGACCAGCACCCACCTCGCTACAACTCCCCTTCGGTAGTTGCAGGGAGCGATAAGGTCTCCCCTCAGCCTCCTCTTCTCTAGACTAAACAGCCCCAGCTCCCTCAGCTGCTCCTCATAAGACTTGTGCTCCAGGCCCCTCACCGACTTGGTTGCCTTTCTCTGGACACGCTCCAGCACCTCAATGTCTTTCTTGTAGTGAGGGGCCCAAAACTGAACACAGGACTCGAGGTGCGGCCTCACCAGTGCCGAATACAGGGGAACAATCACCTCCCTGCTCCTGCTGGCCACACTATTTCTGATACAGGCCAGGATGCCGTTGGTCTTCTCGCCCACCTGGGCACACTGCTGGCTCACATTCAGCCGGCTGTCAACCAGCACCCCCAGGTCTTTCTCTGCCGGGCAGCTTTCCAGCCGCTCTTCCCCAAGCCTGTAGCTCTGCATGGGGTTGTTGTGACCAAAGTGCAGGACCTGGCATTTGGCCTTGTTGAACTTCATACAATTGGCCTCAGCCCATCGATCCAGCCTGTCCAGATCTCTCTGTAGAGCCTCCCTACCCTCAGGCAGATTGACCCTGCCTCCCAACTTGGTGTCGTCTGCAAACTTGCTGAGGGAGCACTCGATCCCCTCATCCAAATCATCGATAAAGATATTAAACAGAACGGGGCCCAACACCAAGCCCTGGGGAACACCACTTGTGACCCGCTGCCAACTGGATTTCACTCCATTCACCACAACCCTCTGGGCTCGTCCATCCAGCCAGTTTTTCACCCAGCGAAGAGTACACTTGTCTAAGCCATGAGACACCAGCTTCTCAAGGAGTATGCCATAAGAGACAGTGTCAAAGGCCTTGCTGAAGTCGAGGTAGATAACATCCACAGCCTTTCCCTCGTCCACTAGGCGGGTCACCTGGTCATAGAAGGAGATCAGGTTGGTCAAGCAGGACCTGCCTTTCATAAACCCATGCTGACTGGGCCTGATCCCTGCTTGTCCTGCACATGTCATGTGAGTGCTCTCAAGACAAACCGTTCCATAATCTTCCTCAGTACCAAGGTCAGGCTGACAGGCCCGTAGTTCCCCGGATCTTCCCTCCGACCCTTCTTGTAAATGGGAGTCACATTGGCAAGCCTCCAGTCGTCTGGGACCTCCCCCGTTGACCAGGATCGCTGATAGATGATGGGGAGTGGCTTGGCAAGGACCTCCGCCAGCTCCCTCGGTACTCTTGGATGGATTCCATCTGGTCCCATAGATTTGTGAGTGTCCAGATGGCGTAGTAGGTCACTATTTCCTCCTGGATTAAGGGGGGTATATTCTGCTCTTCATCCTCACTGTCCAGCTCAGGGGGCAGAGCACCCTGAGGATAACTGGTCTCCCTATTAAAGACTGAGGCAAAGAAGGCATTAAGTACCTCAGCTTTTTCCTCATCTCTGGTGGCAACGTTCCCTTCTGTATCCATTAAAGGATAGATATTCTCCTTGGGATTCTTTTTACTGCTAACATATTTGTAAAAACATTTTTTGTTGTCCCTTACAATAATGGCCAGATTTAGTTCTAGTTGAGCTTTTGCCTTTCTAATTTTCTCTCTGTATGATCTAACAAGATCCCTGTACTCCTCCCAAGTTGCCCGCCCTGTCTTCCAGAGATGATAAACTCTCCTTTTTTTCTTGACTCCTAGCAAAAGCTCCCTGTTCAGACAGGCCGGTCGTTTTCCTCGGTGGTTTGACTTGCGGCACATGGGAATAGCCTGGTCCTGAGCCATCAAGATTTCCTTCTTAAAGAATGTCCATCCCTCCTGGACCCCTTTGCCCTTCAGGACCGTCTCCCAAGGGACTCTCTCAACCAGTGCCTTGAAGAGGCCAAAGTTTGCCCTCCGGAAGTCCATAGTGGTGGTTTTGCTGACCACCTTCCTTGCCTCACCAAGAATTGAGAATTCTATCATTTCATGGTCGCTAAGCCCAAGACGGCCTCCGACCATCACACCTCCCACCAGTCCTTCCCTGTTCGTAAACAATAGATCTAGCAAGGCTCCTCCCCTGGTTGGCTCACCTACCAGATGTGTCAGGAAGTTATATTCCACACACTCCAGGAACCTCCTAGATTGTTTACTCACTGCTGTGTTGTATTTCCAGCAGATATCTGGAAAGTTAAAGTCCCCCACGAGAACAAGGGCACACGATTCTGAGACTACTGCCAGCTGCTTGTAGAACGAGTCATCCATCTCTTCAACCTGGTTGGATGGTCTATAACAGACTCCCAGCACAATATCTGCCTTGTTGGCTTTCCCTCTCATCCTCACCCATAAGCACTCCACTTTGTCATCAGAATTGTGTAGCTCTGTACAGTCAAAACACTCCCTAACATCGAGAGCCACCCCACCACCTCTTCTACCTCGCTTATCCCTTCTGAAGAGCTTATAGCCATCCATAGCAGCACTCCAGTCATGGGAGTCATCCCATCATGTTTTCATGATGGCGACTAAGTCATATCTATCCTGCTGCACGATGGCTTCCAGCTCCTCCTGTTTATTGCCCATGCTGCGTGCATTGGCATAGATGCATTTGAGCTGGCCTATCGAATCCACCCCTAACATCGGCATGCTGCTTCCAGGCTCATCTCTGGTGCACCTAGTTTTATCCCTTACTCCCTTCAAACCTAGTTTAAAGCCCTCTCTATGAGCCCTGCCATCTCATGAGCGAGGATTCTTTTACCCTTTTGAGATAGCTGGATACCATCTGTCGCTAGCAAGCCCAGTGCCGTGTAAACCTCCCCATGATCAAAAAACCCCAAATTCCAGCGATGGCATCAGCCTCTGAGCCATGTATTAACCAGGTGTGTTTTCCTGTTCCTTTCAGTATATTTCTCTGCCACTGAAGGGATTGAGGAAAACACTACCTGTGCTCCCGATCCTCCCACTAATCGCCCCAGTGCCCTGAAGTCCCTTTTGATTGCCTTTGGATTTCTCTCTGCAATCTCATCACTGCCAACCTGCACAACCAGCAATGGGTAATAATCAGAGGTCCGAACCAGACCAGGGAGTTCCCTGGTAATGTCTTTTACCTGGGCCCCAGGGAGGCAGCAGACTTCCCTGTGGGATGGGTCAGGTCTGCATATTGGGCCCTCTGTCCCCCTCAAAAGGGAGTCATCTACGACAATTACCCTCCTTTTTCTTTTTTCAGAGGCTGTGAGAATGCGTGGGGCTGTCTGACTGAGCCTAGGCACCTGTTACGGATGCACGACTAACCAAATCCAACAGGTGTTAAAACTCAGATTTATTCTTCAGCAAAAGTTAGTTAGAAGTCCGGTAACATCTTATAAAACCACAGGCTCAATGATGTAAAGAGAATTAATACTACACGGCCGACTCAAGAATCCCCAAGATTTAAAGTGATGGCTCAAAACGCGCATCTCACTCACCTAAAAGCTGAGGGCTCTCTCCCTCGAGCAGTTACCTCGGGCAGTGCCCCGACCCGAGGGGGAGTCCCCGACTGCAGACCTGCTGCTCCGAGGAGGACTGCCAACGTGTCCTCCGGTGGGACCCCGTTTATACCCCTGTCGAATCTGACCTGTGGTCATTTAATTCTATTGGCTAGGAGGGTCACCTCGGTGTACCTGGCGCATCTCGACTGGCCAGTTCAAATTTCAACCTGCAGCCTCCAGGGTTTCCTTCCCCTTCTCCCTTCCTGGAGAAGTTTTGTTTCCTGCTGGCAGGATGGGACAGGGGGGGAGGTACTGCCACAATCCACCCCATGACCACAGTCATGATTCTTCTGGTTTCTTTGGAGTGGTGGTACAGTCACCTCTTGCCTCCAAAGTTAAAAGGGGGTGCAGTTTGGTGAGTTTGACGCTCATTGTGGGTCATCGTTCCCTTCTGGTCTAGAACTAAAGTGGAATATGGGACACAGGAATATTCAGTGTATGGACAGTTTAAAGGAGTATACTTAACCATTAGTACGGGCTTTACTACCACGCGTTTGATAGAACTTATTGCAATATAGATTACAGTAATCATAACTACAAGCATTATTAAAGATTAGAGAAGGCTGGTCGCCCACCCCGTGAAAGAAAAAAATCCGAACATATCAAAACTTTTCCCAACCAGTTGGTCCCTGGTGCAGAAGCAATTGCCTCTGAGTCTCTTGCCGTATTCTCTCATTGATTTAGTCTTGAAGCCACATTGACACATTTGGAGTGAACACAGCAGTTGTCCATTGACACGCTCAAAACTTTACATATACCCTTCTCTTTCTTTGGCATCTAATCCAATACAGCCCAATTTTTGATAGTCATTTTACCGATATGTTATAACCGATTGTTTGAGAGTCCCCAAATTGTTAGATGTAGCATTGGCTAAGGTTGATAGCTGTAAACTCAGTTCTAGGGTGCTCTATCGATGTTCCTCAAGTACCATACAGTTGCCCCCATGGAATTTCAGGGCATAGCGTAGTACCATTCCAACTCCACCCCGTGATCCCATGGGTTAGTTGGAGGATATAGTCACATCTGGTGTTTCATACTGAACTAGCATTTACTGCACCTGGTGACCAACTATAAACAACATGAGTATAACCTCCTCCCCCATCCAATCTGAACCTCCAACTATAATTGTTACATTGCTGTCATGCGAGGTCAAGGACTCGCGATATATTAATGTCCATCATTTTGCCATGACATTATCATCCAGATCTTCGCCATCCACGCCTGTCACCGTCATCACTGTCAGCAAAAGGACTGGAATGACTCGTTCTTTCATGGTCCTGTAAAAAAGCACAAACTAGGCCTCGGTCTTAAAACCGGGTCACAGGGTTAGAAGTCCGGGATTATCCACTGGGCACTGATGTGGTGAGTCTTTCCATTCCCATGAGATGGTCTCAGAAGACCAATGTAATCAACCTGCCACGTGCTCCAAAGAGCCTTGCCTTGTCTGATATGCTGGGCCAGAGCTTGGTTTGGGTGATTAGCCTCAAGCCTTATTCGGCATTGCGGGCAAGCTGTAAGAATTGCTTCACAGGTTTTCATAGACACTGGCCAACCCCAAGATCGGCATTCATAATAGAGATCTGCTTTCCCTGAGCAGCCTCGTTTGATATGCAACCATTCTGCTAGTCTGTCCCAATCTTCCTTCTCACTGGTGACCATACTGATTTGGGCCAGGTGGTCCACCTGCTGATTCCATTTCGCAGCTGGGGTTCCATCCCAAACATGTCCCTTCACCCATCCCACCTTTAAAGGTCGGGATCTCCCTATTGCCAGGAGACATTGCCAGTCCTCTGTCCTCCACACTTTTGCATGACCTGCTTCCCACTTACTAGATTCCCACTGACACAGCCACTCTGTAGCACCCTTAAAGGTTGCGTAAGAGTCAGTATAGACGATGGTAGCACCATTCTCTACGGCCAGTAATAAAGCCTGTAGTTCTCCGACTTGTGCACTACCTTCACCTTCTTCTTCGACTGTCTTCCCAGTACCAATCTCCAACGCCACTGCTTTATATTGCCATTTTGATCCCACTCGACAGGCAGATGCATCCGTGAACCACACTCCCTGCACGTCTGAGCCTGCCACAAATTTGGGTGCCTCCTCAATCAGAGAAGGTTTATAGGGTTGACCCAGCAAGGCTGGGTCAGGGTTTACAGGTTGCTGTAGTTTGAAAACCTTAGTCGGACCCTCCTTTAGTGGGAGCAATTGGCTTATCCCTTCTAGGTATGCATACCATTTCCTAACTGTGGCCTTTTGGGCTACACCCTCTGGAGGAGGTGACCCATTGAGGATTGAATTTAAGAGAGGGAAAGGACCCTGTACTACAACATCCCGTGAAGTATGCAGCTTTTCAGCCTCTTGAACTGCTCTAGTGAGGGAGAGGACCCCCTTTTCCCAATCTGAATATTGTCGCTCCGTTTCTTTGAATGCAGTGGAGGAGAATAATAACGGTCTAGCTGGTCCCTGTGGCCCCTTTTGAAATATGCCACCATATGAGGCATGTTCAGCAAATCCCCATTCCACTCTCAATGGATCTTGTGGGTGCAATGGACCTAGTCTCTGATAAGCCTTAAGCTCATCTTTCAGAGTGGTGAGGGCTTCTGTACGTTGCAAAGTCCAATCCCATTTTCTGTTTTTTCGGAGCAAGTCATAAAGAGGGCGGCCAATCACCGAAAACCCTGGTATATGTTTTCTCCAATAGCCCAAGGTACCTAACAGCTGTTGTAATTCCGTTTCATTACTTGGAGTCTGTCCCTTTTCAATAGCTGATCGAGCGTCGTCAGGTACCGCAACTGCCCCAGCTACCCACCATGTCCCTAGGAATTTGACTTCTTGTCCCGGACCTTGGCATTTAGAAGACGGAATGTCTAGCCCATTCTTGACTAACAGATTCCAGATGGCCTCAGCCACTTGCCCTACCTGTTCCTTGTTGTCCCCACCAACTAGGATATCATCTATATATTGATATATGTGGACACATGGTGGTACCTCCACAGCATCAAGGAGCTTGGCTAAAGCATTGTGAGCGATAGTAGGGGAGTGCTTGTATCCCTGGGGAAGTCCATTAAAAGCGTATTGGGTCCCTTCCCAAGTGAAGGCAAACTGGGGTTTGTCCTCTTCCCTTAGGGGAACCATAAAAAACATATCCTTGACATCTAAAGCAGCCATCCATGGGTGGGCTGCAGCCTGTATTGCTGTTATCACTGAGGTAACACTTGGGACAGCAGAAGTTAATGGTGGGGTATTACTATTCAATCTATAATCGTTAGTCGCCACCTTCCATCTGATTTACGGACTGGCCAAACAGGAGAAGTATAAGGGGAATGTGTGCAACTGACGATCTCTATTTTCTCCAGATCATTAATTACTTCCAAAATGCCCCGTTTGGCCGTGGCTGGACGTGGGTATTGAGGGACACGGGTTACCTTAGATTGCGGTAGTGCAGGAGCAACCTGCAATGTTCTCACATGAATAGCCTCGGCCTCCCTGCCCCCGAAGCTCCACACCCTACCATTGGGTAGATACTATGGTCTGCCTGCCAGCACATCAAATCCCAGTATATTTCCCTCATAAGGGCTTAAAGCCACTTCCTCAGCTGTCATTCTCTTTTCCCCCGGTAACCAAAGTTCAGCTCGAGCTATGGGGCATTTTTCTGTCACCCCTGTTACTCCTCTAATGTTTATAGCCTTTCTTGATGGCCTAATTCCCAGCTCACTAGCTTGTAGATCATTTAAAACACTAATTTGGCTCCTGTATCGATTAAGAATTCCAAACTTATCTGGTTTGGACCCACAGGAATGTGTATATAAGGCTCCTTATCAGCAGACCACTGGCAGGTATTCACCATGTGGACTGGGCGGCCTGAACCCCAAACCGCAGCTTCTAGTTTTTTAGCCCTTCCAGTCCCTCTCGCAGTGCCGCGAAAGGGTCCCGTTTCTCTTCTCGAGGGGGCGGGCTTGCCGGCGCTTCCCTTGGGTCTCTAGCTTTCCCCTCCAGCAATCCCACTCCCGGATGCCGCCGGCGGACTGCCCGTGCCGCGCGGCTCGGGCTGCCCCCCGTGCCGGTGCCTTCCGCCAGAGAGCGCCCCTTCCGCGATCGTAGTTCCGACCCGAGCGGCCACGAGTTCGAGACCGCTCGCGGCGGGGTTTACAACCGCCTGGGCGGACCTTCCTGCTGCCCTCCGTTAACTCCGACAGTCGCTTTTCCCGGATAGTAACAGGTTCTCCCCTCTCCTTGGGGTTCACACCCCCTGCCCAGTAAGCTCCTCGGGACGTTATTGACCGATCCCCCGGTGGTCCATCATTCAGAAATACCCCCGGACCCCAGTAACATCTTGCTTCATCATCACTCAACAGTATCCGATCCTCCCCCGTTAGAGAAACTCTCCACAAATACTCAGTTTCGGTTTCGCCCGGCTTGCCGAAAACTTAGCTTGTAACTCGCCGAGTTCGGGTCCCGACCAAGGGGCCATGCAAACAGCGCTCCGGGGGCTGCCACCGTGTGGACCCGCGTGCCCTTCTGTTTCAGTACGGGGCCGCACGTCCCTTTCCTCCAATTCCACTTTCAGATAATCTATTTCCCCCTGCCTTTTAGCAGAATCACTCTTGCGGTTCTGTGCTTGAATCAAGCAGGCGCCCAGGAGGGCACACACATTGCCTTTGCCCTTGCCGTCTCGACTACTTCCGCGGCATAGTTCTACTCTCTCCACGACCGCTGCTGGGTCGGACCACTTGTCCTTCGCCCAGTCCAGACCTGGGGGAGAAGGGCTGCAGCCGTGCCTCCGTAATAATTCCTCCATTAACACCATCCTGCCGACTACGCCAATTTAAAATGTTACGGATGCACGACTAACCAAATCCAACAGGTGTTAAAACTCAGATTTATTCTTCAGCAAAAGTTAGTTAGAAGTCCGGTAACATCTTATAAAACCACAGGCTCAATGGTGTAAAGAGAATTAATACTACATGGCTGACTTAAGAATCCCCAAGATTTAAAGTGATGGCTCAAAACGCACGTATCACTCACCTAAAAGCTGAGGGCTCTCTCCCTCGAGCAGTTACCTCGGGCAGTGCCCCGACCTGAGGGGGAGTCCCTGACTGCAGACCTGCTGCTCCGAGGAGGACTGCCAACGTGTCCTCCGGCAGGACCCCGTTTATACCCCTGTCGAATCTGACCTGTGGTCATTTAATTCTATTGGCTAGGAGGGTCACCTCGGTGTACCTGGCGCATCTCGACTGGCCAGTTCAAATTTCAACCTGCAGCCTCCAGGGTTTCCTTCCCCTTCTCTGTTCCTGGAGAAGTTTTGTTTCCTGCTGGCAGGATGGGGGGGCGCGGGATGTACTGCCACAGGGCCCAGGGTGGCTGGATCCACTCTTAGTCCCAGACTTGGTCAAGGGTTTTATGTCTTAAAGGGATGAGGGGTAGGGATTATGGAAAAGGAAAGAGAGAACAAGACACAGAGAGAAGAAAGGAAAGAGAAAGATTTCACTGGTCCTGGATCCATCGTTGGTCCAGTCAGCTGAGGGGTCCAGTCCCAGAGGGCTTGCGCACCCGGGGCTTCAGTTTGTGTCCTTTTATCATCCTTGCCCCTTCTTTGGGCGGGCACCTGAACTCATTAGGCCAATTAGGTGTAATGAGCAGTTTGTGAGCCTCTGGGACTTGGGGGTCGTTTGGGGAGTAACTTCCCCTTCCCTGCAGACGTGATCTTTCGTCATGCATGGCGAGATGTCCAGCTCAGCACATCACAACAGCACGTCAGAACAGGGAGATGTGCACCCTCCGGCACACCCTCCCCACACCCCATCATGTTGCTGATCTGTGCTGATTGGCCTCTTTTCACCTGGGGTTCCTTGCTAGGATGGATTCCTTGTTCATCCTTAAGGACAACTTGCCCCACCACAATGGTTGAGACATAAACTCTTTCAGTCTCTTACAACCAGTTAGACGGTGAGCCCTGCAGGGATGAGAAGAAGAGACAGTGTCACCCAGGGCCACCTCCCTGTCCCCAACCCACTGCTCTGGGGGTCTCGGTGTCCCCCTCCGACAGCCCAATTTGCTCCGGCTGCGGGTCCCACAGGGCAGCACGGAGAGCTGGGACAGCCCCATCCATCCCCCCTGGTCCCACGCCATACCTGTGGTGGAGCTGCCAGACCCACTGTCCGTGCCTGTGAGAGAGAAACAGCCGTGAGCTGCCAGCCCCGTCCTCGCTATGGGCACGGTGCACGTGCCAGGAGCCGGCCCGGGAGCCACGGCCACTCTGCAGCCACTGGGAGAGCAGAATGGAGCCACGAGCACCAGAGAGGAGACGCGAACTCTTCCATATGTCCCCGCTATGGGGATTTAAAGAGGGGCAGCACAGGGAGGACAGGGGATCGGGAAATGCCGGCAGCGGCCAGAAACCTGAACTGCAAAAACGCCCCAGCACTGGGCAGCAGCTGGAGCCGGACCTGTCGCTGGTACTCACCTGCTGCCGGATCATAACCCTTCTTCTTCCTCCCTGCAGAGAGAAAGAGGCATCAGCATCCACTGTGGCCACCAAGCTCGGAGGCTCCCCAGAGCGCAGCGGCTCATGCCCGCAGCCCCTCCCGGCCCCCCAGCCCCTGCCTTCCTCCCGCACCTCTCTGCCTCGCCGGCCCGGGTGCTTTACCTAATTTGTACTTCCAGAAGGTGAATCCAGCAATGATGGCGATCACAAGCAGGATGGCAACAGCCACCGCCAGGATGATGGTGAACAGGTCGGACTCCGTCTCTGGGGGAGAGCAGGACCGTGAGGAGGGGAAGGGGAACCATCCCAGCCCACCACTGCTCCACGTGCCCAAGGCCACCGGGCTCACCCCACATGAAGAGGCCGGGCTTGGGCAGGCTGGCGTGCTCCACGCGGCACCGGTACTTGTCCTTCTCCTCTGGACGGGCCTCGATGGAGGCCCAGGTGTAGTAGGTGCCGTCGCTGTTGGGCGCGATGCTGCCCCACTCGGTCTCCTGGTCCCTGACCTCGCCGTCCTTCAGCCAGCTGACGGTGATGGGCCGCGGGTAGAAGCCGTAAGCGCGGCAGTACAAGGTCAGGATCCCGTGGGCCTCCTTCCCTGACACTCGGACCATGGGGGGCTCTGGGGAGGGGGTGGCGGTGAGAGCCGGCACACGCACCCACAGCAGCCCGTCCCCAGGGTCCCCGTCTCACCCTCACCTTTCCTCTCCAGCACGGCCCGCCCGTAGCTCACGTATTTCCTCAGCCACTCGATGCAGGTGTTCTTCAGGTAGTGCTTCCATTGCTCAGCGACAGTCCCGTCCTTCTCCCACTTCCTCTTGGTGATTTGTGCCGCTGCGTCTGCCGCGGTGAATGTCATCGTGTCCAAGTTGAAGGCGATGAAATCCCTCCCATCGTAGGCGTCCTGCCGATACCCGCTGGTGCTACCGTCCTCCAGGATGTCACAGCCAAGCATGACCTGCAGCGTGTGAGCCCCTGAAACACGACCAGGGAAATGGGGCTGGGGGGCTGCTGCAGCCCTGGGCCTTCAGTGGGGCACGGACCCCCAGCAGTGCCCCCTGCCCCAACCCTGCATGACCCTTGGGGGGGATCGGGTATCGGCACGAGAGATGCCCACCGTCCTGCCCGGGGCCCACAGCACTCGGGGTGTCACGTAAAGCTGTGACGCAGACCCCCTGCACCCAGGATGTGGCTGGGCTGGCACCCAGCCCCACGGCACCCTGGGACAGCATGGGGCTGGGCTGAGTCCCAAATGCTGGGGGGGGCGACAAGGAGATGGGATGGGGTGGGGGAAGCCCCTCTGGCTGTGGGATGGGGGGCCTGAGCATCATGGGGAGGGAGAGGGCCTGGGACACTGCGGGTGGGAGCCCCTCTGGTTCTGGGGGTCTCGACTGCTGTGGGGATGGTGAGGGGCTGGGATGTGGCGGCCACTCCTGGGCTGGGGTCCTGGGCACTGTGTGTGTGTGGTGGGGGGATGCGCTGGGCTGGGGTGGCCAGAAGCCCCCCTGGATCCAGGACAGGGGATCCCAAGCACTGTGGGGCTGGGACAGGGCAGCCGGGACCCCCTCGGGCTGGGGGACAGGGTGGCTGGGAGCCCTCTGACAATGACACCAGGCAGGGAAGGGCTGGCACAAGCCGGGACAGCAGCGTGGGGCAGGGCAGGATCTTGGAACAGGATGGGGAAGGAACTCTGCTGTCCCATGGAGCCCCAGCCCAGTCCCATAGAGCCCCAGCCCATCCCCACGGAGCCCCACACTCACTCCCGCTCTGGTTGTAGCGGTCCCGCAGTGTGTCCAGGTTGATGCGGTCAATCTGCTGATTGCTCTGTCCAGTCTGGGTCCCACGGTCCCAGTACTGCTGGTCCAGGTTGTCCGCCATCCAGTCTGCCCGGGGCACCATCTTCCCTGTCTCGCTGTTGTAGAGTGTGATGAGGTTCCCATCCACGTACCCCATTTCCATAACCTGGGGCACCCCCGGGCTGGGCTCTGACACTGCCATGTGGAAGTAGCGCAGGGAGTGGAATCCTGGGGGGACACAGGGAGTGGTTAGAGGTGGGGGGCAGTGGGGCTGGGGGGAGGCAGGGGTGAGGGGTCCCAGCGGTGGGCACTGAGGCTGGGTGGGGGTCCCAGGGGAGCAGATTGGGGCGGGGGGGGGGGAGCAGCTTCAGGGGGATGGGACTGGTGGGGGGATGTTGGGGGAGTGAGTTGTGTGCGGGAGGGGGGTCCTGGTTTCTGGTGTCAAGGAAAGGGGGGTCCAAGGGGTGGGGTGGGGACCCGGGATGCCCGGGAAGGGGGGGCCAGGGAGGTCCCGGTGTCCAAGAAAGCAGATCTGGGGGAGGGTCCGGGGGAGCAGGAAGGGGGTCCGAGGCAGGGTGGGGGAGGTGTCCCGGTTCTCGGAAAATGGGGGTCCGGGGGGGGGGGCCAGGAAGGGCGGACCGGAGGTGTGGGGGAGTGTTCCCAGGGAGTCCCTGGGAACGGGGAGGGGGACCGGGGTGGTCGGAAAGGGGGGGGGGTGAAGGGGTCCCAGTGCCCGGGAGGGTTCGCGGTGCCAAGAGAAGGGCGGTCCGGGGGGGTCCCGATGCCCGGGAAAGGGGGTCCGGGGGGGTCCAGCGGGATCCTGGTGCCCGGGGGTGTGTGGGGGGGTCCTCCCGCGTCCCCGCCCGCGCTCACCGCTCGCCGCCCCGACGAGGACCCCCAGCAGCAGCCCCAGGCCCAGTCCCAACCCCATCGCGCTGCTCCGCTCCGCTCCGGCCCCGCTCGGACTGCCAAACCCCGCGACGGCTCAAGCCCCGCCCCCTCCCCGCCATTGGCGCCGCTCCCTCCCGCCCACCAATGGCAGCCTGGAGCCGCCTCGGACGTCATCGGGTGCCAGGCAGATCGCGTTCCCGCAGGTTGGGAGGAAGCGAAAGCGAAAGTGCGTGCCGGAGGAAGGGCGAAGGGCGAAGGGCGAAGGGGGAGGGACTGGGGACCCGTGGGAACCCCCCGGGACCCCGCCACCCCCCGGGACCCTCCGCACCCCCCACCCGGGGTCACCCAGTGTCCCCCAGTGTCCCCCGTTCCCGCTGTCCCTCACACCAGTGTCCCCCATTCGGGTCATCCTGCTCCTGCTGTTCCCAATTCCCGCTGTCCCCAGGGCTGGTGTCGCCCAGCCTGGGGCGGGGGGGGGGGTACCTCCTTCTCGGCACCCGTCTGACGTGCGGAAACAGACTCCACAATCAGTGAGATTGTAAAGTAGGTATGTTCATTCAGCGCTGGGCAGCACGGGGGGTAGTCCCACCAAAGTCGTGCGCGCCTGACGCGGCAACTCACTTCAAATTTAAACGGTCAAGTGTTGCATATACATAGAATTTCACAGTATACCTATACGTATGTATGACCTATCCCCGCTTCCTATTAAAATTAGCTTTAAGAAGTCATTTCCATAGTCTCCTCTCAACTGCGCTTGCGCAGTGCCTCTTTATGGTGGTCGTCTGGTGGTCGCAGAGATGAAGATAGACGACTCCTCTTCATCACCGCTAGTAACCTCTTTTCTTGCGCAGGCTCAGTGGTTTCCTGGCATTCAGCCAAGATGCAAGGCCAGTCTTGGCTGGTTCTTGGGGCCAGCTCCTGCTTCTTATCAGGAACTGTCTCTGCCTTAGCTAATGTCAACAACGTAAGTGTTAGACATCATCTTTCATCCCCTATATCTACTGAGATTCTTTGACTCCCCTTCTCTCACGTCTGTGAGACCTCAGAGCTGGAGACCTTCTTCTCAGGGCCCTTATGGCTGACCTCGGAGCTGGAGACCTTCTTCTCAGGGCCCTTATGGGTCACCTCAGAGCTGGAGATCTTTTTCTCAGGGCCCTTATGAGTGACATCAGAGCTTGGACATCTTCTCAGGGCCCTTATGGGTGACCTTGGAGCTGGAGACCTTCTTCTCAGGGCCCCTGTGCATGGTCTCAGAGCAGGAGACACACCTGGACTGCTGGGATGGAGGGCTCTCAGCCCTTCAGGCGGGGTAGGCAGGGCAGGCGAGGTGGAGGAGTCGCACCGTATGGAAAGGAGAGCTTTGACCGCACAGCCGTTACGGTTTGGGATGACATGGTCTACAGCCTCTGGGTGAGGATTACAGGATGGAAGACAGAGCAGATGGCGCAGTGGGTGTCCGCTACCCATCGCCCAGCCAGGATGCCAGTGCCGATGAGTTATTCCACAGACAGTTAGGAGAAATCTCTGGATCGGTCGCCCTTGTCCTTTACCGGAGACGTCAACGTCCCAGGCATCAGCTGGGAATGCCATACTGCTGTGACGAGCAGGTTGGGGAGATGCCTGGAGGTTGGTGAAGATGTCTTCTTGTCACAAGTACTCAGTGATATCCACCCTGCAGCCCGTGGGGAAGACCATGGTGAGGCAGGCTGTCCCCCTGTAGCCCCTGGAAGTCCCTGGTGGAGCAGATGTCCACCTGCAGCCCGGGGAGGACCCCACACCGGAGCAGGGGGATGCGCCCTGAAAGACTCACATTGGAGAAGTTTGTGGAGGACTGTGTCCCGTGGGTGGGATCCTGTGCTGGAGCAGAGGAAGAGTGCGAGGAGGAAGGAGCGGCAGAGCCAAGGTGGGATGAACTGACCCTGACCCCCATTCCCTGTCCCCCTGCGCCGCTGGGGGGAGGAGGGAGAGAATTGAGGAGTGAAGCTGTGCCCGGGAAGAAGGGAGGGGTGGGGGGAAGGTGTTCTTAAGATTTGGTTTTATTTCTCATGACCCTACTCTGATTTGGTTGGCAATAAACTACATTCATTTCCCCAGGTCGAGTCTGTTTTGCCTGTGACGGTAATTGCCGAGCGATCTCTCTGTCCTTATCTTGACCCACGAGCCCCTTGTTGTATTTTGTCTCCCCCTTCCAGCTGAGGGGGGGCAGTGACAGAAC
Source organism: Necrosyrtes monachus (assembly GCA_037953605.1). Taxonomy (NCBI): domain Eukaryota; kingdom Metazoa; phylum Chordata; class Aves; order Accipitriformes; family Accipitridae; genus Necrosyrtes; species Necrosyrtes monachus. Next base: position 208,799 of record JAZGTQ010000603.1, on the reverse strand, counting down.
AACTCTGGGGTCACCTGGCATCCTGCCAGGGACAACCCACCACACACATCCTTGTCACATCCCCTGCCATGTCCCCAGCCACATCCCAGCCACGTCCCCTGCCACATTCCTGCCATGTCCCCACCGCATGCCCAGCCGTCCCCTCTGCCAGAGGTGGCCGTCATCCCCCAGGAGCTGGTGCTCTTCTCCCACTCGCTCCAGGGGGGAGCGGAGCCGGGCACAGCTGATGGTGGCAGCCCACCAGGCGGGTGCCCACACCTTCATCACCCGCCTGCCCCTGGGCTATGACACAGGCAGGAGGTGTGTCCCCCTCCTCGACGTCCCTGTGTCCCTGTGTTCCCTGGTCCTGGTGTCTCCCAGGTCCCTGGCACCTGGGTTCCCTTGGCCGCCAGTCCTGGTGTGCCCTTGGTCCCTGGTCCCCATGTCCCCAGGGTCTCTCTCCCAGCAGCCCCCTGGTCCTGGGGGGGTCCCCAATCCCAGCGTCCTGTGGGTCCCCGATCCCCATTTCCCCTGGGTCCCTGATCTCCATGTCCCCTGGGTCTCAACTCCCCATGTCCCCTGGGTCCCTGCTCCCCACGTCCCCTTGTTCCTTGGGCCCCATGTCCCCTGGGTCCCCGCTCCCCATGTCCCCTATGTCCCCACACCCGGGGGGTCCCCACTGACGATGCCACCCACCGCAGGTGGAGCAGGAGATCTTCGGAGCCGCAAGGGCCGGGCGCGCGGTGCTGCTGGTGACAGGGCAGGTGGCCCTGGCCATGCGGGCGCAGCGGGTGGCCGTGCTGGAGGGGGGACGACTGCACGAGCTGGAGTCCCCCAAGGAGCTCCTGCGCCCCGGCAGCCGCTACTGGTGCCTGCTGCAGGGCGGGGGACAAGGGGGGACAGTGGGGGACGGGGACACGGGGAAGGAGGGGGAGGGACAGCAGGAGCTGGGGATGGGGACACCAAGGGATGGGGACAGTGGGACCCAGGACGGGGATACTGGGGACAGGGATGGGGACACCGGGAGCCAGGACGGGGACACTGGAGACAGGGATGGGGACACTGGGACCCAGGATGGGGACACTAAGAGATGGGATGGGGACACTAAGAGCAAGGATGGGGACACTACAAACCAGAATAGGGACAGTGAGAGCAGGGATGGGGACGCCGAAAGCTGTGACAAGCGACCATGACAGCTGTGACGGGGAGCACGGGTGCCAGGCTGGGCACACTGCCATATCCCTGCTGCGTGACAGTGACTGGGGTGCCACCGGGTGCCAGCAAGGCTGCTGACCAGCAGAGCTGGCCGGAGGACACAGAGGTTGAAATAAATCCTTCTGTTTCTACCCAGGATGTGTTGGGGACCCTGGAGCCGTGGGAGTGTGGTGTGTAGAAAGGGCTGGAGGGCTGGGGGGTGCAGGGATAGAGGCAGCAATGGGGTGGCCAGGGGTGGGGGGAGGGAGACTCTGCCCCTGTTGGGACAGAAATTTGTATGAACTAAAGCCAAATTGCTCCAGAGAGGAGCTGGCTGGGGTGCGGGGGTGGGGGAGCCACCCTGCCTGGCTGCAGGGTCCCGGATACCGAAGCTGTGCGCTCACACTCCGGTTGTCACTGTCACTATGGGAAGTGCGTGGCACTGGCCTCAGTGTGATATAATTAATCTGCCGGCCTCCCCCTCGTGATAGCGCAGCCAACTGTCCCTTAGACCACAGAGGCTTCACTCGCTTAAAGCCAGCGCATTGTTCACAGCAATGAAGGACCTGTGTGATGACTGCAGTGATCGGGTCAGGGCCACCCCTCCATCGCGAGCCCACCCGCATGTTGTCTCTCTTCTGATGCCCCACGCACCCACCAAGCTGTGAACAGCTCACGACGACGTTCCCAGTCCAGGTCTACCTGAACCACTCCAATTTTTTGCCGCCTGGTCTACTTGCTCCTTGTGTTGATGTTCCCCAAGGGGCGTGGCTCTTGGACATCGATGTGATGGGGCTCTACCCAGGCAGCAAGGTCCTGCTGCCATAACGCAGCAGCCCAGAGAGGGTTACCTCTGCGACCATCGCTGTAGCCACCCCACAGGCCATTGGCCACCCTCCACGAGTCAGTAGGGAGACAGAGTACTGGCCACGTTTCTCAGGCAGCAAGCTCTAGGGCCAGCTGGGTGGCTTTGACTTCTGCAGCATCCCTCAAAAGATGAAAGGTGGAGAGAGACTTCTCACCAAGGCCTGTAGTGACAGGACAAGCGCCATGGTTTGAAACTGGAAGAGGGGAGATCGAGATTGGACATAAGAAATGTTTTACGATGAGGCTGGACCAGGTTGCCCAGAGAAGTCATGGACACCCCATCTTTGGGAGTGTTCAAAGTGAGATAGGACAAGAGGAAACGGCCTCAAGTTGTGCCAGGGAAGGTTTAGATTGGGTATTAGGAGAAATGTCTTCACTGAAAGGGTTGTCAAGCACTGGAACAGGCTGCCCAGGGAAGTGGTGGACTCACCATCCAGCACCTCATGTCTTTCTTGTAGTGAGGGGCCCAAAACCGCACAGAGTATTCGAGGTGCGGCCTCACCAGTGCCGAGTACAGGGGGACGAGCACTTCCCTAGTCCTGCTGGCCACACCATTTCTGACACAAGCCAGGATGCTCTTGGCTGCCTTGGCCACCTGGGCACAATGCCATGGGATACATCTCCGTACCTACAGTGGCCCACTGGTGCCTCTTTGGATCCTTGAAGTATCTTCACTTCCTTGAAGTATCTTACTTTCAAGTCAGGGGTCTGATGTGCCAGGCCATCGAATCCGTTTGTCCCTTTCCCCTGCCCAGCCGGGGGCAGGACCCCTCGTCCTGATCAGAGCATTCGTCACGTGACTCCTGCAACTCCAAACCAAAACCCTTTTCACCCCAAGAGGAGCCCACGTCTCTCTCACCCAGGCTGCGTTGCCAGGACTAGTCACAGGTACGATCCTACGGTGGTCCAGCAAGGTCCTTCCATGGTACTGGGCATGAGGTCGACCCCACGTGGATGTACATCCACTGAATCAGGATCAGAAGGAGGAGAGGTGTCCTCAGCCCATCTACTGCGCCTGGGGAATTGCTCGACAGCCACCGGAGCAGCAATCTTCCTGGATGGTCCCTTTTTCGCCACCATTTTTCCCCCAGAATTACTGCCTGTGGGCTTCCAGGACCAAGGTAGGGGCACCATCCCACTTCCTCGTGTCCTCCCCATGATCACGCAGACAGAACCCTCCCGGGTGGCACACGTTGTGCGCCCACGGCCCCGTTGCGTTGAGCAGGCTCCTGGTAGCCGAGATGCTGGCCTGTAGGTGCAAGGAGGGAGATTCTTCACCTTCTCTTCGAGTGGCTGGACCTTGGCGAACAGTCTGTCCACAGCTGAGACAAAACCCCGTGGCGGCAAGGGGGAAGAAAGGTTCTTGAATTGCTGGAGCTGGCAGACCAGTCCATGGGCAGTTGGAGCCTCTAAGTCTACCCAGTCCACCACGGCTGGGTTGCTGGTGCACATCGATGAGCTCTGCACAAACATCCGCCATACAGACCTTGTGCACTGGAAGTCATCCCAATCTTTGGAGGACCAATTATTGCCCAGGTCACTGTGGACCACCGCAAACACCCTCAGGTACTGGCTATGTTCCTCTCTGGTAGACCACTGACTCGCTGGGTTACAAGATCTTCCTTGAGTGGATACTTTGCTTTCACACTCAATAAGAGCCACCTCCAGAGGTGATGGGTGGCTGCCCCTCTTCCAATCAATCGGTCCCACAGTCCCTAGCAATGGATCCCAGCTGCTGGGCTTCCCTACCTTCTAGTTCCAGCCTGTCAGCCCCACCATCCCAGCATCAGAGCAACCAGGGAGCAAATGTCTTCACCTGGCTGACAGACACAATCATTCCCTGTATCTCACAGCCTGCTCAGGGATAGGGACCAGGTTGTTCTGCCTCTGTCCCCTCTCAGGGGAAGAGTCCACTGTGTGGACTTCCACTGGGACCCCTTGACTGCAAGAGCAACTATTATAGTTCAGAGTTGAGCCCCTGGTTTAGTCGCAGTGACCGTTCACATGACCTTAAACTAGGGAATGTTTCTATTGGCACCCATCTGCGTGGCCTCATATCAGACCTTCTCAGTGCCCATCTGCATGGCCTCATATCAGACCTTCTCAGTGCCCATCTGTGTGGCTTCGGAGCAAGAGATCTTCTTCTCAGTGTCAGTGGGTGTGCCCTTGGAGCAAGAGACCTTGTTATCAGTTCCCATCTGCGTGGCCTTGGAGCAAGAGACCTTCTTATCAGTGCTCGTCTGCATGGCCTCAGACCAGGAGATCCTCTTCTCAGTGCCCGTCTGTGTGGCCTCAGAGCTGGCCAGCTCCACCACAAGGATGCCGATACTCAGCTAGTTCCTGAGGAAAAGCTGGCCAGTCCCCCTCAACACCCACTTTTCCCTTTTTATCGTTGAGTACTACATGAGACGGCCTGCAATACCTCTCGTTAGTTTGGGTCATCTGCCTGGTTGTCCCCTCTCTGCAGCTTGCGCAACCCCCATCTATTCACCGGGGGAGCCGAGTAAGAAACAGAGAAGGCCTTGACGCTGTGCCGACATTGTTCACATCCATCGCTGTGTTACCAACACTGTTCTGGTCACAAATCCTAAACAGTGCACCGCGCTGGACTGCGATGAAGAAAATCAACGCTATCCCAGCCAAAACCAGCACAGCCCTCGACCCAAGGATGCGAACGCAGCCCAGGCACTGGCTGAGGAGACACAGCCCCCATGGAGGATGGGGACCAGCATTTATTGCGAACGCCAGGAAATGTACACACACGGAAGAAATCAGCTGCAACCTCAAAATTAAAGAACACTGGTAATAATTGCAGCTCTCCAAGTAACAGAAAAGAGGATGTTCACCCACCCAGAAGAGCCACTACCACAGCCAGGGGTGGGCAAGCGCAGCGTGACAAGCTCTCTCTGCAGGCAGCTCTCAGCCTCCTCCAGCACCTCTCTGTGCCCAGCCAGCGAGAGGGCACGGGGCCGCATCCAACAACGTGCCAGACCCTCATGGAGCAGTGTCACGACCCGGGCTGGACAGACCAGGGGGTCGTGTTGAATTTGGAATTCCCTTGGGCTAAATTAAGGTGAAATGACACCAAATGATCAAGTAAACATTTTATTCATGACAGAAGCAAACTGAACTTGGGAGGCGTAACAGCAGGCGGCAGGGTTTCTCACAACAGAACTGGCATGAGACTACCTCTGTAAACTGTGTAACCAGTGGTAACCATGTACGTCAATTCAGGGAATAAGGGGATCCCTCCCGTTGAGGAACGAGGTTCAGAGCAGACCCCCTTGCTTTCTAGACTCCTTCTCAGAGAAGGGCCCAGGGGCAGCTGGATCCACTCTTAGTCCCAGACTTGGTCAAGGGTTTTATGTCTTAAAGGGATGAGGGGTAGGGATTATGGAAAAGGAAAGAGAGAACAAGACACAGAGAGAAGAAAGGAAAGAGAAAGATTTCACTGGTCCTGGGTCCATCGTTGGTCCAGTCAGCCGAGGGGTCCAGTCCCGGTGGGCTTGCGCACCCGGGGCTTCAGTTTGTGTCCTTTTATCATCCTTGCCCCTTCTTTGGGCAGGCACCCGAACTCATTAGGCCAATTAGGTGTAATGAGCAGTTTGTGAGCCTCTGGGACTTGGGGGTCGTTTGGGGAGTAACTTCCCCTTCCCTGCAGACGTGATCTTTCGTCATGCATGGCGAGATGTCCAGCTCAGCACATCACAACAGCACGTCAGAACAGGGAGATGTGCACCCTCCGGCACACCCTCCCCACACCCCATCATGTTGCTGATCTGTGCTGATTGGCTTCTTTTCACCTGGGGTTCCTTGCTAGGATGGATTCCTTGTTCATCCTTAAGGACAACTTGCCCCACCACAATGGTTGAGACATAAACTCTTTCAGTCTCTCACAACCAGTTAGACGGTGAGCCCTGCAGGGATAAGAAGAGACAGTGTCACCCAGGGCCACCTCCCTGTCCCCAACCCACTGCTCTGGGGGTCTCGGTGTCCCCCTCCGACAGCCCAATTTGCTCCGGCTGCGGGTCCCACAGGGCAGCACGGAGAGCTGGGACAGCCCCATCCATCCCCCCTGGTCCCACGCCATACCTGTGGTGGAGCTGCCAGACCCGCTGTCCGTGCCTGTGAGAGAGAAACAGCCGTGAGCTGCCAGCCCCGTGCTCGCTACGGGCACGGTGCACGTGCCAGGAGCCGGCCCGGGAGCCACGGCCACTCTGCAGCCACTGGGAGAGCAGAATGGAGCCACGAGCACCAGAGAGGAGACGCGAACTCTTCCATATGTCCCCACTATGGGGATTTAAAGAGGGGCAGCACAGGGAGGACAGGGGATCGGGAAATGCCGGCAGCGGCCAGAAACCCGAACTGCAAAAACGCCCCAGCACTGGGCAGCAGCTGGAGCCGGACCTGTCGCTGGTACTCACCTGCTGCCGGATCATAACCCTTCTTCTTCCTCCCTGCAGAGAGAAAGAGGGATCAGCATCCACTGTGGCCACCAAGCTCGGAGACTCCCCAGAGCGCAGCGGCTCATGCCCGCAGCCCCTCCCGGCCCCCCAACCCCAGCCTTCCTCTCGCACCTCTCTGCCTCGCCGGCCCGGGCGCTTTACCTGATTTGTACTTCCAGAAGGTGAATCCAGCAATGATGGCGATCACAAGCAGGATGGCAACAGCCACCGCCAGGATGATGGTGAACAGGGCGGACTCCGTCTCTGGGGGAGAGCAGGACCGTGAGGAGGGGAAGGGGAACCATCCCAGCCCACCACTGCTCCACGTGCCCAAGGCCACCGGGCTCACCCCACATGAAGAGGCCGGGCTTGGGCAGGCTGGCGTGCTCCACGCGGCACCGGTACTTGTCCTTCTCCTCTGGAAGGGCCTCGATGGAGGCCCAGGTGTAGTAGGTGCCGTCGCTGTTGGGCGCGATGCTGCCCCACTCGGTCTCCTGGTCCCTGACCTCGCCGTCCTTCAGCCAGCTGACGGTGATGGGCCGCGGGTAGAAGCCGTAAGCGTGGCAGTACAAGGTCAGGATCCCGTGGGCCTCCTTCCCTGACACTCGGACCACGGGGGGCTCTGGGGAGGGGGTGGCGGTGAGAGCCGGCACACGCACCCACAGCAGCCCGTCCCCAGGGTCCCCGTCTCACCCTCACCTTTCCTCTCCAGCACGGCCCGCCCGTAGCTCACGTATTTCCTCAGCCACTCGATGCAGGTGTTCTTCAGGTAGTGCTTCCATTGCTCAGCGACAGTCCTCTCCTTCTCCCACTTCCTCTTGGTGATTTGTGCCGCTGCGTCTGCTGTGGTGAATGTCATCTTGTCCAAGTCGAAGGTGATGAAATCCCTCCCATCGTAGGCGTCCTGCCGATACCCCCTGGTGCTGCCATCCTCCAGGATGTCACAGCCGTGCATGTACTGCAGCGTGTGAGCCCCTGAAACACGACCAGGGAAATGGGGCTGAGGGGCTGCTGCAGCCCTGGGCCTTCAGTGGGGCACGGACCCCCAGCAGTGCCCCCTGCCCCAACCCTGCATGACCCTTGGGGGGGATCGGGTATCGGCACGAGAGCTGCCCACCGTCCTGCCTGGGGCCCACAGCACTCGGGGTGTCACGTAAAGCCATGACGCAGACCCCCTGCACCCAGGATGTGGCTGGGCTGGCACCCAGCCCCACGGCACCCTGGGACAGCATGGGGCTGGGCTGGGTCCCAAATGCTGGGGGGGGCGACAAGGAGATGGGATGGGGTGTGGGAAGCCCCTCTGGCTCTGGGATGGGGGGCCTGAGCACCATGGGGAGGGAGAGGGCCTGGGACACTGGGGGTGGGAGCCCCTCTGGTTCTGGGGCCCTCGACTGCTGTGGGGATGGTGAGGGGCAGGGACGTGGCGGCCACTCCTGGGCTGGCGTCCTGGGCACTGTGTGTGTGTGGTGGGGGGATGCGCTGGGCTGGGGTGGCCAGAAGCCCCCCCTGGATCCAGGACAGGGGATCCCAAGCACTGTGGGGCTGGAACAGGGCAGCCGGGACCCCCTCGGGCTGGGGGACAGGGTGGCTGGGAGCCCTCTGACAATGACACCAGGCAGGGAAGGGCCGGCACAAAACTGGGGCAGTAGCGTGGGACAGGGCAGGACCTTGGAAGAGGGGGGAGGAACTCTCCTGTCCCACCGAGCCCCAGCGCAGTCCCCCAGAGCCCCAGCCCAGCTCCACAGAGCCCCACACTCACCCCTGCTCTGGTTGTAGCGGCCCTGCAGTATATCCAGGTTCATGCGATAAACCTGCTGAAGTCTCCGTCCGATCTGGGTCTCACTGTCCCAGTACTGCTGGTCCAGGTTGTCCGCCATCCAGTCTGCGCAGGACACTGCCTTCCCTGTCTCGCTGTTGTAGCGTGAGATGAGGTTCCCGTCTACATACCCCATGGCTAAAAACTGTGGGACTCCTGGGCTGGGCTCTGACACTGCCATGTGGAAGTAGCGCAGGGAGTGGAATCCTGGGGGGACACAGGGAGTGGTTAGAGGTGGGGGGCAGTGGAGTTGGGGGGAGGCAGGGGTGAGGGGTCCCAGCGGTGGGCACTGAGGCTGGGTGGGGGTCCCAGGGGAGCAGATTGGGGCGGGGGGAGCAGCTTCAGGGGGATGGGACTGGTGGGGGGATGTTGGGGGAGTGAGTTGTGTGCGGGAGGGGGGTCCTGGTTCCTGGGAAGGGGAGCCTGGCGGGGTCCTGGTGTCAAGGAAAGGGGGTTCCAAGGGGGTCCAAGGGGTGGGGGACCCGGGATGCCCGGGAAGGGGGGGCCAGGGAGGTCCCGGTGTCCAAGAAAGCAGATCTGGGGGAGGGTCCGGGGGAGCAGGAAGGGGGTCCGAGGCAGGGTGGGGGAGGTGTCCCGGTTCTCGGAAAATGGGGGTCCGGGGGGGAGCCCGGGAAGGGCGGACCGGAGGTGTGGGGGAGTGTTCCCAGGGGGTCCCTGGGACCGGGGAGGGGGACCGGGGTGGTCGGAAAGGGGGGGCAGAAGGGGTCCCAGTGCCCGGGAGGGTTCGCGGTGCCAAAAGAAGGGCGGTCCGGGGGGGTCCCGGTGCCCGGGAAAGGGGGTCCGGGGGGGTCCAGCGGGATCCTGGTGCCCGGGGGTGTGTGGGGGAGTCCTCCCGCCTCCCCGCCCGCGCTCACCGCTCGCCGCCCCGACGAGGACCCCCAGCAGCAGCCCCAGGCCCAGTCCCAACCCCATCGCGCTGCTCCGCTCCGCTCCGGCCCCGCTCGGACTGCCAAACCCCGCGACGGCTCAAGCCCCGCCCCCTCCCCGCCATTGGCGCCGCTCCCTCCCGCCCGCCAATGGCAGCCTGGAGCCGCCTCGGACGTCATCGGGTGCTAGGCTGATCGCGTTCCCGCAGGTTGGGAAGAAGCGAAAGCGGACGCGCCGGCGGAAGGGCGACGGGCGAAGGGCGAAGAGCGAAGGGGTGTGGGTACAGGGGACCCGCGGGATCCCCCCGGGACCCCGCCACCCCCGGGACCCTCGGAGCCCACCCCCGGGACCCTCCCCAGGCCCCACCCGGGGTCACCCAGTGTCCCCCAGTGTCCCCAGTTCCCGCTGTCCCTCACACCAGTGTCCCCCATTCGGGTCATCCTGCTCCTGCTGTCCCTCCTTCCCGGTGACCCCAGGGCTGGTGTCGCCCAGCCTGGGGCGGGGGGGGCACCTCCTTCTCAGCACCCGTCTGTGAGACCTCAGAGCTGGAGACCTTCTTCTCAGGGCCCTTCTGGGTGACCTCGGAGCTGGAGACCTTCTTCTCAGGGCCCTTCTGGGTGACCTTGGAGCTGGAGACCTTCTTCTCAGGGCCCCTGTGCGTGGTCTCAGAGCAGGAGACACACCTGGACTGCTGGGATGGAGGGCTCTCAGCCCTTCAGGCGGGGTAGGCAGGGCAGGCGAGGTGGAGGAGTCGCACCGTATGGAAAGGAGAGCTTTGACCGCACAGCCGTTACGGTTTGGGATGACGTGGTCAACAGCCTCTGGGTGAGGATTACAGGATGGAAGACAGAGCAGATGGCGCAGTGGGTGTCCGCTACCCATCGCCCAGCCAGGATGCCAGTGCCGATGAGTTATTCCACAGACAGTTAGGAGAAATCTCTGGATCGGTCGCCCTTGTCCTTACCGGAGACCTCAACGTCCCAGGCATCAGCTGGGAATGCCATACTGCTGTGACGAGCAGGTTGGGGAGATGCCTGGAGGTTGGTGAAGATGTCTTCTTGTCACAAGTACTCAGTGATATCCACCCTGCAGCCCGTGGGGAAGACCATGGTGAGGCAGGCTGTCCCCCTGCAGCCCCTGGAAGTCCCTGGTGGAGCAGATATCCACCTGCAGCCTGGGGAGGACCCCACGCCGGAGCAGGGGGATGTGCCCTGAAGGACTCACGTTGGAGAAGTTTGTGGAGGACTGTGTCCCGTGGGTGGGATCCTGTGCTGGAGCAGAGGAGGAGTGCGAGGAGGAAGGAGCGGCAGAGCCAAGGTGGGATGAACTGACCCTGACCCCCATTCCCTGTCCCCCTGCGCCGCTGGGGGGGAGGAGGGAGAGAATTGGGGAGTGAAGGTGTGCCCGGGAAGAAGGGAGGGGTGGGGGGAAGGTGTTCTTAAGATTTGGTTTTATTTCTCATGACCCTACTCTGATTTGGTTGGCAATAAACTACATTCATTTCCCCAGGTCGAGTCCGTTTTGCCCGTGACGGTAAATGCTGTGTGATCTCCCTGTCCTCATCTCGAGCCACGAGCCCTTCGCTATATTTTGTCTCCCCCTTCCAGCTGAGGGGGGGCAGCTGAGGGTGGCTTTGGGGGGCACCTGGTGTCCTGCCAGGGTCAACCCACCACACACATCCTTGTCACATCCCCTGCCATGTCCCCAGCCACATCCCAGCCACGTCCCCTGCCACATTCCTGCCATGTCCCCACCGCATGCCCAGCCGTCCCCTCTGCCAGAGGTGGCCGTCATCCCCCAGGAGCTGGTGCTCTTCTCCCACTCGCTCCAGGGGGGAGCGGAGCCGGGCACAGCTGATGGTGGCAGCCCACCAGGCGGGTGCCCACACCTTCATCACCCGCCTGCCCCTGGGCTATGACACAGGCAGGAGGTGTGTCCCCCTCCTCGATGTCCCTGTGTCCCTGTGTTCCCTGGTCCTGGTGTCTCCCAGGTCCCTGGCACCTGGGTTCCCTTGGCCGCCAGTCCTGGTGTGCCCTTGGTCCCTGGTCCCCATGTCCCCAGGGTCTCTCTCCCAGCAGCCCCCTGGTCCTGGGGGGGTCCCCAATCCCAGCGTCCTGTGGGTCCCTGATCCCCATTTCCCCTGGGTCCCTGATCTCCATGTCCCCTGGGTCTCAACTCCCCATGTCCCCTGGGTCCCTGCTCCCCACGTCCCCTTGTTCCTTGGGCCCCATGTCCCCTGGGTCCCCGCTCCCCATGTCCCCTATGTCCCCACACCCGGGGGGTCCCCACTGACGATGCCACCCACCGCAGGTGGAGCAGGAGATCTTCGGAGCCGCAAGGGCCGGGCGCGCGGTGCTGCTGGTGACAGGGCAGGTGGCCCTGGCCATGCGGGCGCAGCGGGTGGCCGTGCTGGAGGGGGGACGACTGCACGAGCTGGAGTCCCCCAAGGAGCTCCTGCGCCCCGGCAGCCGCTACTGGTGCCTGCTGCAGGGCGGGGGACAAGGGGGGACAGTGGGGGACGGGGACACGGGGAAGGAGGGGGAGGGACAGCAGGAGCTGGGGATGGGGACACCAAGGGATGGGGACAGTGGGACCCAGGATGGGGACACTAAGAGATGGGATGGGGACACCAAGAGCAAGGATGGGGACACCACAAACCAGGATAGGGACAGTGAGAGCAGGGATGGGGACGCCAAAAGCTGTGACAAGCGACCATGACATTGTGACGGGGAGCACGGGTGCCAGGCTGGGCACACTGCCATATCCCTGCTGCGTGACAGTGACTGGGGTGCCACCGGGTGTCAGCAAGGCTGCTGACCAGCAGAGCTGGCCGGAGAACAGAGTGGTTGAAATAAATCCTTCTGTTTGTACCCAGGATGTGCTGGGGACCGCAGAGCTGCAGAGGCGGTGTGGGGGGTGGAAAGGGCTGGAGGGCTGGGGGGTGCAGGGATAGGGGCAGCAATGGGGTGGCCAGGGGTGGGGGGAGGGAGACTCTGCCCCTGTTGGGACAGAAATTTGTATGAAATAAAGCAGAATTGCTCCAGAGAGGAGCTGGCTGGAGTGCAGGGGTGGGGGAGCTGCCCAGCCCAGCTGTGGGGTCTTGGGTACTGAAGCCATGCGCTCATGCTCCGGTTGTCACTGTCACTGTGGGAAGTGCGTGGCACTGGCCTTGGTGTGATATAATTAATCTGCCAGCCTCCCCCTCGTGATAGTGCAGCCAGCTGTCCCTTAGACCACAGAGGCTTCACTCACTTGAGGCCGGCGCATTGTTCACAGCAATGAAGGACCTGCGCGATGACTGCAGTGATCGGGTCAGGGCCACCCCTCCATCGCGAGCCCATGTTGCATTAAAAGGTAAAGGAATTTGGCAGAAAATAAACCCCCTTGCATTCCAGCTTATCCTCAGATGTCAGAGGGGCAGAGGGCGGTTAGGTTTAGTTTCTGAGTAATGTCCAATTCAGTGCTATAAGTGCGGTTGGACAACGACAGATGCACTTACAGCACACTGCATTCTCGTCTTGGCCGCATTCAATGCACAAGAATTATCAGACTCAGGGAGTTTGGTTGCATTAATGAACTATCACGGCTAGATTAATGAGCAGCGCAGTTTATTAAAGCAACAGTACAGGTTCTTTTGGATGGCCAGTGATAAATACACTGTCTGCAAAGCACGTGCAAATGATAATACAGTCAACTACAAGCACATTCAATTATGAAAGAAAAGAGCTCTAAAGAATTCCAAGTTTCCCAGGGAAGCACTCGGTACAGCCGAGTGTTCGAATCTCACCCAATAGCCGTCCCTATGCGGAGGAAGAGAGGTTCAGCCCGTCGACTGATCCCAGAAGTCAGCGATGTCCTCCCGACTTGTCTGTGATGGTGTCTTCTCTAACAGTCTTTGTCTTTTGGGGTCTTTTTATCCTATTTTTTCTTTTAGGTGGAGCTTGAGTGACTCTAGTCATACATACCTTTACTTTGATTGGTATAAAGCTCTTTTGCTTTTCTTTTAAAGGTATATGCTAGAAAAAATTCAGAGCTCAGTGGGGGGGTGGTCGCACGTTGGAGGTGTGTACCTTTGGGGATGGAGGTGTGTTTCTGTATTATAATGATACTATAATGAGCAAAGTTCACCCAAAGGACATGATGTTACATGTCAGTACCCCAAAACTGGGCACATGTGATATAAAGCAGAAGTGTAGGGTGTTAGCTCGACAGAACCCCCATTATTTTACCTCCTTGCTTCAGTGGATTCAATGCAGCGACCAACCATTCTCGTTCCTATCGTTCCAGTTCCCTATCCCTGCGATCACAGAGCCTGGTCGCGGCATCTCCACTCCGCTCAACCCTCCATGTTACTTTTCAGAGTCGGCACACCAAGCTCCCCTGGTGTTGCTAACATCTAAACTTGCAGGTTATGTTGCTTAGGGAACTACCATGGAACTGATTCTTTACGTGTCAACTGCGTTCCACCCTGGAGGCTGACCTTCCCTTGAGGTGGGGGGGGGGGGGCGTATCGATAAATCACCTCCAGCAATCATTCCACAGCCCACCCGTACATTGTCTCTCTCCCAATGTCCCACGTGCCCATCAAGCTGTGAACAGCTCATGATGACGTTCCCAGTCCAGGTCCACCTGAACCACTCCAATTTTTTGCCGCCTGGTCTACTTGCTCCTTGCGTTGATGTTCTCCAGGGGCGTAGCTCTTGGACATCGATGTGATGGGGCTCTACCCAGGCAGCAAGGTCCTGCTGCCATAACGCAGCAGCCCAGAGAGGGTTACCTCTGCGACCATCGCTGTAGCCACCCCACAGGCCATTGGCCACCCTCCACGAGTCAGTAGGGAGACAGAGTACTGGCCACGTTTCTCAGGCAGCAAGCTCCAGGGCCAGCTGGGTGGCTTTGACTTCTGCAGCATCCCTCGAAAGATGAAAGATGGAGAGAGACTTCTTACCAAGGCCTGTAGTGACAGGACAAGCGCCGTGGTTTGAAACTGGAAGAGGGGAAATCAAGATTGGACATAAGAAATGTTTTACGATGAGGCTGGACCAGGTTGCCCAGAGAAGTCATGGACACCCCATCTTTGGGAGTGTTCAAAGTGAGATAGGACGAGAGGAAACGGCCTCAAGTTGTGCCAGGGAAGGTTTAGATTGGGTATTGGGAGAAATGTCTTCACTGAAAGGGTTGTCAAGCACTGGAACAGGCTGCCCAGGGAAGTGGTGGACTCACCATCCAGCACCTCATGTCTTTCTTGTAGTGAGGGGCCCAAAACCGCACAGAGTATTCGAGGTGCAGCCTCACCAGTGCCGAGTACAGGGGGACGAGCACTTCCCTAGTCCTGCTGGCCACACCATTTCTGACACAAGCCAGGATGCTCTTGGCTGCCTTGGCCACCTGGGCACAATGCCATGGGATACATCTCCGTACCTACAGTGGCCCACTGGTGCCTCTTTGGATCCTTGAAGTATCTTCACTTCCTTGAAGTATCTTACTTTCAAGTCAGGGGTCTGATGTGCCAGGCCATCGAATCCGTTTGTCCCTTTCCCCTGCCCAGCCGGGGGCAGGACCCCTCGTCCTGATCAGAGCATTCGTCACGTGACTCCTGCAACTCCAAACCAAAACCCTTTTCACCCCAAGAGGAGCCCACGTCTCTCTCACCCAGGCTGCGTTGCCAGGACTAGTCACAGGTACGATCCTACGGTGGTCCAGCAAGGTCCTTCCATGGTACTGGGCATGAGGTCGACCCCACGTGGATGTACATCCACTGAATCAGGATCAGAAGGAGGAGAGGTGTCCTCAGCCCATCTACTGCACCTGGGGAATTGCTCGACAGCCACCGGAGCAGCAATCTTCCTGGATGGTCCCTTTTTCGCCACCATTTTTCCCCCAGAATTACTGCCTGTGGGCTTCCAGGACCGAGGTAGGGGCACCGTCCCACTTCCTCGTGTCCTCCCCATGATCACGCACACAGAACCCTCCCGGGTGGCACACGTTGTGCGCCCACGGCCCCGTTGCGTTGAGCAGGCTCCTGGTAGCCGAGATGCTGGCCTGTAGGTGCAAGGAGGGAGATTCTTCACCTTCTCTTCGAGTGGCTGGACCTTGGCGAACAGTCTGTCCACAGCTGAGACAAAACCCCGTGGCGGCAAGGGGGAAGAAAGGTTCTTGAATTGCTGGAGCTGGCAGACCAGTCCATGGGCAGTTGGAGCCTCTAAGTCTACCCAGTCCACCACGGCTGGGTTGCTGGTGCACATCGATGAGCTCTGCACAAACATCCGCCATACAGACCTTGTGCACTGGAAGTCATCCCAATCTTTGGGGGACCAATTATTGCCCAGGTCACTGTGGACCACCGCAAACACCCTCAGGTACCGGCTATGTTCCTCTCTGGTAGACCACTGACTCGCTGGGTTACAAGATCTTCCTTGAGTGGATACTTTGCTTTCACACTCAATAAGAGCCACCTCCAGAGGTGATGGGTGGCTGCCCCTCTTCCAATCAATCAGTCCCACAGTCCCTAGCAATGGATCCCAGCTGCTGGGCTTCCCTACCTTCTAGTTCCAGCCTGTCAGCCCCACCATCCCAGCATCAGAGCAACCAGGGAGCAAATGTCTTCACCTGGCTGACAGACACAATCATTCCCTGTATCTCACAGCCCGCTCAGGGATAGGGACCAGGTCATTCTGCCTCTGCCCCCTCTCAGGGGAAGAGTCCACTGTGTGGACTTCCACTGGGACCCCTTGACTGCAAGAGCAACTATTATAGTTCAGAGTTGAGCCCCTGGTTTAGTCACAGTGACCATTTGCATGACGTCAAACCAGGAGACGTCTCTCTCGGTGCCCATCTGCATGGCCTCAAATCAGACCTTCTCAGTGCCCGACTGCATGGCCTCGGAGCAAAAGACCTTCTTCTCAATGTCAGTGTCTGTGGCCTTGGAGCAAGAGACCTTCTTATCAGTGCCCATCTGTGTGGCCTCGGGCCAAGAGCCCTTCTTATCTGTGCCCACCTGCATGGCCTCCGCGCAAGAGACCTTGTTATCAGTTCCCATCTGCGTGGCCTTGGAGCAAGAGACCTTCTTATCAGTGCTCGTCTGCATGGCCTCAGACCAGGAGATCCTCTTCTCAGTGCCCGTCTGTGTGGCCTCAGAGCTGGCCAGCTCCACCACAAGGATGCCGATACTCTGCTAGTTCCTGAGGAAAAGCTGGCCAGTCCCCCTCAACACCCACTTTTCCCTTTTTATCGTTGAGTACTACATGAGACGGCCTGCAATACCTCTCGTTAGTTTGGGTCATCTGCCTGGTTGTCCCCTCTCTGCAGCTTGCGCAACCCCCATCTATTCACCGGGGGAGCCGAGGAAGAAACAGAGAAGGCCTTGACGCTGTGCCGACATTGTTCACATCCATCGCTGTGTTACCAACACTGTTCTGGTCACAAATCCTAAACAGTGCACCGCGCTGGACTGCGATGAAGAAAATCAACGCTATCCCAGCCAAAACCAGCACAGCCCTCGACCCAAGGACGCGAGCACAACCCAGGCACCGGCTGAGGAGACACAGCCCCCATGGAGGATGGGGACCAGCATTTATTGCGAACGCCAGGAAATGTACACACACGGAAGAAATCAGCTGCAACCTCAAAATTAAAGAACACTGGTAATAATTGCAGCTCTCCAAGTATCAGAAAAGAGGATGTTCACCCACCCAGAAGAGCCACTACCACAGCCAGGGGTGGGCAAGCGCAGCGTGACAAGCTCTCTCTGCAGGCAGCTCTCAGCCTCCTCCAGCACCTCTCTGTGCCCAGCCGGCGAGAGGGCAGGGTGCCGCATCCAACAACGTGCCAGACCCTCATGGAGCAGTGTCACGACCCGGGCTGGACAGACCAGGGGGTCGTGTTGAATTTGGAATTCCCTTGGGCTAAATTAAGGTGAAATGACACCAAATGATCAAGTAAACATTTTATTCATGACAGAAGCAAACTGAACTTGGGAGGCGTAACAGCAGGCGGCAGGGTTTCTCACAACAGAACTGGCATGAGACTACCTCTGTAAACTGTGTAACCAGTGGTAACCATATACGTCAATTCAGGGAATAAGGGGATCCCTCCCGTTGAGGAACGAGGTTCAGAGCAGACCCCCTTGCTTTCTAGACTCCTTCTCAGAGAAGGGCCCAGGGACAGCTGGATCCACTCTTAGTCCCAGACTTGGTCAAGGGTTTTATGTCTTAAAGCGATGAGGTGTAGGGATTATGGAAAAGGAAAGAGAGAACAAGACACAGAGAGAAGAAAGGAAAGAGAAAGATTTCACTGGTCCTGGGTCCATCGTTGGTCCAGTCAGCCGAGGGGTCCAGTCCCGGTGGGCTTGCGCACCCGGGGCTTCAGTTTGTGTCCTTTTATCATCCTTGCCCCTTCTTTGGGCAGGCACCCGAACTCATTAGGCCAATTAGGTGTAATGAGCAGTTTGTGAGCCTCTGGGACTTGGGGGTCGTTTGGGGAGTAACTTCCCCTTCCCTGCAGACGTGATCTTTCGTCATGCATGGCGAGATGTCCAGCTCAGCACATCACAACAGCACGTCAGAACAGGGAGATGTGCACCCTCCGGCACACCCTCCCCACACCCCATCATGTTGCTGATCTGTGCTGATTGGCTTCTTTTCACCTGGGGTTCCTTGCTAGGATGGATTCCTTGTTCATCCTTAAGGACAACTTGCCCCACCACAATGGTTGAGACATAAACTCTTTCAGTCTCTTACAACCAGTTAGACGGTGAGCCCTGCAGGGATGAGAAGAAGAGACAGTGTCACCCAGGGCCACCTCCCTGTCCCCAACCCACTGCTCTGGGGGTCTTGGTGTCCCCCTCCGACAGCCCGATTTGCTCCGGCTGCGGGTCCCACAGGGCAGCACGGAGAGCTGGGACAGCCCCATCCATCCCCCCTGGTCCCACGCCATACCTGTGGTGGAGCTGCCAGACCCACCGTCCGTGCCTGTGAGAGAGAAACAGCCGTGAGCTGCCAGCCCCGTCCTCGCTATGGGCACGGTGCACGTGCCAGGAGCCGGCCCGGGAGCCACGGCCACTCTGCAGCCACTGGGAGAGCAGAATGGAGCCACGAGCACCAGAGAGGAGACACGATCTCTTCCATATGTCCCCGCTATGGGGATTTAAAGAGGGGCAGCACAGGGAGGACAGGGGATCGGGAAATGCCGGCAGCGGCCAGAAACCCAAACTGCAAAAACGCCCCAGCACTGGGCAGCGGCTGGAGCCGGACCTGTCGCTGGTACTCACCTGCTGCCGGATCATAACCCTCCTTCTTCCTCCCTGCAGAGAGAAAGAGGCATCAGCATCCACTGTGGCCAAGCTCGGAGGCTCCCCAGAGCGCAGCGGCTCATGCCCGCAGCCCCTCCCGGCCCCCCAGCCCCTGCCTTCCTCCCGCACCTCTCTGCCTCGCCGGCCCGGGTGCTTTACCTGATTTGTACTTCCAGAAGGTGAATCCAGCAATGATGGCGATCACAAGCAGGATGGCAACAGCCACCGCCAGGATGATGGTGAACAGGTCGGACTCCGTCTCTGGGGGAGAGCAGGACCGTGAGGAGGGGAAGGGGAACCATCCCAGCCCACCACTGCTCCACGTGCCCAAGGCCACCGGGCTCACCCAACACGAAAAGGCCGGGCTCAGGCAGGCTGGCGTGCTCCACGCGGCACCGGTACTTGTCCTTCTCCTCTGGAAGGGCCTCGATGGAGGCCCAGGTGTAGTAGGTGCCGTCGCTGTTGGGCGCGATGCTGCCCCACTCGGTCTCCTGGTCCCTGACCTCGCCGTCCTTCAGCCAGCTGACGGTGATGGGCCGCGGGTAGAAGCCGTAAGCGCGGCAGTACAAGGTCAGGATCCCGTGGGCCTCCTTCCCTGACACTCGGACCATGGGGGGCTCTGGGGAGGGGGTGGCGGTGAGAGCCGGCACACGCACCCACAGCAGCCCGTCCCCAGGGTCCCCGTCTCACCCTCACCTTTCCTCTCCAGCACGGCCCGCCCGTAGCTCACGTATTTCCTCAGCCACTCGATGCAGGTGTTCTTCAGGTAGTGCTTCCATTGCTCAGCGACAGTCCCGTCCTTCTCCCACTTCCTCTTGGTGACTTGTGCCGCAGCGTCTGCCGCGGTGAATGTCATCTTGTCCAAGTTGAAGGCAATGAAATCCCTCCCATCGTAGGCGTACTGCTGATACCCCTTGGTGCTACCGTCCTCCAGGATGTCACAGCCATACATGACCTGCAGCGTGTGAGCCCCTGAAACACGACCAGGGAAATGGGGCTGAGGGGCTGCTGCAGCCCTGGGCCTTCAGTGGGGCACGGACCCCCAGCAGTGCCCCCTGCCCCAACCCTGCATGACCCTTGGGGGGGATCGGGTATCGGCACGAGAGCTGCCCACCGTCCTGCCCGGGGCCCACAGCACTCGGGGTGTCATGTAAAGCCGTGACGCAGACCCCCTGCACCCAGGATGTGGCTGGGCTGGCACCCAGCCCCACGGCACCCCGGGACAGCACGGGGCTGGGCTGGGTCCCAAATGCTGGGGGGGGGCGACAAGGAGATGGGATGGGGTGGGGGAAGCCCCTCTGGCTCTGGGATGGGGGGCCTGAGCACCATGGGGAGGGAGAGGGCCTGGGACAGTGCGGCTGGGAGCCCCTCTGGTTCTGGGGGTCTCGACTGTCGTGGGGATGGTGAGGGGCTGGAACATGGCAGCCACTCCTGGGCTGGCGTCCCGGGCACTGTGTGTGTGTGTGTGGGATGCGCTGGGCTGGGGTGCCCAGAAGCCCCCCCTGGATCCAGGACAGGGGATCCCAAGCACTGTGGGGCTGGGACAGGGCAGCCGGGACCCCCTCGGGCTGGGGGACAGGGTGGCTGGGAGCCCTCTGACAATGACACCAGGCAGGGAAGGGCCGGCACAAAACTGGGGCAGTAGCGTGGGACAGGGCAGGACCTTGGAGAAGCGGGGAGGAACTCTGCTGTGCCACTGAGTCCCAGCCCCCCAGAGCCCCACACTCACTCCCGCTCTGGTTGTAGCGGTCCCGCAGCGTGTTCAGGTCAATGCGGTTAATCTGCTGATTGCTCTGTCCTCTCTGGGTCTCACGGTCCCAGTACTGCTGGTCCAGGTTGTCTGCCATCCAGTCTGCCCGGGGCACCATCTTCCCTGTCTCGCTGTTGTAGAGTGTGATGAGGTTCCCATCCACGTACCCCACTTCCATAACCTGGGGCACCCCCGGGCTGGGCTCTGACACGGCAACAACGAAGTAGCGCAGGGAGTGGAATCCTGTGGGGACACAGGGAGTGGTTAGAGGTGGGGGGCAGTGGGGCTGGGGGGAGGCAGGGGTGAGGGGTCCCAGGGGTGGGCACTGAGGCTGGGTGGGGGTCCCAGGGGAGCAGATTGGGGCGGGGGGGGGGGGAGCAGCTTCAGGGGGATGGGACTGGTGGGGGGATGTTGGGGGAGTGAGTTGTGTGCGGGAGGGGGGTCCTGGTTTCTGGTGTCAAGGAAAGGGGGGTCCAAGGGGGTCCAAGGGGTGGGGGACCCGGGATGCCTGGGAAGGGGGGGCCAGGGAGGTCCCAGTGTCCAAGAAAGCAGATCTGGGGGAGGGTCCGGGGGAGCAGGAAGGGGGTCCGAGGCAGGGTGGGGGAGGTGTCCCGGTTCTCGGAAAATGGGGGTCCGGGGGGGGGCCCGGGAAGGGGGGACCGGAGGTGTGGGGGAGTGTTCCCAGGGGGTCCCTGGGACCGGGGAGGGGGACCGGGGTGGTCGGAAAGGGGGGGCAGAAGGGGTCCCAGTGCCCGGGAGGGTTCGCGGTGCCAAGAGAAGGGCGGTCCGGGGGGGTCCCGGTGCCCGGGAAAGGGGGTCCGGGGGGGTCCAGCGGGATCCTGGTGCCCGGGGGTGTGTGGGGGAGTCCTCCCGCGTCCCCGCCCGCGCTCACCGCTCGCCGCCCCGACGAGGACCCCCAGCAGCAGCCCCAGGCCCAGTCCCAACCCCATCGCGCTGCTCCGCTCCGCTCCGGCCCCGCTCGGACTGCCAAACCCCGCGACGGCTCAAGCCCCGCCCCCTCCCCGCCATTGGCGCCGCTCCCTCCCGCCCGCCAATGGCAGCCTGGAGCCGCCTCGGACGTCATCGGGTGCTAGGCTGATCGCGTTCCCGCAGGTTGGGAAGAAGCGAAAGCGGACGCGCCGGCGGAAGGGCGACGGGCGAAGGGCGAAGAGCGAAGGGGGGGTGGGTACAGGGGACCCGCGGGATCCCCCCGGGACCCCGCCACCCCCGGGACCCTCGGAGCCCACCCCCGGGACCCTCCCCAGGCCCCACCCGGGGTCACCCAGTGTCCCCCAGTGTCCCCAGTTCCCGCTGTCCCTCACACCAGTGTCCCCCATTCGGGTCATCCTGCTCCTGCTGTCCCTCCTTCCCGGTGACCCCAGGGCTGGTGTCGCCCAGCCTGGGGCGGGGGGGGCACCTCCTTCTCAGCACCCGTCTGTGAGACCTCAGAGCTGGAGACCTTCTTCTCAGGGCCCTTCTGGGTGACCTCGGAGCTGGAGACCTTCTTCTCAGGGCCCTTCTGGGTGACCTTGGAGCTGGAGACCTTCTTCTCAGGGCCCCTGTGCGTGGTCTCAGAGCAGGAGACACACCTGGACTGCTGGGATGGAGGGCTCTCAGCCCTTCAGGCGGGGTAGGCAGGGCAGGCGAGGTGGAGGAGTCGCACCGTATGGAAAGGAGAGCTTTGACCGCACAGCCATTACGGTTTGGGATGACGTGGTCAACAGCCTCTGGGTGAGGATTACAGGATGGAAGACAGAGCAGATGGCGCAGTGGGTGTCCGCTACCCGTCACCCAGCCAGGATGCCAGTGCCGATGAGTTATTCCACAGACAGTTAGGAGAAATCTCTGGATCGGTCGCCCTTGTCCTTACCGGAGACCTCAACGTCCCAGGCATCAGCTGGGAATGCCATACTGCTGTGACGAGCAGGTTGGGGAGATGCCTGGAGGTTGGTGAAGATGTCTTCTTGTCACAAGTACTCAGTGATATCCACCCTGCAGCCCGTGGGGAAGACCATGGTGAGGCAGGCTGTCCCCCTGCAGCCCCTGGAAGTCCCTGGTGGAGCAGATATCCACCTGCAGCCTGGGGAGGACCCCACGCCGGAGCAGGGGGATGCGCCCTGAAAGACTCACATTGGAGAAGTTTGTGGAGGACTGTGTCCCGTGGGTGGGATCCCGTGCTGGAGCAGAGGAGGAGTGCGAGGAGGAAGGAGCGGCAGAGCCAAGGTGGGATGAACTGACCCTGACCCCCATTCCCTGTCCCCCTGTGCCGCTGGGGGGGAGGAGGGAGAGAATTGGGGAGTGAAGCTGTGCCCGGGAAGAAGGGAGGGGTGGGGGGAAGGTGTTCTTAAGATTTGGTTTTATTTCTCATGACCCTACTCTGATTTGGTTGGCAATAAACTACATTCATTTCCCCAGGTCGAGTCCGTTTTGCCCGTGACGGTAAATGCTGTGTGATCTCCCTGTCCTCATCTCGAGCCACGAGCCCCTTCGCTATATTTTGTCTCCCCCTTCCAGCTGAGGGGGGGCAGCTGAGGGTGGCTTTGGGGGGCACCTGGTGTCCTGCCAGGGTCAACCCACCACACACATCCTTGTCACATCCCCTGCCATGTCCCCAGCCACATCCCAGCCACGTCCCCTGCCACATTCCTGCCATGTCCCCACCGCATGCCCAGCCGTCCCCTCTGCCAGAGGTGGCCGTCATCCCCCAGGAGCTGGTGCTCTTCTCCCACTCGCTCCAGGGGGGAGCGGAGCCGGGCACAGCTGATGGTGGCAGCCCACCAGGCGGGTGCCCACACCTTCATCACCCGCCTGCCCCTGGGCTATGACACAGGCAGGAGGTGTGTCCCCCTCCTCGATGTCCCTGTGTCCCTGTGTTCCCTGGTCCTGGTGTCTCCCAGGTCCCTGGCACCTGGGTTCCCTTGGCCGCCAGTCCTGGTGTGCCCTTGGTCCCTGGTCCCCATGTCCCCAGGGTCTCTCTCCCAGCAGCCCCCTGGTCCTGGGGGGGTCCCCAATCCCAGCGTCCTGTGGGTCCCTGATCCCCATTTCCCCTGGGTCCCTGATCTCCATGTCCCCTGGGTCTCAACTCCCCATGTCCCCTGGGTCCCTGCTCCCCACGTCCCCTTGTTCCTTGGGCCCCATGTCCCCTGGGTCCCCGCTCCCCATGTCCCCTATGTCCCCACACCCGGGGGGTCCCCACTGACGATGCCACCCACCGCAGGTGGAGCAGGAGATCTTCGGAGCCGCAAGGGCCGGGCGCGCGGTGCTGCTGGTGACAGGGCAGGTGGCCCTGGCCATGCGGGCGCAGCGGGTGGCCGTGCTGGAGGGGGGACGACTGCACGAGCTGGAGTCCCCCAAGGAGCTCCTGCGCCCCGGCAGCCGCTACTGGTGCCTGCTGCAGGGCGGGGGACAAGGGGGGACAGTGGGGGACGGGGACACGGGGAAGGAGGGGGAGGGACAGCAGGAGCTGGGGATGGGGACACCAAGGGATGGGGACAGTGGGACCCAGGACGGGGACACTGGAGACAGGGATGGAAACACTGGGAGCCAGGATGGGGACACTAAGAGATGTGATGGGGACACCAAGACCATGGATGGGGACACTAAGAGATAGGATGGGGACAGCGGGATGGGGGGGGGCCTGGGGGTTGGGGGTCCCATGTGCCCATGAGGCACCAGGCACCAGGTGACAGTCGGGACATGGGATGGGAACAGTGGGGACAGGACAGGGTGAGGGGATGGGGACTGGGGGGGGTGGGGGGCCACGGACATGACACACAAGTGGGGACAGGGTGGCGAGATGGGGACGAGGGGGACAGTGGGGACGGGGGGGTGGGGTCAGCTGGGATGGGGACAGCAGAGTGGAGCCTGTGGAGTGGGGACAGAGCTTTGGGGCTGGGGGGGGACATTGGCCACCTGGGGGGGGTCTATGGGGACATCGGCTACCTGGGGAGGAGCTGGGGGGGACATCTGCCACCGGGGGACGGACGGACATTGGCCACCTGGTGGCGTTGGGGGGGACATTGGCCACCTGGGGGGTGTCTATGGGGACATCGGCCACCTGGGGGGAGCTGGGGGGGGGTCATCGGCCACCTGGTGGGGTTGGGGGGGACACCGGCCACCTGGGGGGGGGGTGTCTATGGGACCCACATCCCTCCCCCCCAGGATGGGGACAGTGGGGATGGGGGGGTGGGGTCGGTCGGGATGGGGACAGCAGAGTGGAGCCCGTGGAGTGGGGACAGAGCTTTGGGGCTGGGGGGGGACCCGGGGGGGGGACATCGGCCACCTGGGGGGGCGGAGGGGGGACATCCGCCACCTGGGGTGTCTATGGGGACATTGGCCACCTGGGGGGGGCGGGGGGGGGACATCGGCCACCTGGGGTGTCTATGGGGACATTGGCCACCGGGGGGGGGCGGGGGGGGGACATCGGCCACCTGGGGTGTCTATGGGGACGTCGGCCACCTGGGGGGGGGTGGGGGGGGGGCAGCGGCCACCTGGGGTGTCTATGGGGACATCGGCCACCTGGGGCGGGGGGGGTACAGCGGCCACCTGGGGTGTCTATGGGGACATGGGCCACCTGGGGGGGGCTGGAGGGACGATGGGTGACACACATCCTGAGCATCCCATGGGATTGGGGCGGAGGAGCGCTCCGTGGGGTGGGGTCCTGTGACACCCCCCACCCCCCACCCCCGTGTCTGCATCATCTGCCCCCTCCCCCCCACCCGGACGCCTGGGTCCCCCTTGTCCCCCCCTCTCCCCCCCACGGGTGACCTCATGTTGTTGATGGAGGCCGAGAAAATTCCTTGGCAGGAGCAGGCGTGGGGCTGGGCCAGGGCGAGCTCCCTCCCCGCCGCAGCCTGTGCCCCACACATTTTCCCAGCCCCACACATTTTCCCAGCTCCACTCGGGCCCTGTGGTCCCATATGTGTCCCACAGCAACCCCCCAGCCCCACATCTGCCCCATCTTCCTCTCCCCCCAGCCCCACGTGTGTTGCATGGACCCTCCCAGCCCCATAGATCACTGTGACACCCCCCCCGGCCCCACATATGTCCCTTGGACCCCCTCCCAGCCCCACACATGCCCGACAGACTCCCCAGCCCCACACGTGCCCCACAGACCCCTGCAGCCTCCCCTGTTCCCCCCAGCCCCACACATCCCCCATGATCCCCCCAGCCCCACAGCTGCCCCATGGATCCCCCCAACCCCACATGTACCCCCCCCAGCCTCCTTCATGCCCCCCAGGCCCACACACGCCCTGTGGCCCTCTCAGCCCCACACATGCCTGTGCCCCCCTCTCTGCCCTACAAGTACCCTCCAGCCCCACACATACCCTCCAGCCCCTCCAGCCCCACACGTGCCCCCCAACCCCTCCAGCCCCACACATGCCCCCCAGCCCCACATGTACCCCCCAGCCACACACATCCCCCCCAGCCCCACACGTGCCCCCCCCTCCAGCCCCACACGTTCCCCCCCAGCCCCACACGTGTCGGGCCCACCCAGCCCGGGAGCGATGACCAAACCACCAACCCTCGCCAAAGAGCCCGACGCCTCCGGGGCCCCCCCACTTCTGCCCCCCCCTCTTCTGCCCCCCCCCCCCCCCAAGGGACCCCGACGCCCGGGCCCCCACCCCCTCCCTGACCCTGCCAGACCTCGTGGCGAACCCACGTGCCCCCCCCCGCCCCCCCCCCCCCGTCCTTAGGGGACCCAGACGGTTGGACCCCCCAAGTCACACCCCCCCCCCCCCCAGCCTTGTGGGGGACTGGGGTGTCTGGGTGACCCCTGACCCCAACCCGTAGTGGACCCCAGTGTCCGAGTCCCCCCCCCGCCCCCCCCTGCCCCCCATGTTCTGCAGCAACAACAACAGCGGGGGGGGGGATGGGGGGGTGGGAGGGGGGACCCAGCCAGGCTGAGTCACGGCCCCACCCGTGATTTGGCCCCACGGCTCCGCCCTGCAGCCCCACAGCTCGGCCCCATGGCAGCAGCCCCACTGACCCACGGCTCCAGTGACCCACAGCTCAGCCCCACGGCTCGGCCCCACGGCTCAGCCCCACTGACCCACGGCTCCAGTGACCAACGGCTCAGCCCCATGGCTCAGCCCCACTGACCCACAGCCCTGCTGACCCACGGCTCCAGTGACCCACAGCTCAGCCCCACGGCTCAGCCCCACTGACCCACGGCTCCAGTGACCCACAGCTCAGCCCCATGGCTCAGCCCCACTGACCCCCAGCCCCATTGACCCATGGCTCCAGTGACCCACGGCCCCACTGACCCACAGCCCCACAGTGCAGCCCCACTGACCCCCAGCCCCATTGACCCACGACCCCACTGACCCACGGCTCCTGTGACCCACGGCTCAGCCCCATGGCTTGGCCCCATAGCCCCACAGTGTGACCCCGTGGTGCAGGGGATGGGGAGCTGTGGGGCAGGTGGGAACGTGGTTACTGGGAGCACTGGGAGCTGTGGGGCAGGTGGGAACGTGGTTACTGGGAGCATTGGGAGCTGTGGGACTGTGGTTACTGGAAGCTGTTGGGTGGGCTGTGCTGCATTACTGGTATTACTGGGAGCAGTGGGACAGGCCATAGTGGGTTCCTGGGAGCATTGGGAGCTGTGGGGCAAGCTGTGCTGTGATAGTGGTGTTACTGGGAGCACTGGGGAGGGCTGTGTTGTGTTACTGGTGTTACTGGGAGCACTGGGACGGGCCATAGTGGGTTCCTGGGAGCACTGGGAGCTGTGGGGCAGGTGGGACTGTTGTTACTGGTCTTACTGGGA
This sequence comes from Necrosyrtes monachus, assembly GCA_037953605.1. Lineage (NCBI taxonomy): Eukaryota > Metazoa > Chordata > Aves > Accipitriformes > Accipitridae > Necrosyrtes > Necrosyrtes monachus. The sequence goes on along the minus strand of JAZGTQ010000603.1, from coordinate 181,805 downwards.
GTTGTGGGGCAGCCTGTGCTGTGTTACTGGTGTTACTGGGAGCGGCCCTCTGCTCCCCCCCCGCTTTGGCAGCTGGACCCCACATCTGGCTGCTCCCACCCAGATGTTTGGTTACCGTGGCGACCGCCACCCCATAAACACATGGGGGGGAGGGGGGCCCTGCCCGGATGCCTGCGTCCTCTGTGACCCACGGCTTCTGCACGGGGGGGGGGCAGGCTATGGGGGGGGTTGCGGGGCAGGACTTGGGGGGCCCAGATGTCTGGGTCCTCTATGGGGGGGGGATACGGGGCAGGACTTGGGGGGCCCAGACGTCTGGGTCCTCTATGGGGCGGGGGGGGGTTATGGGGCAGGATTTGGGGGGCCTGGACGTCTGGGTGCTCTATGGGGCAGGGTTACGGGGCAGGATTTGGGGGGCCCGGACGTTTGGGTCCCCTGAAACTTGTGGGGTGGGAGATGTGGGGCAGGTGCGTGGGATGTGGCTCCGCCCCCCCGGCCACGCCCCCCCGGCCCTGACCCCACCCCACAGTGAGCTGCAAGGACGGATCGGGGACGGGAGGTACTGGGCTTACTGGTGTTACTGGAGTTTCTGTGTACGCTGGAAGTGACTGGAGGCACTGGGGTTACTGGAGTCACTGAAGCTGCTGGTGTCACTGGTGTTGCTGGAGGTGACTGGAGTTACTGGTGTTGCTGCTGTTACTGGACTTACTGGTGTTACTGGAGGTGCGGGTGCTGGTGCTACTGGTGTTACTGGAGTTGCTGTGTATGCTGGAAGTGACTGGAGTTAGTGGAGTTGCTGGTGTTGCTGCTGGTGCTGGAAAGTGACTGGAATTGCTGGTGTCACTGGGGTTGGCTGGACTTACTGGTGTTACTGGAGGTGACTGGTATTGCTGGAGGTGACTGGAGTTGCTGGTGTTGCTGGTTGCTGCTGGTGTTACTGGAGACTGGGGGGTGACTGGTGTTACTGGAGACTGGGGGGTGACTGGTGTTACTGGAGATGGGCTGACTGGAGTTACTGGAGACGGGCTGACTGGAGTTACTGGTGCTACTGGAGTTGTTGCTGGTGTTGCTGCAGTTACTGGTGTTACTGGTGTGAGTTGCTGGAGGTGCTGGTGTTACTGGAGACTGGGGGTTACTGGAGTTACTGGTGTTGCTGGAGTTGCTGGAGGGTGGGGTTACTGGAGGATTACTGCGGGGCTACTGGTGTTACTGGGGGCTGGGTGGGGATCAAGCTACTGCAGTTAGTGAGAACTGGGAGGTTACTGGGGAGGTTACTGGTGTTAGCGGGGGCTGGGGGGGATGAAGCTACTGCAGTCAGTGAGAACTGGGGGGTGTTACTGGGGAAGTTACTGGTGTTACTGGGGGCACTGGTGCCAGGGACGCACAAGGGTCGTGGGTGGGTGCCGTGGGTCATGGTGTCCCTGTGGGTGTCCCTTGTGTCCCCCATGATGTCCCCGTGTCCCTTGGGTGTCCCTGTGGGCGTCCGTGTGTCCCCCATGGGTGTCTGGGTGTCCCCCACAATGTCCCTGTGTCCCCTGGGTGTCCCCATGGGTGTCCCCGGCGTGTCCCTTCATGATGTCTGTGTGTCCCCGTCAGTGTCCTCTGTCTCCTGTGTGTCCCCTGTGGGTGTCCCTGTGTCCCCTGGGTGTCCCCCATGATGTCCGTGTGTCCCCTGTGTGTCCCTCAGGTGTCCCTGGTCCCCTGGGTGTCCCCCATGGGTGTCCTCTTGGTGTCCCCCATGTGTCCCCGTGTCCCCCGTGTCCCCCACGATGTCCGTCTGTCCCTGTCAGTGTCCTCTTTGTCTCCTGTGTGTCCCCCATGGGTGTCCCTGTGTCCCCTGGGTGTCCCCCATGATGTCCGCGTGTCCCTGTCAGTGTCCCCTGTGTCCCCCACGGGTGTTCCTGGGTCCCCCACGGGTGTCCTCGTGTCCCCACGGGTGTCCCCACAGGTGCCATCCGTCCCCTCCCCACAGGACCATGACCCCGGGGCTGCCCCTGCTGCTGCTGGCCCTGGCGCTTCGGGGGGGGATGGGGACCCCTCCTGGGTCCCCCCCGGGTCCCCCCTGTGGGGCAGCGGCGCTGGTGGCCATCTTGGGGCGCCTGCGGGAGCTGGAGGGACAAGTGCGGGCGCTGCAGGGACAGTGCGGGGACAGCCAGGGACCCCAGGCTGGCACTGGTATGTGGGGGGACACGGGGACGTGGCGGGGGGGACATTGGGATGGGGGGGGATGTGGGGGACATGGGGGGGATGTGGAGGGACATGGGGTGACATTGGGACGTGGGGGGACGTGGGTGGATGGGGGGATGTGGGGGGACGTGGGGGACATTACGCATGGGACATGGGGACATGGGGCGTATGGGGGGACACGGTGGGGATATGTGGGGGGTATGGAGGGACATGGGGGGACACTGGGACATGGGGGGACATCAGGGGATGTGGGGGACATGGGGGGACAGGGAGTGACACTGGGATGTGGAGGGGACTTGGGGGGGGGGACGTGGGGCATATGGGTGACACGTGGGGGGACCTGTGGGGGGGACACGGGGAGGGTTGGGGAGGGACATAAGGGTCATGGGGACATTGGGGGGGAGTGGAGGGGACATTGGGGGGGCCATGGGGCCTCGTCACCCCCCCCGCCGTGTCCTTCCCATCCCTGCAGGACGCACCCTGGCTCGGGAGCTCTGTGTGTCCCCCCCCGGGGAAGGCTGTGGCTGCCCCTCCCCCCCCGCCCCTCCCCCCACCCCCCCTGTTCCCCCCGACCCCCCCTGTCCCCTCGGCTGCAGTGACCAAGGACGCTGTCGGGGGGGTCGCTGCCGCTGCTTCCCTGGCTTCACCGGCCCCCACTGTGCCACCCCCGCCTGTCCCCCCGGTCGTGGCGGGCCCCGCTGCGCCCTTGGTATGTCCCCAAGGGTCCCTGAGTGTCCCCAAGGGGGTCCAAGGGGTCCCAAGGGTCCCCAAGGGTTGCCAATGCTCCCCCCAGTGTCCCCATCCCAGTGCTCCCTGTGCCCCCCCACCTTCCCTCCAAGCTGTAGTGGAGCCTGATGCTACCTTGGTGTGTCCCCGAGTGTCCCCAGTGCTCCCCAGGTGAACCCAGTGCTTCCCAGGTGTCCCCAAGGGTCCTCAGTGCTCCCCCCAGTGCCCCATCCCAGCGCTCCCAGTGCCCCCCCACCTTCCCCCCCCGGCTGTAGTGGGCCCTCATGCCACCTTGGTATGTTCCCAAGTGTCCCCAGTGCTCCCCAAGTGTCCCTGAGTGTCCCCAGTGCTTCCCAGGTGACCCCAATGCTCCCCAATGCTCCCCCAGTGTCCCTATCCCAGTGCTCCCAGTGTGCCCCCGCCTTCCTCCCCGAGCTGTAGTGGGGCCTGATGCCACCTTGGTATGTCCCCGAGTGTCCCCAGTGCTCCCCAGGTGTCCTCAAGGGTCCCCAGTGCTTCCCAAGTGTCCCCAAGGGTCCCCAATGCTCCCCCAGTGTCCCTATCCCAGTGCTCCCAGTGTGCCCCCGCCTTCCTCCCGGAGCTGTAGTGGGGCCTGGTGCCACCTTGGTATGTCCCTGAGTGTCCCCAGTGCTTCCCAGGTGTCCTTAAGGGTCCCCAGTGCTCCCCTGGTGTCCTCAAGGGTCCGCAGTGCTCCCCCCAGTGTCCCCATCCCAGTGCTCCCAGTGCCCTCCCACCTGTCCCCCCCAGCCATGGTGGACCATGATGTCACCTTGGTATATCCCCCAGTGTCCCCTGGTGTCCTCCAGTGCTCTCCCAGTCCTCCCAGTGCCCCCCAGTGCCCTGCCCTTGAGTGTCCCCATAGTGTTCCTGCCCTGTAGGTGCCCCATGACCTGATGTCCCCATGGCTTGGGTGGCCTTGTTCCTTGGGTGTCCCCTCCGTGTCCCTGGGGTGTCCCCACCCAGTGGGTGCCCTGTCCTGTGGTGTCCCCATGGTGTCCTCATCCCAGGGTGTCCCCATCCCAGGGTGTCCCCATCATGTGGTATCCCCCTGATGTCCCCATGATGTCCCCATCCCATGGTGTCCCCATCATGTGGTATCCCCATGGTGTCTCAAGAGTGTCCTGTCCCCTGATGTCCCCATCCCAGGAGTGCCCTATCCTGTGGTGTCACCAGGGTGTCCCCATCCCATGGCTGCCCTGTCCTTATGGTGTCCCCATGGTGTCTTGAGGGTGTCCCTGTCCTGTACTGTCCCCAGGGTGTCCCCATCCCATTGGCCCTGGCCCATGGTGTCCCCAGGGTGTCCCCATCCCCTGGGTGCCCCATCCCATGGTGTCTCTGTGGTGTCGTGAGGGCGTCCCTGTCCCATGATGTCCGTAGAGTGTCTCCATTCCCAGGGTGCCCTGTCCCCAGAGTGTCCCCAGGGCGTCCCTGTCCCATGGTGTCCCCATCCCATGGGTGCCCCACTCCATGGTGTCACCAGGGTGTCCTCAAGGTGTCCCAGTCCCAGGGTGTCCCCATCCCCTGGGTGCCCCATCTCATGTTGTCTTTGTGGTGTCTCCAGGGTGTCCCTGTCCTGTTGTGTCCCCATCCCTTGGGTGCCCTGTCCTGTGGTGTCCCCAGGGTGTCCCCATTCCATAGGTGTCCCATTCCATGGTATCACCATGGTGTCCCTGTCCCATGGTGTCCCCAGGGTGTCCCCATCCCCATCCGAGTGCCCCATCCCATGGTGTCACCAGGGTGTCCTCAAGGTGTTCCAGTCCCATGGTATCCCCAGGGTGTCCCCATCCCATGGGTGCCCCATCCCATGGTGCCCCAAAATGTCCCTATGGTGGCACCCACTGATGGGACCCTGTCCATGCAGAGATCCCCTCGGTGACACCGCGCTTGGCGACCCGCAACCAGACGTCCTTCCGTGTGACCTGGCCACGTCCCCTCGTGCCGGTGGATGGCTACCAGGTGGCCCTCATCCCTCTGGTGAGCTGGGGACAGGGACAGGGGTGGGGACAGGTCCCCAGCGCTGCAGTGGCCCCAGTGTGGTGGCCCCAATGTGGCCCTGATGTGGCCTTCATCCCCATGATGAGGTGTCATCCGTAGCCACCCACTGCTGCCCCACTGGGAGACACCATAAGGGTGTCCCTATGGTGTCCCCAACGTGCCTGTTGTCCCCAGAGCAAGCCAGTGGTCAGGCCACCTCCTGCTGCCTAACTTGGGGATGGGGACATCTCCCTATTGTGTCCCTTGTCCCCAGGATGAGCCGTGATGGTGTCACCCATCTGCTGCTTGGCTTAGGGATGGGTTCCCACATGGTGTCCCCCCCATGGTGTCCCCAGTGTGTCCCTTGTCCCCAGGATGAGCCAGCAGCTGTGGCCACCCTCCCGCTGCCTGGCTTGGGGATAGGGATGTGTCCCCAGCATGGTGTCTCCAGTGTCCCCAACATGTCCCCTCTCCCCAGGATGAGGCACCTGCCTGCTGCCACCTGCCTGCAGCCCTGCTTAGGGACCAGGACATGTCCTCACCGTGGTGTCCCCAATATGTCCCTAGTGTGTCCCCAACATGTCCCCCAGCCCCAGGACAAGCCATTGGCTGCAGCCACCTGCCTCCTGCCCGGCTTAGGGATGAGGAAGGTGTCCTCACCACACTGTCACCACTGTGTCCTTCCGTAGCTGTCCCCAGCATGTCCCCAGTGTGTCCCCAATGTGTCCCCCAGCCCTGGGAGAAGCTCTCGGCCGTGGCCACCTGCCTGCTGCCTGACTCAGGCCCAGGTCCCACTGTGGTGTCCCCAGCCTGTCCTTGGCATGTCCCTTGTCCCCAGGATGAGCCAGCGGCGATGACCACCCATGAGCTGCCCGGCTCTGCTGTCACCTTCGAGGTGACAGGGCTGGCACCCGGCCATACCTTCGAGCTCTTCATCCAGGCTCAACGGGAGCAGCACCTCGGGGCGCCCAGCACCCTGCGCATCCGCACCCGTATGTGTCACCCACTGAGCGCGGGGACTGCCAGGGGACAGGCATGGGGATGGGGGACACCACGGGGATGGCAACGGGCATGAGCATGGGGACAGGAAGGGGGACAACGTGGGGATGGTGACGGGTGTGGTTGTGGAGACAGGGGTGGGGATGGCACATGGATGGGGACGGTGATGGCACGGTCATGGCTGGGCGGACAGCGATGGGGACAGCATGGGGACAGGGCTGGGGACAGCACAGGCATGTGGTCGGGCGTGGCACATGGATGGGGATGGTGATGGCATGGTCATGGGTGTGGGGACAGCAATGGGGATGGCTTGGGCATGGGGACAGCATGGGGACAGGGGTGGGGACAAGGAGGGGGACAGGGATGGGGTGGCATGGGCAAGGGGACGGGGTGGCATGAGCAGAGGGACAGGGACAGGGGTGGCATAGGCACAGGGATGGGGACAGGAATGGGGACAGCATGGGTATGGGGACAGGGATGGGGATGGCACAGGGATGGGGACAAGGATGGCACAGGGATGGGGTTGAGGACGGTCATGGCATGATCATGGGTATGGGGACAGGGATGGGGATGGCTTGGGCATGGGGACAGGGATGGCATGGGCATGGCACGAGGATGGGGAGAGCATGAGCACAGGCATGGTGACAGGGACAACATGGGGATGGTGATGGGGACAACACATGGCTGGGGACAGCGTAGGGATGGGGATGGCATGGGGACAGGCATGGCGAGAGGGATGATGCAAGCATGGGGATGAGGACAGCACGGGCATGGGGACAGGGATGGGATAGTGACAAGCATGGGGATGGCAGAGGGATGGGAATGTCACGGCCACAGGGATGAGGACAGGGACTGGCATGGGGACAGGGACTGGGATGGGCGTGGGGACAGGGACAGTGCCTGCAGCCTCTGTCCATCCCCATATGTGTGTCCCCATGGCTCTGCGGGTCCACATACGTCTGTCTGTCCTGGTGGATCTGTGTGTCACCGGTCTGTCCCTGTGGGTCCATGTGTCCCCCTGGGCCTGTCTATCTGCATCTGTCCCTGTGCGTCCCCACGGGCTCATCTGTGCCCAGGGACTCGTGTGTCCCCATGGGCTCGTGTGTCCCCATGGGCTCGTGTGTCCCCATGGGTCAATGTGTCCCCATGGGCTCGTGTGTCCCCATGGGCTCATCTGTCCCCATGGGCATGTCTGTCCCTATGGGTCAATGTGTTCCCATGGGTCTGTGTGTCCCCACGGATCAATGTGTCCCCATGGGCTCGCGTGACCCCATGGGTCAATGTGTCCCCATGGATTTGTCTGTCCCCATGGGTCCACATGTACCCACATTCCCTGGTGCTTCCCCGTGCGTCCCTCTGTTGCCTGGGTCTGGATGTCCCCAGTCTGTCCCCGTCAGTCCATCTGTCCCAGTCTGTTCCCATGAGTCTGGGCATCCCCAGTCTATCCCCAGTCTGTCCCTATGCGTCCGTCTGTCCCCATCCCTTCCTGTGTCCATCCATCCCTGTGTCCCCCACTGTGGGTCCCTGGGCTCTGGCAGACGGGGACATTTGGGGACAGGTTGATGACCCTGCTCCCCTTTGCTCTCGCAGTGCTTGCCCAGACTCTGCCCACCCATGGGGGGTCCCCAGGGTCCCCTCAGGGTTCCCTGGGGTCCCCGGCGTCACCAGTGGCCCCAGCATCACCATCAGCCAGAGGGTCTCCGGCATCCCCAAGGTCCCCAGTGTCACCAGCATCCCCGGGGTCACCAGGGTCCCTGGGATCACCGACATCACCAGTGTCACCGGATGCATCCTTGGGGTCACCAGGGTCTTTGGGGTCACCAGCATCCCCAGCCTCTCCAAGGTTTCCAGCATCCCCAGTATCTCAAGGGTACCCGGGGTCCCCAGCATCGCCGAGGTCCCCAGTGTCACCAGGGTCCCCAGCATCACCAGCGTCCCCAGAATCCCCGGGTTCACCAGTGTCCCCAAGATCCCCAAAGGCACCAGCATCCCCAATGTCCCCAAGATCACCTGCATCTCCACAGTCCCCAGCATCACCACAGTCCCCTGTGTCACCTCCATCTCCACGGTCCCCGGTGTCCCCAGCATCCCCACTGTCCCCAGTGCTCCCGGGTGGCCCATCCCTGCATGACCTTGGGGCCAAGCTGTCCGCCTACAATGGCTCCTTGCTGCAGCGCCTGGAGAGCCACCTCCGGGCTACAAAATTCCCCCTCCGGGGCAACCAAACAGTGCCGGCGGTGGCCCGTGCCATCCTCTCTTACCTTCTACGCCGCAGCCCGGCCCCGTTGCGTCACCAGCTCCTTCGCCAGATCCCCCATCCCAAGCCCCAGTTGATGCCAGGGGCCGCCGGCGAGGCTCTGGTGGACCTGGATGGGCTGCGGGGCCACACAGAGACCGTGGTGATCCGTTACCGGCTCCTGGAAGAGCCGGAGGGGGCCGAGGGGGAGCTGCAGGTGCCAGGGGACACAGCGGTGGCCCGGGTGCCAGGGCTGGTGCCAGGGGCCAGGTACCGGGTGGAGGTGCACGGCTTGGTGCGGGGGCACGTCTCCAAGTCCTACACATTCCTGGTGACGGCAGGTGGGTGATGGGGATGGAGACAGGGACAACGTTGCACAGGGACATCCCATAACCACCCCCTCCTCTTTTGGGTGCAGGGGTCGATGGCACCGATGAGCCCCCGCTGGACTGGGAGCACATGTATGAGGTGGAGTTGACTGAACCCCAAGGTGTTGTAGCCAAAGCAGGTACCATCAGGTGGTCCATGGCAGCAATGGGAGGGACTCAGGTTGACCTGCTTTTGGTAGACAAGTTGGGGGTGGTTGGATGGTTGGGATGGGAGATTGGATGGTTGGATGGATGGTAGTTGGATGGTTGGGATGGATGGATGAATGGTGGTTGGATGATTGGGACAGGTGGATGTATGGATGGTGGTTGGATGGTTGGGATGGGTGGGTGGGTGGCTGGATGGGTGGAAGGATGGATGAATCATGGTTGGGTGGATGGATGGATGGAAGGATGGATGGATGAGGGTGTGTGTTGTGGTTGGATGGATGGAAAGATGGATGCTGGGATAGGTGGATGGGTGTGTGGGTGGATGGATGAGTGGAAGGATGGATGAATCATGGTTGGCTGGATGGAAGGTTGGATAGATAGATGCGTGGATGGGTGGATGGAAAGTTGGATGGATAGGTGTGTGGGTGGATGGGTGAGTGGGTGGGTAGGTGGATTCAAAGATTGATGTAAGGAAAAGTGAATAGAAAACCAGGTCATTGAATAGATGGAAGCCTGGAACCTTGAATCGTCAAATGAGTAGACAGACAGATAAAGGGACTGATGGATGGAACTACAGACAAATAACAGAATGAATGGACAATTGGATGGATGGGTGGATCAATGGGAGGAAGGGGGATGGTTGGGTGCTTGGACTGAAGGGTGCATTCTTAGACAGATGGGTGAATGGACAGATGGTTTAGCAGAAGGATGCATGTGTGGTGGGATCTTCATGTTCTGCATTGTGCCATCTCCACTGCAGTGCCAGCCCCACCGTTGGAGGAACCACCACCCCGGCCTCACCTGGGAGAGCTCACGGTCTCCCACGTCACCCCTGGCTCCGTCCAGCTGGAGTGGAGCGTCCTTGAGGGCACCTTTGACTCCTTCACGGTGCAGTACAGGGATGTGCAAGGCCAACCTCAGGCACTTGCGGTTGATGGTGGTTCCCGCATGGTGACGGTGCCTGGGCTGTCACCGTCGCGCCGCTACAAGTTCAACCTGTACGGGGTGTGGGGTCGGAAACGGATTGGTCTTATCTCCACCGAAGCCGTCACAGGTGAGGGCATCTCTGGGCCCCGTCTGTGTCCTCTGTGGGCGCTGGGTTTGGAGCAAATCAGGAGCCTTGGCAGGTCCCTTGACCTTGAGGGATCTGGGAAGAGCATCTGGCCCTCGATTTGGGGGTGGGCATGGGTGCGTGCAAGGTCAGAGGGATGGAGGGATGTTTGTATGGAAGGGTGGATGATGTGTGGGTGGTTGATTGGGTGGATGGATGGTTGGCATTGGATGGGTGGCTGGATGGTTGGGATTGGGTGGATGAGGGATGGGTGGATGGATGGGACTGGAAAGATGGATGGATGGGATTGGGTGGATGGATTGATGGTTGGGATTAGATGGATGGATGGGATTGGAGGGATGGATGATTGGGACTGCATTGATGGATGGTTGAGATTACATGGATGGATGGGATTGGATGGGAGGAAGGATGGATGGGTGGATTGATGGTTGGGATCAGATGGATGGATGGATGAGTGGATATATTGATTTTTGGATGGGTGGCTGGAAAAATGGTTGGGTGGACTGATTGATGACTGGCTAGATGAATGGATGGAAGCATGGATGGATGGAAGCATGGGTGGACAGGTGGATATTCAGAGTGTTTAATGAATGAGCAGATGGATAGTTGCATGCTTGGATAGTTGGGTTCCATGAATTAATGTGAGGAGAAGGGTCATGGAGAGATGATGGGTGACAGAATGGAAGGAAGCATAGGTGGGTGGGAAGACACATGGATGGTTAGATGGATGGAAGGACAGGTTTCTGGCAGGCTGGCTGCCTGAATTGCCTGACAAAGGGAAATTTGGATGGATGAGTGGATGGGTGGACAAACAGGTAAAGAAATGGGAAATGAATGGAAGGGGGGATGGTTGGGTGAGTTGAGTGATGGGTGGGTGATTCAGTGGATGGAGGGACAGACAGAAAGATGGATGGATGGATGGATAGATGGTGGTGTGTCCCCAATGTGTTCTGCATTGTACTGTCCTTGTTCCAGCCCCGGCCCCACCAAAGAAGGAACCACCATCCCCACCTCGCCTGGGCGAGCTCACGGCCTCCCACATCACCCATGACTCCGTCCAGCTGGAGTGGAGCGTCCCCGAGGGCACCTTTGACTCCTTCACGGTGCAGTACAAGGATGCACAAGGCCAGCCCCAAGTGCTGCCTGTGGACGGTGGTTCCCACAGGGTGACGGTGCCTGGGCTGTCACCGTCGCGCCGCTACAAGTTCAACCTGTACGGGGTGTGGGGTCAGAAACGTCTGGGCCCCGTCTCCACTGACGCAGTCACAGGTGAGTGGGGCCACAGGACCATCCATGGCCCCTTGGAGTCCTGGGTTTGGAGTGTGGCAGAAGCTTGGGCAGGACCCATGGAAGATCCTTTGCTCATCTGGGAATTGGGAACTTCTCTTGGGGAACAGTTACTTGGTGGCTGGATGGTGGGACGGGTGCAGGCAGGGTTGAAGGCGATAAGGGAGGGGGAGAGAAAGGCAATCCTGGAGGGAGGGAGTGTTGTGGTATGGGTTCTTGGATGAGTGTGTGGCTCGTTGGGTGAGGAGATGGTTGGATCGATGGATGGATGGATGGTTGGATGGATGGTTGGATGGATGGATGGATGATGGTGTGTGGTTGGTTAATAGGTTTATTGCATGGATAGATGATTGAACAGATGGTTGCCTGGGTAGGTGGGTGTTTTGATGGAAGGGTCTTGATAGGATGGTTGGATAGAAGAATTAATTCAAAGATGGATGGATGGAATCACGCAGGGAAAAATGGTGACTGGATGGATGGAAGCATGGATGTTAGGATGGAGAAATGGAGGGAGAGAAGGTTGCATGGAGAGATAGGCAAAGGGATTGATGGGTGCATGGAAGGAGTGATGAAGACATGGATGAATGAGTGGATGATGACATGGGTGACCAAAATCCTGCCTTACTGAGTAGAAGAATGCATGTGTGGATGGTTGGAAGGCTGATGGCTAGAACCATGTTAAGTGTGGATGGAAGGACAGGTGGTTGGATGCTCGTGTGAACTGATACCTGCAGGGGTGATTTCTTGACTGTATGGGTGGACAGAGGAAAGGTTTGGAAGAAAAATGGATGGGTGGATGGATGGATGGATGGTCAAATGTTTGGATGGATGGAGGGTCAAATGTTTGGATGGATGGAGGGATGGTGAAAAGGATCAGTGAATGTTTGGATGGAGCTGTGGATGTTTATGCTGGGCATTATGCTCTCTCTGTTACAGCTCTGGCAGAGTCAGAGGAGAAACCACCATCCCCACCTCGCCTGGGCGAGCTCATGGCCTCCCACATCACCCCCGACTCCGTCCAGCTGGAGTGGAGCGTCCCCGAGGGCACCTTTGACTCCTTCACGGTGCAGTACAAGGACGCACAAGGCCAGCCGCAGGTGCTTCCTGTGGACGGAGGTTCCCGCACGGTGACGGTGCCTGGGCTGTCACCGTCACACCGCTACAAGTTCAACCTGTACGGGGTGTGGGGTCGGAAACGTCTGGGCCCCATCTCCACTGACACCGTCACAGGTGAGGACGTCTGGGGGACTCATCCATGCCCCCTTGGGGCCCTGGGTATGGAGTGTGGCAGGACTTTGGGCAATGCCCATAGAAGGTCTTTAGATCTTCTGGGAAATGAGAATGTCTCTTGCGTGGGTGTTAATTGGAGGTTGGATGGAGGGCTGGGTGCAGGCAAGTTTGATGGCCGTAGAGCGATGGGGAGATGGAGGGAAGCCTGGAGGGAGGGAATGATGGGGTACGGGTGGTTGGAGGAGTGTGTGGCTCATTGGGTGAGGACATGTTTGGATGGGTGGATGGATGATTGGATGGTTGGGTGGATGGATTGTGGGATGGGCACCTCACAACAAGGAAGATGCTGAGGTGCTGGAGCATGTCCAAAGAAGGGCAATGAAGCTGGTGAAGGGTCTAGAGAGCAAGGCGTGCGAGGAGCGGGTGAGGAAACTGGGGTTGTTTAGCCTGGAGAAAAGGAGGCTGAGGGGAGACCTTATCACTCTTTACAGCTACCTGAAAGGAGGTTGTAGCGAGGTGGGAATCTGTCTCTTTTCCCAGATAAGAAGTGATAGGACAAGAGGAAACAGCCTCATGTTGCACCAGGGGAAGTTTAGACTGGATATTAAGAAAAATTTCTTTGCCAAAAGGGTATTCATGCACTGGAACAGGCTGCCCAGGGAAGGGGTTGAGTCAGCTCCCCTGGAGGTATTTAAAAGAAATGTAGAGGTGACGCTTCAGGACCTGATTTAGTGGTGGACTTGGCAGTGTTAGGTTTATGGCTGGACTTGATGATCTTAAAGGTCTTTTCCAACCTCAATGATTCTGTTTTTCTACGGATGAATATGTGTTTGGTTCATGGACTGGATGTGTGATTGGATGGTTGTGTGGACCAATATTTGAATGGAAGGATGTAATGGTAGTTGGATGACTGGATGGTGGATTGTTGGTTGGAAGACCGTATGTTTTGAGAAATGAAGGAGCGTCTGGTTGGTTGGATGGTTAAGTGGAGGTGTGGATTCAAGGACTGATGCATAGAGAAAGGTGCATGGGGAGAGAGGAGATTTGATGGATGGAAGGATAGACAAACAGATCGATGGATGGATGGACGAATGAAAACATACATGTTTATGCTGGGCCTTGTGCCCTCTCTGTTGCAGCTGCAGCTGAGGCAGAGGAGGAACCACCATCCCAGCCAATCCTGGTAGAGCTCACGGCCTCCCATGTCACGCCTGATTCTGTCCGGCTGAAGTGGAACGTCCCCGAGGGCACCTTTGACTCCTTCACGGTGCAGTACAAGGATGCACAAGGCCAGCCCCAGGTGTTGTCCGTGGATGGTCATTCCCGCATGGTGACGGTGCCTGGGCTGTCACCGTCGCGCCGCTACAAGTTCAACCTGTACGGGCTGTGGGGTCGGAAACGTCTGGGCCCCGTCTCTACTGACGCTGTCACAGGTGAGTGGGTCTGTGGGCCCCATCTGTGCCCCGTTGGTACCCTGGGTATAGAGCAGGACAGGAACTGGTGCCGGGTCTGTCCTGATCCCCTGGGGCCTTGTGGGAACTGGGAACATCTCTTGGGTGCTGCCTGGATTGGAGGGATGGGAGCATGGAAGATTGGAGGGAGGGAGGGAAAGGTGCATAGATGGTTGGATGGATGGTTGGATGGATGGTTGGGTGGGTGGATGATGGTGTGTTGTTGGTTAATAGATTTATTGCATGGAGAGATGATTGAACAGATGGTTGCCTGGGTAGGTGGGTGTTTTGATGGAAGGGTCTTGATAGGATGTTTGGATAGAAGAATTAATTCAAGGACGGTTGGATGGAATCGCGCAGGGAAAAATGGTGACTGGATGGATGGAAGCATGGATGTTAGGATGGAGAAATGGAGGGAGAGAAGGTTGCATGGAGAGATAGGCAAAGGGATTGATGGGTGCATGGAAGGAGTGATGAAGACACGGATGAATGAGTGGATGATGACATGGGTGACCAAAATCCTGCCTTACTGAGTAGAAGAATGCATGTGTGGATGGTTGGAAGGCTGATGGCTAGAACCATGTTAAGGGTGGAAGGAAGGACAGGTGGTTGGATGCTTGGGTGAACTGATACCTGCAGGGGTGATTTCTTGACTGTACGGGTGGACAGAGGAAAGGTTTGGTAGAAAAATGGATGGATGGATGGTCAAATGTTTGGATGGATGGATGGACAAACTGATCAATGAATGTTTGGATGGAGCTGTGGATGTTTATGCCGGGCATTATGCCCTGTCTGTTACAGCTCCGGCAGAGTCAGAGGAGGAACCACCACCCCAGCCGATCCTGGGCGAGGTGACGGCCTCCCACGTCAGCCCCGATTCTGTCCAGCTGGAGTGGAGCGTCCCCGAGGGCACCTTTGACTCCTTCACGGTGCAGTACAAGGATGCACAAGGCCAGCCCCAGGTGCTGCCTGTGGACGGTGGTTCCCGCACGGTGACGGTGCCTGGGCTGTCACCGTCGCGCCGCTACAAGTTCAACCTGTACGGGCTGTGGGGTCAGAAACGTCTGGGCCCTGTCTCCACTGACGCAGTCACAGGTGAGTGGGGCCACAGGACCATCCATGGCCCCTTGGAGTCCTGGGTTTGGAGTGTGGCAGAAGCTTGGGCAGGGCCCATGGAAGATCCTTTGCTCATCTGGGAATTGGGAACTTCTCTTGGGGAACAGTTACTTGGTGGCTGGGTGGTGGGACGGTTGCAGGCAGGGTTGAAGGCGATAAGGGAGTAGGAGAGAAAGGCAATCCTGGAGGGAGGGAGTGTTGTGGTATGGGTTCTTGGATGAGTGTGTGGCTCGTTGGGTGGATGGATGGTTGGACGGATGGTTGGGTGGGTGGATGATGGTGTGTTGTTGGTTAATAGGTTTATTGCATGGATAGATGATTGAACAGGTGATTGCCTGGGTAGGTGGGTGTTTTGATGGAAGGCTGAGTGATAGGATGTTTGGGTAGAGGAATTAATTCAATGATGGATGGATGGAATCGCGCAGGGAAAAATGGTGACTGGATGGATGGAAGCATGGATGTTAGGATGGAGAAATGGAGGGAGAGAAGGTTGCATGGAGAGATAGGCAAAGGGATTGATGGGTGCATGGAAGGAGTGATGAAGACATGGATGAATGAGTGGATGATGACATGGGTGACCAAAATCCTGTCTTACTGAGTAGAAGAATGCATGTGTGGATGGTTGGAAGGCTGATGGCTAGAACCGTGTTAAGGGTGGATGGAAGGACAGGTGGTTGGATGCTCGTGTGAACTGATACCTGCAGGGGTGATTTCTTGACTGTACGGGTGGATAGAGGAAAGGTTTGGTAGAAAAATGGATGGGTGGATGGACAAAGGGTTGGATGGATGGATGGATGGACAAAAGGAATGATGAATGTTTGGATGGAGCTGTGGATGTTTATGCCGGGCATTGTGCCCTCTCTGTTACAGCTGCAGCTGAGCCAGAGGAAGAACCACCATCTCCACCTCGCCTGGGCGAGCTCACGGCCTCCCACGTCACTCCCGAATCTGTCCAGCTGGAGTGGAGCGTCCCCGAGGGCACCTTTGACTCCTTCACGGTGCAGTACAAGGATGCACAAGGCCAGCCCCAGGTGCTGCCTGTGGACGGTGGTTCCCGCACGGTGACGGTGCCTGGGCTGTCACCGTTGCGCCGCTACAAGTTCAACCTGTACGGGCTGTGGGGTCGGAAACGTCTGGGCCCCGTCTCCACCGACACTGTCACAGGTGAGTAGGTCTGTGGGCCCCATCTGTGCCCTGTTGGTACCCTGGGTATGGAGCAGGAGAGGAGCTGGTGCCGGGTCTGTCCTGATCCCCTGGGGCCTTGTGGGAACTGGGAACATCTCTTGGGTGCTGCCTGGGTTGGAGGGAAGGGAGCATGGAAGATTGGAGGGAGGGAGGGAAAGGTGGATGGAAGGGTGGATGGATGGATGCATGGATGGATGGGCAGGTGTCTAATTGTTTCCCTGAGGAGACGGATAGATGGAAGGTTCGAAGCTTGGTTTAGTTCATCGATGAATGGACGGATGAATTGATAAAAGGACGGATGGATGGATGGATGGATTAGTAGATAGATGAACATTTGGAGGAGTCTGGCTATTTCAGGGATTGACAGGTGGTTCGGGTGCTTGGATGGATGCATTGTTAGATGGGAGTATGGAAGGGTGGATGGATGAAGTGGTCCTGGCGGCCTTTGTTGGATGTCTGCCTGGTCAGAGAAGTGAGTGGTTCGATGGTTTGATGGTTCAATGGAGGAATGGATTCAAGGACGGATTGGGGGAGAAATTTTTATAGAAAGGGATGTAATGCAAATAGGGAGGGATAGGGTTTTTTTGGTGGAATGGACAAATGGATGCTTGGATGGTTTAATGGATGGATGATTAGGTGAGTGTGTGGCTGGATGGTGAACTGGATGGTTGATTGTATGGGTGGATGGATGGGTTGGTGGGTGTATGGATGGACATGTGGATGTTTATGCTGGGCGTTATGCCCTCTTTGTTGCAGCTGCAGCCAAGCCAGAGGAGGAACCACCATCCCAGCCCATCCTGGGCGAGCTCACGGCCTCCCATGTCAGCCCCGACTCTGTCCAGCTGGAGTGGAGTATCCCCGAGGGCACCTTTGACTCCTTCACGGTGCAGTACAAGGATGCACAAGGCCAGACCCAGGTGCTGCCTGTGGACGGTGGTTCTCGCATGGTGACGGTGCCTGGGCTGTCACCGTCGCGCCGCTACAAGTTCAACCTGTACGGGCTGTGGGGTCGGAAACGTTTGGGCCCCATCTCCACCGACACTGTCACAGGTGAGTAGGTCTGTGGGCCCCATCTGTGCCCCCTTGGTGCCCTGTGTATAGAGCAGGAGAGGAGCTGGGGCGGGGTCTGTCCTGATCTCCTGGGGCCTTGTGGGAACTGGGAACATCTCTTGGGTGCTGCCTGGGTTGGAGGGATGGCAGCATGGAAGATTGGAGGGAAGGAGGTAAAGATGGATAGATGGTTGGATGGATGGTTGGATGGATGGTTGGTTAATAGGTTTATTGCATGGAGAGATGATTGAACAGATGGTTGCCTGCGTAGGTGGGTGTTTTGATGGAAGGGTCTTGATAGGATGTTTGGATAGAAGAATTAATTCAAGGATGGATGGATGGAATTGCGCAGGGAAAAATGGTGACTGGATGGATGGAAGCATGGATGTTAGGATGGAGAAATGGAGGGAGAGAAGGTTGCATGGAGAGATAGGCAAAGGGATTGATGGGTGCATGGAAGGAGTGATGAAGACACGGATGAATGAGTGGATGATGACATGGGTGACCAAAATCCTGCCTTACTGAGTAGAAGAATGCATGTGTGGATGGTTGGAAAGCTGATGGGTAGAACTGTGTTAAGGGTGGATGGAAGGACAGGTGGTTGGATGCTTGGGTGAACTGATACCTGCAGGGGTGATTTCTTGACTGTACAGGTGGACAGAGGACAGTTTTGGAAGAAAAATGGATGGGTGGATGGACAAAGGGTTGGATGGATGGATGGATGGACAAAAGGATTGATGAATGTTTGGATGGAGCTGTGGATGTTTATGCCGGGCATTGTGCCCTCTCTGTTACAGCTGCAGCCGAGCCAGAGGAAGAACCACCATCCCAGCCCATCCTGGGCGAGCTCATAGCCTCCCACGTCACTCCCGAATCTGTCCAGCTGGAGTGGAGCGTCCCCGAGGGCACCTTTGACTCCTTCACGGTGCAGTACAAGGATGCACAAGGTCAGCCCCAGGTGCTGCCTGTGGACGGTGGTTCCCGCACGGTGACGGTGCCTGGGCTGTCACCGTCGCGCCGCTACAAGTTCAACCTGTACGGGCTGTGGGGTCGGAAACGTCTGGGCCCCGTCTCCACCGATGCTGTCACAGGTGAGGTTGTCTGTGGGTCCCATTTATGTCCCCTTTGGAATTGGGTTTCATGTGGGGCAGGAGCTGGGGCAGGGTCTGTCCTGGGTGTGTATGGCATCTTGTGAACTGGGAACATCTCTTGGGTGCTGCCTGGGTTGCGGAGATGGGAGCGTTGCAAGCTTGGAGGGAACCCTAAAAATGGGTCTTTGGAGGCTCACACGAGGCTTTGGACATAAAACAAATGAGGGTTTGTACCTGCTCCAGCACCCGGGCTGCTCTGCTAAGGACCCCCATGGACCCAGGCATCCAGTACTGTCCCCATTCCTCCCCCAGCCCTGGGGACCAAGGTGTACATGGCATGCCCCCACCCCCTCCATTGGTGAGGGTGGCTTGTTGGATTGGCCGCGGCTTGTGCAAGAGGGGGTGGTGCTCACTCCTCTTCCCCCATTCCCTGAGGCGGACCCAGGCATCCAGGGGACCCTTCCCCACCCCCACAATGGGATGGGTGGACGGATGGATGGAAGGAAGGTTGGGTGGATGGAAGGTTGGGTGGTTGTGTGGATGGATGGATGGAAGGTTGGACAGCAGAATATTTGGTTGGTTGAATGTGTGAATGGATAGATAGATGGTTGTATGGAAGGGTGTCTTGTGTCTTGATGGCTTAATGGATAGGTGGATGGATGGGCGGTTGGATGTATGGTTGGATGGCTGGCTGGTTGAATTGGTAGATGAATTAGTGGAAGCATGGGTAGTTGGTGGGATTCCTGAATGGGTTGAGTATGGATGACTTTGTAGAAGTTTCAGAGCTGGAATGGTGGTTTGGCTGTTTGTATGGAGGCACGATTGGGTGGATGGATGGAATTATGGATGGGTGGGTGGGTGGGTTGGCTGGATACGTGGGTTGGTTGTATGTCTGGTCAGTTGGAGGCTTAAATGAAGGGTTAAGTGTCTGGTTGATTGATGGGAGTAATGGATTGAAGGACTGACTGAAGGAAAAAGTTGTGTATTATTGGATGGATAGATGGACGGACGAATGAATGGATGTTTATGCCCTGTACTGTGCCCTCTCTGTTGCAGCTGCAGCTGAGCCAGAGGAGGAACCACCATCTCCACCTCGCCTGGGCGAGCTCACGGCCTCCCACATCAGCCCCGACTCCGTCCAGCTGGAGTGGAGTATCCCCGAGGGCACCTTTGACTCCTTCACGGTGCAGTACAAGGATGCACAAGGCCAGCCCCAGGTGCTGCCTGTGGACGGTGGTTCCCGCACGGTGACGGTGCCTGGGCTGTCACCGTCGCGCCGCTACAAGTTCAACCTGTACGGGCTGTGGGGTCGGAAACGTCTGGGCCCCGTCTCCACCGACACCGTCACAGGTGAGTAGGTCTGTGGGCCTCATCTGTGCCCCGTTGGTACCCTCTGTATAGAGCAGGAGAGGAGCTGGTGCCGGGTCTGTCCTGATCCCCTGGGGCCTTGTGGGAACTGGGAACATCTCTTGGGTGCTGCCTGGGTTGGAGGGAAGGGAGCATGGAAGATTGGAGGGAGGGAGGGAAAGGTGGATAGATGGTTGGATGGATGGTTGGTTAATAGGTTTATTGCATGGAGAGATGATTGAACAGATAGTTGCCTGGGTAGGTGGGTGTTTTGATGGAAGGGTCTTGATAGGATGGTTGGATAGAAGAATTAATTCAAGGATGGATGGATGGAATTGCGCAGGGAAAAATGGTGACTGGATGGATGGAAGCATGGATGTTAGGATGGAGAAATGGAGGGAGAGAAGGTTGCATGGAGAGATAGGCAAAGGGATTGATGGGTGCATGGAAGGAGTGATGAAGACACGGATGAATGAGTGGATGATGACATGGGTGACCAAAATCCTGCCTTACTGAGTAGAAGAATGCATGTGTGGATGGTTGGAAGGCTGATGGCTAGAACCATGTTAAGGGTGGAAGGAAGGACAGGTGGTTGGATGCTTGGGTGAACTGATACCTGCAGGGGTGATTTCTTGACTGTATGGGTGGACAGAGGAAAGGTTTGGTAGAAAAATGGATGGATGGATGGTCAAATGTTTGGATGGATGGATGGACAAACTGATCAATGAATGTTTGGATGGAGCTGTGGATGTTTATGCCGGGCATTATGCCCTGTCTGTTACAGCTCCGGCAGAGTCAGAGGAGGAACCACCACCCCAGCCGATCCTGGGCGAGGTGACGGCCTCCCACGTCAGCCCCGATTCTGTCCAGCTGGAGTGGAGCGTCCCCGAGGGCACCTTTGACTCCTTCACGGTGCAGTACAAGGATGCACAAGGCCAGCCCCAGGTGCTGCCTGTGGACGGTGGTTCCCGCACGGTGACGGTGCCTGGGCTGTCACCGTCGCGCCGCTACAAGTTCAACCTGTACGGGCTGTGGGGTCAGAAACGTCTGGGCCCTGTCTCCACTGACGCAGTCACAGGTGAGTGGGGCCACAGGACCATCCATGGCCCCTTGGAGTCCTGGGTTTGGAGTGTGGCAGAAGCTTGGGCAGGGCCCATGGAAGATCCTTTGCTCATCTGGGAATTGGGAACTTCTCTTGGGGAACAGTTACTTGGTGGCTGGGTGGTGGGACGGTTGCAGGCAGGGTTGAAGGCGATAAGGGAGTAGGAGAGAAAGGCAATCCTGGAGGGAGGGAGTGTTGTGGTATGGGTTCTTGGATGAGTGTGTGGCTCGTTGGGTGGATGGATGGTTGGACGGATGGTTGGGTGGGTGGATGATGGTGTGTTGTTGGTTAATAGGTTTATTGCATGGATAGATGATTGAACAGGTGATTGCCTGGGTAGGTGGGTGTTTTGATGGAAGGCTGAGTGATAGGATGTTTGGGTAGAGGAATTAATTCAATGATGGATGGATGGAATCGCGCAGGGAAAAATGGTGACTGGATGGATGGAAGCATGGATGTTAGGATGGAGAAATGGAGGGAGAGAAGGTTGCATGGAGAGATAGGCAAAGGGATTGATGGGTGCATGGAAGGAGTGATGAAGACATGGATGAATGAGTGGATGATGACATGGGTGACCAAAATCCTGTCTTACTGAGTAGAAGAATGCATGTGTGGATGGTTGGAAGGCTGATGGCTAGAACCGTGTTAAGGGTGGATGGAAGGACAGGTGGTTGGATGCTCGTGTGAACTGATACCTGCAGGGGTGATTTCTTGACTGTACGGGTGGATAGAGGAAAGGTTTGGTAGAAAAATGGATGGGTGGATGGACAAAGGGTTGGATGGATGGATGGATGGACAAAAGGAATGATGAATGTTTGGATGGAGCTGTGGATGTTTATGCCGGGCATTGTGCCCTCTCTGTTACAGCTGCAGCTGAGCCAGAGGAAGAACCACCATCTCCACCTCGCCTGGGCGAGCTCACGGCCTCCCACGTCACTCCCGAATCTGTCCAGCTGGAGTGGAGCGTCCCCGAGGGCACCTTTGACTCCTTCACGGTGCAGTACAAGGATGCACAAGGCCAGCCCCAGGTGCTGCCTGTGGACGGTGGTTCTCGCATGGTGACGGTGCCTGGGCTGTCACCGTCGCGCCGCTACAAGTTCAACCTGTACGGGCTGTGGGGTCGGAAACGTTTGGGCCCCATCTCCACCGACACTGTCACAGGTGAGTAGGTCTGTGGGCCCCATCTGTGCCCCCTTGGTGCCCTGTGTATAGAGCAGGAGAGGAGCTGGGGCGGGGTCTGTCCTGATCTCCTGGGGCCTTGTGGGAACTGGGAACATCTCTTGGGTGCTGCCTGGGTTGGAGGGAAGGGAGCATGGAAGATTGGAGGGAAGGAGGCAAAGGTGGATAGATGGTTGGATGGATGGTTGGATGGATGGTTGGTTAATAGGTTTATTGCATGGAGAGATGATTGAACAGATGGTTGCCTGCGTAGGTGGGTGTTTTGATGGAAGGGTCTTGATAGGATGTTTGGATAGAAGAATTAATTCAAGGATGGATGGATGGAATTGCGCAGGGAAAAATGGTGACTGGATGGATGGAAGCATGGATGTTAGGATGGAGAAATGGAGGGAGAGAAGGTTGCATGGAGAGATAGGCAAAGGGATTGATGGGTGCATGGAAGGAGTGATGAAGACACGGATGAATGAGTGGATGATGACATGGGTGACCAAAATCCTGCCTTACTGAGTAGAAGAATGCATGTGTGGATGGTTGGAAAGCTGATGGGTAGAACTGTGTTAAGGGTGGATGGAAGGACAGGTGGTTGGATGCTCGTGTGAACTGATACCTGCAGGGGTGATTTCTTGACTGTACGGGTGGATAGAGGAAAGGTTTGGTAGAAAAATGGATGGGTGGATGGACAAAGGGTTGGATGGATGGATGGATGGACAAAAGGAATGATGAATGTTTGGATGGAGCTGTGGATGTTTATGCCGGGCATTGTGCCCTCTCTGTTACAGCTGCAGCTGAGCCAGAGGAAGAACCACCATCTCCACCTCGCCTGGGCGAGCTCACGGCCTCCCACGTCACTCCCGAATCTGTCCAGCTGGAGTGGAGCGTCCCCGAGGGCACCTTTGACTCCTTCACGGTGCAGTACAAGGATGCACAAGGCCAGCCCCAGGTGCTGCCTGTGGACGGTGGTTCTCGCATGGTGACGGTGCCTGGGCTGTCACCGTTGCGCCGCTACAAGTTCAACCTGTACGGGCTGTGGGGTCGGAAACGTCTGGGCCCCGTCTCCACCGACACCGTCACAGGTGAGTAGGTCTGTGGGCCCCATCTGTGCCCCGTTGGTACCCTGGGTATGGAGCAGGAGAGGAGCTGGGGCCGGGTCTGTCCTGATCCCCTGGGGCCTTGTGGGAACTGGGAACACCTCTTGGGTGCTGCCTGGGTTGGAGGGAAGGGAGCATGGAAGATTGGAGGAGGGAGGGAAAGGTAGATGGAAGGATGGATGGATGGTTGGGTGGTTGGATGGATGGATGGATGGGCAGGTGTCTCATTGCTTCCCTGAGGAGATGGATAGATGGAAGCTTGGTTTAGTTCATCCATGAATGGATGGATGAATTGATAAAAGGATGGATGGATGGATGGATGGATTAGTAGATAGATGAACATTTGAAGGAGTCTGGCTGTTTCAGGGTTTGACAGGTGGTTCGGATGCTTGGATGGACGCATGGTTAGATGGGAATATGGAAGGGTGGATGGATGGAGGAGTCCTGGCGGCCTTTGTTGGATGTCTCCCTGGTCAGAGGAGTGAGTGGTTTCATGGTTTGATGCTTCACTAGTGGAACACACTCAAGGACGGATTGGGGGAGAAATTTTTATAGAAAGGGATGTAATGCAAATAGGGAGGGATAGGGTTTTTTTGGTGGAATGGACAAATGGATGCTTGGATGGTTTAATGGATGGATGATTAGGTGAGTGTGTGGCTGGATGGCAAACTGGATGGTTGATTGTATGGGTGGATGGATGGGTTGGTGGGTGTATGGATGGACATGTGGATGTTTATGCTGGGCATTATGCCCTCTTTGTTGCAGCTGCAGCCAAGCCAGAGGAGGAACCACCATCCCAGCCCATGCTGGGCGATCTCATGGCTTCCCACGTCACCCCCAACTCCGTCCAGCTGGAGTGGAGTATCCCCGAGGGCACCTTTGACTCCTTCACGGTGCAGTACAAGGATGCACAAGGCCAGCCCCAGGTGCTGCCTGTGGATGGTGGTTCCCACACGGTGACGGTGCCTGGGCTGTCACCGTCGCACCGCTACAAGTTCAACCTGTACGGGGTGTGGGGTCGGAAACGTTTAGGCCCCGTCTCCACCGACACTGTCACAGGTGAGAACACCTGTGGGCTCCATTTATGTTCCCTTTGGGCACTGGGTTTGGAATGTGGCAGGAGCAGGTCCAGCAGGAACATCTCTTGGGTACTGACTGTTGCATAGACATACGTATGGGAGTAGGTAAGAGAGTGGGAGGGAGGGAGGGACAGATGGGAAGGTACGTGGAGGGATGACTCTGTGTCTCATGGTTGGGTGATGGGTTTTTTGAATGGATGCAAATAAGGATGGTGGGATGTGTGCACGATGGATGGATGGATGTATTCTTGTCCAGATGGATAGAAGAAGGTGGCTGGGAAGATGAGTGGTTGGATGAATATTTGGAAGCATGAATGCACAGAAGGTGAAATGCATGGATGACTGCTTGTGTGGAGAGATGGAGAGATGAATGGGTGGAGGGGTGCATGAATGAATGGTCCAGGAGATGGAAGTATGAATGTTGAGATGGATCGATGGATGGATAGACGTAGAGATGGATGAACGTATAGATGGGCGCATGAATGACCACAGAGTGGTGGAGGGATGAATGCATTGCTAAGAAGCTGAGGGATAACTGGAGAGACTGGTGGGGTGGCAAAATGCTCTGCAAGTGGTTGGTTGGCTGGCTGAATGCATGCCCTGATGGATGGAAGATTGTTCATGGAAATGTACGATGGGAGGGATGGAGGCCTGGGTGACTGCATGGACAAAGAGCTGGAGAGATGGACGTTTGCTTGGATGGTTGCCTGGACTGGGTGATGGGTGGAAGTTCAGCTAGATGGATGGAAAGGTGGATGGATGAATTGATGGATGTTTGGAGGGATGTGTGGATGTTTATGCCGGGCATTGTGCCCTGTGTGTTGCAGCTGCAGCTGAGCCGGAGGAGGAACCATCATCCCAGCCCATCCTGGGCAAGCTCACAGCCTCCCACGTCACCCCCGACTCTGTCCAGCTGGAGTGGAGCGTCCCCGTGGGCACCTTTGACTCCTTCATGGTGCAGTACAAGGATGCACAAGGCCAGCCCCAAGTGCTGCCTGTGGACGGTGGTTCCCGCACGGTGACGGTGCCTGGGCTGTCACCGTCGCGCCGCTACAAGTTCAACCTGTACGGGCTGTGGGGTCGGAAACGTCTGGGCCCCGTCTCCACTGACACTGTCACAGGTGAGTGGGGCCATGGGACCATCCGTGGCCCTGGGGGTCCTGGGTTTGGGGTGTGGCAGGAGCTTGGGCAGGGCCCATGGAAGATCCTTTGCTCATCTGGAATTGGGAACTTCTCTTGGGGGACTGTTACTTGGTGGCTGGATGGTGGGACGGGTGCAGGCAGGGTTGAAGGTGATAAGGGAGTAGGAGAGAAAGGCAATCCTGGAGGGAGGGAGTGCTGTGGTACGGATGCTTGGATGAGTGTGTGGCTCGTTGGGTGAGGAGATGGTTGGATGGATAGATGGATGGATGGATGGTTGGATGGATGGATTGTGGGATAGGCCCTTCACTACAATTAAAATGCCGAGCTGCTGGACCATGTCCAAAGAAGGTCAAAGAAGCTGGTGAAGGGTCTCGAGTACAAGTCCTGTGAGGAGCAGGTGAGGAAACTGGGGTTGTTTAGCCTGGAGAAGAGGAGGCTGAGGAGAGACCTTATCACTCTCTACAACTACCTGAAAGGAGGTTGTAGCGAGGTGGGGCTCAGTCTCTTTTCCCAAGATAGAAGTGGTAGGACAAGACGAAATGGCCTCCAGTTGTGCCAGGGGAGGTTTAGAATGGATATTAGGAAAAATTTCGTCGCCAAAAGGGTTATCACGCACTGGAACAGGCTTTCCGGGGAAGGGGTTGAGTCACCTTCCCCGGAGGTATTTAAAAGAAATGTAGAGGTGGCACTTTGGGACCTGATTTAGTGGTGGACTTGGCAGTGTTAGGTTTATGGCTGGACTCGATGATCTTAAAGGTCTTTTCCAACCTCATTGATTCTGTTTTTGTAACGGAAGAATATGTGTTTGGCTTGTGGACTGGATGTGTGATTGGATGGTTGTGTGGACCAATATTTGGATGGAAGGATGGAATGGTAATTGGATGACTGGATGGTGGATTGTTGGTTGGAAGACCGTATGTTTGGAGGAAAGAAGGAGTGTCTGGTTGGTTGCATCGTTGAGTGGAGGTGTGGACTCAAGGACTGATGCAGAGAAAGGTGCATGGAGAGAGAGGATATTTGATGGATGGAAGGACAGACAAACAGATTGATGGATGGATGGACAAATGAACAAACAAACACATAGATGTTTATGCTGGGCATTGTGCCCTCTGTGTTGCAGCTGCAGCCAAGCCGGAGGAGGAACCACCACCCCAGCCCACCCTGGGTGAGCTCACAGCCTCCCATGTCAGCCCTGACTCTGTCCAGCTGCAGTGGAGCGTCCCCGAGGGCACCTTTGACTCCTTCACGGTGCAGTACAAGGATGCACAAGGCCAGCCCAGGGTGCTGCCTGTGGACGGTGGTTCCCACACGGTGACGGTGCCGGGGCTGTCACCGTCGCACCACTACAAGTTCAACCTGTACGGGGTGTGGGGTCGGAAACATCTGGGCCCCATCTCCACTAATGCTGTCACAGGTGAGGACATTTGTGGGCACCATGTGGACCATGGGTTTTGATTGGGGTAGGAGCTTGGGCAGGGACATTTTTGGATGATTGACTTCTGGATTGATGGATGGATAGGTTTGGATCATTGGATGAAAGGATGGGTGGCTCCTTGGTTGATTAGTTGAATTGATGGATATGTGCATGGATTGATGGAGATATGGATGCATGGATGGATGGATGGTTGGTTGGATGGTTGGTTGGATGATTGTGTGTGGTTTATGGAATGGATGCATGACTGGATGATTTTGTAGACACATGACTGGGTGGATGGATGGTGAGATGGTTGGTTGCATGTCTTGATTGGAGGAATAAAGGAGCATTTCATTAGTTAGTTGTTGGAATGGAGGTGTTGGTTCAAGGACTGCTGGATGGATGAAGGTGCATGAAGTGATTAGTGATTTTGATGGATGGAAGGATAGAGAGACGGATGGGTGGGTTGGTGGAGGGACATATGGGATATTTATCCTGGGCATTGTGACCTTTGTGTTGCAACTGCAGCCGAGCCGGTGGAGGAACCACTATCCCAGCCAATCTTGGGCGAGCTCACGGCTTCCCACGTCACCCCCAACTCCGTCCAGCTGGAGTGGAGCGTCCCTGAGGGCACCTTTGACTCCTTCACGGTGCAGTACAAGGATGCACAAGGCCAGCCCCAGGTGCTGCCAGTGGACGGAGGTTCCCACATGGTGACAGTGCCTGGGCTGTCACCGTCGCGCCACTACAAGTTCAACCTGTACGGGGTGTGGGGTCGGAAACGTCTGGGCCCCGTCTCCACTGACGCCGTCACAGGTGAGTGGGGCCATGGGACCATCAGGAGTCCTGTGGTTGGAGTGTGGCAGGAGCTTGGGCAGGGCTCATGGAAGATCCTTTGCTCATCTGGAATTGGGAACTTCTCTTGGGGGACTGTTACATGGTGGCTGGATGGTGGGATTGGTGCAGGCAGGGTTGAAGGCGGTAAGGGAGGAGGAGAGAAAGGCAATCCTGGAGGGAGGGAGTGTTGTGGTACGGGTTCTTGGATGAGTGTGTGGCTCGTTGGGTGAGGAGATGGTTGGATGGATGGATGAATGGATGGATGGTTGGGTGGATGGATGGTTGGATGGATGGATGATGGTGTGTGGTTGGTTAATAGGTTTATTGCATGGATAGATGATGAACAGATGGTTGCCTGCGTAGGTGCATGTTTTAATGGAGGGCTGAGTGATAGGATGTTTGGATAGAGGAATTAATTCAAGGATGGATGGATGGAATCACGCAGGGAAAATGGTGACTAGATGAATGGAAGCATGGATGTTAGGATGGAGAAATGGAGGGAGAGAAGGTTGCATGGAGAGATAGGCAAAGGGATTGATGGGTGCATGGAAGGAGTGATGAAGACACGGATGAATGAGTGGATGATGACATGGGTGACCAAAATCCTGCCTTACTGAGTAGAAGAATGCATGTGTGGATGGTTGGAAGGCTGATGGCTAGAACCATGTTAAGGGTGGAAGGAAGGACAGGTGGTTGGATGCTTGGGTGAACTGATACCTGCAGGGGTGATTTCTTGACTGTATGGGTGGACAGAGGAAAGGTTTGGTAGAAAAATGGATGGATGGATGGTCAAATGTTTGGATGGATGGATGGACAAACTGATCAATGAATGTTTGGATGGAGCTGTGGATGTTTATGCCGGGCATTATGCCCTGTGTGTTGCAGCTGCAGCTGAGCCGGAGGAGGAGCCACCACAACCACCTCGACTGGGCGAGCTCACAGCTTCTCATGTCACCCCCGACTCGCTCCAGCTGGAGTGGAGCGTCCCCGAAGGCACCTTTGACTCCTTCACGGTGCAGTACAAGGATGCACAAGGCCAGCCCCAGGTGCTGCCTGTGGACGGTGGTTCCCGCACGGTGACGGTGCCTGGGCTGTCACCGTCGCGCCGCTACAAGTTCAACCTGTACGGGCTGTGGGGTCGGAAACGTCTGGGCCCCGTCTCCCTTGACACCCTCACAGGTGAGTAGGTCTGTGGGCTCCATCTGTACCCCCTTGGTGCCCTGGGTATGGAGCAGGAGAGGAGCAGGGGCCGGGTCTGTCCTGATCCCCTGGGGCCTTGTGTGAACTGGGAACATCTCTTCAGTGCTGCCTGTGTTGGAGGGATGGGAGAATGCCAGATTGGAGGGAGGGATGGATGGATGGGGAGTTGTCCAATTGCTTGCCTGAGGTGATGGATGGATGGAAGGTTGGAAGGGTCGTTGAGTTCATCCATGAATGGCTGTTTGAATTGATGGATGGATGGATGGATGGATGGATGAACATCTGGATGAGTCTGGCTGTCTGAGGGATTTAAATGTGGTTTGGATGGTGAGATGGACGCATGGTTAAATGGGAGTAAGGAAGGGTGGACGGATGGAGGGATCATGGAGAATTTCTTGGATGTCTGCTTGGTCAGAGGAGTGAGTGGTTTGACGGTTCAAGGGAGGAACGGATTCAAGGACCAATTGGTGGAGAAATGTTCATGTAAAGGGATTTAATGGAAATAGGAAGGGATGGTCTTTTTTTTGGTGGAATGGACAGATGGATGTTTGAGTGGATGCATGGATGGAAGGATGCATGAATGGATGGATGATTAGGTGAGTGTGTGGCTGGACTGTGGACTGGATTGTTGATTGGATGGGTGGATGGATGGGTTGGTGAGTGTATGGATGGACATGCGGATGTTTATGCCCTGCAATGTGCCCTCTGTGTTACAGGAGCAGCTGAGCCAGAGGAACCACCATCCCAGCCGGTCATGGGCGAGCTGACGGCCTCCCACATCACCCATGACTCCATCCAGCTGGAGTGGAGTGTCCGTGAGGGCACCTTTGACTCCTTCATGGTGCAGTACAAGGATGCACAAGGCCAGCCCCAGGTGCTGCCCGTGGATGGTGGTTCCCACACGGTAACGGTGCCTGGGCTGTCACCGTCGCGCCGCTACAAGTTCAACCTGTACGGGGTGTGGGGTCGGAAACATCTGGGCCCCATCTCCACTGACGCCGTCACAGGTGAGAACACCTGTGGGCTCCATTTATGTTCCCTTTGGGCGCTGGGTTTGGAATGTGGCAGGAGCAGGTCCAGCAGGAACATCTCTTGGGTATTGACTGTTGCATAGAAGTAGGTATGGGAGCAGGCAAGACAGTGAAAGGGAGGGATGGATAGATGGACAGAAGGATGGATGGACAAGTAGATGGAGGGATAGCTGTGTGTCT
The DNA here is from genome assembly GCA_037953605.1 of Necrosyrtes monachus. Lineage (NCBI taxonomy): Eukaryota > Metazoa > Chordata > Aves > Accipitriformes > Accipitridae > Necrosyrtes > Necrosyrtes monachus. Next base: position 152,047 of record JAZGTQ010000603.1, on the reverse strand, counting down.
GATGGTTGGGTGATGGGTTTTTTGAATGGATGCAAATAAGGATGGTTGGATGCATGGATCGATGTTTGGATGCAGGGTTGGATGTATGTATGTATGTATTCTTGTCCAGATGGATAGAAAAAGGTGGCTGGGAAGATGAGTGGTTGGATGGATGTTTGGAAGCATGGATGCACAGAAGGTGAAATGCATAGATGACTGCTTGTGTGGAGAGATGGAGAGATGAATGGGTGGAGGGGTGCATGAATGAATGGTCCAGGAGATGGAAGTATGAATGTTGAGATGGATCGATGGATGGATAGACGTAGAGATGGATGAACGTATAGATGGGCGCATGAATGACCACAGAGTGGTGGAGGGATGAATGCATTGCTAAGAAGCTGAGGGATAACTGGAGAGACTGGTGGGGTGGCAAAATGCTCTGCAAGTGGTTGGTTGGCTGGCTGAATGCATGCCCTGATGGATGGAAGATTGTTCATGGAAATGTACGATGGGAGGGATGGAGGCCTGGGTGACTGCATGGACAAAGAGCTGGAGAGATGGACGTTTGCTTGGATGGTTGCCTGGACTGGGTGATGGGTGGAAGTTCAGCTAGATGGATGGAAAGGTGGATGGATGAATTGATGGATGTTTGGAGGGATGTGTGGATGTTTATGCCGGGCATTGTGCCCTGTGTGTTGCAGCTGCAGCTGAGCCGGAGGAGGAACCATCATCCCAGCCCATCCTGGGCAAGCTCACAGCCTCCCACGTCACCCCCGAATCTGTCCAGCTGGAGTGGAGCGTCCCCGAGGGCACCTTTGACTCCTTCACGGTGCAGTACAAGGATGCACAAGGCCAGCCCCAGGTGCTGCCTGTGGACGGTGGTTCCCGCACGGTGACGGTGCCTGGGCTGTCACCGTTGCGCCGCTACAAGTTCAACCTGTACGGGCTGTGGGGTCGGAAACGTCTGGGCCCCGTCTCCACTGACACTGTCACAGGTGAGTGGGTCTGTGGGCCCATCTGTGCCCCCGTGGTGCCCTGGGTATGGAGCAGGAGAGGAGCTGGGGCTGGGTCTGTCCTGATCCCCTGGGGCCTTGCGGGAACTGGGAACATCTCTTGGGTGCTGCCTGGGTTCGAGGGATGGGAGCATGCAAGACTGAAGGGACAGACGGAAAGGTGGATGGATGATTGGATTGTGGGATGGGCCCTTCACTACAATTAAAATGCCGAGCTGCTGGACCATGTCCAAAGAAGGTCAAAGAAGCTGGTGAAGGGTCTCGAGTACAAGTCCTGTGAGGAGCGGGTGAGGAAACTGGGGTTGTTTAGCCTGGAGAAGAGGAGGCTGAGGAGAGACCTTATCGCTCTCTACAACTACCTGAAAGGAGGTTGTAGCGAGGTGGGGCTCAGTCTCTTTTCCCAAGATAGAAGTGGTAGGACAAGACGAAATGGCCTCCAGTTGTGCCAGGGGAGGTTTAGAATGGATATTAGGAAAAATTTCGTCGCCAAAAGGGTTATCACGCACTGGAACAGGCTTTCCGGGGAAGGGGTTGAGTCACCTTCCCCGGAGGTATTTAAAAGAAATGTAGAGGTGGCACTTTGGGACCTGATTTAGTGGTGGACTTGGCAGTGTTAGGTTTATGGCTGGACTCGATGATCTTAAAGGTCTTTTCCAACCTCAATGATTCTGTTTTTGTAACGGAAGAATATGTGTTTGGCTTGTGGACTGGATGTGTGATTGGATGGTTGTGTGGACCAATATTTGGATGGAAGGATGGAATGGTAATTGGATGACTGGATGGTGGATTGTTGGTTGGAAGACCGTATGTTTGGAGGAAAGAAGGAGTGTCTGGTTGGTTGGATGGTTGAGTTGGATTCAAGGACTGATGCATAGAGAAAGGTGCATGGAGAGAGAGGATATTTGATGGATGGAAGGACAGACAAACAGATTGATGGATGGATGGACAAATGAACAAACAAACACATAGATGTTTATGCTGGGCATTGTGCCCTCTGTGTTGCAGCTGCAGCCAAACCGGAGGAGGAACCACCACCCCAGCCCACCCTGGGTGAGCTCACGGCCTCCCATGTCAGCCCTGACTCCGTCCAGCTGCAGTGGAGCGTCCCCGAGGGCACCTTTGACTCCTTCACGGTGCAGTACAAGGATGCACAAGGCCAGCCCCAGGTGCTGCCTGTGGACGGTGGTTCCCGCACGGTGACGGTGCCGGGGCTGTCACCGTCGCACCGCTACAAGTTCAACCTGTACGGGCTGTGGGGTCGGAAACATCTGGGCCCCGTCTCCACCGACACTGTCACAGGTGAGTAGGTCTGTGGGCTCCATCTGTACCCCCTTTGGGCACTGGGTATGGAGCAGGAGAGGAGCAGGGGCTGAGTCTGTCCTGATCCCCTGGGGCCTTGTAGGAACTGGGAACATCTCTTGGGTGCTGCCTGTGTTGGAGGGATGGGAGAATGCCAGATTGGAGGGAGGGATGCATGCATGGATGGATGGTTGGGTGGGAGTTGTCCAATTGCTTGCCTGAGGTGATGGATGGATGGAAGGTTGGAAGGGTCGTTGAGTTCATCCATGAATGGCTGTTTGAATTGATGGATGGATGGATGGATGGATGGATGGATGGATGAACATCTGGATGAGTCTGGCTGTCGGAAGGATTTAAATGTGGTTTGGATGGTGAGATGGACGCATGGTTAAATGGGAGTAAGGAAGGGTGGACGGATGGAGGGATCATGGGAGAATTTCTTGGATGTCTGCTTGGTCAGAGGAGTGAGTGGTTCGATGGTTTGATAGTTCAATGGAGGGACAGATACAAGGACCAACTGGTGGAGAAATGTTCATGTAAAGGGATTTAATGGAAATAGGAAGGGATGGCCTTTTTTTTGGTGGAATGGACAGATGGATGTTTGGATGGATAGGCGGATGGGTGGATGGAAGGATGCATGAATGGATGGATGATTAGGTGAGTGTGTGACTGGACTGTGGACTGGATTGTTGATTGATTGGTTGGGTGGATGGATGGGTTGGTGGGTGTTTGGACAGACATGTGGATGTTTATGCTGGGCATTGTGCCCTCTCTGTTGCAGCTGCAGCTGAACCAGAGGAGGAACCACCATCCCAGTCCATCCTTGGCAAGCTCACAGCCTCCCACGTCACCCCCGACTCTGTCCAGCTGGAGTGGAGTATCCCCGAGGGCACCTTTGACTCCTTCACGGTGCAGTACAAGGATGCACAAGGCCAGCCCCAGGTGCTGCCTGTGGATGGTGGTTCCCGCACGGTGACGGTGCCTGGGCTGTCACCGTCGCGCCGCTACAAGTTCAACCTGTACGGGCTGTGGGGTCGGAAACGTCTGGGCCCCGTCTCCACCGACACTGTCACAGGTGAGTGGGTCTGTGGGCCCCATCTGTACCCCCTTGGTGCCCTGGGTATGGAGCAGGAGAGGAGCAGGGGCTGGGTCTGTCCTGATCCCCTGGGGCCTTGCGGGAACTGGGAACATCTCTTGGGTGCTGCCTGGGTTGGAGGGATGGGACCATGCAAGATTGGAGGAAGGGAGGGAAAGGTGGATGGAAGGATGGATGGATGATTGGATTGATGGATGGATGGATTGTGCAATGGGCCCCTAACTACAAGAAAGATGCTGAGGTGCTGGATTGTGTCCATAGAAGGGCAATGATGCTAGTGAGGTTTCTAGAGAATAAGTCCTGCGAGGAGCAGCTGAGGGAAATGGGGTTGTTGTTTAGTCTGGAGAAAAGGAAGGTGAGGGGAGACTGTATTGCTCTCTACAACTACCTGAAAGGAGGTTGTAGTGAGGTTGGTATCCGTCTCTTTTTCCAGGTAATGAGTGATAGGATGAGAGGAAACGGCCTCAAGTTGCACCAGGGGAGGTTTAGATTGGGTATCAGGAAAAATTTCTTCACCAAAAGGGTTATCATGCACTGGAACAGGCTGCTCAGGAAGAGGTTGAGTCACCTCCCCTGGAGGTATTTAAAAGAAATGTAGAGGTGATGCTTCAGGTCCTGGTTTAGTGGTGGACTTGGCAGCGTTAGGTTTATGGCTGGACTTGATGATCTTAAAGGTCTTTTCCAACCTTGATGATTCTGTGATTCTATGGTTGAATATGTGTTTGGTTTGTGGACTGGATATGTGATTGGATGGATGTGTGAACCGATATTTGGATGGAAGTATGGAATGGTAATTGGATGACTGGATGGTGGATTGTTGGTTGGAAAACCATATGTTTTGAGAAATGAAGGAGCATCTGGTTGGTTGGATGGTTGAGTGGAGGTGTGGATTCAAGGACTGATGCATAGAGAAAGGTGCATGGGGAGAGAGGAGATTTGATGGATGGAAGGATAGACAAACAGATCGTTGGATGGATGGACGAGCGAACGTAAGAACACATAGATGATTATCCTGGGCATTGTGCCCTCTCTATTACAGCTGCAGCAGAGCTAGAGCAGGAACCACCATCCCCACCTCGCCTGGGTGAGCTCACAGCCTCCCACATCACCCCCGACTCCATCCAGCTGGAGTGGAGCGTCCCCGAGGGCACCTTTGACTCCTTCACGGTGCAGTACAAGGATGCACAAGGCCAGCCCCAAGTGCTGCCTGTGGACGGTGGTTCCCGCACGGTGACGGTGCCTGGGCTGTCACCGTCGCGCCGCTACAAGTTCAACCTGTACGGGCTGTGGGGTCGGAAACGTCTGGGCCCCGTCTCCACCGACACTGTCACAGGTGAGTAGGTCTGTGGGCCCCATCTGTACTGTCTTTGGAAGCTGGGTATGGAGCAGGAGAGGAGCTGGGGCCGGGTCTGTCCTGATCCCCTGGGCCCTTGTGGGATCTGGGAACATCTCTTGGGTGCTGCCTGTGTTTGAGGGATGGGACCATGCAAGTTTGGAGGGAGGCGGGGGGGAGAGATGGATGGGGAGGTTTCCAATTGCTTGCCTGAGGTGATGGATGGATGGAAGGTTGGAAGGGTCATTCAGTGCATCCGTGAATGGCTGTATGAATTGATGGATGGATGGTGGATGGATGAACATCTGGATCAGTCTGGCTGTCTGAGGGATTTAAATGTGGTTTGGATGGTGAGATGGACGGATGGTTAGATGGGAGTAAGGAAGGGTGGATGGATGGAGGGATCATGGGAGAATTTGTTGGATGCTTGGTAAGAGGAGTGAGCGGTTTGATAGTTCAATAAAGGGACGGATACAAGGACCAATTGGTGGAGAAATTCTCATGTAAAGGGATTTAATGGAAATAGGAAGGGATGCATTTTTTTGGATGGAATGAACAGATGGATGTTTGGATGGATGAAAGGATGGATGGATGAATGTTTGGAGGGACGTGTGGAAGTTTATGCTGGGCATTGTGCCCTCTGTGTTGCAGCTGCAGCCAAGCCAGAGGAGGAACCACCACAACCACCTCGCCTGGGCGAGCTCACGGCCTCCCACATCAGCCCTGACTCTGTCCAGCTGGACTGGAGCGTCCCCGAGGGCACCTTTGACTCCTTCACGGTGCAGTACAAGGATGCACAAGGCCAGCCCCAGGTGCTGCCTGTGGACGGTGGTTCCCGCACGGTGACGGTGCCTGGGCTGTCACCGTCGCGCCGCTACAAGTTCAACCTGTACGGGCTGTGGGGTCGGAAACGTCTCGGCCCCATCTCCACTGACACCGTCACAGGTGAGTGGGTCTGTGGGCCCCATCTGTGCCCACTTGGTGCCCTGGATATGGAGCAGGAGAGGAGCTGGGGCTGGGTCTGTCCTGATCCCCTGGGGCCTTGTGGGAACTGGGAATATCTCTTGGGAGCTGCCTGGGTTGGAGGGATGGGACCATGCAAGTTTGGAGGGAGGGAAAGGTGGATGGATTGATGGATTGTGTGATAGGCCCCTCACTACGAGAAAGATGCTGAGGTGCTGGATTGTGTCCATAGAAGGGCAATGTTGCTAGTGAGGGTTCTAGAGAATAAGTCCTGCGAGGAGCAGCTGAGGGAAATGGGGTTGTTGTTTAGTCTGGAGAAAAGGAAGGTGAGGGGAGACTGTATTGCTTTCTACAACTACCTGAAAGGAGGTTGTAGTGAGGTTGGTATCCGCCTGTTTTCCCAAGTTAGAAGTGGTAGGACAAGACGAAATGGCCTCCAGTTGTGCCAGGGGAGGTTTAGATTGGGTATCAGGAAAAATTTCTTCACCAAAAGGGTTATCGTGCACTGGAACAGGCTGCTCAGGAAGGGGTTGAGTCACCTTCCCCGGAGGTATTTAAAAGAAATGTAGAGGTGGCACTTTGGGACCTGATTTAGTGGTGGACTTGGCAGTGTTAGGTTTGTGGCTGGACTTGATGATCTTAAAGGTCTTTTCCAACCTTGATGATTCTGTGATTCTATGGTTGAATATGTGTTTGGTTTGTGGACTGGATATGTGATTGGGTGGTTGTGTGGACCAATATTTGGATGGAAGGATTGAATGGTAATTGGATGACTGGATGGTGGATTGTTGGTTGGAAGACCGTATGTTTTGAGAAATGAAGGAGCGTCTGGTTGGTTGGATGGTTGAGTGGAGGTGTGGATTCAAGGACTGATGCATAGAGAAAGGTGCATGGAGAGAGGAGATTTGATGGATGGAAGGATAGACAGACTGATGGATGGATGGATAGATGAAAGAATGAACACATAGATGTTTATGCCGGGCATTGTGCCCTCTGTGTTGCAGCTGCAGCTGAGCCAGAGGAGAAACCACCATCTCAGCCCATCCTGGGCGAGCTCACGGCCTCCCACATCACCCCCGACTCCATCCAGCTGGAGTGGAGCGTCCCCGAGGGCACCTTTGACTCCTTCACGGTGCAGTACAAGGATGCACAAGGCCAGCCCCAGGTGCTGCCTGTGGACGGAGGTTCCCGCACGGTGACAGTGCCTGGGCTGTCACCGTCGCGCCGCTACAAGTTCAACCTGTACGGGCTGTGGGGTCGGAAACGTCTGGGCCCCATCTCCACTGACGCTGTCACAGGTGAGTTGGGCTGTTGGACCATCCATGCACCCCATGGGGCGCTGTGTTTGGAGTGTGCAAGAGCTTGGGCAGGGCCCATGGAAGACACTTGGCTCATCTGGAAAATGGGAACTTCTCTTTGGGGGTGTTGCTTGATGGCTGGATGGTGGGACGGGTGCAGGCAGGGTTGAAGGCGGTAAGGGAGGGGGAGAGAAAAGCAATCCTGGAGGGAGGGAGTGCTGTGGTAGGGGTTCTTGGATGAGTGTGTGGCTTGTTGTGTGAAGAGATGGATATACAGATGGACGAATCTTTGGAGGGACTTGTGGAGGTTTATGCTGGGCATTGTGCCCTCTCTGTTGCAGCTGTAGCCAAGCCAGAGGAGGAACCACCACAACCACCTCAACTAGGCGAGCTCACGGCCTCCCACGTCACCCCTGACTCAGTTCAGCTGGAGTGGAGCGTCCCCAAGGGCACCTTTGACTCCTTCACGGTGCAGTACAAGGATGCACAAGGCCAGCCCCAGGTGTTGTCCGTGGATGGTCATTCCCGCATGGTGACGGTGCCTGGGCTGTTACCATCGCGCCGCTACAAGTTCAACCTGTACGGGCTGTGGGGTCGGAAACGTCTGGGCCCTGTCTCCACTGACACCGTCACAGGTGAGGACATTTGTGGGCACTATGTGGACCATGGGTTTCGACTGGGGCAGGATCTTGGGCAGGGACATTTTTGGATGATTGACTTGTTGGATTGATGGCTGGATGGATGTAATAAAATTTGGATCATTGGATGGGAGGATGGGTTGCTCCTTGGCTGATTAGTTGAATTGATGGATATGTGCATGGATTGATGGAGATGTGGATGGGTGGATGGATGGATGGTTGGATGATTGTGTGTGGTTTATGGAGTGGATGTGTCATTGGAAAATTTTGTAGATACATGACTGGGTGGATGGATGGTGAGATGGTTGGTTGCATGTCTTGATTGGAGGAATAAAGGAGCATCTCATTAGTTAGATGTTGGAATGGAAGTGTTGATTCAAGGACTGCTGGATGGATGAAGGTGCATGAAGAGATGAGTGATTTTGACGGATGGAAGGACAGAGAGACGGATGGGTGGGTTGGTGGAGGGACATATGGGATATTTATCCTGGGCATTGTGCCCTCTGTGTTGCAGCTGCAGCCAAGCCGGAGGAGGAACCACCATCCCAGCCCATCCTGGGTGAGCTCACGGCCTCCCATGTCAGCCCCGACTCCGTCCAGCTGGAGTGGAGCGTCCCCGAGGGCACCTTTGACTCCTTCACGGTGCAGTACAAGGATGCACAAGGCCAGCCCCAGGTGCTGCCTGTGGACGGTGGTTCCCGCACGGTGACGGTGCCTGGGCTGTCACCGTCGCGCCGCTACAAGTTCAACCTGTACGGAGTGTGGGGTCGGAAACTTCTGGGCCCCATCTCTACTGACGCTGTCACAGGTGAGGGTATCTGTGGGCTCCAGCTATGTCCCCTTTGGAACTGGGTTTGATGTGGGGCAGGAGCTGGGGAAGGATCTGCCCTGGATGTGTTTGGCGTCTTGTGAAATGGGAACACCTCTTGGGTGCTGCCTGGGTTGCAGAGATGGGAGTGTGCAAGGTTGGAGGGAGGGAGGGACAGATTAATGGATGCATGGATGGATGGATGGATGGAAGCATGGATGGGCAGAGGATGGATGGATGGTGAGATTGATAGATAACTGATTACATAAAAGATGGAGGGAGCATTGGCTGGATGAATGTTTGTTTTCTTGTTGGATGGGTGGATGGATGGATGTTCCTCTCTCCATTGCACCCCTGGCTCCTGAAGAAGAGAAGCCACCATCTCAGCCCCGCCTGGGTGAACTCACAGCCTCCCACGTCACTCCTGACTCCATCCAGCTGGAGTGGAGCGTCCCCGAGGGCACCTTTGACTCCTTCACGGTGCAGTACAGGGATGCACAAGGCCAGCCCGAGTCACTGCTCGTGGACGGTGGTTCCCGCACAGTGACTGTGGCTGGGCTGTCACCGTCGCGCCGCTACAATTTCTACCTATATGGGCTGTTGGGGCAGAAACCTGTGGGTCCCATCTCCCTTGACACCATCACAGGTGAGGGAGTGTGCTGGATCCGTCCATGTCGCCCTTGGGCTCTGGGTTTGGAGTTTGTCAGGAGGTTGGGCAGGGCCCATTGAAGATCCTTGGCTCATCTGGGAAATGGGAACATCTCTTGGGGGCTGACTGGAGGATGGATGGAGGGATGGGAGCACACAAACTTGGAGGGATAGGTTAATGGAAGAATGTTTGTTGGATGGTTGGTTGGATGGATGGAAGGTTGGGTGGAGGGATTAGTGGATGGAAGGTTGGGTGGATGGACAGATGGATGGAGGAAGGGAGGGATGGATGGATGGATGGGAGCATGCAAGGTTGAAGGGATTGGACGATATTGATGAATGGATGGTTTATTGGTTGGATGAATGGACACAGTTGGATGGAGGGAGGGTGGGATGGATGGATGGATTGATGGATGGATGGGTGGTTGAATGGACAGATAAAAGCACATTAAGGATGGATGGATTGTTAGAGGAATGTTTGGTTGATTGTTGAACAGCTGGCTGGCTGGCTGGCTGGATTTATGTTTATGCCCTGCATTGTGTCCTCTCCGTTGCAGCCCCAGCTCCAAAAAAGGAGAAGCCACTGTCCCAGCCCCGCCTTGGCGAGCTCACAGCCCCTCATGTCACCCCCGACTCGGTCCAGCTGGAGTGGAGCGTCCCTGAGGGCACGTTTGACTCCTTCACGGTGCAGTACAAGGATGCACAAGGCCAGCCCCAGGTGCTGCCCGTGGACGGTGGTTCCCGCACGGTGACGGTGCCTGGGCTGTCACCGTCGCACCGCTACAAGTTCAACCTGTACGGGCTGTGGGGTCGGAAACGTCTGGGCCCTGTCTCCACTGACACCGTCACAGGTGAGGACGTCTGTGGACCATTTCTGTGTCCCCTTTGGGTGCTGGTTTTGGGATGGTGGCAGGTGGTTGGGCAGGGCTTATGCTGGTCCCTTGGGTCTTGTGGGAACTGGGAACATCTCTTGGGTGCTAACAAGGGTGTGGGTGATGGGCTGGGTGCATGCAAGTTTGGAGGGTTGGGTGGGTGTATGGATGGATGGATGGATGGATGGAAGGATGGATGGAAGTTGCTTCTATGCTGTTGTGGCTATTTGGATGACTGGCTGGATCCTTGGCTGGCTGGATCCATGGACCTGTGAGAAATTGGAACAAATTCTTGGCACTATGTGTGGGATTGATGGAAGGATGGGAGCATGAAGGTTGGAGGGATAGAGGGACAGACTGGTGGATGTGTGGAGAATGGATGGATGGATGGATGGATGGATGTTTAGTTGGGTGGATGGACTGAAGGTTGGTTGGCTGGACAGATGGATAGACAATGGAGGGTTGTATGGATGATTGGATGGATGGAAGGATGGATGGACAGTTGGGTAGACTGATGTAGTCATGGACAGAGGAATGTGTGGGTAGGTGGAAGGGAACATGGCTGGGTGGGCAATGTCTGGAGGAGTTGCAGTGCGGGGGGACATATGATGACTGGGTGGTTGGATGGATGGAAGGTTGGATGGATGGATGGTTGGATGGATGGATGGTTGGATGGATAGGCAGTTTTATGGATGGAGGGCTGGTTGGATGGTTGGAAAGATGGGTGGGTGGTTTGATGGAGGGAGGCATGGTTGGATGGAGGGATGGTTGGATGGATGGTTGAATGGTTGGACAGTTGGATGTTTGGATGGATGGTTGGATGGAGGGATGGTTGGATGGGTGCGTGGGTGGTTGCTGGCTGGACAGTTGGATGGTTGGTTTGATGGTCATTGGACGGTTGATGGTTGAATGGTTGATGCTTGATGGTTGGATGGTTGGACAGTTGATGGTTGGACAGTTGATGGTTGGACGCTTGATGATTGGACGCTTGATGATTGGATGCTTGATGGTTGGATGCTTGATGGTTGGATGGCTGGACAGTTGCTGGCTGGACACCTGGATGGTTGGTTGGAGCGATGGTGTGTTGGCATCCTGGGTGGGGTGTCTCTGGTGGGGAGAGTCCCCTGGGGGCTGTGGTGGGTGACCCTGGGGTGCTACGGGGGGGGTCTGGGGGTGTGGGGGTCCATGGGAGTTTCTGTGGGGTTGGTGGTCAGAGTGGGGGTATCCAAAGAGAGGTTTCTGGAAGTGTATGTGGGGGGAAGTTGGTGGGCAGGTCCTTGGGGGGCTGGGGGGTGGGTTGGGGGTGTCAACAGCCATGCCCCTCCCCCATGCAGGTGCCCCGGGGACCCTCTGGGTGGGGACTGTATGGCCCCGCAGTGCCAGGCTGCACTGGGCACCCCCCCACACCCCCCTCGATGGCTACGACCTTGTCTATGGCCCCCCCGGAGGACCCCAGAAGGTAACACCCCCTCCCAAAGCACCCTGAAACCCCATAACCCCCCTGGGGACCCCAAGAATCCTTGTGGGACCCCAATACACCCCCCCCAGACTGCAATAACTCCTTGGGGACCCTGATCCCCTGTGGGGACCCCAACTTTCCTTGTAGGACCCCAATAGCCCCCCCCAGGGACCCCATTAACCACTTGGGGACCCCAATACCACCCAGGTGCACCCCAATATCCCATGTGGGATCTCCAATACTCCCTTAGGGCCCCTCAAAGACCTAAATAAGCCCTTGAGGACCCCAGTAACGACCCGGGGACCCCAATAACACCCAAGGGACCCCAATAACACCTGAGGGATCCCAATATTCCTTGTGGGACCCCAATACCAACCCAAGGACCCCAGTAACCCCTTGGGGAACCCAATATTCCTTGTAGGACCCCAGTAACCCCTCTGGGACCCCAATATCCCCCTGTGCACACCAATATCTCTTGTGGGACCCCTAATACTCCCTTAGGGCACCCCAATACCCCCCCAGGACCCCAATAACACCCTGAGGACCCCAATAATTCCCAGGGGACCCCGGTAATGCCTTGGGGGACCCCAATACTCCTCTGTGCCCCCTCAGACACTGCAGCTGCCCCCTGAGGCATCGTCCCATCAGCTGTGGGGCCTGGAGCCAGCAGGGCGCTATGGGGTGCAGCTGTGGGGCCGGGGGGGGGACACCCCCCCCACCCCCCTGGAGACCACCTTTGACACCCGTGAGCCAGAGGCCTGGGCCCCTGGGTGGGGAGCACCCGGATGCCTGGGTCCCTGGGAGGGCGGGGGAGTGTTGGGTCATTGGGTGGGGGGGAATCCAGGTCAATGGGTGGGGGGTCACCCGGGTCTCTGGGTGGGTGGGGGAGTGCTGGGTCATTGGGTGGGGGGTGCCTAGGTCCCTGGGTGGTGGGGGGCTCAGTCATTGGGTGGGGGGCACCCAGATGCCTGGGTCCCTGGTTGGTGTGTGGCTGGGTCATTGGGTGGGGGGCACCTAGACACCTGGGTCCCCAGAAGTCTCTAGGGTGCCTTAAGGGTCCCTGGATGCCTGAGTCCCCACAACCCCTGTCCCCACCTCCTCCCCCCAGCTCCCCTCCCCCACCCGCACCCCCGGGACTGTGCCGAGGAGCAGCTGAATGGGCCGGGCCCTTCGCGTGAGACCCTCATCTTCCTTGGGGGCGACCCCGGGAGACCTCTGCGTGTCTTCTGCGACATGGAGACCGACGGCGGCGGATGGCTGGTGGGGCAACTGTGGGGAACTGGGAGGAGATGGGGGACACTGGGAGGGGCTGGGGAGCACTGGGAGGGGCTGGGGGCTTCTATGTGGGGTGATTTATGGGGGGGAAATGGGGGTCTTGGGGGGCATTGAGGGGGTCTTGAGGACAACAGGAGGACTCGGGGGCACTGGGAGAGGCTGAGGGGCTTCTACAGGGGGGCTATTAGGGGGTTATATGGGGGGAAATGGGTGGTCTTGTGGGGCAATAGGGGTCCTGGGGGGCATTGAGGGGTCTGGTGGGGAACTGGGGGGCACTGGGAGGGGCTGGGGGGGTCATGTGGGGGATTATGGGGGGAAATGGAGAGTTTGGGGGGGCAGTGTGGGGACTGGGGGTCACTGAGGGAAACTGGGAGGCACTGGAAGGGACTGGGGGGTTTTATGGGGGGTCGGGGGGTCTTGGAGCTCAATGGGCATCCTGAGGGGCACTGGGGGAGTCTAGGGAGAAATGGGGGGCTGTGGGGGGGGTCAGTGGGGGGTGTTGGGGCCCCCCCCCGACCTCCCCCTGACCCCCCCCCCAAGGTGTTCCAGCGCCGCCAGGACGGGGGCACTGATTTCTGGCGGGGGTGGGACGCCTACGCCCACGGCTTTGGCAACGTCACCGGGGAGTTCTGGCTGGGTGAGGACCCAGGTGTCCAGGTGGGGGGGGCCCAGGAGTTTGGGGGGGGGATCCAGGCATCTGGGTGGGCTTGGGTGGGTGACCAAGGGGGGAACCCAGGTGTCCGGGGTGGGGACCCAGGTGTCTGGGTGGTCCTGGGTGGATCTTTGGAGGGGACCTAGGCATCTGGGTGGTCTTGGGTGGGTGACCAGGGAGGGACCCAGGCATTTGGGTGGTGCTGGGTGGACCCTGGGGAGGAGACCCAGGCATCCAGGTGGGCCCCAGGGAAGGACCCAGGCATCCAGGCATGGGGACCCAGGAGTTTGGGGGGCACCCAGGCATCCGGAGGGGAACCCAGGCATCTGGGTGGACTTGGATGGGTGACCAAAGGGGGAACTCAGGTGTCTGGGGGGGACCCAGGCACCTGGGTGGGTGGCTGGGGGGACCCAGGTGTCCGAGTGGTCCTGGGTGGGTCTTTGGAGGGGACATAGTCATCTGGGTGGGCTTGGATGGGTGACCAGGGAGGGACCCTGGCATCTGGGGAGGGGGACCTAGGTGTCCAGGCGGTGGCGGTGGCCAGATGCAGGTATGGGGGTGCAGGGAATGAGGCGCTGCACGCGCTGACGGCGGGGACCCCCACGGAGCTGCGGGTGGATCTCCGCACCCCGCGGGACGCCGCCTTCGCTCACTACCGCGACTTCGCCGTTGCCGGCCCCGAGGACCATTACCGCCTTCGCCTCGGCACCTACAGTGGCACTGCTGGTATAGGGGTCTTGGGGGGGGTCCTGGAAGGGTCTTGGGGGGGTCCTGAGTGGTACTGGGGGGGCCTGGAGGGGTCTTGGGGCGGTCCTAAGTGGTCTTGGGGGGGTCCTGGAGTGGTCCTGAAGGGGTCCTGGGGCATCCTGGAGGAGTTTTGGGGATCCTGAGTGGTCCTGGGGAGCTCTTGGAGGGGGTCCTGAGTGGTCTTGGGGGGTCCTGGAGGAGTTTTGGGGAGTCTTGGGGCATCTTGGGGGGGTCCTGGAGGGGCCTTGCAGGGGTTCTGAGTGGTCTTGGGGAGTCCTGGAGGGTCCTGGGAGGTCCTCGATGGGTCTTGGGGGGCATCCTGAGTGGTCTTGGGGGGGTCCTGAGGGGTCTCAGGGGGTCCTGATTGGTGTTGGGGGGTTCTGGGGGATCCTGGAGGAGTCTTGGGGATCCTGAGTGGTCTTGGGGGGATTCTGGAGCGGTCTTGGGCATCCTTTGGCCCATGAAGGGGGTCCTAGGGGGGAATATTCAGGGTCTCTTGGCCTATGGGGGGGGTGGGGGGGTCTTGGGGTGTCCTGGAGAGGTCCTGGAGTGGTTCTAGTGGGTCCTGAGTAGTCTTGAGGAGGTTCTGTGGAGGTTCTGGGGGGGTCTTGGGCATCCCTTGGCCCATGAAGGGGGTATTGGGGGCAAATATTTGGGGTTTCTTGCCCTATGCGGGGCGGGGGGTGTCTTGGGGGGTCCTGAGGGGGGCTTGGAGGGGTTCTGGGGGGGTCTTACGGGGTCCTGGGGGGGCCTAAAGGGGGTATTGGGGGTCCCTTGGTCCATGAAGAGGGTCCCTGAGAGGATCTTGGGGGGTTCTGAAAGGGGACCCTGAGGGGGTCTTGGGGGTCTCCAGCCCTGGGTGCGGGGTCCCTGGTGGCTTCTGGGGGGGGTCTTAGGGGTCTCTGGACCATGTGGGGGTTCCTGGGGGGGTGTGTCCCGGGGGGTGTTTCAGGGGTCTCCTGGGGTCTCTGGGGAGGTTTCTGGGGGGGTCTTTGGAGTGTCTTAGGGGTCTCTTGGCCCTGGGAGTCCCTGAGGGATTCCTGGGGGGGTCTGGGCATCTCCAGGTCATGGGCGGGGCCCTGGAGGGGTCTGACAGGGTCTGAGGGGGGGTCCCTGGGTGGTCACTGGGGGGGTTCATGGGGTGCCCCTGGGGGTCCCTTGGCCTTGGGCAATCCTAGGGGTCCCTGTGGGGGGTGCCTGAGGATTGGTGGGGGGGTCCCTGGGGGGTCCTTGGGGGGTCTCGGGGATTGTTGGGGGGTCCAATGGGGTCCCCTGACTGGGGGGATCCCTGGGGGTCTGATGGGCTCTGAGGGGGGGTCCCTGGGAGTCTGATGGGCTCGGGGGGGGGGGGGTGTCCCTGGTGGGGGTCCCTGGGGTTCTGATGGGGGGGTCCCTGGGGGTCTAATGGGCTCTGAGGGGGGGTCCCTGGGTTCCCTGGGGTGTCCCTGGGGATCTGACAGGCTCTGAGGGGGGGTTCCTGGGGGGGGGGAGGGTCCCTGGGGGTCCCTGGGGTTCTGACGGGGGGGTCCTGCAGGGGATGCGCTCTCCTACCACGCCGGCAGCCCCTTCTCCACGCGGGACCGAGACCCCCGGGGCCGCCCCCGCCCCTGCGCCGTCGCCTACACGGGGGCCTGGTGGTACCACAACTGCCACTATGCCAACCTCAACGGGCGCTACGGGACCCCCCACCACCACCAGGCATGCTATAGGGGCCAGGGTTACCTATAGGGGGCCATAGGGGCTGACTACAGGGGGCTGATGAGGCCAGAGTGGGGTTGATGGGGGATATAGGGGGCCATAATGTCATCTATAGGGGCCATGCGGGACCTATAGGGAGCCATAGGGGGCAACTAGAGAGGGGGGTGTGGGGCCAGGGTGGGGTTCATGGGGGCTGTAGGCAGCCAGAATGGGGTCTACAGAGGGGCTATAGGGGCCTATAAGGGGGAAGTGGTTGAGACTTATGGGCCCAGAATGCAGTTAATGGGGGCTATAGGGACCACAAGGCAGTCTATAGGAGCCATAATGGGGTCTATAGGGGCCATAGGGGGCCTATAGGGGTCGGGGGACCTATAGGGGGCCATAGGGGGTGACTGGAGGGGGCCAATGGGGCCGGAGTGCAGTTAATGGGGGCTGCAGGGAGCCATAATGGGGTCTATAGGGGCCATAGGGGGGCTACAGCAGCCACAGGGGGCCTATAGGAGCCAGGGGAGACCTATAGGGGGCTATAGGGGGCAACTAGAGGGGGCCTATGGGGCCAGAGTGCAGTTGATGGGGTCTATAGAGGTCATAGAGGGCAACTAGGGGGGGCCAAGAAGGACCATAGAGGGACTTAAAGGGGACATAAGGGGGTCAAAGAGGGGCATGGCAGGGCTATAGGGACCATATTGGGGTCTGTAGGGGCCATAGTCGTGCTATAGGAGCCGTGGGAGATCTGTAGGGGTCATAATGGCATCTATAGGGAGGCCTATAGGGTCCATAATGGACTCTATAGGGGCAAAGAAGGGGACTATAGGGGCCACCAGGAGCCTAAAGCAGCCATAGGGGGGGTCTATAGGG
The DNA here is from genome assembly GCA_037953605.1 of Necrosyrtes monachus. Lineage (NCBI taxonomy): Eukaryota > Metazoa > Chordata > Aves > Accipitriformes > Accipitridae > Necrosyrtes > Necrosyrtes monachus. Next base: position 135,411 of record JAZGTQ010000603.1, on the reverse strand, counting down.
ACTACAGGGGAGCTGTATGGGCCATAGGGAGGCCTCTAGGGGCATACAGGTATCTAAAGGGGCCATGGAGGGGGCCTGCAGGGGCATACAGGCACCTATAGGGGCTATATGGGGGTCTATAAGGGGCCATAGAGAGGCCCTAGGGGCTATATGAGCCATGCAGGGGTCTTTATGCAGAGTTTACAGGTGGACACAGATGTTTGTAGGGGCCACATGGGGGGGGTCTATTGGGGCATATGGGGAGTCTATAGGGGCTATATGGGGGTCTATAGGGGACATGGGGGTCCTATGGAGGTCACAGAGGGGCCTATAACAGGGCTATAGTGACTATAGGAAGTTCTGTAGGGACTATGGGGGAGGGTCTTCTATGGAGGGATCTATACCGGCACTATGGAGCACAGGACCCCTATGGCACTGTCCGCAGCAGCAGCGGGTACCTATGGGGACCATAGGGGTGCTAAGAGGACTCTGGGGCAGGGGTGGGCACTGCACCCCTATGGGTCCTGGGGCCCAAGACCCTATAGAACCTAGCCCCAGACCCCCTCTGTCTGGCCATGGGGCCCTTATAGGAGCGATAGGGCCTGGGGCAGGGGAGGAGGGGTGTTCTCTAGGGCCCCTATAGGGATCTATAGGGTCTATAGGTTGCCTATAGGGTACCTATAGGGCCTGATGGACAACCCCCCCCTCGGTTCTCCCCAGGGCATCAACTGGTTTCCCTGGAAAGGCTTCGAGTTCTCCGTCCCCTTCACCGAGATGAAGCTGCGGCCGCAGCACGACTGAGGGGACCCAGGTGTCCGGGGGGTCCCGGGAAAGAGGCGGGACTTGTGGGGGGAGGGTCAGATGTGAAGCTTTTATGGGGGGGGGAGTAATAAAAGGTGCCTGGAACCCCCACCCCCTGGTGAACCCAGGCGTCCGGGGGGGACCCAGGCGTCTGGGGACACAGGCAGCAGGAGGACCCGGTCATCCGGACATGCAGGCAGCCCCAGGAGTCCAGGCAGCGGACCAGGGTGTCCAGGGGTGCAGGCAGCTGCAGGCAGGAGTGCAGGCAGCCCCAGGCAGCCAGGGTTGCAGGCAGCCAGGGGTTGCGGGCAGCAGGCAGCCCCAGATAGCCAGGAGTGCAGGCAGCAGGCAGTCCCAGGTGTCCAGGGATGCAGGCAGCCCCAGGCAGCCAGGGGTGCAGGCAACTCCAGACATCTGAGCACGCAGGCAGCAGGCAGCCCCAGGCAGCCAGGGGTGCAGGCAGCCCCAGACAGTGAGAGGTGCAGGCAGCAGGCAGCCCTAGGTGTCCAGGTGTGCAGGCAGCAACAGACAGCCAGGGGGTGCAGGCAGCAACAGACAGCCAGGGGGTGCAGGCAGCTGCAGGCAGCCAGGGGTGCAGGCAGCAGGCAGCCAGAAGTGCAGGCAGCAGACAGCCAGAAGTGCAGGCAGCCACAGGCAGCCAGGGGCACAGGCAGCCAGGGGTGCAAGCAGCAGGCAGCTGCAGGCAGCCAGGTATGCAGGCAGCCCCAGGTGTCCAGGAGTGCAGGCAGCCCCAGACAGCCAGGGGTGCAGGCAGCTGCAGGCAGCCAGGGGTGCAGGCAGCCCCACACAGCCAGGGGCACAGGCAGCAGGCAGCCCCAGGCAGCCAAGGGTGGGGGCAGCTCCAGGCAGCCAGGAGTGCAGGCAGCAGGCAGCCCCAGGTGTCCAGGGGTGCAGGCAGCAGGCAGCCAGGGGTGCAGGCAGCCAGGGGAGCGGGCAGCAGGCAGGCGCAGGAGTACCAGGCCGCTGCCAGGCCCCTGTGCTCGGTTAGGCAGGGGGCTGGCAGGGCACCATGCGGACGCGGAAGGGCGGGCAGCGCAGGACGGTGCCTGCTGACACCTCCAGGCAGGGCAGGACCCCCGGGGCGGGGGGTTCCAGGCGGAATTCCTGCAGGATCCGACCCAGGAAGACGAAGAGCTCGGCCCGCGCTAGCCCTTCCCCCAGGCAGGATCGGGCCCCGCAGCCGAAGGGCACCAGTGCCCGCCAAGGAGCCCCCGGAACCAGGAACCGCTCTGGGGGGGCAAGGGGGGGTCAAGGGACCCAAGCGTCTGGGAGGGGACTCACCCCAAGGGGCCAGGGGACCCAGGCATTTGGAGAGGGCACCCATGTGTCCAGGAGGGGACCCAGGTGTTCGGGAGGGGACCCACCCCAAGGGGTCAGGGCACCCAGGAATTCGGGGAGGGGACCGAGGCATTCAGGAGGGGACCCCCTACTGGGTCGGGGACCCAGGTGTCCAGGGAGGGGACCCACCCCAAGGAGTTTAGGGGACCCAGGCGTTCAGAAGGAAGCCACCCACATAGGTCAGGGGTCCCAGGTGTCCAGGGAGGGGACCCAGGTGACAAGGAGGGGACCCAGACATTTGGGGAGTAGACCCAGGCATTCAGGAGGGGACCCAGGCATTTAGGGAAGGGGACCCACCCACATCGGGGTTCAGGGGACCCACCCCATGGGGTTTAAGGGACCCAGGTGTCCAGGGAGGGGACCCAGGCATTTGGGGAGGGCACCCAGGTGTTCGAGGAGGGGACCCACCCCAAGGAGTTTAGGGGACCCAGGTGTTCAGGGAGGGGACCCAGGTGATCAGGAGGGGACCCACCCACATAGGGGTCAAGGGACCCACTCCAAGGGGTTTAGGGACCCAAACAGTCAGGAGAAAGCCACCCACGGAGGTCAGGGGACCCAGGTGTCTGGGAATGGACCCACCCCAAGGGGTTCAGGGGACCCAGGCATTTGGGAAGGGGACCCACCCACATTGGGGTTCAGGGGACCCACCCCAAGGGGTTTAGGGGACCCAGGTGTCTGGGAGGAAGCCACCCACAGACGGGTCAGGGCACCCAGGCATTTGGGAAGGGGATCCACCCATGTCGGGGTTCAGGGGACGCACCCCAAGGGGTTTAGGGGACCCAGGCGTACAGGAGGGGACCCAGGTGTCCGGGAGGAAGCCACCCACACAGGGGTCAGGGGATGCAGGCGTCTGGGAGGGGACGGACCCCAAGGGATTCAGGGGACCTCGGTGTCCGGGGGAACCCCGATGTCCGGGCGTACCGGGCAGGAAAGCCTCGGGGTGGTGCCAGGTGTCGGGGTCCTGCTGGGCAGCCAGGAGGTTGGGGATCAGGATGGAGCCGGCCGGCACTGGGATGCCCCCAACACTGGGAGGAGACAGCAGGGTGTTGGGATGTACTGGGATCTTCTGGGTTCTGCTGGGGTCTACTGGGACCTTCTGGGTTCTGCTGGGGCCTACTGGGACTTTCTGGGGCCTACTGGGATCTACTGGGCCCTAATGGGATCTATGGGGTCTACTGGGGCCTGTTGGGCCCTCTGGAGCCTACTGGGACTTACTGTGGCCTACTGGGATCTGCTGGGGCCTAGTGGGATCTATTGGGCCCTAATGGGATCTATGTGGTCTACTGGGGCCTGTTGGGCCCTCTGGAGCCTACTGGGGTCTATTGGGGCCTACTGGGACTTAATGTGGCCTACTGGGGTCTATTGGGATCTACTGGGCCCTAATGGGATCTATTGGGGTCTAGTGGGGCCTGTTGGGTCCTCTTGAGCCTATTGGGGTCTACTGGGGCCTAGTGGGATCTACTGGGGCCTGTTGGGCTCTCTGGAGCCTACTGGGGCCTGCTGGGATCTCTTGAGCCTACTGGGTTCTATTGGACACTACTGGGATATACTGGGGTCCTCTGGAGCCTACTGGGACCTGCTGAGGCCTACTAGGACCACCTTGAGTCTACCAGGGCCTACTGCAGTCCTCGGAGCCTACTGGGACCTGCTGAGGCCTACTAGGACCACCTTGAGTCTACCAGGGCCTACTGCAGTCTATCGAGACTTACTGGGGCCTACTGGGAGTTACTGGGATGTACTAGAGTCCACTGAGGCCTGCTGAGACCTGCTGGGGTCCACTAGGCTCTGCTGGGGCCTACTGGGGTTTACTGGGACATACTGGGCTCTGCTGGGGTCTTCTGGGGCCCACTGGAGCATGCTGAGACCTGCTGGGATCTACTGGGGCTTACTGGGATCTACTGGGGCTTACGGGAATGTACTGGGTTCCGCTGACATCTTCTGGGGCCTGCTGGGATATACTGGGGCATACTGGGGTGTACTAGGGCCTGCTGACACCTACTGGGCTCTGCTGGGGCTACTGGGGTCTATTAGGACCTACTGGCGTCTACTGGGGCCTACTGGGTTCTGCTGGGTTCTGCTGGGGTCTATTGGGGCCTACTGGGTTCTGCTGGGGTCTACTGGGACCTACTGGGACTTACTGGAGCCTACAGGGCCCTACTGAGGATGCCTGCACTGGTCCGTACTGGTCTATACTGGTTCATACTGGTCCAAACCACTGATACACATCGGTGCACAGTGCTGCAACCTGATGCCCGGTGGTCCCTACTGGTCTGTAGTGGTTCATACTAGTCCACAACCATTTGTACTGGTCCATACTGGTTTCTACTGGCCATACCTGGTGTGGCGGCGGGCACAGTGGGGCAGGGCCAGCGGGGCGGGGGGCCGGAGGCGCAGGGTCTCTGTGACGGTGGCATGGAGGAGGGGCAGGCGCCCGGTGTCACCCACCTGGGGGGTCCCGGTAGGACCCAGCTCCCGCCAGAGCTCCGCCCGCAGCCGCTCCTGCAGCTGGGGGACACGCGTGTCACGCATGTGTCACAAGCAGGGCACCGCCTCCTGGGGTGACATGTGGGGTGTGGGGTGTGGGGAGGGTGGGTCCCACCCTGGGGGACACCCAGTGCCAAGGTGGGGGGGACATAAATGGGACCAAGGAGCCATGTGGGGACATGGACATGGGTGTGACACGTGTGTGGCACCTCGGGGCAGTGCAGGGGGATGACGATGGCCATGGGGAGGGGGACACTGGGGACACAGATGACACATGTGGGGACATGGGACCCCTTGGGGGCATATGTGGGGACTTGGGGACACAGACATGGCTGTGACGTGTGTTGCACCTCGGTGGAGTGCAGGGGGATGGTGCTGGCCATGGGGAGGGGGACATGTAGGACACGGGTGGGGACACAGGACCCCTTGGGGACATATGTAGGGACTCGGACACGTGTGGGGACACGGACAGGGGTGTGACACATATGTGGCACCGCAGGGCGGTGCAGGGGGATAGCAGTGGCCACAGGGAGGGGACACTGGAGACATGTAGGACACGTGTGGGGACACGGGCCCCCCGGGGGACACCTATGGGGACTTGAGGACATGGGCGGGGACATGGACACGGCTGTGACACGCGTGTGGCACCTCGGGGCGGTGCAGCAAGAAGGCGACGGCCCAGGCCAGGGCTGCAGCCGTGGTCTCGGTGCCCCCGATGAAGAGATCGACCAGGGCCATGTGGAGGCGGGGGGGGCTCAGGGGACCCCCCTGGACGCCGGGGTCCCTTCCCTGCAGCGCTGCCAGAACCGTGTCCCCAGGGGGGGATGGGCACTCCTGCGGGGACATGTGTCATTCCCTCCCGGATACCTGGGTCCCCCCCCTCTGTGCGTCCCCCCCACCTCGTGCCGTCGGATCTGGGCCTCCACGAAGGCGTCACGGAGCTCGACGAGGCGCAGCAGCTCCCGTAGCCCCGGGTTGGGGAGGACCTGGGACATATGGATCCCATAGGGACTCCCCTCAGCGCCCCCCCCCCCATGCCCTATAACTCCCCTCAGCCCCATAGACACCCCATAGTTCCTCTCCCCCCTGGGCCATATAGACCCTATAGGCCACCCTCCCAGACCATATAGACCTTCCCCACAGTCCTATAGATTCCCCCAGCCCCATATAGACCATATAACCCCCCCCGGGCCATATAGACCCTAAAAGACATGCCCACACCCCCATATAGATCATCCCAGCCCCATAAAATCCCCATAACTGCCCCTCCCAACCCCATACAGCCCCCCCCATATAGAACACCCATCTCCATATAGACCCTATACCCTCAGCTCCTCCTACACCTTATACATCCCCCCCCAGCCCATATAAGCACCTCCCCAGCCCCATATAGACCCTATTACAACCCCACAGCTCCAAATAGACCCTACAACCCCCCCCAGGGCCATATAGCTCCTCCCCAGCCCCCTATAGACCCTATAAGACCCCTCCCAGGGCCATATAGCCCCTCCCCAGCCCCATATAGACCCCTCCAAGACCCCACATAGATCGTAGAAACCCTCTCCCCAGCCCCATATGGACCCTATAACCCCCCTTCCCAGCCCCACATCCTCACCCCCAGCCCCATATAGCCCCCTCCCCCCCCCCAGCCCAGGGCCGTATAGCCCCTATAGGGCCTGGCCCCATGGCTGAGCTCACCCGCAGCACCGGGAGCAGGTCGAGGACCTGCACGCTGACCCTGCCCCACACCTCCAGCAGCTCCACCACGCAGCGGGTGAAGGCCCGCACCTCCGCCTCGGGGGGCATCTGGGGGGGAGGCCAATGCCTGGGTCCCCCCAGAACCCAAACAGTCACCCCCCCCCCCAAAAGTCCCCCTCGGTCCCCTCCCCAAATCCTGGGTCCCGTCCCCAGATGCCTGGGTCCCCTCCAGAACTCCTCGGGGTCCCCCCAGAACTCTTCAGTTGTCCCCCCCAAAATCCTGAGTTGTCCCCCACCCCGGATGTCTGGGTCCCCTCTCAGACACCTGGGTCCCCCCCCCAAACTCCTCGGTCCCCCCCCCCGAACTCCTGGGTGTCTCCCCCAGACACCTGGGTGTCCCCCTGAACTCCTCAGTCCCCCCCCCCTCCAAACTCCTGGGTCCCCCCCAAACTCCTGGTTTCCCCCCCCGACACCTGGGTGGCCCCCCCAAACTCCTGGGTCCCCCCAGAACCCAAACACCCCCCCCCCCCAAAGACACAGCCCTGAACTCCTGGGTCCCCCTCCCGAACTCCTGCCCTCCGCTGAGATGCCTGGGGGGTCCCCCCCAAACTCCTGGGTCCCCCCAAACTCCTGGGTCCCCCCCCCCGGTGTGACACCTGGGTCCCCTACCAGGTCCCCGAAGAGGAGGTGCCCGATGGTGCTGCAGGTGTAGAAGGAGAAAACCTCAAAGGGGTCCAGGGGGGCCCCCGCGTGGGAACGCAGCTCCTGGAGGGGGGTGGGGGGTGTCAGAAGGGGGTTTTGGGGTCCCCGGGGGGGTACTGGGGGACCCCAAGGGGGTACTGGGGTCCCTTAAGGGGGTTTGGGGGTGTCCTAAGGGGATATGGGGGGGGGGGGTTGGAGTCCCTAAGGGGTTTTGGAGGGGGGGCCCAAGGGGGTTTGGGGGCACCCTAAGTGGAGTTTGGGGGGGGTGTCCCAGGAGGTTTTTCGGGGTCTCTAAGGGAGTTTTGGGGCATCCTAGTGGGATAGCAGGGATCCCTAAGGGGTCCAGGGGGCCCCCCATGTGGGAGCATAGCTTTGGGTGGGGGAGGAGAGGTCTCTGGGGGGTATTGGGGGGCCCTAAGGGGGGTTTTGGGGTCCCTGAAGGAGTTTTGGGGTGGCCCAGAAGTGTCCCAGGGAGATATAAGGAGGTTTTGGGGTCTCCATGGGTAGTATTGGGGTCCTAAGTGGGTTTTGGGGGTCCCAAGGGGGTATTGGGGTCCCCAGAGGGGATATTGGGGTGTGCTAGGGGGATGGGGGGGCACTAAGGGGGTTTTGGGGGGCTCTAAAGGAATTTGGGGGGAGCCCTAATGGGATTTGGGGGTCTCTTAAGAGGGTTTTGGGGTGTCCGAGGGGGATGGGGGGGCTCTAAGGGTGATTTCAGGGTGCAGAATTTCGGGGTGCAGGGGGATTTTTGGGGTGCAGGGTTTCAGGGTGAAGGGGTTTACGGTGCAGGGGGGTGGGGTGCAGGGGTGGGGTTGGGGTGGGGGGTTTTGGGGTGCAGGTGGTTTCTGGGGTGCAGGGGGGTTTTGGCGTGTGGGGGAGGGTTGGGATGCAGAGGGCCTTTGGGGCACTGGTTTTTTGGGGTGCAGGGGGTTTGGGGTGCAGGGATGGGGTTGGGGTGTGTGTTTTTTTGGGGTGGGGGGTTTGGGGTGCAGGGGTGGGGTTGGGGTGCGGGTTTTTTGGGGTGCAGGGGGTTGGGGTGCAGGGGTGGGGTTGGGGTGCGGGGGGGTTGGGGTGCGGATTTTTGGGGGTGCAGGGGTTTTGGGATGCGGGGGGGTTGGGGTGCAGGGTTTTTGAGGTGCGAGGTTTTTTGGGATGCTGGGGGTTGGGGTGCAGGGGGGCTTTGGGGAGTGGGGTTTTTGAGGTGGGGGGGTTAGGGTGCGGGGGGGTGTTTTGGGGTGCTCACCGCGCAGAGGGCCCCCGCCTGCCGCCGCAGGAGGGGCCGGAGCCGCCCCCCCGCCCGGGCCAGCGCCCCCCGCGTCACCCCCCGCTGTCGCCGCCAGCCCGGGGTGGCCGCTCCCAGCGCCAGGTCCCGGCCCCCCCGCGACACCAGCCCCCCTGGGGGGGGACGGACACGACACCCTGAGTTAGGGGCACCCCGGGGAGCCCCCAGCAACCCCCCCCAGCACCCATAGATTGCCCCCCACACCCCATAGGAACCCCCACAGCCCCATAGGGACACCCCCCCCCCCCCATGAATACCCCCCTCCCAGCCCCATGGCCCCCCCACCCCATAGGGCCCTGCCCCATAGCCCCCGCCAGCCCCCATAGGGAGCCCCCCCGAACCCACAGACCCCTCCCAGCCCCATATCACGGTCCACCCCATAGGCCCCCCCCACCCCATACCCTGCCCAGCCCCATAACCCCCCCCGCAGCCCCACAGGATCCCCCCCCACCCCATAACTCCCCATAGCCCCCCCCCACCCCATAACACCCCCCAGCCCCATAGCCCCCCCCATACCCAGGTAACTTGGGGGTCGCTCCAGCCAGTCCCCCCAGTGCCGGGCCAGCGCCTCCCGGATGGTCCCCACCGAGCTCAGCACCAGCAGGTCTGGGGGGGGGGAGAAAGTGGGGGGCTGGGGGGGACCCCAAAACTAGGGGGGGACCTCAAAACTAGGGGGGGCCCAAAAGCGGAGGGGGGAGGACGGTTGGGGAGTCCTGGGGGGGGAGGTGGGGTTCCCAAGGGGTAATTTTGGGGGGTCGGGGGGGAGTCAAGGGGAGGGGGGGAGTTTTGGGGTGCCAGGGGCAGGTTTGGGGGTTCAGGAGGATTTTGGGGTCTCGAAGCGGGGGGTCAGGGTCCTGGGGCAGGTTTGGGGGGGGTCAAGGTGGGGTTGGGGGGCTGTTTGGGGGTCCCAGGGGCAGGTTTGGGGGTTCGGGGAGGGTCAAGGGGGGGGCAGTTTTGGGGGTCCCAGGAGCAGGTTTGAGGGTTCGGGGGGGGTCAAGGTGGGGGGGCAGTTTGGGTGGCTCAGGGGGAGGGTTTTGGGGTGCCAGGGGGAGGTTTGCGGGGGAGCCAGGGTGGGGGGGGCAGTTTTGGGGTCCCAGGGGCAGTTTTGGGGGTTCAGGGGCATTTTGGGGTCCCTAAGGGCGGAGTCAGGGTCCCGGGGCAGGTTTGGGGGGGTGAAGGGGGCGTTGGGGGGGTGTTTGGGGGTCCCAGGGGCAGGTTTAGGGATTCGGGGGAGGTCAAGGGTTTTGGGGTGCTAGGGGTAGGTTTGAGGGGGTCAAGGGGGGGCAGTTTTGGGGTTCAGGGGCATTTTGGGGTCCCTAAGGGGGGTGAAGGTCTGGAGGTCCCTAAGGGGTAAGTTGGGGGTTGGAGGGGAGTCCAGGGGAAGGTTTGGGGGTTCGGGGGGGGGTCAAGGTGGCGGGGGCAGTTTTGGGGGTCCCAGGGGCAGGTTTGGGAGTTCGGGGGGGGGGTCAAGGGTTTTGGGGTGCCAGGGGCAGGTTTGGGGGGGGTCAAAGTGGGGGGGGGCGGTTTTGGGGCTCCCAGGGGCAGGTTTGGGGTTCCGGGTGGAGGGGGTGTCAATTTTGGGGTGCTTCCCCCCCAACTCACCGCGCCCCCCCAGGCGCATGCGCAGGACGGGCCCGTGCCGGCGGGCGAGGCGGCGGAGGTGCAGCGCCCCCTGCGGGTGGAGCAGGTGCAGCGCCCCGCCCCGCGGACCCCGCCCCTCGCCCGGCCCCGCCCCTCGCCCCGCCCCTCCCCTTCGCCCCGCCCCCAGCAGCACCAGCAGCACCAGCAGCGCCAACACCAGCGCGGCCGCCATCGCCCAGGAAGGGGGGGGGCACCCCGGAGGAGCCCCTATATTGAGGGGGTCCGGGAAGCCACGCCCCCTTGAAGCCACTCCCCCAAGCCACGCCTCCCCATCACTCCCTCGCTACCCCCAGCCCCCCCAAACTGCACGCCGAGGGAAGGGGGGCCCCAGTTCCGCCCCCCCTCCCGCACCTATGGGACCCCTCCAGCACCCTGGGGACCCTCCCCAGCCTCCACCGGCATTCTGGGGACCCCCCCAGCACCCATGGGACCCCCCCCGGTCACCTTCCTTGCACCCATAGGACTCCCTCAACACCCATAGGAACTCCCCATATGTCTCCCCCAGCACCCATGGGACCCCCCCAGCAGCTCTGGGACCCTCCCCAGCTCCCACTGGCATCCTGAAGACCCCCCCAGCACCCATAGGACCCCCCAGAGGTCCCCCAGCACCCATGGCACCACCCTCTGCCCCCTTCCTTTCACTCATGGGCCCCCCCCAGCACCCATGAGACCCCCCCCCCCAGCACCTATGGGACCACTGAGCACTCATGGCACCACCCTGAGCCGCCTTCCTCGCACCCATGGGCCCCCCCAGATGTCCCCCAGGCACCCATGGGACCCCCCAGCACCCATGGCACTACTCTGAGCCCTCTTCCTCGCACTCATGACCCCCCCCCAGCACCCATAGAACTCCCCCAGATGCCCCCCAGCACCCCCTCAGCTCTCCCCCCAGCACCCATGCCCGCCCCACCCCCCAACAGCAGCCCCCCCCAAGGGCCGGGGTTCACCAACACACATTTATTGGGGTGCCCACAGTGGGTGGGGGGGTGAGGGGGGGTCCCTCAGACACACCCCCCTCCCCAGCCCCCACAGGCGCCAGGCCAGCTGCAGGTCCTTGGGGTAGAGGGTGACACGGGGCTATGCAGGGTGCAGAGGTGAGTGTCCTTCAGCACCCATGGGCTCCCCCCAGCACCCATAGGACCCCCCCAGATGTCTCCCCTAGCACCCATGAGACCCGCCCAGCACCTCTGGGACCCTCCCCAGCCCTCACTGGCATCCTGAAGACCCCCCCCCCCAGGACCCATGGGACTCCCCCAGGTGTCCCCCCAGCACCCATGGGCCCCCCTCAGCACCCATAGGGCCCCCCAGATGTCCCCTCAGCACCCATGGCCCCCCCCAGCACCCATGGCACCAACCCAGTCCCCCTTCCTTTCACTCATGGCCCCCCCCAGCACCCATAAGACCCCTCCCGGATGTCCCTCCAGCACCTATGCCCCCCCTCCCCAGATGTCCCCCCAGCACCCATGGCACCAACCTGAGCCCCCTTCCTTACACTCATGCCCCCCCCAACACCCATAGGACTCCCCCATATATCCCCCCAGCACCCCTCCCGCAGCACCCATGCCCCCTCCCTGCAACAGCAACCCCCCCCCCCGCCAAGGGCCGGGATTCACCAACACACATTTATTGGCGTGCCCGCAGTGGGTGGGGGGGTCCCTCAGACCCCCCCCCCCTCCAGCCCCCGCAGGCGCCGGGCCAGCTGCAGGTCCTTGGGGTAGAGGGTGACGCGGCGGGCGTGCAGGGAGCAGAGGTAGGCGTCCTCCAGCAGCCGCACGACGAAAGCCTCTGCCGCCTGCGCCCCGAGATGTGGGGGGGGTCCCCAAAAACCAGCCACCCCCCCCCTTGCACCCTCACCCCCGCCTCCCTTGCATCCTCACCCCACTCTAGCCTGGGGGTGGGCAGGGATCGGTTCCCCCCAGCTCGCAAATGGAGCCCGGGGTGGGGGGATTGGGTGCAGGCAAGCACCCTGCGCCCCAAATTGTGTCCCCAAGGGGAAGGGCACCCCAAAACTCCCCACCTCCCCCATAACCCCAGACGGCCCCCCCAGCACCCATGGGACCCCCATCCCCAGGCTCCTCTCCCCCCCCACAACCATGGGACCCTCCAAGACCCCACTCAGCACCCATGGGAGCCCCCCTGAACCCTGGGGATCCCCCTCCAGCTCTCCCCCAGCACCCACCGGTATCCTGGGGACCCCCCCCAGCACCCATGGGACCCCCCCAGATGTCCCACCACCACCCATGGGCACCCCCAGCACCCATGGGACCTCCCCAGATGTTCCACCAGCACCCATGGGCCCCCCCCAGCACCCATGGGACCTCCCCAGATGTTCCCCCAGCACCCATGGGACCCCATCAGCACTCATGGGACCCCCCCCCCGCAGCACCCACCTCTTGCAGGGCCACCAGCGCCATGCGCTGCCACCGATAGTCCACGCCGCGGGTGAAGAGCAGGCAGATCTCCCGCACCTGGGGACACAGAGGTGACACCACGGGGGACACCCCCAGGAAGGGGGACACCCGGGGGGGGGGGGCACCCTGGGGATGCCCTACGCCAGGGCAAGGGACACCCTGGGGATGGGGACATGGGGGACAACACCCTGGGGACATCACCCTGGGGACACCAGGGATGTGGGGACATGGGGAACACCATGCTGGGGATGGGGATATGGGGACGCTGCCATCCTGGGGACACCTTGGGGATGGGGACACCCTGGGGTGTCACCCTGGGGACACCCTACCCCAGGGCAAGGGACACCACGGACGTGGGGACATGGGGGACACCACCCTGGGGACATCCTGGGCATGGGGACACAACCCTGGTGACACAAGGGACATGGGGGACACCACCCTGGGGACACCAGGGACATCACCCTGGGGACATCCTGGGCATGGGGACACCACCCTGGGGACACCAGGGATGTGGGGACATGGGGGACACCACCCTGGGGACACCAGGGACATGGGGGACACCACCCTGGGGACCTCCTGGGCATGGGGACACCACCCTGGGGACACCACCCTGGGGACACCAGGGATGTGGGGACATGGGGGACACCACCCTGGGGACACCAGGGACATGGGGGACACCACCCTGGGGACACCCTGGGCACGGGGACATCACCCTGGGGACACCAGGGACGTGGGGACATGGGGGACACCACCCTGGGGACATCATGCTGGGGACGGGGCCATGGGGACAGGGCCACCCTGGGGACACCACTCTGGGGACAGTGCCAGTGTAGGGACATCTGTGGCTCTGGGGACATGGGGACAGTGCCACCATGGGGGGAGGTGCACAGGGGACACCACGTCCCGGGGGGGGACCCAAGGACATTTGTGGGGGGACAAGGACACCACGTCATGGGGGGAGGGGAGGGGACAAGGACAGGGGGAGGGGACCTGCGTCATAGGGGGGGAGGACAAGGACATTGGGGGGCTGTGACAGCGCTGGGGACACAGGGGTCCCCTGAGGGGGGGCTCAGGGGGGTGTTGGGGGGTCCCAGGGGGATGTTGCTGGTCCTGGGGGGGCATTTGGGGGGGGCCGGGGGGGGGGTTGGGGGTCCTGAGGGGAGGTTTGGGGTCCCTGGGGGGGTGTTTAGTGTCCCCAGAGGGTTTGGGGGTCCCCGGGGGGTTTCGGGGGGCCCCTGGGGGGGTTTGGGGGAGTCCCCGGGGTGTATTTGGGGTGCCCGGGAGGGGGTTTGGGGGGGTCCCCGGGGGGGTCTCCGGGGAGTTTAGGGATCCCCGGGGAGGTTTTGGGGGTCCCCAGAGGGTTTGGGGGGGTCCCCGGGGGGTTTTGGGATCCCCGGGGGGGGTTTGAGGGGGTCCCCGGGGTGTTTTGGGGGTCCCCCCACTCTCACCAGGCGGGCAAAGGGCCCGGGGCGCAGCAGGAGGCGGGTGCTGCTCTGGTACTTGCGGATCTCCTGCAGCGCCCGCTGGCCCGGCCGGCGCCCTGGGGGGGGACACGGGGGGGGACGGGACAGGGGGGTGACAGGGGACAGAGGGGACAGGGGGGATGGGGGCACAGAGTGACAGAGGGGGACACGGGGGGTGACAGGGGACAGAGGGGACAGGGGTGACAGGGGGGTGACAGGAGGTGATGAGGGGGACAGGGGACGGGGGACAGGGGGGTGACGGGGTGACAGGGGGTGACGAGGGGGACAGGGGACAGAGGGGACAGGGGTGACAGGGGGGTGACGGGGGTGATGGGGACAGGGGTGACAGGGGGGTGACGGGGGGGTGATGAGGGGGACGGGACAGAGGTATAGGGGTGACGGGGTGATGAGGGGGACAGAGGGGACAGGGATGACGGGGGTGATGGGGGGTGACGGGGGACAGAGGCATGATGGGGGGACAGGGGGGTGACAGGGGGATGGGGGTGACAGGGGGGTGACAGGGGGGATGGGGGCACAGAGTGACAGAGGGGGACACGGGGGTGACAGGGGTGACAGCATCAGGGGCTGCCAGCACTGGGGGGGGGGAATCTATAGGTCCTGGGGGGGGTCTATCGGGTTTGAGGGTGTCTATAGGGTGCAGGGGGTTAGGAGGGATCCATAGGGTCCAGTGGGATCTATAGGAACAGGGAGGGGGATGGGGAATTTATAGGGTCAGGGTGGGGTCTATAGGGTCTGGGGGGGGTCAGAACAGGGTCTATAGAGTCAGGGGGGGTATGTAGGGTCCAGTGGGATCTATAGGAATGAGGGGGGGGTGATGGGGAATTTATAGGGTCGGGGGGGGGTCTATAGGGTCCGGGGGGGGGTCAGGGCAGGATCTATAGGGTCTGGGGGGGTGTGAGGGCAGGGTCTATAGGGGCCAGTGGGATCTATAGGGTCTGGGGGGAGTCAGGGCAGGGTCTGTAGTGTCTGGGGGGGGCTATAGGGTCTGGGGGGGTCAGAGTAGGGTGTACAGGGTCCAGCTCTATAGGGTCTGGGGGGGGGTTCAGGGAAGGGTCCACAGGGTCCAGGGGGGGTCAGGGTGAGGTCTTTAGGGTCAAGGGGGGGTGCCTATAGGGTCTGGGGGGGGTCGGGGTGGGGGTCTATAGGTTCCGGGGGTGGGGGTCTATAGGGTCTGGGGGGGGGTCAGGGCGGGGTCTGTAGTGTCTGGGGGGGCTATAGAGTCTGGGGGGGTCAGGGTAGGGTCTACAGGGTCCGAGTCTATAGGGTCTGGGGGGGGTTCAGGGTGGGAGTCTATAGGGTCCGGGGGGAGTCAGGGTGGGGATCTATAGGGTCCGGGGGGGTCTATAGGGTCCGGGAGGGGGTAAGGGCGGGGTCCATAGGGTCCGGGGGGGGGGGGGTCAGGGCTAGGTCTGTAGTGTCTGGGGGGGTCTATAGGGTCTGGGGGGGTCAGGGTAGGGTCTACAGGGTCCAGGTCTATAGGGTCTGGGGGGGTTCAGGGCTTCAGGGCGGGGTCTATAGGGTCGGGGGGGGTGTCTATAGGGTCTGGGGGGGGTCAGGGCGGGGTCTATAGGGTCGGGGAGGTGCGGGAGGGATCCATAGGGTGCCGTTCCCCCCCTCTCCCCCCCCACTCACTGCGGGGCCGCGGGGCCCGTGGGGGCGATGGCGGGGCCGCGGGGGGGGGGCGGCGCCGGGGGGCGGGGGGCTTGGGGCGGGGCATGTCGAGGCCACGCCCACTTCGGGGGGCGGGGGGCGGAGTCCAGGCGTCCGGGGGTTGCTGGAGGGGGGACCCAGGGGTCGGAGGGAGGACCCAGGGGTCGGGGGGGGGACCCCGGGGTCCGGGTCCCCCCCTACGTCACACCCCTCGCCCCCCCTTCCTGACCTCACCGCCCCGCTATGACATCAGCCCCCCCGACGTGACGTCACGCCCGAGACCCCCCAAACCTGCCGCCGCCGCCGCCGCCACCGCCCGGATTCAAACCTCCCGCCGCACCGCCCTTCTCCTGACGCCACTTCCGCCCGCCCACCCTCCGACCAATAGGCGCCCGCCCGGCCGCTCTGCGCCCCCGGAGGCCGCGTCTCGATGGTGCCGTGGCGGTGCAGAGCGTGGGCGGGAGCGGGAAAGAAGCCGCGGGGCTCGTTAGCATAAATTTACATGACTCCTCCCCCAGCCACAGGGTACCACGGGGGACCCAGGCGTCCGGGCACGGAGCTCAGCATTTATTGAACGGGGGGCGGCCAGGGCTCCGCCCCAGTTGCTCCCAGTATGATCCCAGTCACTCCCAGTATGATCCCAGTTGCCACCAGGATGGTCTCGGTCACCCACACTACGATCCCAGTCACTCCTAGCATGATCCCAGTTGCTCCAACTGTGCTCCCAGTCGCTCCAATATCACTCCCAGTATGATCCCAGTTGTCCCCAGGGTGATCCCAGTCACTCCCAGTGTGACTCCAATTGCTCCCAGTATGATCCCAGTTTCGCACAGCATGCTCCTAGACACTCCCAGTTGCTCCCAACATGCTCCTAGTTACTCCCAGTGTAGTTCCAGTCACTCCCAGTTGCTCCTAGGCACTCCCAATATGATCCCAGTTGCTCTCAGTGTGATCCCAGTTGCACCCCAGCATAGTTCCAGTTGCTCCCAGTATATCCCAGTGACCCTCAGTGTGCTCCTAGTCACTCCCAGTTGCCCCTAGCATGGTCTCAGTTGCTCCCAGTATATCCCAGCTGCTCCCAGCATGCTCCTAGACACTCCCAGTTGCTTCCAGTTGCCCCAGCATGGTCCCAGTTGCCCCCAAACATAGTTCCAGTTGCTTCCAGTGTGGTTCCAGTCACTTCCAGTATAGTCCCAGTGGCTCCCAGCTGCTCTCAGTGACTCCCAGTGTGCCCCCAGCAGGCTCCCAGTTGCTCTCAGCTGGCCCCCAGCATGGTCCCAGTCACTCCCAGTACGATTCCAGTATGATCCCAGTATGGTCCCAGTCTCCCCCAGAATGGTCCCAGTCACTCCCAGTTGCTCCCAATTGCCCCAGCATGGCCCCAGTTGCCCCCCAACATAGTCCCAGTTGCTTCCAGTATGATTCCAGTTGCTTCCAGTATGGTCCCAGTGGCTCCCACTTGCTCCCAGTGTGCCCCCAGCAGGCTCCCAGTTGCTCCCAGTCACTGCCCAATATAGTCCCAGTTGCTTCCAGTATGGTTCCAGTATGGCCCCAGTTGCTCCCAGTGGCTCCCAGCGCACCCCCAGCAGGCTCCCAGTTGCTCCCAGTCACCGCCCAATATAGTCCCAGTTGCTTCCAGCGTGCTTCCAGTATGGCCCCAGTGGCTCCCAGTTGCTCCCAGTGACTCCCAGTGCACCCACAGCAGGCTCCCAGTTGCTCCCAGTCACCGCCCAATATAGTCCCAGTTGCTTCTAGTATGGTCCCAGTTGCTTCCAGTATGTTCCCAGTGGCTCCCAGTGACTCCCAGTGCACCCCCAGCAGGCTCCCAGTTGCTCCCAGTCACCACCCAATATAGTCCCAGTTGCTTCTAGTATGGTCCCAGTTGCTTCCAGTATGCTCCCAGTGGCTCCCACTGGCTCCCAGTGACTCCCAGTGCACCCCCAGCAGGCTCCCAGTTGCTCCCAGTCACCGCCCAATATAGTCCCAGTTGCTTCCAGCGTGCTTCCAGTATGGCCCCAGTGGCTCCCAGTTGCTCCCAGTGACTCCCAGTGCACCCCCAGCAGGTTCCCAGTTGCTCCCAGTCACCGCCCAATATAGTCCCAGTTGCTTCCAGTTGCTTCCAGTATGGTCCCAGTTGCTTCCAGTATGGTCCCAGTGGCTCCCAGTGGCTCCCAGTGCCCCGCCAGGGTCAGAAGGGGCAGCCGAGGGGGCGCAGGGTGTCCATGAAGTCCAGCAGGGCGCGGCAGGGCGTGGTGGGGCCGCAGCGGGGGAGGGGCGGCACCTCCTCCACCCAGGAGCGGGGGCCCAGCAGGAACTGGGGGCTGGGGGAGGGGGGACAAGGGTGACGGGGGGGGACATGGGGACATCGGGGGGGGGTTGGGGACACGGGGATGGGGGGGGATGGGGGACATGGGGGAGCAGGGGGGGGATGTGGGGACACTGGGGGGACATGGGGACATGAGGGGGCGGGGGGGTGGGGACATTGGGGGACATAGGGACTTGGGGGGGCAGGGGGGATGTGGGGACACTGGGGGAACATGGGGGGACATGGGGACATGGGGGGACATGGGGGGCAGGGGGAAAAGGGGGGACATGGGGACATGAGGGGACATGGGGGCATGGGGGGACATGGGGACACTGGGGAGACATGGGGACATGGGGGGACAAGGGGGGACAAGGGGGGAGAAGGGGGCTATGGGGACACTGGGGGGACATGGGGACACTGGGGGGGCAGGGGGGAATGTGGGGGGACATTTGGGGACAGCGGGGTCCCCTCTCACCGTCCGTGGGGGTCAGTCACCATCCCGTCCCCCCCCATCAGCAGGTACCGCCGGTGGGGGCGGAGCCTCAGGGGGCAACTGCCCCGCCCCAGCACCTGGCCCCGCCCCCCGGGGGCCACCTCTGCCGGGCCAGTAGGGACCAGTCAGCACCAGTCCACACCAGGCAGCACCAGTGTGCACCAGTAACAATCGCTGAGAACCACTAGGCACCAGTAAGAACCCCTTAGATGCAGTATGCACCAGTAAGAAGCAGTAAGAGCCAGTAAACACCAGTAAGAACCATTTAGAACCAGTAAGAACCATTTAGAACCACTATGCACCAGTAAGAACTAGCATGAAGCAGTAAGCACCAGTAGGAACCACTTAGAAGCAGTATGCACCAGTAAGAGCCAGTATGTGCCAGTAAGCACCAGTAAGAACCATTTAGAACCAGTAAGAGCCATTTAGAACCACTATACACCAGTAAGAACTAGCATGAATCAGTAAGAACCACTTAGAAGCAGTATGCACCAGTAAGAACCAGTAAGGACCAGTAAGCACCAGCATGGATCAGTATGCACCAGCAAGAACCAGTATGCACCAGCAAGCACCAGTAACCCCCCAGCACAGCACCCCCCCCCAGCTTTCCCAGTACAGCCCAGCTGACTCTCAGGCTCTCCCAGTAAGGCTCAAGATCCAACCAGTGCCACCCCAGTATGGCCCAGTACATCCCAGTAAGCCCAGTATGGTCCCACAGTGCCCCCTAGTGGCCCTTCAGTATTTCCCAGTCACTTCCAACCCCTCCTAGTCCCCCCCAGTGCCTCCCAGTCCCCCCAGTCTCCCCTCCCAGTCCTTCCCAGTCCCTCCCAGTCTTCCCCAGTCTCCTCTACCAGTCCTTCCTAGTCCCCCCAGTCTCCTCTACCAGTCTCACCTCCCAGTCCCCCCAGTCTCCCCCCAGTCCCCCCCAGTCTCCTCTCTCAGTCCCCCCCGTCTCCCCCCACAGTGTCTCCCAGTCTCCCCTCCCAGTCCCTCCCAGTCCCCCCAGTCTCACCTCCCAGTAGAACCTCCAGGATTTCAATCTCAAAGGCCAGGAAGGGCCCGACCTCGCTCTGGGCCAGCACCCGAACCACCAGCGCTGGGGTCAGGGGTCAAGGGTCACGGGGTCACATGGGTCATGAGGGTCAGAGGTCATGGGGTCAGGGGCTAAGGGGGGGTCATAGGGGTTGGGGGTTTAGGGGTGCCAAAGGTGTCATGGGGTCACAGGGGTCACAGGGGTTGGGGTCATGGGGTCATGGTGGGTCACGGGGTCAAAGGGGTCATGGGGGATGGGGGAGTCACGGGGTCATGGGGTCAAGGAGTCATGGGGGTCAGAAGGCCATGGGCGTTGGGTGCTGGGGGGGTCAAGTGGGTCATGGGGGTCGCAGGGGACGGGGTCATGGGGTCACAGGAATCTGGGGTCAATGGTGTCAGGGGTCAAGGGGTCATGCGGTTTAGGGCAGTCAGGGGGTCATGGGGTCACAGGGGTCAAGGGGTCAGGGCGGTTGGGGGGTGGGGTCACCGGGGGTCAAAGGTGATGTGGGGCTTATGGGGGTCAGGGGGCGTGGAGGGGCGGGTCTGGGAGAGGGGGCAGGGTTTAAGGGGCGGGGTTTGAGGGGTGGGGCTTGGGGGTGGGGTTTGGGAGGGCGGGGTCCGGGGGTCACCGTAGTCGACGCGGGGGCTGTAGCAGGCGAAGTCGAGGCGATCGTCCAGCGTCAGCGACTGGGACCCCGCCCCCCCCCGGAGCCGGGGACACCCCCCTGGGGGGAGGGGCACCGCTGGGTGACCCCCCCTCCCCCACCGGGGTGGGGTGCTGGGGGGCGGGGGTCCCCCCTGGGGGGTGGGGGCGTCGCCCCTCCCAAGGGATGGGGTGCTGGGGTGGGGGGGGGTCCCAGACACCTGGGTGCCCCCCACCCATGGGGTGTGGGGTGCTAGGGGGTTGGGGGTGGGTGTCCCCCGCCCCAGGGGGTGGGTGCTGGGCGGGGAGGGGGGGTTGGGGGGGGTCCCACCTTGGGCACAGAGGCAGACATCGGCGGAGCAGAGGGTGGGCACCATGCTGCTCCTGCGAGGGGCGTTGTAAAAGACGGTGCAGCGCCGGGCTGGGTGGGGTCGGGGGGTGGAGTCAGTGAGGACATGCCCCCCCTTTTGGGCCACGCCCAGTACAGGCTACACCCACTCCATGTAACTGCACCACCCAGCCCCCCCACCCCCCAAGCTGGTCTTCTCGGACTCCACCCAGCCAGGCCACGCCCACTCGCAGGCCCCACCCACAAACATACCACACCCACCCCACTGACCACGCCCATCCATGGGCCACACGCACCCGGCTCATAGTAGTCATAGATGGCCGCCATGGCCGGCTGGAGCTGCCCCACGGCCACCTCCTGGGTGGCCCCGAAGCTGATGCACTGACGCTGGGTGGGGACCTGGGGGGACATGGGGGCACATTGGGGACATGGTGGACATGGGGAACATGGTGGGACATTGGGGACATGGTGGACATGGGGGGACAAGGGGACATGGGGGGACAAGGGGGGACATGGGGATATGGGGGCACAAGGGGGGACATGGGGACATGGGGGACATGGGGGGACATGGGGACACAGGGGGACAGGCCCCCCCCCCCACCTCATCAAGGTAAATGACGAGCCGTGCCCCGCTGAGCTCATAGTGGCTGATCCAGCGATCGACCACGTCCCGCAGCTGGGGGGGACACGGTGACGTCAAGAGCACCCTCTGACACCCCGACACCCCCTGACACCCCAACACCCCCCAACACTGCAACACCCCCAGCACCCCGCAACACCCCAAAACCCCCAAAACCCCCCAGCACCCCCAACAACACCAACATCCCCCAAATGCCCCAACACCCCCAACACCCCCAACACTCCCAACTCCCCCAACATCCCCCAATGCCCCCCAGCACCCCCAACACCCCCAACACCCCCCAACACCCCCAAATCCCCCCAACTCCCCCCAGCACCCCCAACACCCCCCAACACCACAACACCCCCAATACCCCCAACTCCCCCCAACACCCCCAACACCCCCCAATACCCCAACACCCCCAACTCCCCCCAACTCCCCCCAACACCCCAACACCCCCCAACACCCCAACACCCCCAATACCCCAACACCCCCAACTGCCCCCAACTCCCCCCAACTCCCTCAACACCCCCAACTCCCCCCAACTCCCCCCAGCACCCCCAACACCCCCCAACACCCCAACACCCCCCACCTTGTCGAGGTCGGGGCGATGGGGCTGGAAGCCGCTGAGCAGGGAGATCTCTGCCACCGCCATTCCTGACAGCTCCACCCCCGCCTCCCGCCTGAGCTGGGACATGCCCGTCAGGGGGGCGGAGCCACACCCCACCCCCCCGCCCCACCCCACCATGGAACAGGAAGACACACCCCCTCTTACAGGGAGAATAGGAAGCCCTGCCCCCATTTCTAAGTGGAACAGGAAGTCCCACCCCCATTTCTACACAGAGCAGGAAGACCCACCCCTTTTACAGGCAGAAGAGGAAGTCCCGCCCCCATTTACAGGCAGAGCAGGAAGACCCACCCCTTTTACAGGCAGAAGAGGAAGTCCCGCCCCCATTTACAGGCAGAACAGGAAGACCCACCCCCATTTCTAAGTGGAACAGGAAGTCCCACCCACATTTACAGGCAAAGCAGGAAGTCCCACCCCCATTTACAGGCAGAAGAGGAAGTTCCGCCCTGGCGCACAGGAAGCCCCGCCCCTCACCAGATGCAGACCAGGAAGGCGACCTCCCGGCTGGGGTCACGCGTGTCTCGCCGCCGCCGGCCCCGCCCCTGCGCCTCCCCCCGTGCTGTGGGGGTCGGGGGGGTGGTGGCCTCTGCAGGCTCCGCCCTCTTTTTAGGCCCCGCCCCTTCCTTAAGCTCCACCCCTTTCACAGGCTCCAGGTCTTCTGCAGGCTCCACCCCTTTTGCAGGCTCCGCCCCCTCTCCCTCCTCAAGCTCCGCCTCCTCCTCATAGTCCTCATAGTCTTCCTCTGTAGTGGGTGGCCATTAAGGGAGGAAGGACACGGCCCCACCCCCTCCCGCAGAGGGGGCGGGGCTTACATGGGCGGGGCTTCTAGTGGGCGGGGCCTCACCCTCGTAGATGATTGGTCCCGTGATGGCCACCTCCAGGCCCAGCCCTTGGCAGGTGCCGTTGAGGGGGGTCATCAGACGGAACTGGCGCAGGACCTGGGGGGGGACCCAGGTGTTGGGGGGGGCGGGACCCATGGGGGGACACCCAGGTGTCGGGGGGGGGTGACACCCATGGGGGGACCCAAGTGTCTGGGGGCGGGTCACTCACCGTCAGGGTCCCTTCGCCGTGTCCTTCCACCTGCACCATGATGGGGCTGCCCAGGGGGACCTGGGGGGGGGACACGGGGGGGGTGAGGGACCCCAACATCCCCCATGTCCTCCTGTGTCCCCCCATGTCCCCTCACATCCCCCCATGTCCCCTGTGTGTCCTCACCTGCAGCTCCTGCTCCAGCGACTTCAGGCCGGGTCCCAGTGTCACTCGGGTCCCCCCGGGTCCCCCCCGGGCCCCCCCCGGCCAGGACACCCCCAGGCTGAGGCCGGATCCGGCCCCGTCCCCCCAGTGCAGCCACATCTGGGCCAGCGCCTCCAAGGCCACCAGCGTGTCCTGCGGGGACCCGGGTGTCTGGGTGGGTGGGGGACCCAGGTGTCCGGGCACCCCCCCCACACCCAAGAGGGCCCAGGCATCCAGGGGACCCCCCACCCAAGGGGACCCAGGTGTCCCAGGAGACCCCCACCCATAACGACCTACGCATCTGAGGGACCCCCCCACCCAAGGCACCGAGGTGTCTGGGACACCCATCACCCCAGCACACCTGGTGTTGAGGGGACCCCCCCCACAGGGACCTGTGGCATCTGCGAAACCCCTCAACCCAGGTCACCCAAGCATCCCAGGGGACCCCCACCCACAGGGACCCAGGCATCTGGGGGACCGCCCCCCCCCCCCCCCCAGACGTCCAGGACACCCATCACTCCAAGAGGATCAAAGTGTTGAGGGGGCCCCCCCACCCAAGGGGACCCAGGTGTCCCAGGCATCTGGGCACCCACCCACCCACAAGGACCCAGGCATCCCAGGGGACCCCCACCCACAAGGACCCAGGTGTCTGAGGGACCCCCCACCCAAGGGACACAGACCTCCCAGACACCCATCACCCCAGGGGACCCAGGCATTGAGGGGACCCTCCACCCAAGGGGACCCAGGTGTCCCAGGCATCCGGGCACCTCCCCACCCACAAGGACCCAGGAATCCCAGGGGACCCCCACCCACAAGGACCCAGGTGTCTGAGGAACCCCCCACCCAAGGCACCCGGGCACCCACCCACCCACAAGGACCCACACATCTGAGCGACCCCCCCCCCGCCCCCAAGGCACCCACCCCAGAAGACCCAGCCATCTGGGACACCCACCCCACGCACCCCAGGGAACCCAGTTACCTCCAGCCTCCACGAACTTAGGACCCTGACACACAGGCCCCCCCACCCTTAGTGCCCCCCCCCCCCAAAGAGCACCCTGCCGTACCTGGGTGGAGCGGAACCCGCCGCCGTAGTTGCTCTGCTCCCGCAGCCATCGGGCCGCCCGGGCGGCGCCGACGCCGTCGTGGTGCTGCAGCAGCGCCAGGAGCCCGTAGGCCGTCGCCTCCACCGTGGCCGCCGGGCCACCCGCCGGCCAGAACTGCGCCCGGCCTCCTGTGGGGACCCCCCCCCCCACCCCAACTTGGGGGTCAAGAGGGGGAGGCACCCAGGGACCCAGGGGGTTGGGAGTTGGGACCCCCACCCTGGGGACGCAGGCGTTCGGGAGACACCCACCCTAACCCGGGCACCCAGGTGTCTGGGTGTCATTGATGCCCACCTGGGGACCCAGGTGTTTGGGAGACACCCACCCACACCCAGATGTCTGGGCGCCATCAACCCCCACCCATGGACCCAAGTGTCCTGGGAGCCACCCACCCTCAGGCACCCTAAGGTCTGGGTGACCCCAAGAGGGACCCAAGTGGCTGGGAGCCAAGACCCCCACCCAGGGACCCAGATGTCCGGGTGTCATTGACACCCACCTGGGGACCCAGGTGTTTGGGAGACACACCCCCCCCCCCAGAGACCCAGGCATTTGGGTGTCATCAATGCCCACCCGGGGACCCAGGTGTTTGGGAGACACCCACCCTCAGGGACCCCAAAGGCTGGGTGACCCCAAGAGGGACCCATGTGGCCAGAAGCCAAGACCCCCACCCAGGGTCCCGATGTCAGGGTGTCATTGACGCCCACCCGGGGACTCAGGTGTTTGGGAGATACCCACCCTCACGGACCCTAAGGTCTAGGTGACCCCAGGAGGGACCCATGTGCCTGGGAGCCAAGATCCCCACCCAGGGACCCAGATGTCTGGGTGTCATCGACCCCCACCCATGGACCCAGGTGTTCTCAGAGCCACCCACTCCCAGGGACCCTAAAGTCTGGGTGACCCCAAGAGGGACCCCAGAATCTGGGAGCCATGACCCCCACCCAGGGACCCCCAGCATCTGGGTGCCCCCAGCATCTAAGTGACCCCAGGAGGGACCCAGGCATCCAGGTGTCCCCAGGGTGTCCCCAAGGTGTCCCCGGGGGGGTCCCTGGCACCCAGGGCTCACCCTGGGCGGGTCGGGCCAGGCGGCGCAGGCGCTCCAGGGTGGGAGAGGGGCCGGGGGGGTCGGTGTCCCCCAGAGCCAGCGCGTAGGTGGTGATGGCCGTCCCGAATGTCCCCAACGTCCCCACGTGGCCACGCAGGAAGGTGGCGGCTTGTGACAGAGCCTCGTCCTGCGGCAGAGGGAGACGTGGGGGGACGGGACGTGGGGACAGGGGACATGGGGGGACTTCGGGATGGGACATGGGAGGACATGGGGACAGGGGACATGGGGGGACGTGTCGACATGGGGGGACATGGGGACTGGGGACATGGGGAAGGGGACATGGGGGGACATGGGGACATGGGACATGGGGACAAGGGACATGGGACATGGGACATGGGGAAAGGGGACATGGGGGGACATGGGGACATGGGACATGGGGACGGGGACATGGGACATGGGGAAAGGGGACTTGGGGGGACATGGGGACATGGGACATGGGGACAGGGGACATGGGGAAAGGGGACGTGGGGGGGCATGGGGGGACATGGGGGGGACATGGGGACAAACCAGGAGGGAACAAGGGACACTGAGGACATGGAGAGGGGACAAGGGGATGGGGAAGGAACACAGGGAGGTGACGTGGGGCAGGAATGCGGGGACATGGAGGTGACACGGGGAGGGAACACGTGGGGATGCAGGGACGCACCAGGCGGGGGTGGTCGGGGCTGTCTGGTGGCAGGAGAACACGTGCCCCCTGCAGGGCCACCACCACGAAGGCCGTCAGGGACACGGTGGCCTCGGGCCCTGGGTCTGCCACGCTGCCCTGGGGACAAAGGGGGTGACACGAGGGGTGACACAGGGTCTCCCAGCGGGGGTTTCAGAGGGGACATTGCACAGGGATATGACACAGGGAGGTGGCACCAGGACACTGCAGGGGGACGTTGCATGGGAACAGGTCACAAGGTTGTTGCACGGGAACATTGCACAGGGAGGTGGCCTGGGGAGGTGACACGGGGAGGTGGCCCGGTGAGGTGGCATGAGGAGGTGGCCCAGGGCCATTGCACAGGGCCATTGCACAGGGACGTGGCTTGGGGACGTTGCATGGGGACATGACATTGGGAGGTGGCATGGGGAGGTGGCTTGGGGACATTGCACGGTGATGTAGGATGGGGAGGTGACATGGGCAGGTGACCTGAGGAAGTGGCCCAGGAAGATAACCCAAGAAGTTGACCCTGGATGTGGCCTGGGGAGGTGACACAAGGACGTGGCCTGGGGAGGTGACACAGGGAGGTGGCACAAGGAGGTGACCCTGCAGGTGGCCCTGGAGGTTGCCATGGCAGTGACCCCGGAGGTAGCCCTGCAGGTGACCCTGGAAGTGGCCCTGGAGGTGACCATGGTGGTGGCCCTGGAGGTGACCATGGTAGTGACCCTGGAGGTGGCCATGGAGGTGACCATGGTAGTGACCCTGGAGGTGGCCATAGAGGTGACCATGGTGGTGACCCTGGAGGTGGCCCATCCCCGTGTCCCCACCTGCATCTCCCGGTGCAGGACGGGCTCCATCTCGCGGAAGGCGCCGTCGGGACGCTGCTGTCCCAGCAGCCACCGCAGGGATGCCCCGGGGCCACCCGCGGCCACCGGCAGGTAGGGACGGGCCAGCGCCAGCACCCGCAGCACCAGCGCTGTCAGCCTGCGGTGACACCCCGCTGCCACCGTGTCCCCCGGGCCCCGTGTCCCCCATCATGTTGTGTCCCCACATCCCCCTGATGTCCTTTTGTCCCCCCATGTCTCCTGTCCCCCCACATCCCCCCATGTCCCCCCATGTCTTCTGTGTCCCCAATATCCCCTGTGTCCCATGCCCCCGGGTCCCCCCATGTCCCCCAATGTCCCCATGTCCCCCCATGTCCTGATGTCGCCATGTCCCCTGGGTCCCCCCACGTCCCCCATGTTCGCATGTCCCCTATCCCCCCATGTACCCCCATGTCCCCCATGTCCCCAACGTCCCCATGTCCCCAATGTCTCCCCATGTCCCCCCATGTCCCCAACGTCCCCATGTCCCCAATGTCTCCCCATGTCCCCCCATGTCCCCAATGTCCCCAGTCAATGTCTCCCCATGTCCCCCCATGTCCCCATGTCCCCCCAGTGTCCCCCTGTCCCCTCACCAGGTGCTGCTCCGCCGGTGCTGCCAGGCGCTGTAGGAGCCATCGCCCTTGCGGAAGCTCTGCACCCGCTCGAAGCCTGAGGGGACGTGGGGGACGATGGGGACAGCGGTGTCACCGCTGCCCTGGGCGGGGCCTGACCCCCCCGTAGCCCCACAGAGCCCTGCCTCCCCCCGAGCATTGCACACCCAGTGCCCCCCCCAAAGCCTTGCCCCCCCAAACTCCATAGCCCCCCATTTCCCATTGCTCCCATGGCCCCCCTGCCCCCCTCCCCCATAGCCCCCCCATACATCCCCAGCCCCCCTATATCCCGTCACCCGCCCACTACCCCATAGCCCCCCGTTCACCCTATAGCCCCCCATACCTCACAGCCCCCCATCCCATAGCCCCCATAACCCCCCACAGCCCCCTCAATACCCCATAGCCCCCCCATACCCCATAGCCCCCCATCCCACAGCCCCCCCATACCCCATAGCCCCCCTACCCCATAGCCTCCCCACATCTCATAGCCCCCCCATCCCATAGCTCCCCATACCCCCCCATACCCCACAGCCCCCCATCCCATAGCCCCCCATAACCCCCTATACCCCATAGCCTCCCCATACCCCCCCACCCCATAGCCCTCCCATACCCCATAACCCCCCATACCCCATAGCCCCCATACCCCCCACACCCCATAGCCCCCCCATACCCCATAGTCCCCCATCGCTCAGCCCCCATAGCCCCCCCACCCAACAGCCCCCCATCCCACAGCCCCCCCATACCCCATAGCCCCTCTACCCCATAGCCCCCCCACATCCCATAGCCCCCCCCATACCCCATAGCTTCCCCCATCCCATAGCCCCCCATACCCCCCACACCCCATAGCCCCCCCATACCCCACAGCCCCCCCGTACCCGTCCGGAGGCCGCGCAGGCCGCGGGAGCGGGAGTCGGGGGGCAGCCTCCCCCAGCCCCCGCTGTGGTCCAGGTAGCGCAGGGCGGCGGCGCGGGGGGCCAGGGCCATCAGCGCCTGCTCCCCGCACCCCCGCGGGGACCGCAGCAGTGTCCCCCCCAGCCCCAGTGCCCCCCGCACTGTCCAGCCCCCCACCCGGCCTGTGGGGACCGGGGGGGGACAACACGGGAGGGGGGACAGACACGGAGGGGGACACGTGGGGACGGGCACGGGGGACACACGTGGGGTGTGGGGACGGGGGTGGGGGCAATAGGGGCGTACATGGGGACACACATCGAGCATGGGGACACAGGGCGTGGGGACACACGTGGGGCATGGGGACAGGTGTGGAGGCAATAGGGACACACATGGGGACACACGTGGGGCATGGGGACAGGCATGTGGACACGTGAGACACGTGGGGACACACAGGGACGTGCATGGGGACAGGTGTGGTGACACATATGGGGACATCCATAGGGACACAAGTGGGGACACACATGGTGGGATATGGGGACACACATGGTGGCATGGGGATGTGCAGGGGGACAGGGACACCCGTGGGGCATGCCCGGGGACAGGTGGGGGGACACATGTGGGGGGGACACGTGGGGGGACACACAGGGATGGGGACACACACATGGACAGGGGACACACAGGGACAGGGACACAGTCAGTGCTGGACACCAAATGTCCCCACCGCCCTCTCCCCATGTCCCCCTGTCCCCACCACCATGTCTTCGTGTCCCCTCATGTCCCCAGCATGTCCCCACCACCCACCCCTATGTCCCCACCCCCCTCAAGTCCCCACCTCCATGTCCACATCGTCCCCATGCCCCCATCGTGTCCCCACCCCTCTGTCCCCATCCCCATGTCCTCAGCACTCATTCCCCTGTCCACCATGTCCCCGTCCCCATGTCCCCATGATGTCCCAAGCCCTGTGTCCCCATCCCCATGTCCCAATCCCCATGTCCCCACCATATCCCCATGCCCCCATCCTGTCACCTCACATGTCCCCAATGCCCATCCTCATGTCCCCACCATGTCCCCACCTCTGCGTCCCCATGCCCATATCCTCCCCATGTCACCTCCCCATGTCCCCATTGCCCATCCTCATGTCCCCACCATGTCCCTGTGTCCCCACCACGTCACCTCCCCATGTCCCCATTGCCCATCCTCATGTCCCCACCATGTCCCTGTGTCCCCACCACGTCACCTCCCCATGTCCCCGTTGCCCATCCTCATGTCCCCACCATGTCCCTGTGTCCCCACCACGTCACCTCCCCATGTCCTGTTGCCCATCTTCATGCCCCCACCACATCCCTGCGTCCCCACCACATCTCCGTGTCCCCATGCCCACGTCCCCACCATGTCACCTCCCCATGTCCCTGTAGACCATCCTCATGTCCCCACCATGTCCCCGTGTCCCTACCATGTCCCCATCTCCATATCCCCAACAATCACCCCCCTGTCCCACCATGCCCCATCCCCGTGTCCCCATCCCCATGTCCCCACCACATCCCCACCCACCGGTGACACGGATGCTGATGCTGAATTCCCCATCGGGGACGATCCCAGCCGGGATGTCCCCAGGGATCTCCAGGGTGCGGCCCACCTCGCCTGCAGGGACGGGGTGTCAGCGGACTCGGACACCGGGGTCCCCTCTGGGACACCTGGGTGTCCCCCCCAGACCCACCGTCAGTGTCCAGGACGTAGCTGGTCTCCTCCAGGTGCAGCTCCCCCTCGGGCTGTGGGAAGGGGTGTCAGCGGGGACCCAGGTATCCGGGGGCACCCAGGGGTGCAGAGAGGGGACCCAGGCATGTGGGGGCACCCAAGGGTGCGAGGAGGGGACCCAGGTGTTTGGGGACCCAGAAGGGGACCCAGGTGTCCGGGGAGATCCATGGGTGCAGGGAGGGGACCCAGGTGTCTAGGGACCCAGAAGGGGTGTAGGGGGGGGCACCCAGGGGTGCAAGGGGGGGACCCAGGTGTCCAGGGACCCAGAAGGGGACCCAGGCATCTGGGAAGGGACCCAGGAATGTGGGGAAGACCCAAGGGTGCAGGGGGGGCACCCAGGGGTGCAGGGAGGGGACCCAGGTGTCTGGGGGCACCCATGCTTGCAGGGAAGGAACCCAGGTGTCCATGGACCCAGAAGGGGACCCAGGTGTCCGGGAGGGGACCCAGGAAAGTGGGGGGGACTCAGGGGTGCAGGGAGGGCACCCAAGGGTGCAGGGAGGGGACCCAGGTGTCCGTGGACCCAGAAGGGGACCCAGGTGTCCGGGAGGGGACCCAGGAAAGTGGGGGGGACTCAGGGGTGCAGGGAGGGCACCCAAGGGTGCAGGGAGGGGACCCAGGTGTCCGTGGACCCAGAAGGGGACCCAGGTGTCTGGGAGGGGACCCAGGAAAGTGGGGGGGACCCAGGGGTGCAGGGAGGGCACCCAAGGGTGCAGGGAGGGGACCCAGGAGTCCGTGGACCCAGAAGGGGACCCAGGTGTCTGGGAGGGGACCCAGGAAAGTGGGGGGGACCCAGGGGTGCAGGGGGGGCACCCAGGCATCCAGGGGCACCCAGGGGTGGTGGTGGTGGGGTCTCACCTCGATGTGGAGGACACGGGTGAGGCTGTCACCCAGCCCCCAGGGCCCACGGGCAGTGATGGTGACGGGGACGTCCCCAGGGCGCAGGGCCACCAGGGTGAGGGGTACGGCCACCGCCCCCCCGGGGGGCAACGCCAGGCGCTGGGAGCCCCCGTCCAGCGCCGCGCAGATGCCCTCCGCCACCTCCAGTGTCACTGTCACCTGTGTCACCGCCAGCGTCACCCGTGCCACCGCCAGCGTCACCCAGGCGGGGAGGTGGGGGGGGATATGGGACACAGGGGGGTGGCTATGGGGCAGGGAGGGCTAGGGTGCAGGGGGTGGCTATGGGGCACTGGGGGGGGTAGATATGGGGCATAGGGGGAGATATGGGGAAGAAGGGGGATCTATGGGGCAGAAGGGGTAGCAATGGGATGCAGAGGGGGATCTGTGGGGCACAGGCGGCAGCTATGGGGCAGGGGGTGGCAATGAGGTGGGGAAGCTATAGGGCAGGGGGATTTATGGGGCACAGGGGGGGTAGATATGGGGAAGGGGGGATCTATGGAGCAGAAGAGTTAACAATGGGGAATAGAGGGATATCTGTGGGGCACGGGGCAGCTGTGGGGCAGGAGCGGCTAAGGGGTGGGGGTGGCTATAGGGCAGGGGGTATCTATGGGGCACAGAGGGGTATCTATGGGGCACAGAGGGGTTTCTATGGGGAGGAGGGGGTGTACCTATGGGGCAGGGGATATCTATGGGGCAAACGGGCAGCTATGGGCCAGAAGGGGGTGTCTATGGGGCAGGGGGGTATGTATGGGCCTGAAGTCCATCTATGGGGCAGAGGCATCTATATACAGAGGGGCATCTATGGGCTAGAAAGGGGGGCTTCTATGGGGCAGCGGGCATCTATGGGGCAGCAGGGGTATCTCTGAGGCAAAGAGAGGAATCTGTGGGGCACAGAGGGATCTATGGGGCAGGGGCCATCTATGGGGCGGGAGGGGTATCTGGGGGGTTGGGGACTCACGTTGATGCTGCGGGGCAGCCTGTTGTGGATGTGGGGCAGGAGCTGCAGCTGCTCGTGGGGGCGGATGCTGGGGGGCAGCTGCAGCCCCACATAGACCTCCTGGGTCACCGTCACCCGCTGGGGCACCGCCACGCACAGCCCTGCCAGCGCCGCATCACCGTGGGGCGGGGACATGGGGACACATGAGGATATGGGGGGCATGGGGACACATGGGGGGACATGGGGACTCACGGGGGACAAGGGGGGGACATGGGGGGCATGGGCGCATGGGGATATGGGGACATGGGGGACATGGGGGACATGGCAACATGGGGGGACATTGGGGACACCTGGCGACATAGGGACACATGGGGACATGGGGGGACATGGGTGCATGGGGGACATGGGGACACGTGGACATGGGGGACATGGGGACACCTGGGGACACATGGGAACATGAGGACACTGCCCCTTGGGGACACTGTGGGTGCCATGGGATGGTGGCATCACCATGGGGTCACTGTTGCGTGGGGACATGTCAAGGGATGTGTGGGACACAGGGTGGCCACGTCACTGTGGGGTAACAGGGATGGGGGGGAGACATGCGGGGGAGGATGGGGACACCAAGGTGACACCAAGGTGACGCTCACCGTGGTCAGGGATGACGGCGACGGCCTGAATCTCCCAGGTGGTGATGGAGTCGGGGAGCAGCACCGGGACCCTGGGGACGGGAGGGGGTGACATGGGGACACGGGGGGGGGAGGATGGGGGATGTGAGGGGGCGTGACAGGGCGTGGCCGGGGCGGGTGTCACCTGGCGGAGCCATTGGTGGGGACGCTGCGCCAGAGCCAGCTCTCGGGGAAGAAGCTGCGGGAGGGGACCTCCCCATCCCCCCACTCCTCCTCCATCTCCTGGAAGAAAACTGGAGGGGGGCGGGTGTGGGGGGGGGCCAGGCATGTGGGGGTTTCCCCCACCCCCCCATGGGACCAAGGCATCCAGCACCCCCTCCCTCCATGGCCTCAGCCCCTCCCATTGACCCAGCCCCACCCCTCCACCCAATGACCCCCCACCCAGCCCCCCTATGCCCCCCCCACCCCACCCATGTCCCCCACCCATGCCCCCACCCCTATGACCCCCACCCACCCATGCCCCCCACCCAGCGACCCCCACCCGCAACCCCCCCACCCATGCCCCCACCCATGATCCCACTCCACCCATGACCCCTTACCACTACCCATGACCCCACCCTCACATCCCATGCCCCCACCCATGCCCCCCCACCTCCACCCATGATCCCCCACCCATGACCCCTCACACCTACCCGTGCCCCCCCACCCCCCCATGTCCCCCACCCATGACCCCACCATGACCCCCCACCCCCACCCATGACCCCACCCATACCTATGACCCCCCCACACCCATGACCCCACCCCTACCCATGCCCCGCCACCCATGACCCCCCCCCCGTGCCCCCCACCTCGTGCCACGCCGCGGGGTCCCCCCTGGGGACGCAGGGCGCGGGCACGATGGCAGCAGCGCAGGAAGGCCCGGCGACACCCCCCGGCCTCGGGGACCCTCCGGCCGCGTTGGGGACACGTCACCCGCAGTGGCAGTGTCATCGCCCCGTCCCGGCAGCAGCGCCGGGTCACCTCATCACCCTCTTGGTGGGCGCCTGGGGACAAGGACGTGGCGCCGGGGTGGGGGGGGACATGGGGACACGTTGTGGGGAGACGGTGCGCGTGGTTGAGGGATGGGGATGGGGACACGGGTGACGTCATGGGGATGGGGGTCGCACTATGGGGACGTGGGTGACGCCACGCGTGTGGCTCAGGGATGCGGATAAGGACATGGGTGACAGCGTGGGGACGCGTGGGTGACAGTGCACGTGGCTTAGGGACATGGGTGGAGACATCAGTGACACCATGGGGGGACATGAGGACACAGTGCACGTGGCTTAGGGACACACATGGGGACATGGGTGACAGCATGGGGACGTGCAGGGACATGGGTGACACATTGCACATGGTGCACATGGCTTAGGGACATGGATGGAGACTTGAGTGACACCATGGGGACACATGGGGACATGGTGACACAGTGCACGTGGCTTAGGGACACAAATAGGGACATGGGTGACATCAGGCACAGGGCTGAGGGACATGGATGGGCACACGGGTGACATCATGGGGATGGGGGTGGCACTATGGGGACATGGGTGATGCCACGTGTGTGGCCTAGGGATGCGAATAGGGACATGGGTGACAGCGTGGGGACGTGGGTGACACAGTGCACGTGGCATAGGGACACACATGGGGACATGGGTGACAGCATGGGGATGTGCAGGGACATGGGTGACACTGTGGCCCATGGTAGTGGGGGGGGGACATGGGGAGAAGGACACCGACTGCTGAGGGCCACCGCAGAGGGGAGGGGGCGAGGGGCTGGGGGAGGATGACAGGGAACGGGTGACATGGGACAAGTGACATGGGACATGGGACAGATGACAGGGAACAGATGATATGGGACCAGGTGACATGGGACAGGGGACAAGTGACATGGGACACTCACCCTTCTCCTCCAGCAGCTCCTGCAGCCTCAGGGAGCGCCGGGGGCGGGGGGGGGTGGGGGGACAGCCGGGGGCTGGGGACAGGGACACCCAGGTCACGGGGCCACCCAATGTCCCCCAGGTCCCCAGGTCCCCTTGTTCCCATGTCCCCTTGTCTCCCCATGTCCCCCCTTGTCCCCAAAGTCCCCCCACATCTCCCCTTGTCCCCCAAGTCCTCCATGTCCCCCCACGTCCCCCTATGTCCCCCCATGTCCCCCCTTGTCCCCCCACGTCCCCATGTCCCCACTCACGTGGCCCCGGGGGGGGGTCGGGCCCCCCCAGCACCAGCCCGGCTGCCCTGAAGATCCCCTCGGTGTTGGGGCCCCCCCCGGGGCCGCACCCCAAATCGCTGCTCCCCAAAACCGCCTCCACCTGGGGGGGGGGGGAGTCAGGTCACCCCCCCCATCCCCAAGGTGTCCCCAGAGGTGGGGAGTGAGTCCCAAGGGGATTCCCACTGGGTCTTGAGGGGGGGTTACTGGTTTGGGGGGGGCTTAGGGATTTGGGGGGGGCCTAGGGGATGGGGGGGGAACACAGGGACTTTGGGGTGTGCACCCCGGAGGGGTGTCCCCAGGGGTTTCAGGGTCCCCACGGTTTTGGGGGTGTCCCCCGGGGTTTTGGGGTGCTGGGGGTTTCCCAAATTTGGGTGCCCGAGGTCTGGGGGTCACAGGGTTGGGGGGGGTTGGGGGTACCCAGGGTTTTGGGGTGCTGGGGTGGGGGGGTCCCAGGGTTGGGGGGGCAGTTTTGGGGGTTCCCAGGCTTGGGGGGTCCCGGGGTTGAGGAACGCCAGGATTTGGGGATCCTGGAGTTTGGGGGTCCCCAAGGTTTGGGGGTCCCCGGGGTTTGGGGGTTCCCTGGGTTGGGGTGTCCCGGGGGTTTGGAAGCCCCAGTTTTGGGGTTCCCGTGATTTGGGGGGGTCTGGGGATGCCAGGTTCGGGGGTCCCAGTTTTGGGGGGACTCCTGGGATTTGGGGGTGCAGTGGTGGGGTGAGGTTGTCCCATATTTGGGGATCTCCGGGGTTTGGGGGTCCACAGGGTTTGGGGGGTGCCATTTGGGGGGTCCTCAGGGTTTGGGGGTCCCCGGGGTTTGGGGGTCCCCGGGGTTTGTGGGGTGCCCAGTGTTTGGGGGTGCCCAGGGTTTGTAAGGTGCTATGTTGGGGGGTTCCTGGGGTTTGGGGGTGCCATGTTGGGAGGGTCCCCAAGGTTTGGGGGTGCCCAGGGTTTGGAGGGTGCCATGTTGGGGGGTCCCCAAGGGTTTTGGGGGTCCTGGGGTTTGTGGGGTGCCATGTTGGGGGACCTTGGAGTTTGGGGGTGCCCAGGGTTTGGGGGTGCTGGTTTTTGGGGGGGTGCCAGGTTTGGGGGTGACCTTGGCGGGGGTGAGGCGGTGCCGCGGCTCCAGCTCCAGCAGGGCGGCGTCGATGGCCCCCAGGGCCAGGGTGAGCGGCGACCCCCCCGGCCTCGGCCCCGTCACCGTCACCGTCACCGTCAGGGGGGCCTGGGGGCGCAGGGCGGCCCCCCGCTGCCCCACCCCCACCCGCACCTGTCCCCCCGCTGGGGTGAGCCAGGGAGCCCAGTGCTCCCCAGTGCCCCCCAGTTCCCCTCACCCTCCACCTGGCTGTGGCAGGAGCCCACCGTGGGCACTCCCTCCCCAGTTCTCCCAGTGGTCCCAGTCCCTCCCTGTTCCCTCGGTCCCTCCCAGCACCCCCAGTGCCTCCCAGTCCTCCCAGCACCGCACACCTGGCTGTGGCAGGAGCCCACCATTGGCACCCCCCCCCAGTCCTCCCATGGACACCAGCAGGCCCAGTTCCTCCCAGTGCTCCCCAGTGCCCCCCACCCTCCACCTGGCTGTGGCAGGAGCCCACCACAGGCTCCCCCCCCAGTGCCCCCAGTGCTCCCAGTGTGCCCAGTGCCCCCAGAGAGCCCAGCACCCCCAGCCCCTCCCAATCCCTCCCAGTGTTCCCAGTCCCCCCCCCCAAAGCAGCCATGGCAGGACACCAGCACGGGCACCCCCAGTCTCCCCAGCACTCCCAGTGTTCCCGGTGCCCCCACGGATCCCAGCACCCCCAGTCCCTCGGGGTGTTCCCAGTGCCCACACCTGGCCGTGGCAGAAGCCCACCACAGGCACCTCCCAGTCTCCCCAGTGCTCCCAGTGCCCCCAGTGCCCCTCCCAGTCCCTCCCAGTGTTCCCAGTGCCCACACCTGGCTGTGGCAGGAGCCCACCACAGGCACCTCCCAGTCCCCCCAGTTCTCCCAGTCTCCCCAGTGCTCCCAGTGCCCCTCCCAGTCCCTCCCAGTGTTCCCAGTGCCCGCACCTGGCCGTGGCAGGAGCCCACCACAGGCACCGCCCAGCTGGCGGCCACCAGCTGCCCCTCGGCCTGGAAGAAGGCGACCAGGCGGAGCCGCGGGGCCATGGCCGGCGTCACCGTCAGCATCACCTCCGTCACCGTCCCCCGACGCACCGCCTGGGCGGCCACCAGCCGCCCCCGCGCCACCGCCTGGGACACGGGGACACGGGCGCGGTCGGCTCGCGGGTCGACACGCAACACGTGACGTGTAGACGGGACATGACACGTACATGGGAAGCGCAACACGTGACACGCGACACGGACATGCGACACATGACATGGACACACAACATGCAACGTGGACGTGCAACACGCAACATGGATGGATGACACACAACATACAACATGGACACGCGACGTGCAACATGGACATGCGACGTGCAACATGGACACGCAACACGCGACATGGACATTTGACGCAACATGAACACATGACACACAATATGGACACATGGCAAGTGACATGGACACATGACATGCGACATGGACACATGATATGCAACATGGACATGTGATGCAACATGGACATGCAACACGCAACATGGACATGCAACACACAACATGGACATGCAATGTGCAACATGGCCACGCAACAGAACATGGACACATGATGCACAGCATAGACACACGGACGCACATCACGCAACACGGACACTCAACATGCAACATGGACACATGACATGTGACATGGACATATGACACACAACACGGACACATGACATGGACACACGACACGCAACATGGACACAACAAGCAACACGACAGACATGCAACAGACAACACGACACAGATGTGCAACACGCAACACACAAGACATGACACAGACATGCAACACACAACATGCAACACACGACACAGATGTGCAACACATGACATAGACACGCAACATGACATAGATGTGCAACACATGACACACAACACACGATACACTCTGGGCACGCCTGATGAGAAAGACACAACACACGATGCACAACACGCAACACGCTCCAGGTGTACAGGACCGGGCATGCCCACGTAACACGCAACATGTGACACGCGACACCTGGCCCAGAACGTGCTCAACGCCCAACGCGTAGATGGGACATGACAGGCAACAGGTGTGACATGCGTGATGTGTGAAGGGTGACATGCATGATGTGTGACTGGCATGATGGGTGACAGGCGTGACATGTGACAGGCGTGACGGGTGAAACATGATGGTGACAGGCATGATGTGGGACATGCATGATGTGTGACAGGCATGATGTGTGACACACATGATGGGTGACACATGACATCTGATGGGTGTGATGGGTGACAAGTGTAATGTGTGACGCATGATGTATGACAGGTGTGATGTGTGACACGCATGTGACAGGCATGATGTGTGTCAGGTGTGATGTTTGACAGGCATGACGTGACAGGCGTGACACCTGATAGGTGTGATGAGTGACAGGCGTGACACATGATGGGTGACAGGCGTGACGGCTGACATGCGTGATGTGTGACATGCATGATGTGTGACATGCGTGATGGGTGACAGGCATGATGTGTGACAGGTGTGACAAGTGTGACTTGTGACGGGGGCGGGGCTCACCAGCACGTGGTAGCTGGGGGGCCCCGGGGGGGGCCCGCGGTGGCGCAGCTGGAGCCGCAGCAGCTCCCCGGGGCGCAGGGGCCCCCTCGGCCCCCCCAGCAGCAGGAAGTGACCCGCCACGGCGGCCACCGGCGTCACCGTCACCTGCGCCTGGGCCGGGGGGGACCCCGGAGCCCCTGCCTCCACCTGCCCCCCCGGGGACATGGTGCTGCGGTGACATGGGGACACCACGGCCCCCTGTGTCCCCCCTCCGTGTCCCCTGTGCCCACCCGTGTCCCCATGTCCCCCCATGTTCGATGTCTCCGTGTCCCCCCATGTGTCCCCATGTCCCCCCTTGTCCCCCCGTGTCCCCATGTCCCCAACACCCCCCATGTCCCCCCTTGTCCCTCCATGTTCCATTGTCCCCCCAATGTCCCCCATGTCACCCCAATGTCCCCATGTCCCTCCTTCTCACCAATGACCCCCATGCCCCCCCTTATCCCCCATGTCCCCCCTTGTCCCCCCGTGTCCCCATGTCCCCAATGTCCCCATGTCCCCCAAAGGTCCCCATGTCCCCCATGTCCCCCCTTATCCCCCATGTCCCCCCCTTGTCCCCCCACATCCCCCCTTGTCCCCCATGTCCCCCCTTGTCCCCCCGTGTCCCCATGTCCCCAATGTCCCCATGTCCCCCATGTCCCCCCTTATCCCCCATGTCCCCCCCTTGTCCCCCCACATCCCCCCTTGTCCCCATGTCCCCCCTTGTCCCCCCGTGTCCCCATGTCCCCCATGTCCCCATGTCCCCCCAATGTCCCCAACACCCCCACGTCCCCTGTCCCCGCTCACGCTCAGGCTCAGCCCGCTGGCCTCGCTGGGGACGTTGATGGGGACAGCGATGTCCCCCCGGGGATCCGCCCGCACGTGCACGGGGGGGGAGGGGCGGCCCCCGTCACCCCCACCCCCACCCGCACCTCCACCCCCGGTGCCGGGGCCCCCCCGGCCTCCAGCACCCGGCCCTGGGGGGGACAACGGGGGAGGGGCCGCTCGCACGAGGCCTCACGCAAGCGGGGGGAGGGGGGGGGCCCTCGTGCGAGGCCTCGCCCGAGCCTACGAGGCCACGCCCAGCCACAGACCCCGCCCCCTCCTTCCCCCCTCCCCCGCAGGGCGTGCAAGGGCCGACACGCCCCCGCACCGGCAGCCTCCCCCTCGCCCCATGCCTCGCACGAGAGGGCCTCGCCCCGCCCCGCCCTCGCACCCAGGGCCACGCCCATGTGCAAGCCCCGCCCCCAGCTCACCAGCAGGGTGAAGGGGGCCCCGGGGACGAAGAAGCGGGGGGTGGGGCTCAGCTCCAGGGCCCAGGGTGAGGTCACCAGCCCCACCCCCACCTCCTGCTGCACTGCCTCCCCCCCTGAACACGCCCACTGCATCAGAGGGGGACACGCGTAGCCACGCCCCTTTCACGAGGGGTGGGGCCAGAGTGCCTGGCTCCACCCCTTCAAGGATTGCCCCCACTGTGTACCCCATGGCCCTGCCCACACCCTGGCCCCGCCCACACCCTGCCAGGCTCTGCCCCTCTGCTGGCTCCGCCCTGCCCCTGCCCAGCCTTCACCACAGTCTGGCCCCGCCCCATGTCTGGCCACACCCCCTTCCTGCCCAGCCCCGCCCCTCACATCCAACCCCACCCACCATTGCCCCTGCCCCAACTCCAGCCCCGCCCACATGCTCAGCTCCACCCACTCCCACCCCAGCCCCGCCCCTCCCACCCCATGCCCTGTCCACACTCTGCCCCCACCCCACCCTGGCCCTGCCCCATCCCACCCAGGCCACGCCCCCACCCACTCTGCTCCGCCCCTCTCACCCCCGGCCCTGCCCCCTTTCCCCGGCCCCGCCCCTACCATCATCATTGATGACGGTGACAGCCAGGCGTAGCCACTCCCCCTGCAGCTCATGCGGGGCCACGCCCAGGGCACTGACGACGGCGTCCAGGGTGATGTTAAACTCTGCCTCCCCTGACGTCACCTGGAGGGGGCGGGGCCAGGCATGGGGCGGGGCCAGGCATGGGGCAGGGCCAGGGTGAGCAGGGGAGGGGGGAGAGGGGAATGGGGTAAATGGGGGAATTGGGGGGGGTGGGGCCTTGGGGGGGTTGAGGGGTCCCCAGGGCTGGTTTGGGGGTCCCTGGTCAGTTTTGGGGGGCCTGGGCGGGGTTTGGGGGTTCCCAGAATGGATTTGGGGGAGACCACAGGGGGGATTCTGGGGTGCTCGGGAGGGTTTTGGGGTCCCCGGGGGGGGTGGGTTGGGGTCCCCAGGGGATTTTGGGGTGCTCAGGGTGTTTTGGGGGTCCCCAGAGAAAATGTCGGGGCCTCATGGGGGTTTGGGGGGGGTCCCCAGGGGGTTTGGGGGTCTCCCAAGTGATTTTGGGGTCCCCAGAATGTTTGGGGGTCCCACGGCTGTTTTGGAGGTCCCCGGGAGGGGGGGGGGGTTGGGGTCCTCAGGGATTTGGGGTTCCCTGGGGGGATTTGGGGGTGCCCAGGGGTAGTTTTGGGGTCCCCGGGGTGGGGGGGTGCTGGCTTTTGGGGTGCTTTAAGGTTTGGGGGTGCCCTGAGGGGGATTTGGGGGTCTCCGGGGGGGGGTTGGGGTGCAGTGGGTTTTGGGGTACCCAAAGGGGGGTGGGTGGGGTCCCAGGAAAATTTTTGGGGTCCCTAGAGGGATTTAAAGGTGCCCTGGGGGGGGGGAGTTGGGGTCCCCCCAGGTTTGGGGGTGCCCTTAGGGGTTTTGGGGTGCCTCACCTGAGCGCGCTGCTCCAGCCCCCGCAGGAAGGGCCCCCCCCGCAGCCCCCCCCGCAGCAGGGCCTGGCCCCCCACCGCCGCCCCGTCCAGGTACCTGGCGGGACCCCAAAATCAGAGGGGGGCGACACCCTGAAATCGAGGAGGGGGGGCCCCGAAGGTCAAGGGGGGCCCCCCCCAAAGTTCAGCGGAGCCCTGACATTAGGGGATGGGCCCCCAAATTAGAGGAGGTGTCCCAAAATGAGGAGGGGGTCCCCAAAATCGGGGGGATGACCCCAAAGTCGGGGGGGACATCAAAATCAGAGGGGATCCCCCAAAGGTCAATAGGGGTCAAGGGGACCTTAAAGTCGGGGGGGGGGTTGGGGCACCTGCCCCCCCCAAAATCAAAGGGGTCGGGGGGGGGAAACGCCAAAGGTCACGGGGGTCAGGGGGGTCCCCCAAACATCACCCAGGATTGGGTGGGACCCAGAGGTCGCGGGGAGGTTTGAGGGGGTCCAGGGGGGATTTGGGGGGGTCCCAGGAATGTTGGGGGGTCCCAGGGTGGATTTGGGGGTGGTCCAGAGAGGGTTTTGGGGGGGTTGGGGGATTTTTAGGGGGTCTTGGGGGGGTGGGGTGCCCGGGGGGGCTTGGGGGGGTCTTAGGGGGGATTGGGGGGGGTCGCGGGGGGAATTTTGGGGTGTCCCATGGGGGTTTGGGGAGGAGATCGGGGGGGGGGAATCCCGGGGGGGCGGGGCCAGTACCGGGCACGCAGGCGCAGGCGCAGAGGGGGGGCGGGGCCGGGCCCCAGCAGGAGGAAGCGACGATCGGGAACGGCCCGAACAGCGAACCCGGGGAGGGCTGGGGGGACAGGGGCGGGGCGTTAGGGGGGCGTGGCCTGGGGGGCGCAGCCTGAGGAGTCAGAGGGGCGGGGCATCAGGGGAGGGGCGTCGAGGGGAGCGGGGCGTTGGCTGGGCAGGGAGTCAGGGGGCATCGGGGCAAGAGGGGGTGGGGCGTCGGGGGGCGGGGCCGGGGGCGTGGCATGGGGCGTGGCATCAGAGCAGAGGGCGGGGCATCAGGGGGCACGCAGGAGCATCCCCATAGGGGACCCAGCAGTGCCCCAGGAGGACCCAGGAGTGCCCCACTCCCCCCCACATAGGGGTCCCAGGGGTTCCCCCCTCCCCCTCGCCCCTCGCGCCCCGCCCCCGCCCCTCCCCCCCGGGGCTCCCCGCCCCTCCCCCGCACCGTAGGGCCGCACTGTGAAGGCGGCCGAGCCCGTGGTGTGGGGGCTGGTGACCAGCTGGGCCTGTACTCGCCACGTCCCCGGCCTGCGCATTGGCACCTATAGAGCCCGTGGGCCCTATGGGCCCCCCTGCCCCTCCGCGGTCCCCCATAACCCCCCCAACCCCTATAGCTCCCCCCAACCCCTATAGCTCCCTGGACCTCCCTATAGCATCGTAACCCCAATGCCCCCCCAGCCCCCCTATAGCCCCCAGCCCCCTTTAACCCCCTTTAACCCCCCCGTAGCCCCCAATTCCCCACAGCCCCATAACCTCTCCCCCATAGCCCCCTATAACCCGATTGCCTTTAGCCCCCCCCATAGACCCTATAATGTCCTATAGCCCCTGTAACCCCCAGCACCCCACAGCCCCCAGAGCTGCCCCATAGCTGCCCCACAGCCTCCGCAGCCCCCAACCCCATATAGCCCCACCTGGCCCCCCCATAACACTCAATCCCCACTATACTCCCCATAGCACCCCATAGTCCCCCCAGCCCCATAGCTCCCATACAACCCCCCATCACCCCATAGCTGCCCCAGCCCCATAGCCCCCACACCACCCCCAGCCCCATAGCACCAGCCCCACAGCCCCAGGCCACCCCATAGCACCCCATACCACTCCCCCAGCCCCATAACCCCCCACACCACCCCGCAGCCCCCTAGCCCCCCCCAGCCCCATAGCGGCCCCACTCACAGGGCGATGTCTGGCAGCACCATCTGGTCGCTCAGCACCATCCCCTGGGGCACCCGCTGCCCCTCCCGTACCCGTGCCCCCAGTGGATTCTGGGAGCCGGGGTGCAGGGGGTGACATGGGGTCCTAACCCATGGCCCGACCCACGGCACCAGTGGGGGGGACCCACGGCCCAGCCCTGGAGTGCTCAGCCAGCCCCATAGCTCTCTGCCCCATAGGGCCACCTTGTATGTCACCCCAGCCTCATAGAGACAGCCCAACCCTATAGGGCTGCCCCATAGCCACAGCCCCATAGGGCCACCCCATAGGCCCAGCCCCATAGGACCACCCCAACCGCATAGGGTTCTCCCCATAGACCCAGCCCCACAGGGCCACCCTGTAGGTCACCCCAGCCCCATAGGGACAGCCCCACCCCATAGGGCCACCAGCTCTATAGGACCACCCCAGCCCCATAGGGTGGCCCCAGCCCCATAGAACCACCCCATAGGATCACCCCAGCCCCATAGAGCTGCCCCATAGCCCAGCCCCACAGACTCCGCACCGTGATGGTGATCAGGATGGGTTCGGGGTTCGGCCGCAGATCGGGGTCCAGTGAGAAGATGCGGAAACGCACTGGGGACGTATGGGATCCATATGGGGGGGTGGGGGCACGTAGAGGGATGCGGGGGGGTGGTATGGGGGGGCAGGGCTAGATATAGGGGTACAGAGAGCCATAGGGGGTGCAGGGGGCTGTACAGGGGTGTGGGTTGCAGTATGGGGGGCAGGGTAATCTATAGGACCAGAGGGAGCTATATGGGGCACAGGGGCACATATAGGGGTGCAGGAAGCTCTATGGGAGGCCCACTTAATATATAGGGGTACAGGGAGCAGTGTGGGGTGCAGGGGCATGTATAGGGGTGCAGGGAGTGGTTTGGGGGGCTCAAGGTAACATATGGGGCAGAAGGAATTATATAGGGTGCAGGGGGATGTATAGGGGTGCAGGGAGTCATGCGGTTGGGGTGCAAAGAGATGTATAGGGGCTTGGGGACACGAGGGGGCGGGTGTAGGAGGGGATATAGGGTGAGTGAGCACCTATAGGGGTGCAGGTATAGATAGATATGGGGTGCAGGGAGGTGTGTTGGGGGGCAGGGAGCTAGGGGTGGGGGGAGCTCTGTGGAGAGCGGGGGGGTATAGAGGCTGGGGGAGGTATAGGTGGCTGTGGGGGGTATATAGGGATGTAGGGGGCGTGGGGGGGAACAGGGGGGTATGGGGGGATTTGAGGTGCATTTGGGGGCGTTTGGGAGAATTTAGGGGATTTAGAGGGAATTTGGGGGGATTGGTGAGATTTGAAGCAATTTGGGGGGATTTGGGGTAATTTTGGGGTGATTTGGGGTGATTTGGGGGCTGATAGGGGATTTGGGATGATTTCAGGAGATTTGGGGTAATTTGGGGGTGATTTGGGGGTGATTTGGGGTGTTTTGGGGATTATTTTGGGTGATTTGGGGCAATCTTGGGGTGATTTGGGTATATTTGGGGTGATTTGTGGCAATTTTGGGGTGATTTGGGGTGATTTGGGGGTATTTGGGGTGATTTGAGGGTGATTTGGGGGTTATCTGGGTGTATT
The DNA here is from genome assembly GCA_037953605.1 of Necrosyrtes monachus. Classification (NCBI taxonomy): domain Eukaryota; kingdom Metazoa; phylum Chordata; class Aves; order Accipitriformes; family Accipitridae; genus Necrosyrtes; species Necrosyrtes monachus. The sequence continues at coordinate 90,989 of JAZGTQ010000603.1, read as the reverse complement.
TGGGGGGGATTTGGGTGTATTTGGGGTGCTGGGTGGGGGACATGTCTCACCAGTCTGCCGGGGGGCGTAGAGGGGTTTGTCTGTCTGGAGCAGGAGCACCCCTCGGGGCCCCCCCAGCCCCACACGCAGCCTCTGGGGGGGCAGGGGGGGGCTCCGGGCCTCCAGCAGCAGCGTCTGCCCCATGGTGGCCTCCAGTGCCCCACAGTGCTTGGCCTGCTCTGGGGTCACCTGGGGGGCATTGGGGGGTCATTGGGGGGACATTGGGTTCCATGATGTCCCCCTGCCCCATAAGGACGTCCCCACCTCCGTGTGCCCCCCAAAACGTCTCCATGACATCCCCCTGCCCCATGGGGATGTCCCCATGGCCCCCCAGGACCCCTCTGTCCCCTCTGCCCCCCATGTCCTCACACCTCGATGTTCAGGATCTGGCTGAAGTCGTTGTGGGTCCCGAGGTTGAAGGGGACCGGGGGGGCGCAGGGTCCTGCCCCACGGTCGCCCTCACCAGGCCAGGCTGTCACCGTCCCCGTCACTGGCCCCACGGCCGCCACCAGCAGCCCCATGGGGGTCCCCAGGGCCACAAGCCGAGGTGCCACCAGCACCAGCCTGGGGGAGACACAGCATGACCCATGGCTGCCCCACGGCTGCCCCATAGACCTCCTCCACCCCAGGGGTGTCCCAGAGTCCCCCCCACCCCACAGGTAACCCACATATGCCTTGATGCAACCCTGTCCCATAGCTGCCCCATAGCTGTCTCATAGCTCCGCCTGCCCCATAGAGCCCCCATAGCCCCCTCTCAGCCCTATAGCTACCCCGTAGCTCCTCACAAACCCCATAGGAACTTAACAGCTCCCCCAGCCCTATAGCTGCCCCAGACCCCCATAGTCCCTAAAGCCCCATAGGTTCTCCATAGTTGTACCCAGCCCCACAGCTCACCCCTCCAGCCCCAGAGCTGCCCTAGAGCCCCCATAGCCTCCCCAGCCCCATAGCTGCTCCACAGTCACACTCAGCCCCATAGCGCCCTCCCCCCAGCCCCATAGCTGCCCCATAGGCCCTACTCAGGGTCCTGGGGGCTGCCCTCCGGCATCGACAGGAGGAGGAGGAGGACGAGGAGACCCAACGCCCAACGTGGCCCCATGGCATCGCTGATGTGGGGCAGCCGGGGCTGGCGGCAGAGGGTGAGCGCGTTGGGGGTCAATCATTAACCCGGATGCCGGGGTTCCCCCGCTGGCCCCACGGCCATTGACCCCTGGGTGGGGACACATGACTACGGGGAAACGGCCCTGTGGGGTGGGGGGGGCTATGGGGCAGGGGGACTTGGATATGGGGAGCAACAGGGGCCCTATGGGGTCTATGAGAGTCTATGGGGCCCTATGGTGTGTATGCGAAGTTATGGGGCCCTATGGGGTCTACGAGAGGTTATGGGGCACTATGGGGCCTGTGAGAAGTTATGGGGCACTATGGAGTCTATATGAGGTTATGGGGCGCTATGGGGTCTGTAAGAAGTTATGGGGCCCTATGGGGTCTGGAGGACAAGGGTTGACCCATGGGGTTGAGGTTGGATGTGGGGTGTTGGTCCCCATAGACCCCGCAGGTGACACTTGGTCCTCACTGTCCCCCCTCGGGAGACCATTGGTCTTGGGGACGTGTCCCCTTGTTGAACATCATGAGGTTCCTCATGGCCCCTTTCTCCACCCACTGAGGTCCCTCTGGGTGACCCCCCCGACCCTCTGGGGTCTCAGCTTCTCCTCCCAGTTTGGTGTCATTGTCAAACTGGGGCGGGGGAGGGGACACGCTGTCCCACCAGCCAGACCATGGAGGAAGATGTGGGACGGGTAGTGACCCCCCCTTGGGTGGGACTCAGACCTGCAGCAGAAGGTGTCCGAGGTCATCCTGACCGGGTGCAGGATGTCCCTCCAGTGTCCCCCTGTGCCCCCCACCTCCTGGGGAAGTCCCCATCATCCCCAACCCCCCATCTCCCCCCATCCACTGAGCAGACGGGAGATGAGCTCTGTTGTCACCAATGAGGTCAGATATGAACTCGCCTTGCAATACCTCCCCTCCCCTTCCACCAGGTCATGTGTGATGTCACATGGGTGTGGCCAGCCCATCTGCCCGCTGTGTCTCTAACAGTGGGGAGGAGGTGGGATGGGTCCCACCAGCCCAACCCAGTGACACCCTGAGACACCCTGAGACCCCACGGTGACACTCCAGTGACCCACAAGTAGCACCCCTTTGATCCCACCATCCCACCCCAATGACACCCTGAGACACCCCTGGGACCCCACCATGACCCCCTGGTGACCCCTAGGCCATCCCCAGTGACATACCCAGGACCCCCTGGGGACTCCCCAGGGACACCCCCCCAGATGCCGTGGGGACACCCTGGCTGCGGCAGTGATCTCCTGGGAGGTCCCCCATGGTGACACCCCTGGTGACATTCCTGGTGACACTCCTGGCACCCTCAACCCCACCTAAGACCCCCCCCAATGTCCCCCAGTCCCCCCAGAACCAACCCCCCTGGGACCACCCAATCCCCTGCTGTCCCTTCCCCGCCCCCCCCGGATGCCTGGGTCCCTTCCCAGACGGATGGACAGAGGGACACAGGTGACACCACCATCCCAGAGAACCCCTGGGGAGGGGGTCCCAAGTTGTCGTGTTTCTCCTCCATCCTTCTGTGATGGCTGACAAAGAGGGTGGGGCCACCACGAGGCCATGGCAGGAGGGAGAGATGGATGGATGGAGGGATGGAGAGATGGATTGACAGATGGATGGGTCAAGGTGGGGATGGATGGATGGAGAGAGGGATGGAGGGAGGGCTGGAAGGGGAGAGGTGGATGGATGGAGGGTTGGAGGGGGATGGAGAGATGAAAGGATGGAGATGGAGGAAGGGATGGAGACATGGATGGAGGAAGGGTGGAGGGATGGAGAGGTGGCTGGAGGAAGGGGTGGAGAGAGGGACAAGGGGGTGGAGAGATGGGTGGTAGGACAGAGACATGAATGGGTGGATGGAAAGATGGAGATGGGTGGATGAACAGAGGGAGGGAGGGGTTTGTGTTGTGGGTCTCCACCATGCCCACCCCCTCTCTCCAGACCCTCCCCTGATGTCACACCCTCTCCACACCCCCCTCCTCCACCGCTGCTTCTTCCCCTACCGTTGTCCCTCCCTCCTCCCCCCCCCTCCTCCCCTCCTCTCCCCTCCAGCTCCTTCTCTCCCGCTGGTTCCCCTTGGCCGTGGTCCCTCGGGAGCTGCCGGCGATGGCAGAGACCTCCAGGAGCCGGGGCAGGAGAGACCCCCCGGTGCCGCGGCACAGCCTCCGCCCGGCGCAGGCATAGAGGAGGGGGTTCATGGCACTGCTGAGGAAGGCCAAGGCAGTGGCCGGTGGCCGGATGGCTTTGGCAGCCACCTCCAAGGTCCCACCGCCTCCTTGTACGACCACCGCCACCTCCAACAAGCTGGCCAGGTGGTAAGGTCCCCACGCAACTGCGAAGGCTACCACCACGGCGGCCACCAGCCGGAAGGTACGACTGCGCCGGGCCAACCGGGTCTGGCGTAACCGGCGGATCAGTAACCCATAGCCGGCAGCCACGGTGGTCAGTGGTAGAGCCCAACCCAAGATGGTCTCCAGAAGGTTGTGGACCACCAACCAAGCCTCCGTGCTGTGCACCCGCTGGCAGTGCCCATGCTCCACCCGTCGGAAGACGATGGATGGGATGGCCAACACCAAAGCCGCCAACCAAGTCACCGCTGCTGCTCCATGAGCTAACTGTCCGGCACGACCACCCGCCGACACCACTGCCGTCGCTGGCTTGGAGACTGCCAAGCACCGATGGAGACCCAGAAGAGCGATGAGGAAGATGCTGACGTACATGGCGGTGGCACAGAGGTAGTTACACCCGCGGCAGATGGCCAAGCCCATGTTCCATTGGCCAACGCTCAAGGCCCGGAGGTAGACGGGACCGGTGAGGAGGGTGACCACGTCAGCCAAGGCCAAGTGGAAGATGAGGAGGACGGGGACACTGCGACGATGGGTGACGGCGCAGCTCCAAAGGACCATGGCGTTGCCTGGCAGCCCCACCACCACTGCCACCGACAGCAGGGCCAGCCCCACTGCTGCGCCAGGGACGGGGGCAGACGTGGCATTCAGGGGGGACGAGGCATTGGCGGGGGATGAGGACATTATGGCAGTAGGTGGAGAGGGGCTGTGGGGAGAGGGGGACACAGAATCCTCCGGAGAAAATGCAGGTCTCCCTCCCTCCATCCCTCCCTCCTTCCATCCATCCCTCCATCCATCTCTCCATCCCTCCTTTCCACCACCTCTCCATCACTCGATCCCTCCATCCCTTTCTCCATCCCTTGATCTCTCCATCTCTCCATCTCTTCCTCCACCTGCCCTTCCTCCTTCCCTCCATCCCCCCTCCCTTTCTTCCTCCCTCCATCTCTCCATCCATTCTTTCCTCCCTTCCTTTCTCTCTCCTTCTGTCCTTCATCCCTCCCGCCACCTCTCCCTCCATCCCTCTCTCCATCCCTCCCTCCACCCCTCCTGTTCTTCATCCATCTCTCCATCTCTCCAACCCTCCAACCCACCTCCCATCTCACCCCACCCCCATGGCCCCTCCCCTCCTCATCCATCCAACCACCCCTCCTTCCTTCTCCCCACTCTCTGAGGTCTCCTCCTCTTCTTCCTTTACCCCCCCTTGGCTCTTTCCCTCCATCTCGGCATCTCCCAGACCTCCTAGTTGCCCCCCCCAGATCTCCCACTTGCCTACCACACCACCCAGTTTCCCCCATCAAACCTCCCAGTTGTCCCTGTTAGACATCCCAGTTGTCCACCCAGACCTTCCAGTTGCCCCCCAGTCCTCCCAGTGGGCCACCACCCATTAGCCCCTGTTAAACCTCCCAGTTTCCCCCAGCTGTCCACCCAGATCTCCCAGTTGCCCCCCAGATCTCCCGCTGGCCCTCCACACCACCCAGTTTCCCCCACCACACCACCGAGTTTCCCCCATCAAACTTCCCAGTTGCACCCACTAGACATCCCAGTTGTCCACCGAGACCTTCCAGTTGTCCACAAGACCTCCCACTGAGCCACCACACCACCCTTTTGCCCCCATCAAACCTCCCAATTGCCCCCAGTAGTCCACCCAGATCTTCCAGTTGCCCCCCAAACCTCCCAGTCACCCTCCAGACCTTCTAGTCCTCCCTCGCTCCCCCCCGATCTTTCAGGTGCCCCCTCAAGACCTCCCACCCCACCAGCCTTCCCTCCTGTACCTCAGGGACTCACATGTCCCTTCTCGGAGTCCCTGGCCTGGGTGGTGGATCCTTGGTGTCCCTGTCACCAGTGGTGGCTGTAACCGTTAGGTGCCACTTCCCCTCCACCCAGCCCCAGGCAGGAAACATTCACGCAAGAGGAAGGAGGCAGGAAAACCACAGGGGAGGAAGAGGACATGAGGTGGGGGAGGGACGCTGGACCTTATTTTGTCCCCTGGGTGGGGGGGGGAGAGAATGACAGGAGTGGTGGCATTGTCACCAGGTAGAGAGACTCTCCAGGAGGTCCACCAGGAGTGAGGGTGTCTGGTTGCTCCGTCACATGGCTGTGGGGGTGGTGGGAGCACATTGAGATGGTGTGGATGGGACAGGGAAGGTCTTCTACGTGTGGTATGGTCCACGTACCTTCTCTTCCTTCCCTCCATCCATCCCTCCACCCGCCTGTCCTAAGGTTTGTGTCCTGGCCCTAAAATCAGGGCCACCCCCAGCAGATGCCACCCATGATGGGGTGACCCCAAGTGAGACGAAGACCCAGTGACAGTGGTGGCCCTCCATAACCCACCACACTGAAGGAATCCCCATTTCCCATCATGCCATTGTCCAAACAAAGAGAGCAAAGACTGGAGATGTCCTACAATGGGATCCAACCTTCCCCTTCCATGTCTCCCCCCAAATTCCCACAATGTCATTGACTAGCCAACGCATCCGAAGACTAGAAATGGGCAATGTTGGCCATTTTCACCCTCTGCTGCAGTTTTTTTGCCCCTCTAAACTCATGGGGTTGGGTTTAGGCAGATGTTCTCCAAGTGGGACTTCGCTGTGATCCAACCCAAGGCTTTCAGCTACTTTGGGAAGAACTTCCTCAGGACTCAGAAAGTCCATGTGGGTTTGAGGGAGAATAAAAATTATATTTTTCTTTTATTTCTTCTTTCTTTCCACCAAGATAGAGACGAGGCTTCAAATAAGGCACTTTTTGATCATAATCCAGATGTTTCCTGGGTTATTCTGAGGTCAAGGATTATTTTTATCAGAAAAGACCATGGTAGAAGCACTTGGGTCATCTTTGTTTTGGAGTCCCTCCCAGTGAATGTATCCTAATGAAGAAATGAAGGAAGAAAATTCTCATGAAACCATTTTTTTTTGAGAAAAATTGCTTTCTGCTCACTGAAGAGGCTCATGGGGACACCCCCACTCCAAATGTCCTACGCTTTGGCAATGAATATGGTGTTAGAACCTCCTCTCCATGCATTCAGAGGACCTGGGGTTAGGGATGAGGTGGCATCTGGGCCACTAACACCCCACGTGGACAGCATTTTGGGGGAAGATGCTCTGCATTGCTCAATAAGTTGGGGACTTGAGTGTGGTGTACCTGGTCTGAGGACATCCTTGGAGGAGAAGCGCTTGGGCCTCAACGGGATATCTTCTCCTCAGGTGTCAATATCCCTCCACTTTAATTAATTTTGTACCCTTTCTATCACTTTATATCCTTTCTATCACTTTATACCCTGATCCTTATCCTTCCCTTTACCCCATTTACTCCTCCTCCTCCAAAAGATACAAATAGCCAAGAGGAACACCAGGACCAGTATAACGGCACCAGTGGCTTATTAGGCCACCAACGGGATGCGTGACAGGGGGCTGTTTGTTGGAGGTGCCAAAAGAAGCAGCAACAGCCTCTATAAATCCAAATTTTCCACCTTTCTCTCCTGGTCATCCCACAGTTGGTGTCTGAGACGTTTTCCTCCACCATCGATGGTGAGGATGCACCAAGTTTTGCTATGTTGTCCCATCCCACCTCCAAAAAAAGTTCATTTTCTCCCAGGTGTAGGGCTCAAACGTCATCAGAAGGCTGCTTTGGCCAACAATGTTCTCCCCCAACCACGCAACATGCCCCCACCCCCAGATGAGCCCACCATGGACACATGAGCAGGTGAATGTATCTCTAGCACAAACATGAAGGTTCCTACAGTCTTCAAGGGGCTTGGGAAAGACTTGGGATGGAGGACATCACCTTTAGAGTGATCATCATGGCTGGGATGAAGTCTTTCACAGGTCTTTTGGGTGGAATATCATGGTCAGGAGCACTGAAGGGCAGCAGAGCTCAGTAGAGTTGGCTTTGAGGACAGCCTCTTGGAAGGATGGGTCCTTCCTTGGAAAGAAGGTCCATAGCAGTAGTCAGTTGACACTCAAAATAAATACCATGTACAGCAACTGCTGAAGCTATTACGAGTAGATACAGAATGGGCTGAAATGTTTTATGTCCACCTTGTCTCCGTCTTCTCCAGGAATATCCCCCAGACTTGTGTGCCTTGAGGTAGAACCCAAGGAGAAGAACCAGCAGTGGATGAACCCAAGGAGAAGAACCATCAGGGGATGAACCTGAGCAGAAAATCCATCAGGGGATGGGGATCAAGTCAGGGCTGGCCAACATCAAGGTGTTACCAGGTTGATGACACAGTGAGGTCATTCTGAGCCACATCTAAAAGATCACAGAGGACAGGAGATCCTCCTGACAAGCAGCAAAAAGAAGCATTGCATGAGTGCTAGTTTTGGCTGGGGTAGAGTTCATTTTCTTCATAGTAGCTGGTATGGGTCTGTGTTTTGGATTTGTGCTGGAAATGGTGTTGATAACACAGAGATGTTCTTGTTACTGCTGAGCAGTGCTTACACAGAGTCAAGGTCTTTTCTGCTTCTCACCCCACCCCACCAGTAAGCAGGCTGGGGAGGGCACAAGAAGTTGGGAGGGGACACAGCTGGGACAGCTGACCCCAACTGATCAAAGGGATATTCCAGACCATATGACATCATGCTCAGCATATAAAGCCGGGGGAAGAAGAAGGAAGGGGGGAATGTTCGGAGTGATGGTGTTTGTCTTCCCAAGTAAACATTACGCAGCGTGCTGGAGCCCTGCTTTACCGGAGATGGCTGAACACCTGCCTGCCCATGGGAAGTGGGGAATGAATTCCTTGTTTTGCTTTGCTTGTGTGCGCAGCTTTTGCTTTCCCTATTAAACTGTCTTTATCTCAGCCCAGGAGTTTTCTCACTTTCACTTTTCTGATTCTCACCCCCATCCCACCACAGGGGGAGTGAGCGAGCAGCTGTGTGGGGCTTAGTTACCAGCCGCGGTTAAACCACGACAGCAAGCAACTTTCGAAAAAGTCCAAACAATGAGCTGGAGACCCAGAGTTTGTTCAACCTCACTTTGGTTAAGGAAGGTGTCAGAGCATGTGTCCTCCTGGATCCCACCCCTTGATCCTACCTCTGATGGTCTGAAAGAGAAGGTGGCTGGATTTACCCTGTTTTTATTATTGCTGGATACAAATGCATCCAGAGGTGACAGCTTTGAAATGGCACATCTTAACCCTGCTCACGCTAAGGTGCACAGGTCCAGGACTTGGACACACACACAATTGGCCAAGAGCAGAAAAACTGATTTCAGAGTTAGGACAGAGCCTAGAGTTAGGCTGAAGCCATAGGCTGGGCAGGGGATAGGCAGATCTTTCCTGGCCATGCAGGGATGCTGGCTCACAGCTGGATGGTGGGGCAGAGTGGACCCTCAGCAAGTTTGCAGATGACACCAAACTGGGAGGAGTGGCCACAGGGTCACATTGCCACCTAGAGGGACCTCAACAGGCTGGAGCAATGGGCTGGCAGGAACCTCATGAAGCTCAACAAAGAGAAAGGCCAAGTCTTGCCCCTGGGGAGGAACAACCCCAGGCACCAAAATATGCAGGGGACCACCCAGCTGGAAAGCAGCTTGGAGAAAAGGCCCTGGGGGTCCTGGTGGACACCAAGGTGCCATGAGCCAGGAATGTGACCTTCCAGCAAAGAAGATGAACAGTGTCCTGGGCTGCATTAGGGAAAGTACTGCCAGCCGGTGGAGGGAGGTGATCCTTCTCTTCCGGTCAGCACTAGTGAGGCAATATCTGGAGTGCTGGGGCCAGTGCTGGGCTCCCCTGTATAAGAGAGACATGGCCATACTGGAGAGTCCAACGAAGGGCCAGGAAGATGGCGAAGAGACTGGAGCCCCTCACATAGGAGGAGAGGCTGTGAGACCTGTGACTGTTCAGCCTGGAGAAGAGAAGGCTCAGGGGGATCTTACTCATGTATATCAATACCTGAAGGGAAGGTGCAAAGAGGAGGGAGCCTCTTCTCAGTGGTGCCCAGTGACAGGACAAGAGGTGATGGGCTGTCATGGTTTAACCTCAGCCAGCAACTAAGCACTATGCAGCCGCTCACTCACTACCCTCCTACCCAGTGGGATGGGGGCAAAAATCGGGAAAAGAAGTAAAACTCATGGGTTGAGATAAGAATGGTTTAATAGAACAGAAAAGAAGAAACTAATAATGATAATGATAACACTAATAAAATGGCAACAGCAATAATGAAAGGATTGGAATGTGCAAATGATGCGCAGTGCAATTGCTCACCACCCGCCGATCGACACCCAGTTAGTCCCTGAGCGGTGATTCCCCCCTGCCCCCACTCCCCCCAGTTTATACACTAGATGTGACGCCACATGGTATGGAATACCCCATTGGCCAGTTTGGGTCAGCTGCCCTGGCTGTGTCCTCTGCCAACTTCTTGTGCCCCTCCAGCTTTCTCGCTCGCTGGGCTTGAGAAGCTGAAAAATCCTTGACTTTAGACTAAACATTACTTAGCAACAACAGAAAACATCCGTGTTATCAACATTCTTCGCATACTGAACTCAAACCATAGCACTGTACCAGCTACTAGAAAGACAATTAACTCTATCCCAGTTGAAACCAGGACATGGGCACACAATGAAACACAGGAGGTTCCCTCAGAACATCACGTCACTGTGAGGGTGACGATCGCTGGCTCAGGTCGCCCAGGGAGGTTGTGGGGTCTCCAGCCTTGGAGATGTTCATAGTAGGTAGATACAGGCTAAAAGTACAGGCTGGTCTCTACCTTCCGAGCTGTAGGCTGAACTATTACACCTTGATAGGCTGGCCAGAGATGGGCTATGGGTAGAGTTCCTCTTTACTCATTCTTATTTCTTTACCATATCCTAGGATAGGTAAATTAGGGGGTGGCAGTGTAGTCTGAGGCGTTGGGCTCAGCCTAGAACAACAAGAAGCCCACCCTGACTCAGGTGGTAGGAAGGGAGACAGAAAAGGAGCACGGCAAAGGCAGCTGTTAAAATAGCGGGTGAAAGCCAGACACTCCTGCATCCAAGGTGGGCAAGTGTGGGCTGGAGAGTCTGATGGCTCTGCTGCTAATGCTAGCCACAGGCAGGCAGCAGGTCCTCTTCAGAGAAGGTGACATGCAATGCAGTCTTTCAAAAGGGCCTTGGTAATTGCTGCCAACTGGAGTCCTGTGACAGGGACAGTGGGGCCATCAGCCTGCAGCTTGGCAGTGGTTACACGTACCAGTGACAGACTTTTGATGGCGGATGCTGTTCTGTGGGTTGCGTTTGGCATTTTTTTAAAATAATTTTCTTGAGGTACAATTATTTCTTTGCGATCAGGTGATGGGAGTGGTGCCGATCTTCTCTTTCTGGAGCGCGTCCTGACATCCTTTGTCATCCAAAGCTTTCCCCTCTCTTCCTGAGGGAAGCGATGGCCGCAATGGGGAACGACTCCCATAAGTAACGGCTTCACCAGTGTGCTTGGACTTTGTGAATCTGAATACCCAAAGACAATGGACGTGGCTGGTGCTCCACCCCTGAATGTTGATGTGTTGACAACCTAGAGTGCATTCTGGCATGCTTCCTGATGGCAGCCAGACTTACCCAGGTGTTTTCAATTAGACACAGGAAAACGCTCCTCTGTCACTTGGGTTACCTGCTGGGCTGCGTACTTGCTTGTTTTCATCAAGTTGCAGTCAGGAACAGGGAAGACTTGACCTGATAATCCAATTCAAGACTCAAGAGGGAAAGGAAAGGAGCCTGAGGCACAGAAATCAGAGTGTGGGTTTGTTGGACTTTTGGCAAAGTAGTCGAGGGAACAGACTCTTCTCCAAAACTGTTTCTGGACCAGTAAATATCAATGGCAGTGTTAGGCTTCCCCCCATGTTTCTGGGTTGGAGGTTACAGCTGGTTGTCCTGGGTGCTCCTGTACAGAACTCGACTTTTAAATATGCTTTCGTGCAACAATATAATCTCATCTCTTTTCAAATGTCATTTCCCTGCAGTCATTGCTGAGGGAATGGCTCTGCCACAGAGGATCCTCTTTCCTCCCAGAGAAGATTTGCATGGATTGGCAGCAATGACAGCAAGCTGGAGCAGGACTCCACAACCTGGGCAATACGTGCTTCCTCAACTCCGTCCTGCAGTGCCTGACGTACACGCGGCCTCTGGGCAACTACCTGCTCTCTCAGGAGCACAGCCGGTTGTGTGAGTACTTTTAGGAACTCAAATCTGTTGGGCACTTCCCAAGGATTCCTAGGATCTGGAATTTGATTTAGGAGAAAAGAAGCCCTTCTTTGTCAATCCCCCGAGGAGCTGTTCTTGGAACACTCAAGCCTACAAGTCGCTTGTTGTATCTAGGTGTGTTCATCTTCAGAAAGGCACGTCTTTCTAGCCCCGGGTCTCAGTCCCTATTCCTGCAAGTCAAACTCTCTCTGCTTATTGCACAGAAAACTTCTGTCAGTTAAGCATCCCTCTGAAGAAAGTTTTCTAAGCACTAAAATGTCCCAGGCTTGCTGGGACATTGGCACCTTGGGAGAAGAGCAGTGGAGACTGTTCTCAGAACTTCAAGATCTCCATGAGGTTTCCCATCGCTATGACTATTTTGCTAACCTGAGGAGCTTGCTTCCCTCCCTCCCTCTTCAGGTCATCAGCAAGGTTTCTGCACCATGTGCATAATGGAAACGCTTGTTAAAAAGGTCCTGCATTCCTCAGTCAGTGCCATCCAGCCTAGCGCTGTCATCAGTGTCCTCACATGTAAGTCATTTCAGGTGCTTTTACAGGTTTTCTTCCCTTCTTGTAGGAGAGAACTACTAACTTCTTCTTTTGTAGGAACGGGAGAACATTTCCAGCTTGGCAGGCTGGAAGATGGCCATGAGTTCTTACGCTATACTGTCGATGCTATGCAGAGAGCTTGTCTGAGTGGAAGCAGCGAGTAAGGATGAGCAGATTACCTTTTCAATGTTCCCTAGCCCTTTGGACTCCTTGATGTACTCCCACCAAGGAAAACCTATGCCCAGGGCTTTCAGACAAAGCCAGACTCTTGGAGGAGATCACTCTCTGCCTTACCATTTGTTTCCAGCTTGGACGTGTCTTCTCAAGCAACTAGCATTGTCCATCAAATATTTGGGGACTTTTCTGAGATCCAGAGGTAATTTTCCACAACTATTGCTCAACTTGGAATTGTCTGTGCCCTTCTGTCAGTCTGTGATAAACAGCTGATGGTGTGACTGGCATAGTAGGTATGAAGGACGTAAACCAGCCGACTTCCCCTATCGCTGAGCTTTTCGATTTGCCTTCCAGTCATGTGCTTGAGCTACAAAGCAGTTTCTGATTCCCACAAGGCTTTCCTGGATATCCCCTTGGATATAAAAGTAAGAGGGTTTATGACTGTGCTTCAAGACATCCCAAGGCCCCTGTAGCTTTCCAGAATCCACACAGTTGACTTAAAAACGTATACTGTGAACAGAAGAGAGCTTGGTGGTGGGTAGGAAGTGGAACGGTCTTGTCCTTCTGGGGAGGTCATGGCAGTGGTCTCCCTGTAGGTGCTGGCATTAACTGGACAAGTACGAATTATTCTCTCTGCACCCTTGACGTACTCTCATCCTTCTTCTTTTTGCCCTCCCTTGACACCCCATCCAGCTCCCAGGCTTATGGGTTTCATTGTTTTCATTATTGATGACCCTGCACACCATCAGTAGCTGAACCGTGCGGTGCCACAAAGAGGTAGCTCTTGATAGCCCCAGGAATCCCCGGGAATTGAGGGAAATGTTCAGCATCATACCCTCTTTCTGCCTCCTTCTGGACACTGCTTGAGGGTTCACGGCAGGTGTCCTCAGCGCCAGCCACCTGGGTCTTCTTGTCAACTCCTAGTAAGTGTTTGGGCAAGGGCATTGCCCGCAGCTCACTGCTCTCCTTTCTCACTCCTCCAGGCAGCCTCATCTGTCACTGCAGCTCTGGAGGACTTTGTGAAACCTGAGCAGCTGGATGGCAAAAACTGCTTTAAATATAGCAAGTAAGGTAATGTGACGGAAAAGGACTTAACTGCAAGGTTCAAGCAAACGACTTGAACTTCACTTGCAGACTTAACTGCAAGGTTCAAGGCTGACTAGGTGATTGGGCAGGAAGATGCACCTGGCTTGTTCAGGTGCTTGTGATGTCACTGGTGCCTGAGTAGTTGATTGGGTATGAATGGACACCTGGCTTGCGTAGGTGCTTGTGATGTCACATGTTCCTAAGTAGGTGATAAGACAGGATCAACAAACTGGGTTGTGCAGCTGCTGGTGAGGTCATATGTGCCTGAGTCGGTGATAGGGCAGTAGCTGGCCAAAACCTCATTTTTACTTTCCAAAGTCCTAGTTTTGGCTTCCAAAGCCTCTTTTCAGGCTCCAAAGCCTCAGATTTAGGGTCCAAAAGGTCCTTTTTAGTGGCAAAGTTGTATTTTTAGAGTCCAAACCTGCATTTTTATCTCCAAAGCCTCATTTTCAGGGTCCAGCATGTTGTTTGGAGGGTCCAAGTCACATCTTGAGTGTCCAAATGCTCATTTTTATGGTCCAAACCCCTCTTGAAGAGCTCAAAGCCTCATTTTTAGGTCCAAAGCTTTGATTCGAGGGTCGAAAGCCTCATTTTTATGGTCCAAACCCTCACTTTTAGGACAGAAAGCCTCTTTGTAGGGTCCAAATCTACATTTATAGTGGTCAAACCTCATTTTCACTTTCCAAAGCCACATTTTTGTGTCCAAAGCCTCATCTTCAGGCTCCAAAGGCTCAGTTTGAGGATCCAGGTAGTCATTTTTAGGGTCCAAGCCACACCTTGAGTGTCCAAACCCTCATTGTTGTGGTTAGTACCCCTCTTTTAGCACTCAAAGCCTTAAGTCTAGAGTCCAAAGCTTTGATTCTAGGGTTGAAAGCTTCGTTTTTATGGTCCAAACCCCCATTTACAAGTTCCAAGCCCTGCTTGTACACTCCAAAAGCTCATTTTAAGGACTCAAAGCATCATGTTTAAGGCCCAAAGTCTGATTTTGAATGTCCAAAGCCTTATTTATAGGGTCCAAAGGCTCAGTTTCAGGAACCATAGCCTTATTTTTAGGATCCAGTCTGCAAGTTGGAGGGCCCAAAGCCTTATTTTAGGGTTGAAACTCATCATTTAGGGCACAAAGCCTCATTTGTTTCATGTCCAAAGGCTCATTTTGAGGGTCCAGAGACCGATTTTTAGGGTGCAAAGCCTTATTTTTTGGTACCAAAGCATGATTTGAGGGCACCAAACCCCTCTTCTAGGGCTCAAAGCTTCATTTTTAGGGTCCAAAGCTTCGATTCTAGCTTTGAAAGCCTCCATTTTAGGGTCTAAACCCTCCTCTTTATGGTCAGTGCGTCCCATGCCCAGCTCCCTGCCTGCTGACACCGCAGGCCTCCACGTGCCCCCATGCCCCGACACGAAGTTCAGCCCAGAACTGGTGAATTCCTGGGTTTGTTGCCATTACGACCCAGACAATTGTGCTACTGCTCCATATTTATTGCTGTGCTCTTATTCAGCGATAAACGGTCGACCCCTGAAGCTGTCCATCAGGAGCGTCTCATCGCACCCTGCAGCCTCTACCCTGCTGGGGCCACCTCAAGCTCTTGCAGGAGGATCGGGGCCATGCACTTGCAGGGTGGGGGGATGGTTTCAGTTCCTCTGGGTCCTGGAGGGCACTGGGCTGGTCCCACAACAGCCGGCTGGCTGAGTTGGAAAGCCACTGGGGCCTTGGTGGGGGCGGGCGGGCCGGGTGGCTGGCCGGGCTGGCGCGGGCCTGTCCCTTGGTGCTCCATGGCAGGTGGGCCAGTTTTCCAGGCACAGGCGGTGGCTGTTGGCGTCGGGTCCAGCTTTCAGGGGTGCTTTGGTGGGAGGTCCAGTTGTCTGGGCGTGAGGGGTAGCTGCTGGTGTCCGGCGGGGCTTGCGAAGCTGTGGCAAGGCGCCTGTGGAGAGAAGAGGCTGCTGAGGCCCCAGTGCGGCTGTGGTGCCGGGCAGGTGCGAGGGTGCGGGGCAGCGCTGGGTGCACTGTGGGGTGCAGGCACCCGGCTGCACGTGGGAGCTGTGGGCACGGAGAGCTCCGTGCAGAAAACGGGATGCCCCGCACCCTTCGGCTGGGGCTCTGCTCCCCTGCCCACGGCTCGTCTCCTCTCGGCCCTGACCATCCTGACCAGCCAGCTCTACACGTGCCGGGAAGGAGACCTGACCCTGCAGACCGAGGGGACCAAAGCTGGGCATGGTAGGGAGATGGCACTCTTGCAGTTCTCACTTTCTATGGCCATGTCATTCCTTGCTGGTTTTACTTTCTGACCTTGCTCTGCCTACGTCTGTCGCTGGGTCTGCTCTTGTCCACATAGGGTCACTTTTAACTAACAATTCCCACAGGAAGAAGGCGTTTCAGAAAAGAACGCCCATGAATTGAGAGGCCAGTTGAAACATGATACAGTAGAAACCAACTCAGTCGAGTCTGGCCAGTAAATAACTCAGCACTCCAGAATACCTTACCTCTAAATGCTTCATGTCTAATACATCTCAGCCATCTAATACACAAGTTTGGCAAAAAACCCTCCCAACAACTCACCGTCTTCTCTTCCTCCACAGACGGACCATGCAACACAAGACCATGCCAAGCAGCACGGAGCCCAAGACCACCATGGCACCTTCTATGCAGTACTTCTGGAAATCCTTAGCGTCTGTGGCATTTGCGTGTCTCTTGCCATCCACACCTGGAGGAACAATTCTGCACGTTAGTGGGTCCTGCGCACTACTGGTGATCTCACAGGAGGTCTGACATTGCCAGGAAATGTTCTTTCTCACTTTGTTAGCATCTCTGAACAAGTGAACATCCTGGGGCTGCAACATTTCCTTGGTTTCAGCAGAAACAAAGGAACCTTGCAAAGCCATTGCAAATCAATGCACTCTGGAGCCTCTCTTTCTCCTCTCAGCCTTGCTTACACTCTGGGACGGCCGTAATCCAGTTTTCCCAGTGTCATGGCTTTGCTCCCCCTTCTCGGCCACCCTTCACATTTGCGCGCAATTTCTTTTGCGCTCGCCCACGTTCACGCTCCGAGGCTCGCTAGTGCTGCTGCCTGGAGGCTCTCGCTGACCCGTTGGGACACGCTGTCCCACTGAACAGAACTCAGGAGGCCAGATGGAGAGCACATGGGGAGCGCAGCTCTTTGGCCAATCGCTCCTTTGAGCAACACCGACAAAAACCATCCCTGCATCAGGGAGTGCCACCCCCAGCTCTCCCTCCCCAGCCCGGCAACCACACCCCAAGGGGACGGAGTCAGGCCCTCTCAGGAGACACCTGAACCTCGCTCTCCCCCTTTGCCTTTTCTCCAGCATGGGCACTGCTTGCACCCCCCCGGTTTTCAGGACTTGTCTCCCACTTATGGCTCCCTGCAAGACTGCTCAGTACCTGGATTCTTTTGAAAAAAATCATACATCCCGGTGTGGTGGGCTTCCCCGGGGCTGGCCAGCACTGCCAAGAATCAGAGAAAGGTAAAGCCTCAGCGTGGCTCAGGCACAGAGGATGTGGAAGGACGGTGCAGGTTCCCTCTAAGCCCATGCTGGATCTGCGAGTCAGTGCATCCCTTTGGCCCTCAGTTCACAGGAGGGATCCCCCTCTGTTGTGCCTAGGGCCTCCAGGGACTCACGGCAAGCTCTGGGATGCAGGGACTGGGGGAGGTACATTCGATCAAGAGTCACATTTCCCATCATCTGCTGAGCGTGGTTCAGATGGCCTCATTACCAAAACAGCAGAGTTCTGAAATTCTTGTGAATGGGGTGCGGTGGGCAGTGAACATCTCACTGCGTCCAGAGAGGGTTACCGGCATCTCTGGCACGCTTATGGCGATAACCTCTACACCCCAGAGATGACCATCATCCTCAGAGAGCCGTGCCTGGCTTCTTTTTGAACACTTGCTCTGTACTAACAATTTGGCTGCTGACAGGATGTGCAGTAGGAGGCACCAGGGGAAGAGCCTGCAGACACCCAGTGATTTTGATTCACAACACGGGATGATCGAGGGACAGCAATTACCTGGCATGCCTGTTGATTGAATTGCCCCTGTTTTTTCATCATCAGAGACTGGCACTGTGGGACTGTCTCCTTCCTCAAGCGCCTCCTCCTCCACAGTCTCACGGTCCGTCTCTTTAGAAAGAAAGTTGGTCAGTTTAATTAGAAGGAACCGCTCCTCGTCAGGAAGACGACATCTTCAGGAGGCAAAATACATTAATAATGCTTAAGAAACAAAGCCTGGGCATTTGGGGTTGCACCTCGTCACTAGTCAAAACAATGTGTCATTCATGGGGAAAAAAGAACGAGCTAGACGTTTCCCAGTAGACAGCCCAACCCGACCTGCTAAGAGACTAGGAGGATTGCATGTCATCTTCTTGTTCGCACTGAGTGCATTTTTGGCAAACTGCAAGATGATGGTCAATTACTTCCTTCAGAGAGGACAGGAAGATGCTGCAGCCAGTTCAGCTGGGGAAAGGGCCCTTCGGAGAAGCACATCTCACCATGCCAACTCCAGCACACGGGAAGAGGAACAGACACACACAGTGGACTGACCCCTCAGCTCTTGCAACCATGTTCTGGTCACTTTCACAAGTGGCAGTGAAGGGCCCACAGTCCCCTTGTATTGACAAGAGGAAAACCACAGCCAAGTCACCTAAAACACAACTAGAAACAGATGGCTAAACCACCCGAGACTGAATTCACAGCCCTTCATTTTAGCTGCCTTCAAGTGAGGTGTCTGGCCTCAAGCTGGGTGTCCAACTTCCACCTCTCCTTGACCCTGAGGTGTCACGAGAGTCCTCAAATGTCAAGAAGAACAACGGGGCTGGAGCAGGCTGTGAAGCTGGGGCTGCTCTGATCCTGCCCAGGGCATGCCTGCAGCCCCAGCGAAGTCTGCCGGTCTCCCAAGCTGCCTGCCCATCCTCTCCGCCGCCCAAGGGCACTCTCCCCTCTGGCGACCAGCAGCAAGGCCTAAGCAGCGCCAGTCCCTGCCAGCTGGATACCAACGTCTGCCCAGAACAGCTCCAGCCAGTAATGGTACAACCGGGGCAGCAGCTGTCCCTGGGGCTCAGCTTGAACCACAGCTGCCCTCTGGACCATCTCTGGACCATCTCTGTGGCCCACCAGTGCCTGTCAGGCGTGAAATGAAGCGTCAGTGCAGTGAGGCTTGGACTGATCCCTTTCTGCTTGTGTAGGCTACAGCTTGTCCATACGTGAATCTAAAACCTCAGCTTCCCAGCTCTTCTGGTTAAGAGGGCTATATACCCACCACGTGCTGCTTTCTCCAGTTCTTGCAGGATTTCCTTTAGGTCTTCGGACGACTGCTGGGAAGATTGCCCTATGTTGACTTTATACTTTGCTCTTCGAGGACCTTAACAGAAAGTATTAGGTTAAATTTCTCACTGATAAAATATTGAAAAGGAGTGCTTAGCCTGTGAAGTCAGTCAAGACTGACTCCTCAGCCCTGGGATGCCGGGTGAGCTCCAGCCCAGCATCTAGCCGAGGAGCTGGAGATGGAGCCACACCTGCAACCAAACACCCATGAGAAGTTTTCATCATCCGTTGTGATATACACCCTCATAACTGAACAGCAGAACATATGAGGGGACCATGACTGACACGGCACAGAGAATGCGGGTCTATATTCTCACACTCGCAAGAGACGCCTCGCTCACATTTGGGCTTTGAGCTGGCAGCTCTGAAAAGGAGGAAAAAGCCATGAGGTACCCATGCGATCTCCCAGCACGTCAACCCTGGAACCCAGCTGGGAAGCTGGACATCCATCGCCCTCAGCCACGTCTGTAAACAAACACAACAGAGCAGCTCTCGTGAAACATTTCAATAGACTTCTTCAGATCTGAATGGCAGTGAATGCCATTCAAACGTGAGATTGTTCCACGGCACTTGTCTCTCCCTTCCACCCAGGAGCATCGTGCAGACAGTTACTGGGTGCCTGGACCATGCTGATCCAAAAGAAACCATGCACGGAGCTGTCGGGAGAAAGGACTCCCTGGAGCTCACACCAGCTCCAAACTCAAGCCCAACAAGCCTGCTGGCTTTGCAGCAGGCACTGGAAGCAGCGCAGGCTTGGAGAGGCTGGCAAAGACAGCTTCGCAAGGCAGAGCAGAGCGCTCTGGGGCACATCACTGAGCCTGACCCATTCCCCCTCTGCTCTTCTGCATGTCTGAGCATTGGCCAAGAAAATACTAAATTTCATATGAAGAGAATATTAAAACCTACATGCTCATTCATTCAAGCGACATACCCGTGGGATGGCCCTGAGGCTCCCAGACAGGATCCGGCTGAGCGGTCAGGTGGCCATTGCCTGCAGGCACAGCTGTAATCAAGCACATTTCCATTAGAGGTTGTGATCTACTTCTTTCTCAGTGACCTGCAGTGACTGGAGGAGGGGTCAGGTAATGACAGGTGACCCAGACGTGGGTGGAGATTTCCAAAGCTGCAGAGGGGCCTGAGTGACCTGTTGGCTGGCTCCTGGAAGCTCTCCAAATACCATTTCCAGCCCACGTGCAACACCCCTCCAGGACCAGACAGGCAAACATACGGCCCTTGAGGATTTCTTACTGGGAGATCTCTACTGTGCACAAAAGAAGCCCACAGGAAAGCACCGGAGGAGACAAATGATCATTCCCACGTCTTGTGGAGAAGAGCCCACTGGCCAGGGAGAGGCTGCACCAGCGCTGCCCTGTCTGTTCCCAGAGCTGCGGGCTGGGGCTGTGTGTTGGGGACCTGGGTTTGCCCCAGGAGAGCACTGCAGGACAGGAGCAGGACCGCTCCCATTTTCCTGAGCGGACATCTCCCGAGGACAGACGTCCGCGAGGCTGAAAGCCGGCCCTCTCCCACCTGCCTACCTAATTCCCGCGCTCGCCATGGAGCAATCCAGGCATCCCGGGCTGACTGGGCCACCAGGAGGAGGAGGAGAAGGAGGCGGGTGGGGGCCATGGCCCCCCACGCCTGCACCATGCTGCAGCGGCTGCTGCTGCTGCTGCTGCTGCTGCTGCTGCTGCCAGCACTGCCGGAGCAGTGGTCGTTGCACAGCACAGCACAGCACAGCAGGGCGTGGCACAGTGGGTCTCTGTGACCTCACAGCCCCGCCTCCCCACCATAGCCATGCCCCAGGGGTACTGCCCACAAGCCCCACCCCCCACAAGCCCCACCCCCACAGGTCACCTCGAGAGGGCGGGGCTGCAGGGGAGGAGACTGTGCTTAAGGAGTGTTTTGACTGTCCAGAGCTTGAGGCTGGTGATGGTGAAAGGGTCGAGTGGTGTTGGTGCGTACGAATCAGGGGAAAGGCCAACAAGGCAGATCTTGTGGTGGGAGTCTGTTATAGACCACCCAACTGGGATGAGGAGACGGGTGAAATATCCTACAGGCAGCTGGGAGAAGTCTCACGCTCACTAGCCCTTGTTCTCGTGGGGACACGAGTTTTCAAAGCAAAAACCTTAATCCACCTCCCACAGATGATAAGCAGCAGCAAGTGAGGTGATACATAACACAACTCTAAGCATGAGCACCACAACTCTAAGAACCAATAAATCAACATTGTGACCAGCACCTGTTAAACTAATATAATGAATCCTTGTAACAAATTCATTTTAACACGCTCTGGTCAGGTCTGTCGTTATCTCAACCCTTCGTGCCCCACGTTGGGCGCCAAAAAGGACTGTTGTGGTTTAACACCAGCCAGCAACTAAGCACCATGCAGCCGCTTGCCCACTTCCCCCCCAACCCTGTGGGACGGGGGAGAGAATCAGGAAAAAAAAAAGTAAAATTCATGGGTTGAGATAAGAACAGTTTAATAGGACAGAAAGGAAGAAAATAATTATGATAATAATAATAAAAGGATTGGAATATACAAAAGAAGTGATGCACAATGCAGTTGCTCACCACTCGCTGATCCATGTCCAGTTAGTTCCCAAGCAGCAATCTGTGCCCCCCCCCAACTCCCCGCAGTTTCTATACTGGGCATGACGTCACATGGTGCAGAATATCCCTTTGGCCACTTTGGGTCAGCTGCCCTGGCTGTGTCCTCTGCCAACTTCTTGTGCCCCTCCAGCCTTCTTGCTGGCTGGGCATAAGAAGCTGCAAAATCCTTGACTTTGTCTAAACATTCCTTAGCAACAACTGAAAACATCAGTGTGTTATCAACATTCTTCTCATCCTGAACCCAAACCATAACACTATACCAGCTACTGGAAAAAAAATTAACTCTATCCCAGCCAAAGCCAGGACAGCCTGAAAGAAACAGGAAAACTGCCCATCCCATGGAGCTCTGCAGAAGGAGGATGGAGGTGTACAAAACACGAGGTGATACAAGTGGGATTAGCACGTAGAGAAGACTTTTGTAGGAAAGGTCGTGCAAGGGAGGACCCCGACTTCACCCAGCTAAAACCAGAGAGCAGGCAGTGTGCTGAAGGGATGGGGAGAAGTGTTCTGCGTTAGAAGAGCATGGATGACAGAAGGTTGGAGAGATTTGGGTGGCAGAGATTTGAGGCTGTCCTTTCAAGATCTGAGCAGGCTGAGCTTTGAAGCCAAGACAAAATAAAGAAGCTCTCAGGGATGTTTTGGAATTAGTGGTACTGCCACTAATACCAGTAACAGGACAGTGCTGTAAGGGAACTGCTGCTGCTGAACCTAAAACTCTTTAATTTCCTTCCCGACAGCTACTCTATATTGACAAACTAGCTATAAGTTCTCAGCAGCTAGCCTCTGGCATGAAGTTCTTAGAACAGTGGTTTTTCCTCTCACTGCTACCTCTTGGTTATCATTTAAAGATTATACCTCTTAGATTTATCCCTAAACCATTCCTGCTCCATGTCTTTTTGCCCTCTTCTCGGGAGGCAGAGGAGGTGGAATAGCGGAATTGTTTCTTTTTTAGCCCAGGAAGACCAAAGGACTGATCCCAGGTTAGTGCAAAGGCACAAAGGAAGCCAGAATTTTTACCTGGTGTACACCGTGCTTCATATGGTTCATGTGGTGTACACCATTATGTGCATTTCCTCTCTCTGAAGTCCTAACTGTGCAGAAGAGAGCCTGGAAGCTCTGAGCTCCCTCCCTTCATCTGCTCTGCATGTCAGCATGTAAAAGGAACTAACCTAGTCCAAAAGTTGGGTTTGTTTCTCTTTACGGCCTAAAGCACCACATGAGCCAGGAGACATAGACCCAGACACCTAAAGAGGAATCACACTTCTCTGGACAAAAAGCTTAGGTGTTCCCGGCATTCTCAGGAGGCATGGCATACCAATTCCTAGGTTCCAGGAGCTGGTCAAAGGCCTCGTCTCTGTTTCTGCAATGATGGCTTCAATGCCCGGCTCATTTGTAGATTCTGTACGTGGGTGCTGACATTTATTGAGCAGTCTGCTCTGAGAAGATTAACAGGATAGGTTGTTATTTTTGGAGGGTGTTAGGATAGCAAAAGAGAACTTGGCTTTGGGCAAATGAAAAAGGAAGCAAAGGATGTGGTCAGGGCTGTTTAGGGGCACCTGTGAAGCAGCCCAGCACCTGATGTGAATTACTTCTGTGATCAGGGAGAACCTGAGAGCTGTCCCGAATTTGAAAGCACGAAGGGGAAGGAAGGAAAGCATCATTCAGGCTGGAACAGACCTTGGGAGATGTCTTGACCAACCTCCCGCACAAAGCAGGGTCAGACCTGAATACTCGGGGCTTTATTCAAACACGTCTTGATCACTTTCCCGGATAGAGCCGGTGCACACTCCCTGGGAAAGAGCTTCCCAGTGCTTGACTACTCTAATGCTGGAAAAGTTTCTCCCTATATCTAGCCTGACCATCTCTTGTTTCAGCCCCTTGCCTCCTGTCCTTGTGTCTTCTACCACAGACGTGAAACTGAGTCCATCTTCTTAGGAACTGTGCAATGCTGCTGCATGTTCCCCCCAAGATCTTCTCTACTCCCATCTGAGCAAGTCCAGCTCTCTAAGCCTCTTCTCACAGCACAAGTTCTCCCACCCTACTGGCCTTGATGGTCCTCCACTGAACTGGCTCCAGTTTCTCAAGGTCTCTCTGGCATTGTGGGGTGGCAAAACCTAGGGAAATATTCTGGATATGGTGTAAAAAGTGCTGAGCAGACTTGCTCATACAGCCCAGGATGCTGTTGGACGCCTTTGATGCTGGCTCATGTTTTACCTAATGTAACCCAAGGGCCACCACAGCCTTTCCCGCAGAGCTGCTACCCGCCTGGGCAGTCCCTGGTCTCTATCATTGCAGGGGCTTAATCCACCTCAAGGTCAGGACTTACTGGCTATCATGAGGTTCCTATTGGCCCACTGCTCCAGCCTGTCTAGGTCCCTTGGGATGGCAACCCTGCCCTCCAGTGCAGTGTCTGCTCTCCTCAGTGTGATGTCATCTGCTAAGGTTATGAACAAGCGCTCTTCTCCTCTGGGACACGTTAAACAGGGCAAGTTGCAGGATAGACCCCTGTAGGACCCTACTAGCTACATGCCTCCAGGCAGAGTACCATGCCACTCCAGGCTTGATTATTCAGCTCGTTTTTTACTTGTCTAGTTATCCACCCATGCAGACCATAATATCCTATCTTGGACACAAGAAAATTGTGGGAGATGATGTTGAAAGCCTTGATGACTTCTCAGTAAAAGAGCACTATTGCTCTCCTGAGTCCAGCCCAGAGAGCAAAGAGGCTGGCCAGGCACAGTCTACCCTGGGTAAATCCAGTCACCTTCTTTTTCAGACACCCAGAGATGGGATCTGGGTGGACACACTGTGATGCACAGCCTTTCATTCCCCTGCTCATCTGTTGGCTGTTTTTGAAAGGCGCAACGACCATCTGGGTGCTGCCCATCATAAGGGAGTTCCTTCCATCTCCATGACCTTTCAAAGATGATGGAGAGTGGCCTCACTGTGACATCGGCCTGCTCTCTAATGTTTCAGTTATTCCTATGATATCATAATTTGCTGACCGGGCGCGGAACTCCAGTTCCTCCTGTTTGTCCCCCGCATTGGTATACATACACTTGAGGTGGTTGGTCTTCTGGTTCTCATCTTGGGAGACAGCTAAAGGAAGAGTTGTCGCTGCTCTGGTTGGCCTGGCTTACTCCCCGGTTAGTTGCAATGGCGTGAGCATTGCCACTTTGGACACCGCAAAGAGTGTCCAAAGAGTGGGGTTCGCAGGGACTGTTCCTCACCCTGGAGGGAAGGGGGTGTCCACTCCTGAGTGGACAGTCCCTGTAGGAGAACAAGGCACGAACGGAGAAGAAACGGTACAAGGCATAATTGTTAAAGAAACTGCACAAGGCACGATTGTTCAAGTTTGCTGACAAGTTTGCTGGGCAGCACAAAGTAGAAACTGCTCAAGGACAAGTTTGATAAAGCAGGCACAGAAAGAAGAACAAGGTCGGGCGTACGTGCCGGACAGCAGGATGCAAGACAGAATACAGGCAGAAGACATCATTCGCGTGATCAGAAGACATTATCCAATTAGACTATTGTTTAGGTGCGTGAACGGCACATGTTAACCAATCAACAAATGACCTACGCGTGAATAGATACTAAAACACTATATAACCGAGTGTTGCACAGCTAATAAACAGAGAAATCGCTTGATCCACAGTATCTGTGTTAGTCCGTTTTCTCCCCAGGGCGAGTCCCTGGCGATGCGTCGTTTTCCCTAGATTGTCGCAGCGGAGAAGTGCGGCAAGTGGTTCTCGGGCGCGGAGTGCGCGAGTGTGTTGTCTGGCCAGATGAGTGGAAGATAGCTCTCGCAGCGATCCTGCCGGTGATGATGACATCCATCGGAACAATTATTAAGGTATTAAAGGTGGTAGGCAGGGAGGTGGACTGTGGGGTGCATACATCTCCAGTCACGGTTCTCATCCAGTGGATGATACAACGGGGCTTCATAGTAAAGCCGGGAGAGATATTTGATGCGTCGCGGCTGCGAGCTGCGCGCGAGGAGTTAGTGGAGGAGTGTTTGAGTGGAAAGAAAGGAGCTGCTGATAAGCTCGCAGCTCTTGGTTCAGTGCTGACTGTGTTAAGGAAGGGGAGAGAGATAAAAGCGGTTTGGACGGCGGCTATGGCGGTGTTGCGCGGAGAGACGGGTGGAGAGGTGGTTGATTTATTAGAGGTACAAGCTGACAAGGAAAGTAAAGATACTGCAGCTGTCGGAGGTGAGGAGGTATTGGAAAAACAAGTAGAGAGATTGGAAAAGGTGGAGGATGCTCCGGATGCATTGGCGTTTCCAGTCTCCCGTGGGCAATCGGAGGATTCCTTTTTTGGGTATCCACCCCCTCATCCGCCAGGGTTGTTTTCACATGAGGCAGTTGAACCCCCTAAGTATGTCTCATCAGCGTGTAGTACAATCATGGGTCCTAGTGCGCCACCAATGTCTTTGATGGAGATAGATTCGGATGAGAGAGTTGTATTAGGAGGAAATTGCAAACAGATGCGGTTCCATTGCCAGACTCGGATGAGGAGAGCCCACTGAATCCAGGACAGAATCAGAGCACTGAGGTAGCGGAGGTTTTGGCGAACTTTAGGAATTTAGTGACGACTATTGAACAGACAGTACAGCATGCTCAAAGCGTTGTAGATCGTGCGGCACAACCTCCAGTGTTTACGGATTGGAAATTAATAGCAAAAAATTGTATTCTAGAGGGTGTGGATTTCAAACCTTCAGATGAAGGGGGAGCATTAGTGTGTCCATTGTTAATTACTCCAGGTGGACCGAGATGGCAACCGTTAGATTACAAATTAGTAAAGGAATGGCAGATGAGCTGTAGAGATGATGGACTGAATGGCCCGAGAACGCGAGCTCTGTTACATGTGATATATGCTCAACCGTTACTACCATTTGATTCGAGACAGTTGGCGCGTGCAGCACTCACGGCACCTTTGATGTGCCTTTGGGAGCAAGCGTTTAAAGAGGAAGCAGAAGCGGTTGTTTTGGACTCTCTTACTCTAGGATATAATTTAGCAGGGGTCTCTATGGCACAGTTAATAGGGACCGGAGACCACGCGGCCCCTCAAAATCAGGCTGGATTGCGAGGTCGGGTGATAGCAGCTTCTTCACATTGTGCTAGGAGTGCATTTATGAAGATCAGTAAGTTTGAAAAGAGTTCCGTATACAAAGGTTATTCAGAGATTTAATGAACCATATCAGGATTTTTTAGAGCGTTTGCAAAAGGCGGTTGAGATAGCAGACATACCGGAGGAGGTTAAGCCGGTTCTTGCGAAAGAACTAGCTCGTACACAAGCAAATGACCAGACAAGGCAAATTTTATCGCAGTTGCCAGCAAAAGCCTCAATAGCAGATATGATTAAACGAGTATTAGAAGCAGAAGCTCAAACTGCAGCGGCACCTGTGGTTGCAGCAGTTACAGCTGCACTTTGCAATCGTGTGAATAACAACCTGGGGAAGAACAGCTCCTGCTTTGGTTGTGGAGGAAGCGGTCATGTCAGAAGTCAGTGTCCCTCGGTATCTAGAGTCAATCAGGGAAGGACTCCAAATGCGGATCTAAACAGGAGATGTTTTCACTGTGGGAAATTAGGGCATCTGGCGAAACAATGTCACATGCAATGAGGCGGGGAACATCAGGGAAACTACAGGGGCGGTCCCAGCACGGGGCGGGCGGGGCTGCCGAGGAGCAATCCGTCCCACCAAGTGTATCCAGTAGAATGCCGAGAATCACCGACGATGGGACAGCGAAAGGACGAACCCCTGCCCTGGAAGATGACCAGCGATGGGCTTTAAAGACCATCATAGGAGTGTGGGTAGAGCAACCCACAACGGTAACATTGAAGGGTGGAGGATCAGGAACGAATGCAGGTGGAATTTTAGTGGGCGATGGGGCTCATAAATGGGGAGTTGATATTATTCCAGGAATGTACACTGAGACAAATGATGCGATACAAGCCACTATAGTTCCCCTCACTGAAATACCAATGTATATTCCTGAAGATACTCCTATGGCTCATTTGGTGTTAGACATGTCATGACGACCTACTACTGAATGTACAATGCAACCAGTGTGTGAGCGATGGGGACAGACCATATGTCGAATTAGAGCCCTTTTAGACTCTGGGGCCGATGTTACAGTAATTCCACAAGAAGCTTGGCCGGTGACATGGCCTCTGGAAGAGACTAGTATCTCAGTAACAGGGGTTGGAGGAAGTCGAGGCACCCAAAAAAGCCTTTTACCAATTCAAATTCAGATAAAAGGAGAGAGCCAATCGACTGTTATCAAACCTTTTATTTTAAAAGGACTTCCATTACCCCTGTTAGGGAGAGACGCTATGCAAGGTCTGTCGCTGCGTATAGTTTCTGACTCACATTTGAACAACGATCTGCATTTTTTGTAGGGGCCGCTGGCCAATACCCTCCGGCCATAGCCATGAATTGGAAAACTCAACAACCGGTGTGGGTTGACCAGTGGCCCCTTCCTCAAGAAAAATTGTTCCAGCTACAGTTACTAGTACAGCGTGAGGTAGAAAAGGGACATTTAGTCCCAACCACCAGTCCATGGAATTGCCCTGTTTTTGTCATTCAAAAGAAGTCAGGTGCCTGGCGTCTTCTACATGATCTCAGGGCGGTTAATGCCGTTCTTGAAGACATGGGGCCTTTACAACCAGGTTTACCTTGGCCATCTATGTTACCCCAAGATTGGCCAGTTGTGGTAATTGATATAAAAGACTGTTTCTTTTCTATTCCACTCCATCCGGACGATCAACCCAAGTTCGCGATGACGATCCCGACGATCAACAGTCAAGAACCAGTGCAGCGGTACCATTGGACAGTGTTACTACAGGGGATGAAAAATTCCCCAACTCTGTGTCAGTGGTTTGTTTCTCGCGCGTTGCGTCAGTTTCGAGATACACATCAAAATTGGGTTCTTTATCATTATATGGATGATATTTTGCTATGTGGGGAGGGAGACATTAACACCACCTTGAAACATTTGGTTCAAACTCTTAAGGAACATGGTCTAGAAATAGCACCTGAAAAGGTACAAAAAACTGTTCCAGTGAAATATTTTGGAACACTCATTCAAAAACGAGCGGTGCAGCCTCAAAAATTACAAATTGAACATCAAGTGTCGACCTTACACGACCTACAGGTGTTGGTTGGTAACCTACAGTGGTTAAGACAATTTATTCCCATAACACACAAGGAGTTACAACCCTTGTTAGCAGATTTAGCAGGAACCCCAGATGTTGCAGCTGCTCGAACATTAACAAACACACAAAAAGATGTGTTACAACAGATAACTACTAAACTAGCTCACAAGAGTCTCAGCCGTTATACCCCAGAAATCCCACTAGAATTACATATAACTATGCAACGAGAAGGAGCGAACGGTCTAATATATCAATTTATTGATTCACGGGTATGTCCTTTGCTATGGCTGTATACCAGTTATCCAAAACAAGCCGCACCACAATTTTCGGTAGCATTGGCAGATGCAATCTCTCGAGGACGACGGCGAACACAGCAGTTATCCGGTAAAGATCCTAAATGTCTTTCAACATCTGTTAGTCCCCGTAATTTTAAACAGTTAATAATGTTTGATATATATTTACAAGCGGCCTTAGCAAATTTTATGGGACAAATTTTCCCAGCTAGGGGTGACCCTCTCATCAAGAGTCTTTTATCATCAACCTTCAAACCACAAACACCTATTTCAGAGAAACCCCTCCAAGGCCTTACTGTGTTTACAGATGCCTCTGGATCGACTCAACAGGCAGCTATAGCCTGGTTTTTGGACAATCAATGGCACACTAAAACTTGGAAAGGCCAAGGTTCTGTTCAAATTTTAGAACTGCATGCTGTGTTAACTCCTTTAACAACTTGGTCTACTACCCCTCTAAATATTGTAACAGATAGCGAGTATGTATATAACTTAACACAACGATGTAAACAAAGTTTACCGGGGGGAACTGTACCTGCTCAAGAGCTGTTATCAATTTTAGAAAAAAGACGAACACCTGTATTTTTTGCACATATTAACAGTCATACACAGGTACCAGGTGCCTTAACAGAGGGAAATGCTCATGCAGACAAAGCAGCAGGAACTCTCATTCAGTCAGTAGGTGTTCCCATTTTACAACAGGCCAAACTTTCTCATGAATTTTTTCATCAAGGAGCCAAAGCATTGGCAAGACAATTCTGATTACCCCTCTCTGAAGCTCGAGCAGTGGTTGCTTCCTGTCCACATTGTCGTCAAACTAACTCTTGGACATGGGGAATTAACCCCTGCGGTCTACGACCAAATGAAATTTGGCAACAAGACATTACAGTCTATGAACCTTTCAAACCCCGGAAGTATTTGCATGTTACAATAGATACTTGCAGCGGCTATATTTGCCCTACTGCCGAAACTAAAAGTAATGCCACAGCCACCATACAACATCTTTGTCACGCCATCAGTATTTTAGGGATTCCCCAAGAGATAAAAACAGATAATGGTCCCAATTATGTTAGTTCTCAATTTCGTGAATTTTTAAATAAGTGGGGCATCACACACGTAACTGGAATACCCTACAATTCTACAGGTCAAGCAATCGTTGAGCGAGCCCATCAAACCGTAAAGACGCAGTTAGATCGTCTTAGGGAGGGGGAGAAAGTACCTGTTGGATACCAAAATGAACTGCTAGCCAAGGCCTGTGTGGTATTAAATCATATGCCACGAGGCGATTCAGACCCATCTCAGCATCACACCGCGGAACAACGACATTTTTCTGTCACATCGCTATCTGACCATGCACTAGGAGCACCAGTTCCGTATCGAGATCCAATCACAATGGAATGGCAAGGACCAGTACCCATTCTACAAAAGGGGAGAGGATACACCTGTGTCCAGACGGACTGTGGACCCAAATGGGTACCTGCCAAATGGATCCGGCCAGATGTACAATGAACCAATAATGACTAAAGTATCTGCGTGTCGTTGCAGATCAGTGTGATGATGCAATGCCTGTCGGAGATACACAGTCGGAATTTCTGGCAATGGATGCAAGACGAAATGGGAGGACTGATGTGTATCCGGATGATGTCCCTCTTAGACCTGATCAGCGCATGTGTTTATGGGATACAGTTATCACAAAACGAACTCTGTACATTGGCAGTGAATCTAAGCAGCTCACGGCACATCTGGACCCCTGAAACTGTACAAATCAACATTAGCATGCCAGTGAATTTTACAACCGGAGCCACTGAGAAAACGATTGATATAGCCACATGAAACAGTACAGACTTTGTGAATACATTTGGCAAAAGAATCTCCGATAGTCTTTGGTTGAATACCACACAGCCAAAAGTCAAAGCTTATTCCTTACTGGAAGTGCACGGTCCTATGAAAGGTACCCGAGGGATGAACTGCACCATCAAGCTATTAGAGATAGCAAAACCACGTCCTGGATCACACCACAACCTTGGCGGCTGGGCGGAACCTTTCGAACAAATAAAACAGTACTATGGATTTGGCTAGCTGGAAAAACGAGCCGAGACACTCTGGCTACGCCCAGTGAAGACGTTTTGCTATCGGACTTCACCCTTTGGGCAACTTATCAGAACACTTCTGGTAAAATTGATGGGATCGGCAGTGGTATCCTTCTAAATCAAATTAAAGGGACAGTCGCGACACCTCTGGAACTACCATATAACTTAGTACTTCTCTGTGGCTTAACAGCCTACAAGGTGATACCCCCAGGACTGCGAGGAGGACTATGTTCCATGGGACGATTGAAAGCCTGGGCACCCACAGAAGTAGATTTAATCAATGCAACACGCCGAGAAAAAAGAGATGTACTGATGACGAAACTGGACGGCTCTTGTGACCCCACTGTCCGCTTGCCCACTGATTTTCTATATATGACACTCTCATCGGTTACTCCAGTATGATCTTGGGTAAACAGAATGAATATTCAAGCCCTAGCCTGTTTGATTTTAAAACAAGGAAACGCCACTGCTTGAGCCATTGGCAACGCTTCAGGAAACAACAACAAATCAATTACAAGCGCTACTTCCACCCATATATTTTTTATTGGCTCATTTTGAGGTAGGATGTAAACAAAACAACACCCTTTTTCCAGAATTTTGTTGTTTAGACTTCAAAAACAACACCGATATGCTGAAAACCATCAGACACCAAGCCGAGATTATTTGGCAACTCCAAGATGCTGTAAAAATGGTAGGATTTTCAGACATTACTGGAAATTGGTTCGGCTGGTTGAAAAATTGGGGTTTTTCCATAGTTGGAGGTCTGTGTGTTTTGGCTGTCCTCTGCATGATCATTCCCTGTGCTTTGGCGCTTTTGAATAATATGCTAGATAGAGTAGTTAAACAAACCATGCATGCCTATGTCTTGTACTCACCTATTGAGCTTAGGGAGTGGGAATTGTAGGAGAACAAGGCACGAACGGAGAAGAAACGGTACAAGGCATAATTGTTAAAGAAACTGCACAAGGCACGATTGTTCAAGTTTGCTGACAAGTTTGCTGAGCAGCACAAAGTAGAAACGCTCAAGGACAAGTTTGATAAAGCAGGCACAGAAAGAAGAACAAGGTCGGGCGTACGTGCCGGACAGCAGGATGCAAGACAGAATACAGGCAGAAGACATCATTCGCGTGATCAGAAGACATTATCCAATTAGACTATTGTTTAGGTACGTGAACGGCACATGTTAACCAATCAACAAATGACTTACGCGTGAATAAATACTAAAACACTATATAACCGAGTGTTGCGCAGCTAATAAACGGAGAAATCGCTTGATCCACAGTATCTGTGTTGGTCCGTTTTCTCCCCAGGGCGAGTCCCTGGCGATGCATCGTTTTCCCTAGAGTGTCGTAGTGGAGAAGTGCGGCAAGTCCCCAACCCAGTGCCATGATGAGAGAGCACGCTGTAGCGGGGTGCCCATCTCCCCTGGGGAGGCGGGGGCTGCCCACCAGGCTGCTGTGGAGCACAGTGTCTCCCGGCTCCAGTCAAAGTCCCTTCTCCATCCACTGGCATTTCTGGGCCAGCTCTGCCCCACCCAGCTTTCCTTGTGCCAAAGCTGGGGGAGGAATTTGATTCCTCTCCTGAGGCACTGCTGTCCCCCGGCCTCCTGGTCCCTCCTGCTTTCCTCCCCAGATCTGCCCATCCTGCATGGGGAGCCTGGCCCTGAAACTCTGGTCTCCTGGCTTCCCCGGGGGCCGTTTCCCCATCCCCCACTGCAGAACCCCAGGGAGCCTTGGGAGCCAGTGTCTGCTCCCAGGGCACACCAGCAGCTTCTTTCCTCCCAGATGCTGCTGAACTTCACCAACTCTGAGAGAGCAGCTCTGTGGGAGAGGGCCGTGGGGAGGATCAGGATGCTGAGCCATTGGCTGGCCAACTCTTCCTTACTGGAGGTAAGGAGCCCAGGCACGCTCCAGCCAGGCCATCTCCCCTCCCTGCACACCAGAGCAGCCTGCAGCTCTCCCCACGCGGGGCTGCTGCCCAGCTCTAGCTGCTTTGGGAGCCACAGCTGGCATGGTCCTGCAAGGCCCTGACTCACCGGGGATCCAGCCCTGGGCACACTCTTGGGTTTGGGGCTTTGGCACCAGCTGCCTGCCCTCAACCCTTCTGCTGTTCTGCCTCCCTTGCCTAGACCTGGCTTCTCATTGGAATACATGAGTACAGCCCTGCCTGCCATGGAGAGCTCCAGATCCCAATCCTGGGACAGCTGGTGGGACAGCTAATCCTGCTCTGCTTTTGCAAGGAGGAAGAGAGCAGCCATGTGGCTTTGGATGCTCTCTAGTACCCCTTCAAATTCAACCATCAGCAAAAATGGAAGAGAAGCTGTGGTGGGCTGCAACCCTCTGCACACAGACATCACCCGATACGTCTGCTTATCTTCCTGGGCGTTGCGGCGGATTGTTCTTGTGCTTGGTGGAGGCGCCACCACATCACCAGCACTGCCTCTCCTCTGCTCCTGACGCACACGCTCTCTCCCAGACTGTCGATTGTCCCGTGTAGCTGAGCTGCTCCTTCACATGGGAGGCAGCCCCACTCCTCATCCTCCCCATCTCCCCCAAAGAGCTTGCATCCCTGCTCTCCAGCCATGTGAGCCGTGCCCCACGTCACTGTTATTCCAACCACGGTTTAATTGTGGGACTGCCTGCAGAGCTCTAGGTCCTTGGCATTTCCCAGGCCAGGACCATTTGCATACATACGCTGGAGGCTGGTCACCCTTTAATTTACACCACTGTCCACCACCTCCTCCCCTGACTGTGGGTCATAACCTCTCGCTGGTGGTGGGTGATGCTCTCGCTGGTGCTCAGGGGCCTCATCATGCTGTCGGAGAGACCTGACACTGTGAGCAGGGCATCGTCAAGGGGAGCCATGTTGGCAGCCGGGGCCTGGGGCAGTGGGTAACACAGTGGCTTCGCCTTGGCTGGGAGTCAGGAGGTGGGGTGACTGCTCCAAATGCCCACCTTGCCATGGTGGGGCCTGGTGGCTGCCTGGGGGGCTTTCCAGGCACAGGGGGTTACCAAGCCATCTGCCCCTTTGGGCCTGTGGGAAAAGGGGGTGGCTGAGCAGGGGACAGGGAGTCTTTGCTTTCCTGCCCTCCCACGTCCCCATCAGCATGCCCATGGCCACCACCGGTAGAAGCTCCTGGCCCTCTTTGACAATGTCAGGCTGATGCGGGATACTGAGCCCTGCAGATGGGCACACTGCAAGGACAGCTGCCCTTCAGCCCAGCCTTGAGAGCAGCACTTGGAGCAGGGTCTGCTCCCCTGGCCTCTCGTGGGATGGCTCCTGGGCTTTGCAGCCCAGCACAGCTTCTCCCTGCTGCAGAATCTGACCCTGGAGCATCTCCCCTCACATCAGCCATGATAATGCCCCTGCTCACCATGGGCAGAGAGCCACTGTTTCTGAAGTCCACCTTTCCTCCTTCCTACCAGGAGTCCAGCTGGCTGCGAGAGCTCTCCATCTGCCTCTTCAGAGTCCTGGTGGAGTCAGTGGTGGGGAATGACAAGAAGAGGATGAAGAATGATGTGTGTGTCCCATTCTTCTTTTGCGTGAGCGACCGGACCAACAGTGTGACCAATGTAAAGATTTCAAAGCTGACCACTGACACAGCGAAGGGCATGCTGACTCCACACGGGTGGCCTGGGCATCAGGGGCAAGGGCAGCTGGCAGCCCTCCTTCAGTGCAGCCCCTAGGAAGGTCTCCGCAGAACCAGTGTGAGCAGGGGCAGAGAAGACGGCACGGACATTTCCAAAACCTGCCCTACCTGCTCCAGCAGGGCTCAGCAGCAGCTTGTGGCCACCGAGGCCTGAACGTGTGAGTCCCTAAAGGCTTTCCAGCTGTCCCTGCAGGTGTTGAAGGCCAGGGCTTTGAGCCCCAATCCCTATCCCCCAGGGCTGTGCCCAAGAGACCCCCAGCTATTTGGGCCAGGGCATGTCCCAGCTTCCTAAGGCCAGGGGTGTTGTCAATGAAAAACAGGATGACTTAAAAGCTGATGTGGAAAGGGGTTATTCAGACAATGTCCCTTGCCAAGCGGGTTCCCAGAGTCTCCCTTTCCACTGACACTTGACTTAAGACACGGGGTTGCTGTGGTGCTGAAACAGCAACGGCCAGGTGAAAGGATGACCTGTCCCGCAGCAAAATGTTGCTGGGAAACTTTTGCAGGATGGGGGGATCTGCTCAGGGCCCATCACCTGGGTCCAGCCAGGGAGGCAGGACTGGTGGGGAGACACACATCCCCCACCACACCCACCCACACACAGTGTGGTGAGGCATGGCCACGCTCACTGACCTTCCTCTCCTGTCCCACTGCAGATGTCACCATCCTTGCGGCAACCTGCAGAGCTGCTGCAGGCAGGAGTCACTGCTGCCCTGGCCCTTGTGCTTTCTCCAGCTGGTGCAGGACAGGAGCAGAGCTGAAGAATACTGTCATCAGAGCCTGCCATACCTGGAGGATGCCCAGGCCACCTTGTGAGAGGTGGCCATAAGCTTCATCAGTGAGCCACAGCCCCCAGGGTCCCTCTTTTGGCAGCCTGGCCCCAGTCCCAGCCCCTGCACTGGCAGCCAGGAGCAGCCTGGGGCTGCCAGAACCCCGGCTGCCTGGTGCAGGGTCTTGGCCTCCCTCTCCCACCCCTACCCATGCAGGTGGGCTTGGTGACCACCTTGCTCAGTCCCACCGCCCTCGGCTACTGTTCTTCCCCGGGGTCAGCCCTGATGAGGGGGAGGAGGCCGTGCAGCCAAGGCAGCAGGGCTGGGGGCTGTGCTGCTGGGAGTGTGCTGGGGAGTGGGAGGTCTGATGACGCTCTGTGCCTAGGGCTTGCCATACGGAGGTCCCCCTGAGTGATCAAAGCAAGAAGAAGCTGTCTGAGATCTTGTCATGGTTTAAGACTACCCTGCAACAAAGCACCATAGGGCCACTCGCTCACTCCTCCTCCCACCCCAGTGGGTTGGGGAGGAGAAAATATTTAGAAAAGCTCATGGGTCAAGACAAGGACAGGGAGGGATCACTCATGAATTATGGCCACAGGCAAAAAACAGACTCAGCTTGGGGAAGAAACAAAATCAATTTAATTTACTACCAATCAAAACAAAACAAGGATAATGTGAAGTAAAACCAAATCTTAAAACACCTTCCCCCCACCCCTCCCTCCTTCCCTGCTCAACTCCACTCCTGATTTTCTCTCCCTCCTCCCCCTCAGCGGCGCAGGGGATGGGGAATGGGGGGGGTCAGGTCCACTCATCCCACTTTGGCTCTGCTGCTCCTTTCTCCTCAGGGGGAGGACTCCCCCCTCTTCCCCTACTCCGACGTGGGGTCCCTCCCATGGGAGACAGTCCTCCATGAACTTCTCCGGCATGGGTCCTTCCCACGGGCTGCAGTTCTTCATGAACTGCTCCAGCATGGGTCCTTTCCACGGGCTGCAGTCCTTCAGGCACAGACTGCTCCAGCACGGGCTTTCCCGTGGAGTCACAGCCATCTTTGGGGGCATCCACCTGCTCCGGCGTGGGCTCCTCTCTCCCCGGGCTGCAGGTGGGCATCTGCTCCCCTGCTCACCTCCATGGGGTGGGGGGGACAGCCTGCCGTCTCACCACGGGCTGCAGGGGCATCCCCTCCTCTGGCGCACCTCCTCCCCCTCCCTCTTCACTGACCTTGGTATTTGCATAGGGCTGTCTCTCACATTCCAATCTCCTCCCCCACTGTAGGTTCCCCTTCTTAAATACATTATCCTAGAGGTACTAGCACCGTCACTGATTGGGTTGGCCTTGGCCAGTGGTGGGTCCGACTTGGAGCCGGGGAAGTTTCTAGCAGCTTCTCACAGGAGCCACCCCCTCCCTCGCTACCAAAACCATGCCACACAAACCCCAAACAGATCTGCAGTGGTGAGAAGGGGCAGTGCTGTGCTGGCCGGGGCTGGTGGGGCAGAGGACAGAGCCTGGGCAGGGTGCTTCAGGGGCAGGGGAACATGGCAGGGGTATTTGGGGCATTCCTGTGCAGCAGCTCTCTCCTGGCCAGGGAAAGAGGCGGGTGGGGATGCCTGGGGGTCTCTGCAGACAGGAGGGTTCATCTCAGCTCTGTTTCTTCGGGTCACAGCCCCTCAGTCCCTGAAGACAAACAGCGATGCCTTCGTCTGCTCCCTGGCAGCTCAGACCGTCCTCATCCTGGGCTCTCCAAGGGTGCAGTGAAAATCAGGACGCACCCTTAGGACGCACGGTGCTGCTGGTGCTGCTAAGCCAGGCAGAGGTGCAACTTTCCTCAGGAAAAGGACTATTTTAATAAAGCTGAAACAAGAAGCCCAAACCCATGGTGTCCCTCAGATGTGTAGAGCCCTGAGCGTGCTGAGCGGATGGAGTCATTCCCTGCCTCTCCCACTGCCTGCAGGACAGCTGCCCCCCTCAGCACACCCTGGCCCCAGGCTTGTTTGACAAGTTTACCCCTCTGAGAGGCTTTCCCCAGAAGAAGCTGTGTTTCTACAGACTATATTTCATTTATTGGGTTTGACCTGAAACTTGACTGTTTTGCTGAGACAGACAAATAAAAATGGGGCTTATGGGAATCGCTGAGAGCTCTTCACAGAAGATTGAGACTTACACATTGATAAATACACATTTCTAAAGACCAGCGCTCCTGTTTCCTGGCAAGGCCGGTAATAGGAAGAAGTTTGACCACAGCTGGGAAGAGCAAAAGTTGTGACCGTAGGGATGTTTCTGGTTCTTCTTTTCTGCTCTGCCACTCTGTTGGTAGTTTCAAGGGTGACATTTCCTAGTTGCCATGCTTGAGCTAACCGTGACTCCCTGCTGAAAGATGCATTTTAGGCAGCAGGTTTTCCACTAAGCCTGGACATGGAGAAGAGGAAACCGACACACGGCATGCTGTTCCCTCCCACGTGTCTGCTTTGGCATCGGGCAGGCTACTCTCCAGGCCTGGAAACAGAACTGCCTGGAATAGGCCTGGCACTTGTTTAGGGAGGGAGCTGCTGTGCTGGTGTCTCCACGGGGCAGGAGCTCCTCGGGCTGGTCCGGACCCCCGCCGTGGTGCTCGCAGGCAGGCGCTCGCGGGCGTCCCAGGCCCTCCGCAGCACCAGGATGCTGGCCGGGCGTCAAGGGCACCAGTGTGGGTGGGAGCAGCCGGTGACCAGCACCTGGAAAAAAAGAGGCTGGCTCCCCCGTGGGACTGCTTCCCCAGCGTGGCCGCGCATCTCGGCAGCAGGGTTTCAGCCTGTGGGCCCGGCTCCCAACAGGCCCTGCTGGGCTGCCAGCTCCCTGCCATTCCCACCAACGAGCCTGCCCAGGGAAAGGGAAGAGCGATGCGTGAAGCGGCTGCTCGGCTGGGGCTTTCCCCGGGGCCTACTTGCTTGCCCCGCTTGGGCTCTTCCTCCTGGCAAGAGGAGGCCCCTCGGCCGGGGCAGGGTCCCTGGGTGGCTGGCGTCGCCTGCCAGGGCTGGGGCAAGGGGCCGTGCCACTTGCTACCTGCTGGGACTTGGTCTCCTCCATCTCCACCAGGAAAAAGGGCTGCACGAAGCCACCGCGGACGGTGCCCTCCAGCCGCCGGATGTGGCCAGGGTGGGGGTGATTGAGCATCTCCCGCTGCCTCACCGGAGGCTTCGGCTGGCGGATGTCAGCCCTGGGGACGCGGTGGGGAGCAGGGTCCCGATGGAAAACGCGGCTGAAGGTGTCAGGACTGAAAGAACAGAGAGCGCACTCTCAGGACAGGCCCGGGAGGTGGTGTCTCTCTGGGGGCTCTGCCCCGAGGTGCTGCCCCGGCCGGGAGCATCAGGAGCTCTGTGCTTCCCCCCCAGCCGAGCACTCTGGCAGCAGCAGCACCTACAAGTGCTCTGGAGCCACCTTCCTCTTCTGTTGAACACCCATCTCCAGCCGCTGGTGGAAGCGGGGAGGGTCCAGGTCCGAGCGCCGGGGGGGAGGCCGCAGCACGTGCCTCGTGCTGCTCCACGGTGCCGCGGGGACGGTCATGGCAGAGTTTGCCGGCAGTGTGCCTGGCCTCCTGCTCGTCACCATCCTGCGGGTAGCTGGCCAGGAGGGTCAGAGTGGCGGGGCCGTGCCCGGGAGCAGGACCAGCAGCCCCCGGCCATTGTGACAGGACAGGGACAGGGACAGGCAGGGGTGAGGCAGGGGCACTTTATTACCATAGAAGGCAATACCAGCCCCGCCCCTTGGGCCTGGACATTCCATAGAAGGCAATACCAGCCCCACCCCTTGGGCCTGGACGTTCCATAGAAGGCAATACCAGCCCCGCCCCATTTTGGTGTGCACAGGACAGGACATACCAGAGAAGGCAATACTTGCCTGTCCCATGGGTGGGTTGATGACCTGGCCGTGTTTGGCTTGCACAGCCTCAAGGCCTCTTCCTTCTCCCACGCTGCCCCCAGCGAGTGGGCTGAGGAGGGCGAGAAGCCAGGAGGGGACTCGGCTGGGATAGCTGACCTGGGCTGACCAGGGGCATAGCCCACACCGCATGACATCGTGCTCAGCGGTAGCTACTCGCCTGTCCCACCGGAGGAAGAGGGAACCTTTGGGGTGACAGGGTTTGTCTTCCCAAGCCACCGCTATGCGTGACGGAGCCCTGCTTCCCAGCAAGTGGCTGGACATCCCCCCGCCAGGGCAAGTGGTGAATCAGCTCCTCGCTTGGCTTTGCTTGCACGCACAGCTTTGCATCACTTATTAAACTGCCTTTATCACGTCCCCATGTTTACCTCCCATTTTGTCCACCTGGTTGTGTCGCCCATCCCTGGGGTAGAGGACTGAGCGAGCGGCTGGCTGGGGGCTTAGCTGCTGGCCAGGGTCGGCCCACCACATAGGTCAAGGACCGTTGCAGTTCAGGGAATAAGGTGCAACAGGCAAAGCCATAAATAAAACACACAATGACACAAACCTGTTCAGCAAGCCATAAGGGAGACGCTGACAAAGACCAAAACTGCTCAGCCATTAGCTGAGGGATCACTAAGGAGCCAGGAGTATGCGGGTCCTTGGGAGACCAGCCGGTGATTGCACGCATCTGTTTGCTGGCAGCCGTCCAGCTGGACTAGCTGGTGAGTATAAAAACATCAAAGTCACATGAAAAAAAACCAAAGAAGTGAGTGTTTAGGCTACGTGCCTCTGCATGGAATGCAAAATGCATCAATGCCACGGACACGGATTGCCTTTGACTTTGCCAGTAAAGGGGAGTGGGGGGCTTGGCACAACCACTGGTCTGGCAGACGCAGCCATTCTTCATCTGCTCTGAACACCAGAGGAGCCTTAGCCCATCAGTACAAACAGAACGAAGCCAGACCTTCCCTTTACAACTCCAGTGTGGTCTGAAGTTGGTCTGAACACAGAGAGCTGTAAAATGAGAAAATATTCTCATGACTTACTCCTTCCAATGAACTGATCCCTTTGGCATTTTCAATCTCTACAGGGCAATACAAACCAAAAATCGGTGGGACCACCTTTTTCCTCTCAAATATAATTGTCTGACCAACAACGACCTTGTCTGGAGAGGTTTGATTCCTCCTCTGCCCTCTCCGGGGTACCCCTTTGCTGATGCTGGGGAGTGCTCCAGGTCTGCCTGACTACAGAAGCCAGTCAAACACAGGCGGTACAGTCAGGGCAGGTTTATTGTCCTGCTGCAGGCTGCGCTGGGCAGGTACAGGGCTGCTGGACTGGGACCCCTGGAGTCCCAGCCTCATTCTTAGCTGCACCTTCTATTCCCTCTTTCCCTCTTTTCCTGATGCTCCGCTTTCATGTCTTTTGTCTGATAGTTTTCCCCCTTATTGTCTTACTAGTTTAACCCCACGCCAGCTAGATTTCTCCTTTTGCGGTCTGCCAACTCCAACAGCTTCTCATTTTGGTATATGCTTAGTTTAACCTCGAGTCAGGGTTGGTGAAGACAAAGCTGAGTGAGAGCTTCTGTAAGCAGTGAGGCAGCAGACACCATAGAAAAAGTCTATCCTCTCTGCTGCCCACCCTAGAAATCCCTAGAAATCCCTGAAGGCCCACCAAAGGAGCAGCTTAGCTGCTGTTGAGGTCAGTCAGCCAGGTGAACACGGGGCTCTGGGACACACCGGAGGGCAACGGGGAGGTCCCCAGGGGGACGTGAGGGCAAAGGGGAGCCTGGAGGCACCCCGAGAACACCCAGATGCCCAGGGCTGAGCCGGCCCCGTGAACCCCCAGGGGATGCCCTGCCTCTCCCTGCCCGGGTGGCGGGTCACAGTGGGGCCCTTTGTGACCTTCCTTTTGTGACCCCCACTGCACCGCATATGATCAGCATGGCTGTGGCCCCCAGCCCGCAGTGTCCGGCAGGACGGCAACGGGACCGGGCAAGAGCACGGGAGTGGCGAGGAGCCCCTGAGCACAGCCCCCGTCTTTCCCCGCCGCCCCCGGCAGCCCCGCGGCGCCGAGGCGTTTTGCAAAAGCTTTCCCCTTCCCCACCCCTATCCCTTTCCTCGATCCTGCAGGATGGCAGAGAGACCCCCCAGCTGCCCCAGGGCAGCCTGGGAGGAGGACAGGGCTCCCCGGGAGAGCAGCTCTCCCCCGGAGCTCTACAGGGTGTGCACGGTCCAGCCGCTGCAGACTGGTGAGTGAGTGGCCTCTGGGCTGGGAGTAGGGATGGGGCCAGCAAGCGCACCCTGCTCAATGCCAGGGTCCCGTTTCCCCGGCATGCCGGCAGTGGGGGTCCAGCGATCGGGGGGCATGGCAAAATGCTGGGTCTGCTCAGGGCTGGGAGCCGGCCCCAGCACAGCCACCCCCGGGTGGGAG
Organism: Necrosyrtes monachus; assembly: GCA_037953605.1. Lineage (NCBI taxonomy): Eukaryota > Metazoa > Chordata > Aves > Accipitriformes > Accipitridae > Necrosyrtes > Necrosyrtes monachus. The sequence goes on along the minus strand of JAZGTQ010000603.1, from coordinate 49,324 downwards.
AGAGCAGAAGGGACCCAGTTCCTTCTCCAGGGGACGGGCAGCGAGAGGCAGCTGGGCTGCCAGGAGGCAGCGATGCTGTGGGACGGGGACCTTGCCCGTCTGCAAGGGATTTCCTCAGCCCGGTGAACTCGGGGCTTTCCCTGCCACGTCACGCCCCAGCATCGCAGCCCTTTTGCTGGGCACCCTCAAGCCCAAACACCTCCAGGGAGACTGCGCCAGGGGAGCGGGCACGGGGCTGGACGGAGGGCAGAGCTCCTTCTTCTGCTCTCTCCTGCCTTGGGGCCCTCTCGACAGCCCTCCTTGCTCTGCTCCTTGACTAGACGGCAGCCGGTTATCTGCCTACGAAGAGGAAGAGGAAACCATGCACTGCATCCAGGCTTTTCTCACGAGCACCGAAAAGGTAACCGCAGTCATTTCCCTGCCAGCTCTGCCTGCGTCTCCTGATGGCCCCCCCAGCTCTGCTGCCTGCTGCCAGGCTGCTGGAGGGCTGCCAGCTGGGCAGAGCGACTCCCCGCCAGGTCCTCCACAAGGCACTGCACTCCCCTGTGCTCTGGTCGAGCTGGCCATGTGTCTCCCCCTCTCACGCTACCCCTTTGTCTCCCTGTCCCCCGGCTGCCAGGACGAGACCCAGAAGATGGGTTTTCTCCAGAGCATCCGCACGATCTGCAGAGCCACCAGGCACAAGGGCTTGTCACAGGGCCTGGATGTCTTCTGCCACGGAGATGAGCTGGCAGGGAGTATCACGGTGAGGGGACACCCGGCGGGTTTGGCCGGGGGGCAAGGCCCCTGGGCACCAGCACACTGTGATGACAGCGCTTAAGTGGGGACGGGGTGGTGGCGAGCATGCGTGGACACCAAGGTGCCCCTCGGGGGACGTGGTTTCCACTGAGAAGCCCTGCCAGCAGAGACCCAGCACCGGGGGAGGAAGGGGGGCATTCTGGGGGCCGGCACCGGGCTGGGGACAGAGGGGCTCCGCCAGCCCCGCCGACCAGTGCCAGGTCTGCTGGCACTGGGTGCTGGCGGCTGACAGGTCCCATCCTGGCTGCACTCTGCAGGTGCTGCTGAAAGAGGAGCCCAGGGATCACCTGCGCACGGCAGTGCGGCAGCAAGCCATGCTTGCCATCTCTGCCTTGAGGTAGTTGCCCAGCCCCTGCTTTGGCTGCCACCTCTCCGCAGCCAGCAGCCCTGGGCCTGGCTGGGGGGCACCCCCCATCTGGGCAGAGTCAGACGGTGCCGTCTGCAGGAACTCTGCTCTCCCCTGCTCGGGGCTTGTCCGGAGGCCGGGAGGCATCAAGGACTCTCCTCTGGCCCAGGCCAGTGTCAGGGAGGGAGGAGGTGCCTCCAGGCAGGGCTCCCCCCACGGCCTCCGTCCTTCCCAGGGACCCATTCCCCAAAGGCGCCTCGAGGCACCACTCCCGGCACCTGTGTCCGACAGGCCCCTCTCTCTGCAGCTCAGTGGAGATGGTGCCGGAGGACCAAAAGACGCACCTCTTAGACGCCTGCTTCAGCAGCGTCTTCTGCCTTCCTCCAAAAGAGGACATGCAGGGCTTGGATACTTCCCTCTACCACGAGGTAAGGGCTGGGTGAGCCCCAGGAGCTCTAGGGTCCCCTGGGGCCCCCGGTCGCCCTGTGCCGAGAGACGACCGGACATGCAAGGCAAGGCAGGCTCTTGGCTTTGCTTTCCCACCCTTGTTCTTTGCCCCTTTCCCACGGGCCTGGCCACATCCAGTGCCTCAGGCTGCACTGCCCACAGCAGCTTGTCTGGCCTGAAGCCTCTCCCGGGCACCGTGAGGCAGCGCGGGTGTCCTCCCCTTGAACGGGGAGTTCGGATCTGTCTCCTGCAGGTAAGAGGGACCGCCAAAAGACTGCCACCACCCTTTGTCCTCCTTGCAGACCCTGCACGCCATGGACTGCATGCTGCAGACATTGGTACTCAGCTCTCCTGCCTCTAGACTCAGCCAGGAGCTGCAGAGAATCTTGCAGGTCTGACACGGGCAAAGCATGGGATTCGCAGGGGCTGTTCTCCACCCTGGGGGACAGAGCGTGTCCACTCTTGAGCGGACAGTCCCCACCCCAGTGCCATGCACAGACCACACTGCAGGGAGGGTGCCAACCTCCCGTGGGGGAGCCAGGGGCTGCCCACCGTGCTCTTCCGGAGCCCACTGTCACCTGGCTACAGGCAAAGTCCCTTTCCCCTCCGCAGAGTCCTCTTGTGTCATGAAAATGAAATTAGTCCAGCCGGGAGTTCAGCAGTGCTGCTTCTGCTGGCACGGGCGTCAGCTCCCGGGGCACACCAGCAGCTTCTCTCCTCCCAGATGCTGCTGACCTTCACCAAGTCCCAGAGCGCGGCGGTATGTGAGAGGGCCGTGAGGAGGATTGGGATGCTGATCTATTTGATGGCCAGATACTCCTCACTGGAGGTAAGGAGCCAGGCCCCCTCCGGCCAGGCCGTCTCCCCTTCCCTGCACGCCAGAGCAGCCTGCAGCTCAGGGGTGCCTGCGAGGCAAGTCGGGGCACAGGTTAGGGCACTCAGCAAGGCTCTGCCCTGAAGCAGGGGTCTCGGCCCCTCCTTTCCCCAGGCTCTTCCATCCCCAGTCCCCTCTCTGCCAGGAGCCAGCTCTGCCCTCAGTCCTGCGCAGGACAGGACTGCCCCAGGAGCATGGCGGGAGCCCAGGCCTGGCAGCTCTCCCTGCGCAGGGATGCTGCCCAGCTCTAGCTGCTTTGGGAGCCGGGGCCGGCAGGGCCCTGCAAAGCTCTCACTCACCGGGCATCCAGCCCAGGCGGACTCTTGGCTTCACGGCTTTGGCCCGAGCTGCTGCCCCTCAGCCCTTCTGATGTTCTGCCTCCCTCGCCCAGGCCTGGCGCCCCTTTGGAAGAGAGGAGGACAGCCCTGCCTGCTACAGAGGCTTCCGTATCCCCAAGCTGGGACAGCTGCTGGGACATCTCATCCTTCTCAGCTCTTGCAAGGACAAAGACACCAACTGTGCCGCCTTGGATGCTCTTTACCTCCTCTTGATATTCCTCCTGCAGCAAAGATGTAAGAGAAGCTCTGGTGGGCTGTGTCCCTCCACACGCACACATCTTTTGCTATGTCTGCTTGTTTTCGTGAGCATTGCGATGGACTGTTCCTGTGCTTGGTGGAGGCTGTCCATGAAAGTCGGCCAGCTTCCCTGACCTCCTTTGCCCTTCACAGCTGCTTTCTGTAGCATCCCAACTCTCATTTTGCTGCAGAAGCTGAATGCTCACCTGAAGTCCAGGATCTGTTCTCTGCTGCTCTCCTTCCTCACTCCTCCCAGGATCTCAACCCTGGCTGTTTCGTGGGCCCTGCAGCCACAGCCACCCTCGATGACCACATCCCACAGCCACTTCTTCCCTATCAGTGAAGAGCAGATCCAGCTGGGCATCATGCCAGCTGCTCCCTCCAGTGCCTGTAGCAAGAAGCCGTCCCTTCTCCCAGTCCTTCTCCATCATTCCTGAGCAATGTTCCCATCTTGCTCCCATCGCCCGTCACCCTTTGCTTTACACCCCTGCCCACCACCTCCTCCCCGACCATGGGTCATAACCTCCCTCCTCCGCTGTTCCCAGTCCAAAGCTCTTTTTGGCAAAGAGGTGGAGTCCTAACGACTCTTCAGTGTTTCTCCCCTGTTTAGGCAGCGCGTGGCCAGAGGATAGTCCACAGCACCAAAGCGTGTGGGGAGCTGCCGGCACCTCCTGTCTTTCTTTGCGCAGCACCGGGGACTTGACCAAGGTAATGAGCTCTCCCCTTGCTGGGACTCCTGTCCGTGGCATCGGCAGGGGAACCGTGCGAGCAAAGGGACCCAGAGTCAGCGGGGCTGGCATGGCCTCAGTGTCCCTGGTGAGAGGGTTCCTGCTGTCCCCAAGCAGGGACGATGTGAGGGCAGCACTCCAGTGTCCCAGCAGCAGCTCCAGCCCTCCCGGCCTCCAGCAAGCCCTGGTTCTCTCTAGGGCCAGCACACTGTGCCCACGACCCCAACCCTCCTCCCTCACCCTGAGGGCCCTCTGTTCTCATCCTCCCCTGTGCAGTCACTGCAGCCCCTGCTGCCAGCTTTCCTGCAGGCACTGCTGACAGCACTGCCGGGCCTCTCTTGCCAGAGCTGCTCTCATGGCTCAGCTAAGCATCACCACCAGGGCATTCGGTGTGATATGTCTTCCCTCCCTTCCTTCCTTCCTCCCTCCCATAGGCGTTTGGAAAATACCTCAAACCTGGGGAGAAGACAGATGTCATCCTCACGGCCATCAAGGCCATGACAGACACCAGCACTTCTGACAAGGAGGGGGCCAGCAGCATGCTGGATGAGGCCATGAAAGACCCTGACTCCTGGCTGATGGACGTAAGCAGCCTGTGGCTGGATTTCCCTGCCCACAAGCCCTTTCAGGGTTGTTCGTTCTTTTCCTTCCTTCCTCCCTCCCTCCCTCCCTTCCCAAGCTGAAGCTCCCTTAAGCCAGCAGAGAGGGATGGGAAGGGCAGCAGTTTCAGTGGCAGCAGCTGGGGAAATGGTTGCACTCCAGTGGCAGCACCATCCTCACCTGTGTCCCCTCCAGGTGCCAAAGATCATGGGTGGCATCCACGAAAACCTGGAGCACATCTGCACGGCGCCAGCCAGGCACAGCATAGACTCACTCCTCCTCCTGCTGACCAACCAGTACCCCAGCAAAGTGGTCATAAGCCTGTTGAAGTACTCTAAACTAGCTGACAGGTACTGGCCCCAACAGCCCTGAGGGCTTGTTCCACATGGGGAGAGGGGCCCAGAGACTCTGGCTGCCAGACCCACGGAAAACTGCAGGACATCCCCAAGGAGCAGGGCCCTCCATCCCACCACGTCCTCCGGCTCCGCTGGGTCGGCCAGGCCCGCAGCAGCCAAAGCTGGCCAAGCCAGCCCACAGCCCTGCCACCAGGCTCCCCCCTGCCCCACAGGGAACACCACCACAGCCCTCTCCTGCCTGCACAGGCAGGGCCCCCAGGCACTCCAGTCCACGGGGGCAGGCAGACCCAGGGTTGCAGGACCTGGCACGGTGGCCGAGGCAGCCCTGCTGACAGAGCGCTCTGGGTCTGCAGTGCTGCCCTGGCCATGTGGAAGGTGATGTTCTCCCTGCTCCAGCCTTTGGAGAAGGTCTTGAGGGAGCTGCACAGAGAATACAGGAAGCGGCGGCTCCACATGCTGTTTGGCACCATGACAGGGGACAGCAGCATCCTCTGCCTGGCCGTGAGTGACCAGAGCACACCTTGCTCACCTGCAGGGCTGTGCGTGCCTCTCGAGGAAAACAGGCACAGCCCTCTCCCCTCCCATCTGCCCCCAAACACTGCTCAGTTGCTCCTCGGAGGCGTGCGAACAAGAGGCTGATGATGGTCAGTGGACAGGAGGAGCCAACAAAGACACTGTGCAGTGCGCAGCGAGGCACAGGGCATGGGGGCGGCCAAGTGGCCCTCCGCAGGCAGAGCTGCCCCCAGGACGGGCTTTCTGGCCCCAGTGCCCTTGCCCTGAGCTGCCAGTGGGGACCAGGAGCCGCACGGTGCGGGGAGCCCTGCAGGCTCTGCCAGTCTCTCACTGCCGTCTTTGTTTCAGATAATCGCCACCAGCAACATTCCATCAGAGACCTTTGCTGCCGCGATCTGTTTCTGGGGGTCTCTGAGGGATGAGAGCCCGGAGGTGATCTCGCTGGTGCTCCAAGGCCTCATCACGCTGTCGCAGAAACCCGAGATGGTGAGTGGGGCAGAGTCGAGTGGAACCACATTGGCAGCCTGGAGGCTGGGGCAGTGGGTAACACGGTGGCTTGGCCTTGGCTGGGAGTCAGGAGGTGGGGTGCCGGCTCCAAACGCCTTCCCTGCCATGACGTGGCCTGCTGGCTTCCTGGGGAGCTCTCCGGGCACAGAGGGTTGGCTACCAACTCATCTGCGCTTTGGGCTGGTCGGAAAAGGGGGTGGCTGAGCAGGGGACACGGAGTCTTTGCTCTCCTAGCCTCCCTTTCCTCCCCTTGCTCTCCCCGCATCCCCATTAGTGTGCCCATGGCCGCCGCCGGCCAGGAGGCTGCTGCAGCAATTCCCGTGCCTGCTGCCAGGAAGCTGGACGGGAGGCTGGTGCTCAGAGACTGGAGCATTTTTGCCGGGGTGGTCTTTCACCCTTCGCAGAAAGGGAATGGTGTGTTTCATACAGGCAAGAAAAATGAAGGTCCTGCTGGAAGACATTGTGAAGACCCTGCAGTATGCCAGTGAAGATATCCAGATGAAGGCCCTGCTTGTCTTCAGAAACATACTGGGTCATATGACGAGGGAGGAGGCCAGTCCCGTCGCTCCGAAGCTGGCAGAGAAGCTCCTGCTGCTCTTCAGCAGTGTAAGGCTGCTGCAGGAGCCTGAGCCACAGCGATGGGCACGCTGCAAGGAAAGCTGCCTGTCAGCCAAGCCCTGCGGTCGGCACTCAGGCAGGGCTGCTCCTCTCTGCACTCCCCTGGGCTCTGCAGCCCAGCATGGCTTCTCCCTGACAAGTTGATGCCTCCGGGCGACCTTGAGATCCTGGGCTGGGTCCCAGCCCGGCCCCTGGGCAAAGCACCAGCAGGCCAAGAGCTGCTCTCAGAGCCCCGAGGGCTCCCCTGGCTTCGCTGCCAGGCAGGACCAGACGTTCTGCCCAGGCATTGTAGCAGGGGGGCCGAGGCTGAGCCGGCAGCGTGTGCCCCAGAGGCGCTGACGAGGGCCAGCCTGGTCTCCTCCTCAGCCCGTCCCTGGGGAGCTCTGTGCTGGCGTGGCTGGTGCGGCTGGTGGTGAATGCTGGGTGGCTAGGGGAGCACTCGGAGGCACAGGCACCGCCTGATGGAAACCTCTTGCGCGGCCTTTCACGGGCCCGGGGCCGTTCAGCCACTGCTGCAGATCTGGTCCACAGATCCCGTGTTCAGAACCCGACTCCGGAGCATCTCCCCTCACATCAGCCACGCTAAAGCCCTGGCTCACCGTGGGCAGGGAGTGGCTGTTGCTGAAGTTCTCCTGTCTTCCTCCTGTCCAGGCGTCCAGCCAGCTGCGAGAGTCCTCCATCCGCCTCTTCAGAGACGTGATGCAGATGGTGGTGTGGAGACACAAGAGACAAATGAGGAAGAACGTGCAGCGGGGCCTGCTCCCACTGCTCTTTCACATGAGTGACCAGACCCAGAGCGTGGCCAAGGTACAGATTCAAACCCAACCAGTGACGCGAGGAAGGGTGTGCTGACACCACAGGGGTGATCTGGGCATGAGGGGCAAGGGCTGCTGACAGTCGGAGTCTAGGAATATGTGCCACCTCAGGGTCCCACCGCTTGAGTCACTGAGCACAGGGCAGAGCTCCCCTCCTTCCCTGCACCAGTCCCACCGCTGCCTTCCTCCTCCCCCCGTGCCTCCTCCCCCCATGCAGCCCTCCTCCGGCACAGCTCTGAGGAAGGTCCCCGCAGCGTGAGCAGGGGCAGAGAAGCCGGCACGGACGTTTCCAACACCTGCCCCACCTGCTCCAGCAGGGCTCAGCAGCAGCCTGTGGCCACCGAACACGCAAGTCCCTACAGGCTTCCCAGCCGTCCCTGCAGGCGTCGGAGGCCAGGGCTTTGAGCCCCCAGGGCTGTGCCCAAGAGCCCCCCAGATGTTTGCGCCAGGCCATGTCCCAGCTCCCTGAGGGCAGGATCGCCGCAGGAACAAAACCCCGCTCACCGAGGTCCCCTTGCGTAGGGCCAGCGAACTTGGCCTCTGCAGAGAACTGCAGTGCCTGCAAGGGGTGGAGAGCCAGCTTGTTCCCCAGGCTGGGGCAGGGAGAGCATGGGAAGGGAGATGCAGCTGGAGGCAGACTGGCCCTGCATCCCGGGACCGAAGCTCTGCCCACGCAGCGCCTGGGCACGAAGGAGCTGGGGCAGCCCCAGCTGGGGAGCCAAGCATTCTGCTGGGGGATGCCCACGGGAGGTGCTGCTGGTGCCATCCTGCCCCGGCGTCTCTGGGACTCCAGCCCTCGCTGCCTACAGCCGTGGGCTTACGCCTCCTTTGCCCTCCAGTCTGCCCCCAGCCCTGGCAGCAGCTCAGCAGCTCTTGAGGATCTCTGTTCTGCTAGCTGGCAGCATGAGATACCTGAGGTGGTGGCTGCCCCGCGTCCCTGCCCCGGGAATTGAATCCAGTTCAGACTCGGGCCCCCGCCACCTCTTCCCATAACGGGCTGGGAACGGTTCGGAGCCTTGCCAAGAAGCAGGGGATGCCAGGTCTCCTTCCTAGGGCTGTGGTGACATCTCCCAGCCTCTGCTGCACTGCAGGCCTCCAGGGAAGCCCTCCTATCTGCTGCGGAATTCCTGGAGCAGAAGCAGCTCAAGTACCTGACCCAGACGGAGCAGGCATGGAGGATTGGAGAGTGCTTGGTGAGGACAACCCCCAAGCCCCAGGGCCAGGCTGGATGAGGGCTGCCCCACGTGCCCGTGGGGTGGGCTGTGCAGCTGTGCCTCCCCTGCCCTGCTCCAGCCCGGAGCCCAGAGCCTGGAGCTGCATCCTCCTTCCCTGCCCTCAAGGGCTCTTCTCCAGGACTCTCTCCCCTCCCCGCACACACCCCAGGGTGCTGAAGGTGACCCCGGCCCATCTGGGCCCGGGCAGCAGGATGGAGGGGTCTCAGTACCGCTGGGCCCCCTCTGCGTGCGGCTCTTTCTGGACCTCGGCCCCACAGGGCTCCTGGCTGGGTGATGGGAAAGGCCTGGCGGGGGAAGGGGGTGCTGGGAGGAGGGACTGCTCTGGCTGGCTGGGGAGGGTCTGTGCCAGCCCCATGCCCTTGTGCTCTCTCCAGCTGGTGCAGGACAGGAACAGGGTGGAAGAATACCTGTGGCAGAGCCTGCTGTACCTGAAGGATGCTCAGGCCACCGTGCGAGAGGAGGCCATCAGGTTCACCGGTAAGCCACAGCCCCTGGAATCCGTCTTCTGGCAGCCTGGCCCCACTCCCAGCCACTGCACTGGCAGCAAGGAGCAGCCTGGGGCTGCCAGAGCCCCGGCTGCCCCGTGCAGGGCCTGGGCAGACAGGGGCTCTGCGCTTCCCTCCCACCCCTGCCCGTGCAAGCGAGCCTGGTGGCCGCCTTGCTCAGTCCCCCCCTGCCTCGGGTGCTGTCCTTCCCCGGGGTCACCCTGCTGAGGGGGAGGAGGCCGTGCAGCCGAGCCGGCAGGGCCGGGCTCTGTGCTGCTGGGAGAGTGCTGGGGAGCAAGAGGTCTGACGACGCTCTGTGCCTAGGGCTTGCCGCGCAGCACCTGAGGGACCAAAGTGCGGAGAGGCTGCGTAAAGTCTGTGATGGTGAGCGGGGGCAATGCTTGTGGGGCTAGGAACAGACCTGGGACGGATGCAGCCATGCCTTGCCCTGCTCCAGGGAAACGCTTCGGGGACAGGGGAACATCTCAGGGGCCAGGGACAGAGCCGGGTGGGGCTGGTGTGCTCCGGAGGGGATGCCCGGGGGTCTCTGGAGACACAGGGGTTTCATCTCTGCTCCGTTTCTTTCTGTCGCAGCCCTCAAGCCCTTGCAGGAAGACATCGAGCCCTCCATCTGTTCGCTGGCAGCTCAGACCATGCTGATCGTGGGTTCTCCAAGGAAGCGGCCAGCATCAGGATGGACCAGGGCACTGTGCTGCTGGCCCTGCAAAGCCAGGGAAAGGTGAAGGTCTCCTTGGGAAAATGGAAAATTAAAGCTGCATCAGCCAACCCAGTGCTGTGGTCTCCTTCCCGCAGGGAGCGCCCTGAGCGGGCGGAGCAGGCAGCGCCATTCCTGCCCTCTGCCACTGCCTGCAGGACGGCTCATCCCTCAGCACACCTTGGCCACAGTCTTGTTTGACAAGTTCACCCCTCGGCCAGGCTCTCCCCGAGAAGTAGCTGGGTTTGTTCACCCCCTGCAGAAATCTTTTCTTTAGGGGGGTGGAGGGCGAAGGGGAAATGGCAGCCCCCAGAAGAAGCAGGGCTGCCCGGAGAGCTGCCCAACGCCCTCCCTTTCCAGCAGCCCGTGGCAGCCCAGCACACGCTGACTCGGGGTGCCCTTGCAACAGAGCCCCAGCCGCCCCGCTGGACCACAAAAACCTGGAGGGGAGGAGGAGAGAAGCTTTAGGCAACCTGGCCCCTCCTGAGACAGCCCAGGGCAGGAAAAGGCACCCGCGCTCTGCCAAGCTGGCCAGTCTTCTCTCGGTCCCGGTCTTCAGAGGTGGCTCTGGGCACCTCCTGCGTGCTCTGGGCTGGCACAGCCTTGCCCGTGAGCCACGGGAAGTTTCCCTCTCCCTGAGTCCAGGGTCCTGCCCCATAGACGGCACCCTGGGGCAAAGGGGAGAGGAACCAAGAGGTTCCCCTCCTTCGCAGGGTCCCGAGCACCAACTGTAGCATCTTCCCCATCCTTTGTAGTGCCCAGAGACTCATGTTTCGGGCCGAAATCCTCAGTTTTAGGGTCTAAACCCGCCTTTGATGACCCACCGCCTTTCCTCAGGGCCCACAGTTCCATGCTGAGGCTCCAAGCCCTCAAGGTGGAGCTCGTTGCCTGGCAACGTCCAGCCAGTAGTCTGGGGGAGAGTCAGTGGACCCAGGACAGCCAATCACATTTGAGGAGGGTGGGGGGGGCAAGGCACGTGATTGATATGTAACCAACCAGTCAAGGTTCAGGGCCTGCAGGAAAGGTGGCAGGAGTGGAAAAAGCTGGGTACTGGGGGGCAGGGCATGCCGGCTCCACCAATCATAGCTGGCAGTAGAGCAGCAGAAAGATGATCGATAAGCGGTCTGACCCATCATTTGATGGGAGGAGCAAGGGAGAAATCCCAAGCAGCCAATCAGAGGAAACGTCACCTCAGGGGAGGGCGGGCAGCACACCTCGGCACACTGACAGCCCAGGCAGCCAATCACAGAGAGCATCACCTCAGGTGAACTGCACCTGGGCAGCCCTGTGGCCCAATCAGAGGCAGCCCACAGGGAAGGGCAGGCCCCAAACCAGGCCACAGTGACAGCCTAGGGGACCAATCCGAGGCAGCATCACCTCAAGAGAGGAGACTGACAGCCCTCCCCGCCTGTGCCGACCGATGGGAGAAGAATGCGAGCTACGCTGGGGACCAGACCCAGCTTCGACATGGCACACGCGGGGCCTGCCCCGAGCCCCAGCAGCCCCCAGCCCAGGCCCAGGGCCCCTATCGCCCCTTCCACCCCTGCCCCCTCTCTCCCTCCCCCCTTACGTAGCCTTTCATTCCAAGTGGGCTTTGGGCCCTCCAAATGAGGGCTCGGACCCTCCAGAGGCGGCTCGGACGCTAAGGATGCCTGTCTGGAGGCTAAAAGAAGAGGCTTTGGACCCTGGAATGAGACTATGCAAACTAACAGTGAGCCTTTGTGACCTAAAAATGAGGGGTTTGGAGCCTAAAATGAGGCTTTGTAAGGCAAGAGTAAGACTCTGGAAAGTAAAAATGAGGCTCTGGACCCTCGAAATGCGGCTTTGGACTCTACAAATGAGGCTTTGGACCGTCAAAATCAGACTTTGGGCTTGAAAATGATGCTCTGGGCCCTTTAAAATACATCTTTGAACCTTAAAAGCGTAAACCCTGGAACTTTGGACCCTGCAAATGAGGGCTTGGACACTCTGGATGTGGCTTGGACCCTAAGGATGCCTGTCTGGATGCTAAAAAAAGAGGCTTTGGACCCTGAACATGAGACTATGCAAACTAAAACTAAGCCTTTGCACCCTGAAAATGAGGGGGTTGGAGCCTAAAATGAGCATTTGGAAGGCAAAATGAAGACTTTGGACCCTAGAATTTCAGATTTGGACTCTACAAATGAGGCTTTGGACCTTCCAAATCAGACTTTGGGGCTTAAAAATGATGCTCTGGGCCCTTTAAAATGCATCTTTGAACCTTAAAAGCGTGAACACTGGAAGTTAGGAATGAGGCTTTGGACCCTGACAGGGAGGGTTTGGACCCTAAAACTGAAACTGTGGGTCCTCAGAAAAGGCTGTGGGTACTAAAAGATGGGCTTGGGCCCTAAACCCAAGGATTTGAGCCTAAAAATGGGGCTTTGGGCTCTACAAATGGGTCTTTGGACACTCAAAATGAGGCCTTGGACATGAAGGAAACGAGGCTTTGAGCCCCAAGTGAGGAGTCTGTAGCCTAAAATAAGGGTTGGGACCCTAGCATGGAGTCTTTCAACCCTGGAATCAAAGCTTTGGACCCCAGAAATGAGGCTTTGGGACCTAAACCTGAGGCTTTGAGCCCTAAAAGGGGGTTCTGGACCCTCCAAATGAGGGCTTGGACACTGCAGATGTGGCTTGGACCCTAAAAATGCCTGTCTGGAATCTAAAACTGATGCTTTGGACCCTGAAAATGAGACTGTTGAAAATAAAACTGAGCCTTCACACTCTCAAAATGAGGGGTTTGCTGCCTAAAATGAGGCTTTGGAAAGTAAACACGAGGCTTTGGACCCTAGAAATGCGGCTTTGGACTCAACCAATGAGGCTTTGGGGCTTAAAAATGATGCTCTGGTCCCTTTAAAATGAGTCTTTGAATGTTAGAAGCGTAAACCCTGGAACTTAGGAATGAGGCTTTGGACCCTGACAAGGAGGGTTTGGACCCTAAAACTGAAACTGTGGGTCCTCAAAAAAGGCTGTGGGTACTAAACGACAGGCTTGGACCCTAAATACGAGGATTTTAGTCCTCAAATGGGGCACTGGACCCTTACCATGAGGCTTTGGACGTGAAGGAAATATGCAGTTTTGCAGCCTAAAATGAGGCCTCGATAGCAGACTTTGGGCCTTCCAAATGATGGTCTGCGCCCTTAAAATGAGTCGTTGAACCTTTACGAAGCATGTGATGGAATTACTCCTTCCTTGTTTATAATATTGAGCAGCTGCATGGATTATTAATGTTTCATAGTATTAATTCAGCAGGCTCTCAGTCACGTACTGAGGATCTGTGATGGGTCAGGGGTCTCTCTTCCTTGGGTAAGGATCTGAAACTGTGAGAGGTGTCCCTGCTCAAGGGGACAGTCGCTGGGCGTGCAGTCCAGCTGCACTTCAGGGAGAGCTCAAAGTGGGCACAACCTGATGAGCGAAGTAGCTGGCTGCTAGCCAATAGCAGAGACAGGCTAGATGTCTTCATTTCCTCTCCGGTATCTTGTTCTGTACTTTGGTTATCTTGCACTTTTGGGTGTCGAAACCACCTTTTGAAATCTTTTCGGAGACACCTTCGCTCCCTCACCTGTGAGCCAGGGGCTTTCCAGCTTGCAAGTTCACCCCCAGGACGCCAAGGAGCCTGTCGCTCCTTAGTCACCCCGAACCAAAGCACGGCTAGGGGTCAAGTGTATCCATCCCACCCGTGCCGGTGAAGGACCGTTGTGAACAATTAAAAAAGTCGACGCTCTTTCGCAGCTTCCCGTCCCCTCAGAGCTTTCCCTCCCCTCAGGGCTTTCCCGCCTCTCTGCCGCCTCCCGAGAGCGGCGCTGGGATTGGGCAGTGCAGGCCCAGCTCTGATTGGCGGCGCTTCCCGCGGCAGCAGCCGATTGGCTGTCGCTCTGCGGGCCGGGGAAGGCTCTGGGCTGAAGGGGGGGAGCGCTCCGGGGCGGGGGGGGGCGGTTGTCATGGCAGCGGCCCGGCCCAGCCCCTGCCGCGGCCTGCGCTGTCGGGCGCTGGTGGGGGGGGCTCGGGGCCTGCCCTCACGAACAGCACCGCGCGTTAAGGCTGGGAAGTGTCAGGGAAATTCCCTTCCCGAGCGATCCTGTCGGCCAGTCTTTACAGTAGGAGAGTGTATGAACTTTGTGGCTGTAGCTGTTAGTTCAGCGTAGGGGCTGCAGGGTAATGAGGTACTGGAATGTGGCCGCAGGCTCTGGGGTTGCTTATGCTGAAGGAAAACAAACAAAAGGCGGGATGCTAGCTGCAATCCAGCTTGCTTAGAAGAATGAACGCTACCTGCGACTAGCGTCAGGCTTCAGACCGTGTCAGGATGGCTTTGTCCCCTCAGAGCAAGTAGTGAGGCTTTAAAAACGAGGCTTGGGGCCCTAAAAATTAGGGTTTGGACCCCAGAAAGGAGGCTTTAAATCCTCAAAAATAATGAACGTCTGGGCCCTACAATGAGGCTTTCAGCCCTTCAAATTAGGCTTTAGGCCTGAAAGAGTTAGACCCCCAAATGAATATCTGGACTGATACCGAAAAAGCCGGTCGAAGAAACTCTGTGAGACTCAATTTTGGAGTTTTAGAAAGCAGGCATTCTTGATTGCAGCGCTGGGTGCACGGGGGATGGCTCCACCTATCGTGCACACCGTCAGGCCTAATTGTGCAGGTTAAGTACATGTTCTACACACATATTCACTAGATTTCCGAGAAATGTTATACGTATTCATTAGTTTTCTGGGAAACTATTAGCATATGCAAATGTCCTTTATGCAGGCGCATTGAAGGTCTCTGGTGGTCTTCAGGAGTCCTCTGGTGGTCTTCCATAGTCTTCCCCACTTGTCTGCAACTTGGCCCTTCTCGGATGATTCTGCGCAGTGTGATCTTCTGCATGTTTGATACATCTTATCCTAAAGAATGCTCGTTAGTGCTTCTGTTATCTATGCTTACATTTTGACGTAATTCATACGGATACTTCTAAGCTAAGTTACCTAAGAGAGCTAAAGTCCTTCTCTTCTTCAGAAACTGCAAGGCCATCCAAAAGCAATTTCTCACACATTTTGCAACATACAGAACCCCCATCCACCACTGATCAGCAAACAATCGGGCAAAGAAACAGCAAGGCCATTGTACTCAGAAAAACATCCTGCATCAGGACCATAAAAATGAGTATTTGGACACCCAACATGCGGCTTTGGCCCTTAGAAATGAGTCCTTGTACGCCCCGAATAAACCTTTGGACCCTGAACCTGAGGATTTGCTTTTTAAGTGGGGGCTTAGACCCTACAAATGAGCATTTGGGCTGTCAAAATGAGGCTTGAGACCCTTAAAATGAGGAGAGGGATCCTACAAATGAGGCTTTGGGCCCTACAAATGAGATATGCAGGGAGAAATTGTGGCTTTAAAGATGAGGCTTTGGACCCTAAAAATTAAGATTTGGACCCTAGAAATGAGGCTTAGAACCCTAAAAATGAGGCATTGGACCCTGAAAATGAGACTCTGGAACCTCAAAATTTGGGACTAGAAACAAAAGACAAGAATTTGGACAATAAAATGAGATTTTGGACTCTAAAAGAAAGATTGGGGTCTTACAAATGAGGCTTTGGAGCCTCCAAATAAAGCTTTGGACCCTAAACCCATCCTTCGTTCCCTAACAAGAGGGTTTAGACCCTACAAGTCAGTATTTGGCCACTCAAAATGAGGCTTTGGACTGGGAAATCAGGTTGTGTCCTATAATAAGGATTTGAACCCTATAAATGCAGCTATGGATCCTAATAAGGAGGGGTTGGGCCATATAAATGGGAACTTTGACTCTCCTCATCCCAGTAAACTAAAACTGAGGCTTTGGGCTCTAAAAATGAGGCTTGGTACCCTAAAATGAGGGTGAAGGCCCTACCAATGAAGCTTTGGATTCTAAAAATGAAGATTTTTGATCTGAAACTGCCTCTTTGAGCCTTAAAAATGAGGCTGTGGACAAAGAATGCCCCAAGCCTGTCAGTGTTTAAGAGGCATTTGGACAATGCCCTCATTAACATGCTTTAACTTTGTCAGCCCTGAATTGGTCAGGCAGTTGGACTAGATGATTGTTGTAGGTCCCTGGCAACTGAAATAGTCTATGCTGTTCTATTCTAAAAAAACGAGGCTGTGGGAGCTAAACTGAGGGTTTGGACCCTAAAAATGAAGCTTTGGACATTCAAAATCAGACTTGGGGCATTAAAAGTGATGCTTTGGGCCCTTAAAAAGTCTTTGCACCTTTGAAGTGGGGTTCGGAACTTACAAATGAGGGTTTGTATCCTAAAAATGAGGTTTTGGACCTTAAAAATGACTTTCTGGACCCCCAAAAGGAGGCTTTGGGCCCTAAAAATGAGGCTTGCATCCTGAAAATGAGTGTTTGGGCTTTAAAAATGTGGGGCTGGATCTTAAAAATGAGTCTATGGACACTAAAATGAGGCTTTGGACCCTGAAAGTAATGATTTAGGCTGTAACTTGAGGCTTTGGGGCCCTTAAATAGGTTTTTGTGCCTTTAAGATGCAGCTTTGGGCTCTCAAAAGGAGGCTTTGTACCCTAAACATGAGGGTTGGGCCTCAGAAATGATGATTTGGGCCTTAAAAAGGAGGTCTTTTTTACCCAAAGTGTGCACAGACCTTGTAGCCCAAGGGGCAAGACTTGGATGGTATTCATACCTCAACCAGGCACGTCCTTGAGCAGCCTGATGAGCCCTGCTGTGAGCATGGGGTTGGGCTGGAAACTGCTTGATGTCCTGATTTGACGAGCTTAGCTGGACAGGGTGACACTACAGACTCCCCGGTGAGACACATCTCACCCCAACACTGAGCTCCTGGTTCTGGGTAGATCTCTCAAGTTTGGCACTTCAACAAGATATTCAAATTCCCAGCCTGGCACCCTCAGATCTCTTGCAAACGGTGCAGAAAGATCTGCCCCTGCAAAGTGAAATTCAGCTTTACCGGCACTCATCACACTGTTCCCCTCAGGAACAACCTTCACTCAAGGTCAGGCTTGAATTTTTAGGGACCCTTGCCCCAGATGCTGGAGGGGGTCCAAAGCAGAAGCTTCCCGTAAGGACGGTTTGGTTCCTGGGTTGAATAGGATGGATTTGGGCAAGGAGGAAAATGCCAGGAAACAGGAGGCTACGTGATGAGTGCCATAGTGCTGGGACTGGAGATGGACCTTCTGTCAGTGTGGTTGGCCCATGGGATGGCCACATGGGGCACCTACTTGGAGGATTTCCTAAGTAGAGATATAAATAGGATATAAATTGGGTAAATTGGGAGTCAAGAGCCCCAAGAGGAAGTAGAAAGTCCAGCCCAGCAGAGCTGGGCTCAGCCTTGCTCTCTTTCCTTCCCTGGTCCCTTATGGCCCTGGGTGAAAGCTCGGGTGGCCTCCACTGCCCCTGCCATAGGTGCCCTCCATGCCTCCCCAGCTGCACTCGCATCTTCTCCTTTCCCCTCCAGGGACTTTCAGTTCTTCACAACATTGCTCCAAGTGTCTGGTTGCCCTCCCTTGCCCCAGCAAGCAGGTTGCTTTCCATAGCGGCCATGGAAAAGGTCCCTTGGATGGAAGAGGTCCTGAAAGAAGGTCCCTCAGATGGCCCCGCTTCCAGGACCGTGCTGGGCTGATCTCAGAGCCATGGCCAACTGTAAAACCCTTCTCCCCCATTCCAGTGAAGGACCATTGCGAACAATTAAAAAGTCAACATTCTTTGGCAACCTCTCCTGTGTGTTCTTACTCATCTCTTTCCCTAGCTCCTTGTCTCCTGAAGACAGATGGGTTTCTTGAAAAGAAGAGAGACTTCTAAAACAGTACTGCACGTTTTGGGAGCTCTTTGCCCACAGGAATGGCTTCAGGTCAGGACACTGAGGGCAGGGCAGCTGTTTCTCTCCCTCTGTTTGCCCCTTCTCTGCAGCCTCTCCAGCAGCAGTGGTTTGCTCCCAAGCTGTGCCAGATGCACCCAAAAAGCCTTTCTTTTCCCACCGGGGATGTGAAGGAGCAACGAGCTGGGAAGAAACAGTCCCCTCTCCGGCCCAGAGCAGCCTTGTGGTTAGTTAGACCTTCCAAACATGGCCAAATAACATGCCCTTGTGTGTTTCCTGAGGCTACAGAAAAGAGAACGCCACTGGAAAATGAGTACCGCGCCCCAGGTGATGGAAAAGCCCAAGGTGGCAACTTAGCCATGACATCAGTCAGAACTAAGGGCTCTTTGAAGAGTCCCCACCGTCCCTCTAAATCTGCATTTCTAGAAGGAAGCAGCACCCCAGAACACAGATTCAAATCACGTACCTGCTTTGCCACTTCAGGTGGTGCTCCCTCTGCTCCGGGCACCCCAGGCTCTGGTCATGCTGGCTTGGGTCACTCCATCCTGGGTAGCCGTGATCTTCTCTTCTGGTAGTAGCATCGCATTGACCCCTCATCCACCGGTGGCATCAGAAAAGAGGTGTCATAGAGGGGCACCTCAAGTGGGCTGGTCTCAGGGCTTGATGGCGAAAGCATGGCTATTCGGGGTGGTGGAGGCAGGGTCTGGACTCCGCAACTGTGGAAGGTCTTTCCTTTGGCCATCTTCAGCTCTCCACCTTCATGGGCATCTTTCTTCTCTCCTTTTCCCTTTCCCCTGCACCTCGGAGGTTTTGCTGCCTGTGCTCGGACCAGCTCTGATGCTCGGCCTTTGGGTGCGGGTTTGCCCTTGGGTTGGCCGGTCTTAGGCTGCTTTCTGGCAAAGGAGGCCCCTGGGATCTCTGGCAGCCGCCTGGAAGGACACAACAGGAGGAGTCTGCCTGAGGACATGGTGGGTTTGGGGCTGCATCCTGCCCGCAAGCCGTATGCCTGTTTGCGCAGCCTCTGGCAGCTCAGCTCAGGAGAGGAAACCCCTGAGCTGAGACCCTCGGCTGACACACGGCTGTCCCCATGCACAGCTCAGGAGGCCATGCTGGGGGTCTCCTGAATGGCTGGAGAGGAGCCAGCCCTGTGAAATGGGGAGCTCCTGGCAGCCTCATCCCACCCCTCCAGGTGCTGCCTTCACCACTCTTGGGCAGCGATGAATGGCAAGTGTTTGGGTCTGCGGAATGGCCGCAGTGCAGACCTGCGCAGTCTGACCCTGTGCAGACACCAGCCCTGAACCTCCAGACTCACCTGACCCGCAAGTTGTTCCTCATCTCCATCACTGCCTTATCCCAGAGCTGCTCACGTTCGTTATTAGTCAAGCTTGAATTAGCAGGCAAGGGCGGTTCAGGAAATCTCACGGGAACTGGGAAGGAGAGATCTCGTCAGAAGAGCACTGTTGTGACGCTGCCGGCCCCACTGATACACAGGGGTGCTCAGGCCTCTTCCCAAAACATCCGAGTGGGCTGTTCTGCTTCCCTCACAGCTGCCAGAGGCCTCGTGCCCTCCTCAACACTAGCTCTTTCCCAGCCCCTCATTTCCACAGTGTAATACGGTTTTGCAACCACACCATTGGTGCCAGATTTGGGAAAGAGGAGCAGGTGCTGTTGAGGTGACAGTCTCTTTTGGAGATCTAATTCCTCGAGGGTGGGTGGGGAGGGGGGGACAGGGTCTTGGATCACATCCTCCCACCACACCCTTGGGCGCATCCCACCCCAGGGCTCTGTTTTGGTGAAGCCAACGAGTCGTCAGGAGAAAAAGCTGTGCCAAGCTGGTGTGAAGCTTTGGTGCAAGTCAGAGCCTTTTGACTATCATCACTGGGGACTTTCTCATCAGATCACAGAATCTGGTTGCCCGCGCTATGGAAATGAGCCAGGAGCTGCTTTACCTTCCGTGTCTTGCCCGAGAGGTGGCAAACCCTCTTTTTTCTTCCCCTTGTCCTCAGCAGGGACATTTCTCAAGGCCTTCAGAGGGTCCCTGGGTGTTGGTTTGGTCACAAGCTCCAGTTCAAACCTGGAGACAAAGAGATGACACCAGCATGACCCACGGCACCAGCAGCCCTTGCCGCTTGCCGCAATCACCTGTTCACTGGCAGATTTTGGCACTGTTGTAGAGGCCGTTGTTTTCTCAAGTCAACTATCCCCCATCCCTGAGGGCTGTCCTAGGAAATGGGGTCACCTGCCAAATAAGTCCAGGTCACCTAAACTCCTCTACCTGTGCCATCAAGTCTGCCTTACAGGCCGGGGATATGAATGATTGCCACTGCCTGTGTCTCCGTGGGAGGACACCCATGGTCATAAGGAGCAAATGCTACCAAACTGCAGCTGAGCAGCTGCGTCAGCTGGAAACATACTCACTCAGGAAAGATGACAACACGGCCAGAGAGAGTCAAGGAAGCAATGGATGCCACCCGGGACACCACCATTTTGAGCAGCTGGGGGACCTGCAACAGATGAGCATGAAGGTGGCAGGAAATCCTCAATGTGGCCGAGGCACTCAATTTAGGAGGAGTCCAAGGCAGCGAGAGATGTTGAGACTGTAGCTCTCACTGGTCACAACCGGCTGGCCACGTCCTGGCGGGCCACGTGCAAGCAGTGCTGGGGCACTGCAGTGGGACTGCCCAAGCAGTGGGGAAACCAAAAGGCTCACCTTGAATGCAGCCTTTTCTAGGTTCCTCTTCCCAGACATCCTTTCCAGGAAGTCAAAGTAGAATCTCATTTGCACACTCCTGCCTTCGATGAGGAGCACCCCCACATCCCTCAGGACAAGGGCAACATTCTCCCCCTTCCCCAGGCACTGAGACAGGAGGGACGTGATGCCTAGGATGCAGCCCTCCACTTTTCGCCGGGACACAGAGGCGTCCATGGCCACCTTGGCATATTTCATAGGCTCCAGCACCTTACTGCCTGGAAAAACACACAAGAGGGACGGAGGCGCTCACCCAGTGGCCCTTCCACAGGCATTTCCCAAGGGCTGCTTATTGCAGTCATCGCCCAGAAAGGCCCCATTTTTGGACCTGCTCCGCAGAGGGGGCAGTTTGCTTTCAGAAAAGGGATGCGATATCCCCTTTCACCCCAACTGTGCAGGCAGCCAGCGTTTAATCTGCCATCTTACCAGGAAGGTTGTCTTTATCATCCACGAGATTGTGCGCAGTTGCAAGGTTCCTTGCCAGGCGAAACACTGGCCTCTGGATAATCACAATCTCGTTCCCAACCTGTGTCCGTGTGGGGACCACATCGAAGGAGCCAAGGGTGGGAATTCGGACCCTCTGTGAGTGGAAGAGAAGGGAAGAGCTGAAGGGTGAGGACTGGCTGGAGGGAAGAGCTGGGGGTGGCCCTGTTTAGGCTGGACCCTGCCAGCTCCCGCTGTTCAGAGGCATGAGCCAGGGCAGTGGGGAGAGCTTTGAGGAAGAGATGCTGAGTCCTCTCCCTCTGCTTTCCCCTCTAAAAGAACAGTGCTGGAGTCAGGGCAGAAGCAGCCCGAGGGCATCCAGTGGTCTCCAGTGACCGGGATCAGCCCTGTGGTACAATACCACCTACCACAGGTGATACCACCCTTGCATGAGCCCTGTTTGTCCCTCAGTGTGGACTTTTGGGGGGGTCCTGCTTTCTGAGGAGGGGAAGAGTAACTGCAGGCCATGCCCCAGGGCCATGGGGACTCCCCACTTCCCTGGGTGGATGAGGAGGATGCGGGTGCCGCCCCACCTTGTGCAGCAGGAGCTGTTCTTGAACGTAGCCGGCCACTGCATCCCAGACAGAGGTTTGCTCTGGAAAGCAAAGGAAGCTCAGGTCCTGCTCTGCATTTGCTGGCCTCAGCCCTCCAACATCCCCTGAGCTGCGGCACATTGGCAGATGTGAAGTGTCATTGCTGTCCCCAGCCCCAGATGGAGACACCCCTGAGACGGCTGCTGTGCTGAGTCTCGCCTACACAATGCTACAGCTGTTGGTCCTGACAATGCTCCTGCGGTGGCTGTGGCTGCCTGTACCTTTGGCGGTGGTGCTGGGCATCATGAAGGCGTGCTCCATCCCATCCCAGAAGTCCATCTTGGTCCGCCTCACGCTGGTGGGTTGCTCCTTAGGGGCGACAGCCATGTAGGAGCTCATCCCTGCGTTCATCCTATGGATGCTCCTCCAGCATGCAGGACCCACTGTGGCCCACTTTTGTACTCCTATGCCAGCCATGTCAGAGACCCAGTGTGACACCACGGTGACGTAGCCACTGCTGACTCTGCTGCCCACTGTGACATACAAGTGACCTGCTGCCCACTGTGACACGGTCTCAAGTGACCTGCTGCCTGCTCTGACATCCATCACCTTCTGCCTGCCGTGACATTGCCACCACTATGACTGTTCACTCAGCTCCTGCTCAGGTTTTGGCTGGACACGCAGCTCACACTGAGGCCTGACATGTGCTGGGAGCAGGGCCATTAGGTCAAAGCGTGGGTAAGACATTCGCAGGACACGATAGACAAGACAGGGTGACGGCTGTTCTGCAGCCCTTAAAACCTGCAGCGCACTGTCTCCTGTGGCCTTTGCCGCCTGTATTTTTGCATAGTAACTGTCTGGCAGTTTCTTCAATATCCACTAACTTCCGGAAATGGTATAGCTGGGAGGTAGAAATGCGTCAGCTTGCCCAAAAAGCTATTGAAGCGGAGCCAACAGCAGCCAGACTGTTGGGGCTGACGTGCTTCCCAGTGCGATACAGGGGACACCCACACCGTGACAGAGGAGGAAGGATGAGCACTCTCACCATTGCCTCAGGAACTACTTTGCTCATAAGCGCATGAGTTGGAAGTGAGGAGTTAGAGAACCTGGGAGTGAGACGTGTCATGAATTAATGAGTTAGTGACTCCAGGTGTCAGACTAGTCTGTGCTAGCGGGATTGAGCCCTTCTTTGATGTGTTTGGTTTTTTTCCAATGAGCTTCATAAAATAAAGTTTAATTTACAGAGTACATTGGCCTGCAAATTTAAGAGATCCAAATGGACTGTGACATTGCATTGGTATCAGAAGCGGGATCTCTCTCAGACGGATTTTGTTGGAGGCACGAGGTGCTTCACCATGCCAACTGAGGCACTCACTTCGGGGTGAGTGTAGAGATACTGCGTGTCTGCACATGCATGTCATGATGCAGAAAGAAAATCTGGACAGTGAGCGGCCACAACTGGGAGATAAATTTGAGAAGGGGGAGTGGCAAAACCCCCCAAGTGGGATTTATCCTGGGTTGAGAGCCACTGCATGAATACTGGTAGTATTTGGCATGAGTTTGAGAGATGGCAGCTTTCCTGTCAGTTAAGGGAAAAGGAAAAGATGCGGTGTGTTGGCTACTGGAGAGGTGTCTTAGAGCAGCAATGGATACGATTGATGAGTTGAAGGGGGAGGATGTATGACTGAAAGAAGAAACCAAGTGTCGTGGTTTAACCCCAGCCAGCAAGTGAGCACCACACAGCCGCTCACTCACTGCCCCCCCCCCCAGTGGGACGGAGGAGAAAATCGGGAAAAGAAGTAAAACTCGTGGGTTGAGATAAGAACGGTTTAATAGAACAGAAAAGAAGAAACTAATAATGATAATGATAACACTAATAAAATTACAACAGTAATAATAAAAGGATTGGAATGTACAAATGATGCGCAGTGCAGTTGCTCACCACCCGCCAATCGACACCCAGTTAGTCCCTGAGTGGCGATTCCCCCCCACCCCCACTCCCCCCAGTTTATATACTAGATGTGACGTCACATGGTATGGAATACCCCGTTGGCCAGTTTGGGTCAGCTGCCCTGGCTGTGTCCTCTGCCAACTTCTTGTGCCCCTCCAGCTTTCTCGCTGGCTGGGCAAGAGAAGCTGAAAAATCCTTGACTTTAGACTAAACACTACTTAGCAACAACTGAAAACATCCGTGTTATCAACATTCTTCACCTACTGAACTCAAAACATAGCACCGTACCAGCTACTAGGAAGACAATTAACTCTATCCCAGTTGAAGCCAGGACAACAAGGAAAAAGAAAACCGAAGGAATACTTGGGAAGTAAAGTGCAGAGAATTAAAAATGCAACTGAAATTGCTTGAGTCAAAACTTTAGCCCCAGGTAACTGCTGAGGCTGAAGGGTGCGGGAGGAGGTTGCTGGGAGCAACTGCAGTAGAGCCAGTTAAAGGTTATTGTGCCTTGTGTGAAGATGGTATCTGGAAACGGGTTGGATTCAGTGGAACTACTTGTGGCCGCTGCTCCCACTGCTACAGACCCCAGTCCCGAGTTAGGGATTGCTACTTTACCACGTTCCTCATTCCACAGGAGCCCAAATGTGGATGGTAGATAAGGACAGTTACGCAAGACAGCCTGCACTTAGGAAGCAATGAGTTTCTGTTGTAGGCCTTAATGGGCATGTCACTACCCACACACTGGTCAGAGCTAAATTATTTCTGTCTAATGGATGGACAGTCCTCCCGACTGTACTCCAGGTCCCTGCAATATATATTAAGTGTGGATGTACTGAAGGGTCAGGCATGACCCCTGCTCATGCTACATTGGCTAAAGAGCTAGAAGGTTGCTGTGGTGCAGTATACAAATGTCTTAAGAGAGGGCCACTCTACAGAACCTGTGGAACAGGACAGTCGGGGTCACGTTTGAGGCTTTGGACTCTACTAATGAGGCTTTGGTCCTTCCAAATCAGACTTGGGGGCTTAAAAATGACACTCTGGGGCCTTAAAATGAGTCTTTGAACCTTAAAAATGGACCTTGGAACTAATAAATTAGGTTTTGTACTGTATATATGTGGGTCTGGGCCTTAAAAATGAGTGTTTGGACCCCCCAAAGTAGGCTTTGGTCTTTTAAATTTATGCTTTTTGCCCTCATATTGAGGCTTGCCTTATAAAAATAAGGGTTTACACTTGAAAAACTCAGGGTTGAATCTTAAGAATTATGCTTTGTGCTTTGAAAATGATCGTTTAGGCTCAAAATTTTTGCTTTGTTGTGTTTTAACAGGGGTTTTTTGCCTTTAAGATTCAGGTTTCCACTCTAAGAATGAGGTTTTTGCCTTAAACATGATGGTTGGGACTCAAAAATGAGGAGTTGGGTGTTAAAAAGGAGGGCTTTTTTACCCAAATTGTGCGCAGATCTTGTAGCCGGAGGGGCAAGGCTTTGATGGTGTTTATTCCTCAGTTGGGCATGTCCTTGAGCAGCCTTCTGGGACCTGCTGTGAGCATGGGGTTGGGCTGGAAACTGCTCAATGTCCCCTCCGACCAGAATTATTCCTTGATTTTGAGATTTCCCCCCATAGAAAGACCCAGTTTGACAAGCCTAGCTGGACAGGGTGACACTACAGACTCCCCAGTGAGACACATCTCACTCCAACACTGCGCTCCTGGTTCTGGGTAGATCGCTTAATTTTGGCACTTCAACAAGATGTTCCAATTCCCAGACTGGCACCCTCGGATGCCCAGCTAGACCCCAGGCAATGGCAGCCCCTGCCAACCTCCACCTCCCTGTCTAGTTTTATTGCTGAGCATGACATCATATGGTATAGAATATGCCGTTGGTCAGTTAGGGTCAGCTGTTCCAGCTGTGCCCCTCCCCAACTTACTCATTGGCAGGGCAGCGTGAGGAGCTGAAAAGGCCTTAATGCTGTGTAAGCACTGCTCAACAATAACTAAAACATCAGTGTGTTATCATCAGCACTGTTTTCAGCACAAATCCGAACCATAGCCCCATACAAGCTACGATGAAGAAATTTAACTATCCCAGCTAAAACCAGTACAGGTGGTTAACCCTGGTTTCCCATCACCCCTTAGGCCCATCACCCTTGGGATAGTTAAACCTGGGGGTCCATCAACCATGGGCTGGTAAAGCCCAGCATCCAGTCACCACAGGGGCCCATCACCATTGGTTTGTTTAACAATGTTGGGCCATCATGCCTTTGGCCCATCACCCTCAGGGTGGTTAAGCCTGGGACCCATAACCCCTTGGACCCATCAGCTTTGGGGTGTTTAACTGTGGGGGTCCATCACCCCTTGAGTCCAGTCACCCTTTGGGTGTTTAACCCCAGGGGCCCATCATCTTCGGAGCCCCTCAGCTTTGGGGTGTTTAAACTCCAGGTGCCCATCACTCCTTGGGCCCATCGACCTCGGGGTACTTAACCCTGGGTTCCCATCACACTTGGGGTGGATAACCTTGGGAGCCCATCACCCCAGGTGCCCACCAGCCTTGGGGTGGTTAACACTAGTGGCCGGTCACCCCTTGGGCCCGTTATCCTTGGTGGCTTAACACTGGGTGACCATCACTTCTTGGGCCTATCGCCCTTAGGATGGTTCAACACTGGGGGGCCCATCGCCTCTTGGGCCCATCACTTTTGGGGTAGTTAACCCTGGCGGCCCATCAGCCTGGGGCCTCATTGCACTTGGGGTGGCGAAACCTGGTTTCCCATCGCCTCTTGGGCCCATTACCCTTGAGGTGGCTAACCACTGGGGCCCACCAACCCTTGGGCTAATCACCTTTTAGGTTGTTAACCCCAGGGTCCCACTGCCCTGGGGTCCATCACCCTTGGTATGGTTCACCTCAGGGGATCTCACCCTTGGGGTTGTTAACCCTGGGGACCCAACACCATTTTGGCCTATCACTTTGGCGTGGTTAACCCTGTAGGCCCATCACCTCAGCGGCCCATCACCCATGGGTTGATTAACACCGAGGGCTTATCACCCCTAGGGCCCATTATCCTCTGGGTGGTTAACCCTTGTGACCATCACCCTTGCGGTGGTTAACCCTGGGGGTCCATCATCCTTGTTGTCATTAATCTTGGGGACCCACCAATGCATGGACCCATCACCGTTGGCCTAGTTAACCCTCGGGTTCCCATCACCTCTCATGTGATGATGGCCTCATCACCCTTAAGATGGTAAACCCCAGGTGGCCATCACCCCTTGGAGTGGTTAACCCTGGGAACCCATCATCCCTTGGGCCCATCACCCTTGGGGTGGTTAACTCTTGGGGCCCATCAGCCAGGGCACTCCTCCCCCTTGGGGTGGTTTACTCTGGGGCACAGCACACACAGGGTGTTTAACCCTGGAGGCCCACCACCATGGGGGCCTATCGCCCGAGGGGTGGTGAAACTTGCTTTCCAATCACCTCTCAGGCCTATTACCCTTTGGGTTGTCAACCCCCACCAACCCTGGGGGCCCATCACCCTTGGAGTTGTTAACCCTGGGGGCCCATCCCATCTTTGGCCCATCAGCCTTGGGGGGGTTAACCTTGGGGACCCACCACCCCTTGGGCCCATCACACTCAAGGTGGTTAACCCCCAGGGCCAACACCCTGGGGGACAACCACCCTTTGAAGTGGTTAACACTGGGGCACATAACCCTTGGGGTGTTTAACTCTGTGTTCCCATCACTCCTTGGGCCCATCACCCTTGGAGTGGTTAACCCGGGGGCCCATCAGTGGGGGGCCCGTCACTTTTTGCCTCGAAGGACCTTGGGCTGTGGTTCCCGCTAAGGTGACCATAAGTAGCAACATGCGAAGGCGGCCATCACCATCCTGGGTGGCACTCGGAGAGGTGTGGCAGTACGGTCGTGTGCTTCTTCCTCTCCACTCAGCACTGATGAGCCCACCCTTTGAACACTGGGTCCAAGTCCTGGGCTACCGGTACAAGAGAGACGGAGTGACTGTGAGAGAGTCCAGTAAAGGGCCCCTGAGATGCTCCATGGCCGGGAGCCTCTCGGAGGGGCTCTGTGAGCCAGAACGGTTCAGCCTGGAGAAGATTTGGCTGTTAGGGGGTCCCACCCAGGTGGGATCTCAGCAATGGCAGTGACAGGACAAGAGGCGCAGGGCACAAACCTAGACACAGAGTGACCCGGGAGGACACTTTTTTACTGTGGGGGTGACTGAGGCTCCTCAGGGAAGTTCTGGGGTCTCTAACTGTGGAGGGATAAAAGGCCACCTGGATGTGGCTATGGTGGTCTCCGTGGGGCTTGCCTGAGGCCCCCAGCACCCCTTGAAGGGCCCCGCTTCCCCCCAGGGTCTCCCAGGGGCCCTCCCGAGCACCCCAGGACCCCGTGAAGGTCCCAGCTGACCCCCAGGGACTCTCCCAAGCCCCCCCAGGACCCCGTGAAGGTCCCAGCTGACCCCCAGGGACCCTCCTGAGCTCCCCAGCACCCCACGAAGGATCCTGCTGATGCCCAAAGACTCTCCCGAGCCCGCCAGCACCCCATGAAGGGCCCTGCTGACCCCCAGAGACCCTCCCAAGCTCCTCCAGGATCCCGTGAAGGTCTCTGCTGCACCCTGGGGACCCACAGGGGCTTTCCTGGGAGGGGGTCAGCAGGTGACACCGGGGACACAGGGGGGGCTCAGCGTTTCCCCCAGGCCAGCGCGTGGAGGCGGTGGGCAGCATCACGCAGCCGCCCACGGTACTCAAGGCAGCAGTGCAGCCCAGGGGGGATGGGCGCCAGCCCCCCCCGCAGCCCCCAGCACCCAGCGGCGATGGTCCCCGTCGAATCGCTGTCCCCGCCATGCAGCACCGCCCTGGCACACAGGTCCCCCCAGCACCCACCGGCTGCCAGCAGGGCCTCCAGGGCCACCATGGGTGCGTCATGGCCGCTGCGCCCTGGCCACCCCTCCAGTGCCCAGCCCAGGTACGCAGCATCCCGCTCGGCTGGTGACGGAAGGGACGGCACCTGTGGTGGGCCATGACCCTCCAGAAGCCCCCGGGATTCCAGGTACCTGCAGGGACACGGGACACTGAGGTCACTGGGAACACTGGAGTCATTGAGGACACGCAGACACTGGGGTCACTGAGGATTGTGGGTCACCAGGGACACGGGGATATTGGGGTCAGCAGGGACGTTGGTGTCATTGGGGAAGTTGAGGTCATTGGTGTCACCAGTGACAATGGGGTAATCAGTGACGCTGGGGGTCACTGGGCTGTGGCTTTCCAGCAGCCCCTGTGACAGCAGGTGCCTGTGGGGACACTGGGGACAATCAGGACACCCAGGGGCACCATGGCAGTGGATGCAGTGGGGACACCAGTAATACCAGGGAAACCAAGAGCACCAGGGACACCGAGGTCAGTGGGGGTGTGGGGTGGCCCTGGGCCACATTCCCACAGCTGAGGATGGCGGCACTGGTTGGGACACTGGGAGCAGCAGGGACAGGATGGGCACCGGTGGCCCTGCAGACAGAGTGGCCACCAGGGTCAGCAGTGACACCAGTGACAGTGGGGCAGGGGACACCCAGGCACTGGGGCAGAGCAGCGACACCAGTGGCACCAGTGCGGTGCGCCTCCAGAACTGGGAGAGAGCCTTGCAGGCACTAGTGACACCAGTGACCCCCTGAGCCCCTCCCAGTATCCTCACCAGCCACTCCCAGTGCTCCCAGTGACCCTACAGAACCCTCCCAGTACCCCCTCACCGGTGCCAGGCATCCCCAAAGAAGGGCCAGGCGGCAGCGTTGTCCCCCACGGCAACCCCAGCACCCTCCACGTAGTCCCATGCGAGGGGCAGGACCCGCAGCAGCTCGGCCCCCCAGCGCTCTGGGGGCTCCCCCCGAGCCCCCAGCGCCCCAAAGAGGGCCACCGCCAGTGCCCCGAGGTACCCTGTGGGGACAGGGATTTCAGGGGGGGCTTCAGTGTCCCCTCCTCCCCTGTCCCCCCCTGCCTGGCACCCACCGGTGGGGTGGTGGTGGGTCATGCGTCCACTCTCGATGCTCACCCGGATCAGCGTCGGCAGCTCCCGGGCGTGTGGGTACCTGCATTGGCATCAGCCCTGTCCCCGTCCTCCCCTGTCCCCTCCCTGTCCCTAGCCTTGTCCCTGTCCCCATCCCGCCACCCTTGTCCTTGCTGTCCTTGACCCTGCCGTCCCCATCCCCCCAGCCCCACCACCTCCACATCCCCCTCTCTGCTCTGTGACCCCTATGTGCCTTCCTCTCCATCGCTGTCCCCATGTTCTCTCTCCCCTAGGGCCCCCTGCCCCAGCTCAGACATCCACGGACCCCCATGCCCACTGTCCCCGGCCTCCCAGTGCCAGCACCACCATATGCCCAATCCCCAGTCCTTGTCCTCTCCAGGTCCAACACCCCCATGTCCCCATCCCCCTCTGTGTCCCCATTCCCCCACCTCTTACACCCCCATGTCCCTGTTACCCCATCCCCATCACCTCATGCCCCCTTCCCTCCAGCTCGGACACCCTCATGTCCCTGTCCCCCAAGCTCTGGCCCCCCCGTGTCTCCATCCCCATGTCCCCCCATCCCGCCTTGTCCCTCTTTCCCCATGTCCCCATCCCCCCCAGGTCTGACAGCCTTGTGTTCCCATCCCAGTCCCCTCCGTCTCCCTGTCCCTTCCAGCTCTGCCACCCCCATGTCCCCAGCCCCGACACCCTCATGTCCCCGTTCCCCAGCTCTGACACCCCCACGTCCCCATCCCTGACTCCCCTATGGCCCTGACACCCCGTTACCGGACAGCCCCACGTCCCCATCCGCACTACGTCCCCATCCCTCCGTCTCTGGCACTCCAGTGTCCTGTCCCCCTGTGTCCCCCTCCCCCCATGTCTCCACCCCCCCAGCTCTGACATCCCCATGTCCCCATTGTCCTCGCTCTGACACTCCCATTCCCCCATCCCATCCATGTCCCCATCCCTCCAGCTCTGCCACCCCCCTGTCCCCACCCCCATCCTGTCCCTGTCCCCCCAGCTCTGATACCTCCGTCCCCCCATCCCCACGTGTGCCCCCATGTCCCCATCCCCGCGCTGCTGTCCTTTCCCATGTCCCTGTCCCCACCTGAGGCCGATGGCCAGGCTACGCATGGCGGCCCCGCAGCCAGTGCCGGTGGGGTTGAAGGGAATGCGGTAACCCTCAGGCTCCCCGGGCCGCAGCTGCGAGGTGCCTGGTGGGGGGTCAGTGGTGTGAGACCCCCTGACACCCCCTGACTCCCCCCAGACCCTCAGACCCCACTCACCCAGGATGCTGGTGGGCCCCGGCTTGCGGCCCTCCATGTCGCCCATGGCGGCCACGTAGCGGCGAGCCAGCTCCTGCAGGAGGGGTTCCCCCTCCAGGCCTGGGGGGGGTTAGTGAGGACCCCCCTGGGCCACCCAAACTGGAGGGGAAGGAGAGGCCCCATGCACCCCTCAAATCTGAAGGGGAAGAGGAGGACCCCCAGTGCCCCAACCCCAAATGGTAGGGAAAGGGAACACCGCTCCGTAGAAAACCCGAAACTGAAGGGGAAGGAGGACACCCCCCATGGACCCCCAGAAGTGGAGGGAAAAGGGGACACCCCCCGGGGACCCCCCGGAACTAGAGGGGAAGGGTGACATCCCCCATGCACCCCCCCAACAGGAGGGGAAGTGGGACAACATCCATGAACACCCCAAAACTCAGGAGAAATGGGGAATCCCCCTGAGCACCCCCAGTTGGGTGGGAAAGGGGTAGCCCCCTCTGGGCCCCCCAAATTGGGAGGGGGAAGTGGGTCCCCCCAGCACCCAATATGGGAGGAAAGGGGACATAAATTCCCACAAACTGTGGGGAAAAATAGGAGCCCCCCTGCGGGGAAATGGGGACACCCCAATTTTTGGGGGGGAGAAATAGGGAACCTCACTGGAGCCCCTAAAAGGGGGGCAGAATTAGGATGCCCCCAAACCCCCTCCAGGGCTGGCCAGGGCCCCCCAAAAGTCCCTCCCAGGGACCCTCCAGTCTGGGTCAGGGGTATAACAGGAACCTCCAAACCCCCCCAGAAGCCCCCCTAAGCAGCTCAGAGGTATAACGGGGATGCTCAAACCTCCCCAGGGACCTCCCCCATACAGCCCAGAAGTATAACGGGGAGCCCCAACACCACCCCTGGACGCCCACCATGCAGCCCAAGGTTTATAACAGGGACCTCCAAACCCCCCCAGGGAACTGGCATGCAGCCCAGGGGTATAACAGGGACAGCCCCCCCGCGCCCCCGCCGAACACTCGCTCCACTGTGGGCCTGGGGTACAATGGGGATGCCCTCTCCTGGGGACCCTCCCCTGTGTCTGTGGGGTGCAATGGAGACTCCCCCCCGCCTCACCTGTGGCCAGGCCCTCGGCGGTCGCGAGGTGGAGGACAGTGTCATCGCTGACGGGCCACTCAGGGGGCTCGAGGGTGATGGCCTCCAGCCCCCCCAGCTCAGCCAGCTCGGCATGGATCTGGGGTCCCGAGGTGCAGTACTCCCAGCGGCCCCCCCGGTACCCAAGCGCATCCCCCACCCCACTCAGCACCATGGCTGCTTCGTAGGCTTCCACCGAGGGCACCCTGGGAGAAACAGTGGGGTTTCAGGGGGTGCCAGCGGTGGGGGTTATGCCGCGAACCCCCGGGGACACTCACGTCTCCTCCATTGCAGTAGCAGCTGGGGATGCCCATCAGGTTTGGGGCACGGGGCCAGCGCTGGCCGGGGGCCCTTAAGGAGGATGAGGACACCCTGGGGACTGGAGGGGGGGGGCGGGATGGGGTGCTGTCCCCATGGGGATGGGGATGAGGGACGCCAGGACCTCTCTCCTTAGGGGGTGGCAGGGAGGGGAAAGGCTCCAGGGGGGCCCAAAAGACACTGAGAGGGGACTGGGGGGCTCCGGGGGGCACCCAGAGGGGCATGGAGGGGGGCTGTACCCAAAGAGGGCTGGGGATACCCAAAGGGCACAGAGGAGCCTGAGGGGGCGCGCCCTGAGGGGACTGGGGGACATCCAAGAGGGAGACAGGGGACACCCAAAGGGACCTGAGGGGTGCCCCAAAGGGGCACGGACGCGCGTGGGAGGCATCCAAAGGGGCACATGGGGGGCACCCAAAAGGGCTGGGGGCACATCCAAAGGGGCACACAGGCACATGGGGAGCACCCAAAAGGGCTGGCGGGGTACCCAGAGGGGACGTCCAGAGGGGACAGGGGCCTCTGAAGGATTTGGGGCACAGAGGGATGGGTTTTAGCAAGCCCCAGGGGAAGGCAGTGACAGGGAGAAAAGGAGTATCTCCAAGGAAAAATGTCTCTGCCAAATATTTTCCCATATTTATCTCACTGGGACGGGGCAAAAAACATAGCCCCAAGCCATATTTGGGGGTGAAATGCCCCAAAACTGCTATCGCCTGGGTCCTGCCCGGATGGGACAGCAATGTGGAGCCCTGCTCTGACAACTGGGGCCAGCTCTGACTTAAAACTGCTGGGGTTCGCTGTTGAAAAATAGTAAAATTAATGTCCGCTGGTGGGCAGCGAGCGGTTAAAAGATCGTCCTTAAACTTCAGAGCTTAATTACAAGTCAAGCAGCAAAGCCTCAGTGCAGGCCCCATGCCAGTCCCAGAAAAGTGCAACTCCTGGCTCCCCAGCACCAGGTTTTCATCTTTATTTTTGGCCCAAATTCTGCCAAACAAGACACAAATCTTGGATCTGTTCGTAAAAATCCTGTTGGGGATGGGGATGGGGGGCGGGGCAACAGGTGGTTGGTAGTAAAATAGGTGAAAAATCAGGTTTAAAATTGTCAATTTGGAAAAAATTTAAAAAAAATTGGTGTACAGAAAGTAACAATTTTTTGGATGTATTTTATTTGGAAATACAGAAATTGAGGTTTCATCCTGCCATGCTCCAAAAAGTGTGTTCAGGCCCTAAACAGGAAGCTATGGACCGTGTGGTCCAGGGGCAGGAAAGGGGCAGGGGACCCCCAAACCCTGCGGGTCAGGTCTAGGACAGGGGCAGGACATCTGCAAACCCTGCAGGTCATGGACCAGACAGGGACAGGGCACCCCAAACCGCACGGGTCAGGGCCAGGACCGGTGCAGGGAAAGCCCAAACCCCGTGGGTCACAGCCACGACAGGGGTAGAGAGCCCCAAACCCCGTGAGTCAGTGCCAGCACAGGGGCAAGAAACCCCCAAACCTCACAAGTCAGGGCCAGGACTGGGGCAGGGCACCCCCAAACCACACAGGTCAGGGCCAGAACAGTGGCAGGACACCCCCAAACTGCACAGGTCAGGGCCAGGACTGGGGCAGGACACCCCCAAACCGCACAGGTCAGGGCCAGGACTGGGGCAGGACACCCCCAAACCACACGGGTGGGTGATGGCCATGACAGGGCAAGGCACCAACAAACCCCAACGGAGAGGGTCAGAACAAGGGCTAAGAACCCCCAAACCCCACGGGTAACGGCCCAGAGAGTGGGTCAGGTCCAGAACAGGAGCAGGGCACCCCCGAGCCAAGGTGCTTTTGGGAAGGGAGCAGGCCAGGAAACCCCAAACCCCAAGGTTCAGGGCCAGGACGGGGGCAAGGATCCCCCAAACACCACAGATCAGGGCCAGGACAGGGGTAGGGTGCCCCCAAACTGCACTCGTAGTGGCCAAGACAGGGGTGAAGAACCCCAAACCTCGCCGGTCAGGGCCACGACAGGGACGAGGCAGCTTGAAATCCCCGCGGGCCAGGGCCAGGGCGGGGCAGGGAACCCCAAACCTCACGGATCACAGCCCATACAGGGGCCAGGCACCCCCAAAAGACTGGGTCAGGGCCAGGACAGAGGCAAAGCACCCCCAAACCTGCGGATCAGGGTGTGGTGGGTTGACACACCCGGGGAAGGGGGTTTTAAGATTTGGCTTTATTCCTCAGGACCCTGCTCTGATTCGGTTGGCACTACATGACATTCATTTCCCCAGGTCGAGTCCGTTTTGCCCGCGGCGGTAACTGCTGAGCGATCTCCCCTCGCTCGACCCACGGGCCCTTCGTTCTATTTTCTCTCCCGCTTCCAGCTGAGGGCGGGCAGTGACAGGGCGGCTCTGGGGGGGCCCTGGCGTCCTGCCAGGGCCAGCCCACCGCAGCCCCCCCGCGCCTCCATCCCTTTCCCGCTCTGTCCTGCTCCCGCCCCTCTCCGGCCAGCCCACCGCCCTGTCCCCCCTCTCTCTGCCGCTCTGTCCCCCCTTCGTCTTCTCCTCCTCCTCCTCCTCCTCCCCCGGGGAGGCGGCCATGGGGCCTGCGGGGCGGCGGGGCCGGGCCGGGGATGGTGTCCCTGCAGGGTCAGGCAGCAGGACGGAGCGCCCCGGGGCATGCTGGGAGCTGTAGTCCTGGGGCCCGTGGGGCTGCCGGGGCCCTGGTGGTTCCCGGGGCATGCTGGGAGCTGTAGTCCTGGGGCCTGCGGGGCTGCCGGGCGGCCATGTTGGTCTCTGCAGCCTCTGCTCCGGCTGCGGCCCGGCTGAGGTGAGGGCTGGGGCTGCCCGTGAGGCGAGCGAGGCCCTTGGGCGGGCGCGGGGGTGTCTTCTGCCCGCTGGCAGCCCAGGGGGGGCTCCAAGCTGGAGCCGGACCTGGCTGAGGGAAGGAGAAAAGGGACAGGGTGTCGCAGTCCTTACTTTGCAGATTTAACACAGACGCCCTGTTCAGAAAATACAGCGTCTGTGTGGGTCAGCGGTCCCTGCAGATTTTTGTTATTTATAGCCATTTTTATAAATACAGGACTTCACACAGCGGGCTCACACGGTGCTGTGCTTCCTGTAAACTGAATTGCTTTTATCCTGGCTACAGTCTGGAGGGCGCAAGTGCCAGATGATAGATTAAAATGGAAGTGAAAGCAGGCGATACGCTTGCGATGGTGATCCTGCCACAAGGCATGCTGTTTATTGATCTGGGGAAACACTGGAGTGACTCTGTCAGAGGACAAGGTTTTCAGTGCTATTTCTGTATGTGACACCCAAGGGATTTTTTCCCTCTGCATGCGTTTCTGTGCAGGCATGTGCATGAACCATAGGCGTTTCTCTGTGCTGTAATGGGGACTGATGACAGCTGGGTGGGCAGCAACGTGTGCTGTCACAGCAGAAACTTCCTGCAGCTGCCCTGCCATGTGCTTCAGGATAAAACTGCTCTTCTGGTTGTTTGCTGCCATTGAGAGCTACTGAGGGCATGGGAAGGTATTGGGTTCTTCCTCCCTGCAGTCAGCACTGGTCCTTACTGGGTAGCCTCCCACAGCAGCCAGTGCTGT
Organism: Necrosyrtes monachus; assembly: GCA_037953605.1. Taxonomy (NCBI): domain Eukaryota; kingdom Metazoa; phylum Chordata; class Aves; order Accipitriformes; family Accipitridae; genus Necrosyrtes; species Necrosyrtes monachus. The sequence continues at coordinate 13,908 of JAZGTQ010000603.1, read as the reverse complement.
ATGCCTCTCTCACTTGTTAGGCAAACACCCGCTGGAATGTGTGGCATGTTCGTCTGATTCATGCATTCTCCACCTTGCACAGCAACACATTTGAAATACTGAAATGTGCTCTTTTTATTGCTGTTAACATTCAAAAATCTTGTCTTGGTCTGGTCAGCAAGGTATTTGGAAAACATCACGGTTGCATTTTGAGAATAAAATAGGTTCCCATCCTTCCCCCTACTCCCCAAACTGTGCGGGATCCAGACCTTCTCCCCCCACCCCCCTGTGTGTAGCCTGCCTTTGTTCATTTTGCTGCCTCATACCAAGAATATAGCAAACAACTGAGATGTGTGCTGTGTGCTGCAGGCCAAAGACAGTTTTAAATGTTTGCAGTTTATTTAATGCAGCTGTGCAGCATGGTGCATTTTGGAAGGCACACTGGAATGATGTATCAGAAGTTGCTGAAAACAAGGTGATACTGGTGGTGGTTTATTTTCAGTGCCTGGTTTGAGAAAGAATATACTCAAATATTCTAAGATACATATCTATTAGAGAAAAAGGAGTGCAAGGTAAGGAGCATCATGCAGCATTTATTGCTAAATGTGTGTTTTCATTTCATTTAAACTAGAAAGTAAACAAAGATTGTACCTGCAAAAGAATTTGTTTCCCAGAGTGAGCATACAAGCACTGGGGAGCAGTTTGCAGGATCAGAACTTCAGCCTGCTCTGGGTGATAAACCCTCAGGAGAGGAAAGAGAAACCCACTTTTTTAAATACAGCTCTACTTATCTTAAGATTTCTTCGTGTTAGATTGTGTTGGCGGTTAGATTCTAAGCACGTGACTAAACTGTTAAAAAAATCAAGATATTTAAGGATTATTTACTTTATTGAATCCTCTTAAAAGCAGTGCACTCTATTGCCCTGTGGATAGTAAAATGTCATGACTGCCATGAATGGCAATTCTCCTTTTCTTTTCTAGTACAGGGATGCATGTGTGAAGGCAAATCGAGAGTACAAATGGTGCCCCACAGCAAACCAACCTATGAAAACCCAGACATCCACTGTCACAAACAGGAAAAAGCTATGGGCCTTTGCTTCGGACTCTGTAAAACATTTACCAAGCCTGAGGAAAATGACAAAAAGTGACGAAATGCCACAGCGTAACTTCAGGATGGCAGGTGAGATTTCCATCCATGTTCCTCAAATGTAGCAGCCTCGTTTTGTACTCGGATGCGGTGTTGGAATCGAACTGCAAGACCAGTTTCCTTTACTGCACATGCTACTGTAGTGCAGATGCTTTTCATGTCCCAAATTAAGTTGCCAAGACTCTAGTTAAACCCCTGCATAACGACCTAAAATTTTCCTAAGTGCATGACTCCTTTCAAGAGTCGAGTCCAGACATGTGACATATCGTAAGCCATACCCCATTTGGGGTCCAGATTTGATTGATGTTTAGTTCAGGCTTATCTGCTATTAGAGATTTTCATTTTCTAGTCAAAAAGGGAAATGCTGATTGTGTGCATTCTTTTTCATAGAGTGTTGTACTATGTTTAGTAATTTGCTCTTTACAGAAATAATTTATGGTTGTCTATGAAGTTGGAGGTGTTAACGTTCTTGTGGATGAATGTACCAGGGGAGCTAACTTCTTATATTTAAATCAAGAGAAGCGTAATGATAGCTTGGAGGGGTGGATTCTAACCATTTTAAACATTTTAAAAAAAAAAAAAAAAATCCATCAAGAATTGGATTGCCTGAACTGGTGAAAGGCAGATAATCTCAAACTGATATCCACAAATAGCAGAACTGTAGCAATCATGACCTTGAAATAGAAACATTAATGTTAAATATTGGTAGCTTAAGAGCCTAACAGTCAAGGTAGAAACTAATTTTTACCCCACCACCCTTTTTTCCTTTTTTTTTTCCTTTTTTGCATTTTGACGTTTCTAATTTTATGAATGCTGATGTGTTTGAAACTTTGTTGTATCCTACCTAGTTTATGACAAGTGTGTGGCAGACAGGACTCTTCTGCTTAGAGAGATCGTGAGCTGGAGAGTGGAAAATGGTTTTATGGAACAAGTATAAAAGGAGAAGAAGGGATAAAAAGTCTTGTATGCCTTTTTGCCAGGTTAGTGGTATGAAAATTCCTGTAATGAAATTTCTTCTGGCTATGAAGGAACTGTGAAATGGGATCAAAGTAAAGTGTTTTCTGCTACATCGTTATGATATATGGAAGACCAGTTCTAAAAATCTCAAGCCCCTTCATCCCATTCTTTTTTGCTATCAGAGGAGTCACTTTTGTGCTCCTTCAGGTTTATTGACTTAACAGAGAGAACAAGGAGTAGGTCTCGGTCTACCTGGCTGCTGTCCCCCACTGCTCCTGCCGGGATATCCAACTGTACAGCTTCTGAGTACAGAGAGATCTCGAATCAACACCTATCAAAGCAGAGGACAGAGAACTTAAGAGTTAATTAGAAACTGATCTAATCCGTTGTTTTATCTATAGAGCCATTAATTTCTGAAAAAGGCCCTCTTTTGTGCTACATGTGATTTTGAAAATTTATTTATTTATTTATTTATTTATTTATTTATTTTCTGCTGGCAGAGTCAGTGAGCATAGTAATTCACAGGGGTTTCACTCCAGTCCTCCTGCAAGCGAAGGCTGGCTGTTTCACGAGTATAACGATAGCCCATAAAATAGCGACAGCCTCTGACAGAGATGTTAGCAGCAGCATCTAAATCATGGCAAGTCTGCCGTGCCAAGTGGATTACTGTTTTGTCAACTATATACCAGTTTGTGGTAAATATGTGGTGTTGTTTTCCTCTCCCCTTGACTTCAGGTGATAGCTCAATTCAGCTCTGACTTTTCTAGCCAGTGCAGCATCTTTTAAAACCCAGGCTGCATGCTAACTGATGAACTAAAATGTAGCTGAGCAGCTGTAGAAATGCCACTGACTGTCTCACATCTTCAAGGCAGATAGCTTCCTTTGGACAGGGATTATATGACTCCAGAACAATTGCAGGAAATCTGTTTACTTGTTGGTAGCTGTTAATCCTGTCTTGATTGCTTTTTACATACTAGATTTCATTTTGGAAAATGTAATAGAGAGAGAGTAAGATCTTCCTTTCTTTTTCTGGAGTTCCCCACAGGCCATACCTCTCCTTTATTTTTGGCATTCCAACAGTAACCACCCCACGTTTTAAGTTTTGCCTATTGACCTACCATTGTGTCAAGAACCTGAGGTGTGGCACCAGCATTGGGCTTCTGACCTGCAGACCCACTAGTCGTGTCCTTGCTCATCCAGCTGGGAAGTTGTAATGGAGCATGTTTTTCTCATGACACGGCTCACCTGCAAAGACAACTGCTGTTTGCAGGGGAATGTGACCATTGCAGCACCTACCCTCACAGCTACAGAGCTAAGTGGGCGACAGCTTTCCTGTACAAATGTGCGAGATTCCCAATACTTTCATGTTTCTGCATCAGGAGAAAACCAGCTGGGCCAAAAAGCTTTCTAGTGAAGTAAAGGGTGGAAAAAAGGCACTTCCTAGCATAGCCAATATCCTGATAGAGATGCAATTTTTGTTTTTAGAAAGAAGCTTCTTTCTGCACCCAAGTGAAAGGTAGTTGAAACTGGTGCCTGCTGGCCTTCTTTCTGCTTAGTTCTTCCTCAGTTCTTTCTTTCCTCTGATTGAAAAATTGCAATGATGAACAAGCCAGCCTGCCGAGTTTCTCACCGGACCAATACTAACAAAGAATGTCATTCCCAAATAGTAAGATAGTTGTAAGCTTCATCAATAGTAAAAGCTGTTGAGAAAGCCATGAATCATCTCCCATTCTGCAAGTCAAATTCTTGACTATTTTTTCACTACTGTAAATTGCTTTAAAATAGCACTTAAAAATTGTAATTTTTCATACCAGTAAGTTCTTGGTGCCATGAGAGAAACATCGTGCTGAGAAGGCACTATAAGCATATGGCAATGTTTGTATACATTTTGTCTTCCCTTAGAATGGGAATTTTGTCTTCCCTTAGATGAAGTTATTTTGTAATTTGAAGCCATAGTGGAAGGATTTTTTGTTTTATTATGATCAGACTTCTAAGTGGCAGCCCTCTGCTACAGCTGCAGAATAAGTATTCAAGTTGCTTTAGCACCAATTTAAACTTTCACTTGCCACTTAGCTGTCAATTTTTTCCTCTCTCTTCATTTTTATATTTAAATAAACAGTTTAAGTATTTGCTTACTTGGGGAGAAAACAGTGCTATCCTTGTCCTGTTGTGATAAGCTACGTATCTGAAGGGCAGCAAGCTGAGACCCCCAAGAAGATATTTAGAAGAGGGGGAAGAAGGGGGCCTACAAGAAAGCCAGAAAGGGACTTTTTACAAGGGCATGTAGTGATAGGACAAGGGGTAACAGCTTTAAACTGGAAGAGGGTAGATTTAGATTAGATATAAGGAAGAAATTCTTCCCTCCGAGGGTGGTGAGGCTTGGAACAGGTTGCCCAGAGAAGTTGTAGATGCCCCCACCCTGGAAGTGTTTAAGGCCAGGTTGGATGGGCCTGGTCTAGTGGAAGGTGTCCCTGTCCATGGCAGGGGGATTGGACCTAGATGCTGTTTAAGGTCCCTTCCAACCCAACCCATTCTATGATTCTGTGATTCTATGATTCTCTTCTATGTTCTTCAGCTGGCCAAAACTGAGGAGGGGGAAGAAGAACTACAGGTAGCCAAAGGGAAGCACAGAAGAGCAGCTGGGAGCCAACAGTGTGATGTGGGCATAAGAAAGTGCTACACAGCGGTGTGTCAGGCCAAGTACTTTCAGGAACTGTAGAGAAGAGTTAATGCCATTGAACAGAGCACAGCTCATCTGACGTGGTTGCCCTGCTGGTCCTTCATGTACAAGAAAGATGACCTCCCTCTGGAATAACTGGAGAAGAGAGCTGCAGGGATTGCTGGGACATGGGCGATGGACATGCGTGATGACATCAGGAGTTCTTGATTTGCTTAGGCTAGAAAAACAAGTGGAAGAAGAGTGGGGTGACTCCTGTAAATGCAGGAGAGGGAAATACCATTTAGGGAGAACAGTTTTTGAGCTTAAAGGTGTGGGCACCAGAAAACGTGTACCCCCTGGTCCTGAGTAAATTTAAGCTGAAAACTGGAAGAAAACTCTAAACGCTAAGAAGATTTGGGTTCTGCAACAGCCTTCCGATTGAAGAAAAGCAAGCAGAAAGCAACCAGTCAACCCCTTATTGCTTAATATGGTGTTCAGTAAGTTTATGATGGGCCTGGAGATCTCTTCCAATCTCTCCCTCCTCCAAATCAACTGCCTCTTCAGGCATTGTCTTTCAAGGTACGTGTTGCCTTTTCACATTTTAATTGCTCTGATGTCCTCTTGTCTGAAGGACTGAACTGTTGCTGATCAAGCATTTTGGTGGCAAAAAGGGCTCTGCTGACAGGATCGCTTCACTTGTGAATTGTGCTTAGGTACTTGCTGACCCTTCCCATTTTCTGCCTCCATTTCTTCAGCCACTTCTTGTCGCTAGATCCTACACTTCTGATAGTACCTTGTCTCTTTGTAGATGCTTAATACCTTTTGTTCCCCTTTTTATTTAAAAGTAAGAAGTTTAAAAACAAAAAAACAACCAACCCTCCACCCCTCCACCCCCCCCCCCCCCTTCTACCTGTTCATCACAGTAACAGAAAAAATTATTCCAGTTGAACATTGGGTTTGAAGCCAGATGCTCTTTAGGCTGTATTCTTAAGATAATGAGGCACTCTTCTATCCCTGAGATAGCGGATGGGCTTGGTTTATTCCCATTGCTTTCCTCTGCTTCTGTTTACTGGTGTTTTAAGAGAGTATTGAGAAAACCTACCCTGTGTATGTTAGCGTGAGATGCTGTCTGAGGGAAGATTTTTGGCAGCATCTGTGGTATTGAAGTAAACAGCACCAGTAGTGCTAAATCGTTTGGAGGTTTACAGGTACAGGTTTGGCCCATGTCAGCTGAAAAACCCAACAACTTCCTTGGCACCGCTCACGAGTGGGAGTGGGCCAGGGGATTTCCCAGCGGGCATTTTGGATGCAGCTATTCTGCATCCAAATTTTGCATAACAAAATGCAACCAAATGGCCAAGGGTAATTGTGCCAGTTGGCCTCCGTTCCAGGGAATGGTCCCGGGCACATGTAATTTATTGTTGTAGAGAGAGGTTTTGTGTAGTTCAGTGAAAGTATATTGGAAAACGTGAGTGCATGCTTAGTGAGACCTGGGGAAAGTTACTTATCTTTGGTGTCTCATCATTACTGAAGTTGGTGTCTCAGCAATACAGCAAGGATAACGCTTCCCTGTTCTCACGCTGCGGCTGTTGAGCGAGACATTTGGGCCACGGACTGTCTCCCTCTCTCTAGATGACATGCTGTTAAGTTGGGCCCCTGCATTGCTTCCAAGGCACTCCTCCAAAACCAGACAATTAGTCTTCATGATGATGCAAAGCAACCACTGTTCTGAGTGGAAAAGCCACTCTGTGAGTAATGCAGTGCCAACGTTCATTGCTTTCACTTCTTGTTGTTGTTTTCCAAGCTCCTGAGGTGCAGGAAGGCTGGAGGCGAGAAGCTGTCAGCATCAAATACTTGGAGAAAATACATTTCTATCTCCATTTTACTTTCCTCAATTATATATTGTATTGGCGGGGCAAGAAGTAGGCAGGCAGCTTGCCTGGCCAGTGCCTGCGCGGTTCTGGTACAGAGGGTCAAGCATTTCATGCTTCAGAGCTGTCAGGCTGGCACTTTTCACCACTAAATGCAGCTCTAAATTAAAGCTAAATGAAAATGGAAATCTTGCTTCAGAGCTTGATCATGTCATTTTGTTCCATCCTTTTACTTGTTCAGTGGCTATGGAAAGGAACCACTCCCTTGGTAGGAGCATCCACTGAGTTATAAACATGGGTGATATTAGAGCATTTTTGTGTATATTTATGCATGAGGTCATTACAGTTGCTATTTTAAAGGTATCCATCTCTGTAGTACCTAAAACCTTTGGCAGTAAAATTGTAAATCCACGCAATGGGGTGTGAAGCAGACAAATCCAATTAAATCCTTCAAACAGCTTTGAAAACCTCTCCCAGAGGGTACAGAAATGATTATCTGTGATTCTCTTGAATTGCCTTTTATGGTAGCTTGCTTAGAGTGTCTGTGACAAGTAGTCTTCTGGGGGTTTAATGCTGCGAATGGTAGGTTCTTTAAAGAAGCAAATGAATAAACTGAAGACTTGGTTTTACTCTTTTAACAGTTCTGACACAAATGGGAGGCCTGAGTATGCTGCTTTTAGCAGGGGAACATGCCCTGACTGCTCAAGAGGTAAGGAACTCTCTTCCCTCCCTTACTGCAAGCCCTCAGTTTAAAGAGAGCTCTGAAGAGGAATATTTGACCAGTGGGCAGTGAAATTGAAGGTACATACCTCAGGTGGGACTGAAGTGTGAGCCCTGTGATAGGAGTCTTGTATCCCAGCCGTGAACGTAGAGGTTGGGCCCAGATTTTATATCAGTTCAGTATTAACTCTGCTGAGTGAGTGTTTGATCAGAGCAGGCAAGTGTGCCCCCTGAGAGGATGTTGTCACAGGTGGAAGGCTTGAAATGCAGTGACTGTGTTAACACACAGCCCTCCATGCTACCCAGGAGATCGGCTGCTTCACGAGGAAGAAGCTGCGGTACTTTGCTCAGGGCCTACACTGGCTCAGGCACACTGGCACAAATTGGGGACGGCCGGGGCTGACAGCAGCCCTGACTCCCCCACACCACCCGGAACAGCCACCACAAGGCTCCCCAAGCCCCTCCAGACCCTGGGGGTTGCCTCTCCCTGCACAGCCCAGTGGGGACCTGCCTGCTCTCTCCTTCCAGAACACTGCCTGCTTCAGCCTGGGCTGCTGCTCCTTCTTCCTCATCCCCAACATCATCTTTGCCATCAGGGTCACCAAGCGCTTCCGCCCCATCCACAACCAGTTCATGTCAGAGGCGGGCACAGGCTGGGCACGCTGCTCAGGGCTGAGGAGATGTGGGCTCCTCCTCAACCCCAGGGTGTTTTCTCCTTCTCCTTTTCTCCTTCTCCCTCCACAGCTCCATGGGTCAGAGGAGACTTCTCCCTTCCACGTCTCCCATGTCACGGCGCTCAAGCTCCAGGCTGGGGGTCTGCTGGGTGCGGCAGCACGCCCTGTGCCCCAGGACCTCCTGTCAAGCTCGTGCCCAAGCCTTGCAGGGCTCTGGGTCCCTCTGACGTCTCTTCCTCGGCCTCCTTCAGGGTCTGAGCATCCATCAGGGATGCTCCCAGAGCCCGGCTGAGCCAGGGCATGGGGGAAGGCTCCCCGCAGCTCCCGCTAACTACCGGCATAGCCCTTGCACTGGCAGACCCCACAGGGAAGGATGCCTGCCTGCTGCCCCACTATCCTTCCCTGCGCCCAGAACAGAGCCCTGTCATGGCCCCGCCAGTGCTCCCCAGGAAGGGGCACATGAACGTCACTGAGCGTCGCTTCCCTGACAGCAAGACCAAGACTGACCTCTGGCCTGTAGTAGCGAGTTCTGGACATCAGGCCCACCATCAGGCCCAGTTCTTCCTTTTGCTCTTGGATTTTTGGATTTTTTTCATCACGTCATGAGGCAAACAGCTCTCCTCCGGGTGAAGGTTCTGATTGCAGCTCTGAGACACAGCAGGCATTAAACACAGGCATGCTGCAACGGGTTGATGGAGGGAGGAGGTGCATGTTGCAGAACCTCCCAAAGATCATCCCTTCAAAGAGAAAGGCACAGGCAACGAGCAAAAGCAGATGCAGACTGACACACAAGTTACACCGAGCCAAACTAGAACACGCTCAGGCCCTCACTGCTTTGGGACTGTTCAGCTGAGGGTTTCCCAGACTGACCGATGACCTGAAACTGGGGCAAAGCACTGCAATGTGACAAACATGCCCAGAAAGTGAAGTTCTCATTTGGCAAAGGCTATATCACAGGCCTTCAGCTCAAATGGAGGTGAACAAACAGCACTGGGGACCCTCACCGGCCCCCCACCTCGGGGTGCTACCAGCGTGCCCAGAACAGCATCCCCACCCCACACTGCTACCATCGTCCCCAATACATGCATCCCCCACCCCACTATGAGCAACGCCCACAAGCACCTCCCAGGAACCCTGCACAAAGGGACACCCCAGGGCCTCTCTTAGGAAAAATCTCATTCCCTAACTATGGCACCAACTCGTCTTGAGAGGACAAAATTGCATCAAGTTCCTTAAGATAGACAGACACCTTCTTGACATTGTATACTGCATAGCCATGGTTCAGTCAGCATGACTAAAGGACTCCAGCTCATTGCAAGGCAGAGAAGGACAGCCCCCACCCTGAAGAGAATTGGATAGCCCTGGACTACCCACATCATGCCAGCACCCCAGCCCCTCTGACACCTCTGTGAAACCCTCCCCTTACCTGGCATCAGAGATAAGGAACTGCAGCAAGACCGACTCCAGGGACGTCTGGCTCAAGAAAGAAGCAGATGGATGGCAACATCACAGAATTAGGGTTGCTTTGCAGAACAGCAGTGTGACTGTCTGGCTGTTAAGTAGTGGTTGGTCAAATCATGTTGCACCTGAATGCCTGAAAAGTGTAAGAACGATGTGTCAAACCGCATTCGGGGTGCCCCAGTTTGAACGGGACAGCTCACGTGCACAAATGCAAGAAGTCCTCTTGCAAAGCTATACTTTGCATCCCAGGCTCTCTCCTCGGTCGGCACAGGCCAGCTGCCAAATTGTCGCGACAGCTCCCCATCATGGCTGCACAGTACCAGCACTGGCACCGGTTCCACCACAGTTGGGAGAAGCAGTTGCCCTCCTGGGGCACAACCCAAAAGCACTCCAGCCCCCCCCATCCCCACCACTGGGGCAGGATGGGGCAGCACACACGTCAGCATTGCAGGGCCACCGGTGCTGGCCCCATGCCTTCCCCTTGGACAGGAAATTCACCTCCCCCCAAAAATCATGCTTGGGATGGAAAACTGTGGGGATGGGAAACCATTGGGATAGGAAAGCATCATGGGGCTGAGAAATCATCACTGGGATGGGAAACCATCATCAGCAGGATAGGAAATCATTGAGATGGGAAGTTGTACGAAAAACCAAACCCTTGCAAGGCTGGCTGAAGCAGGTGCTGGCGGATTGATTGCCATGGGGACGGAGGCTGTTTGCCCCCAACAAACCCCACACTGACCAACCGCCATGGCAGGTACAGCAGCAGGCTCCCACTCCTCCTGGTGCTCCTGCCCTCCAGATAACCCCCCAGCCGGCTCTGCCCGCCAAGATCTCACCCCATCACCCCTCTTTGCTTCCCCCAACAGAGAGCTTCCCTCTCCGGCTGCCGATGGCATCAGAGGTGCCCGGTGTGAGCTTCGCCGTTCCAGCCATGCCACCACCGGTCACTGCCTCTGTGTTGCCCTCTGTCCCAGGGCTGCCAGTGTCCTCTAAACCTGCCCAGGTCCACCCCATTACCTACCAGCTGGCGCAGGCCAGCACATGGCATGGAGTGCCAGGGCCCCTGGGGGCCCCGGGGCAGCTGGTGCAGCTCCCCTGTGGGGTGCAGCTCCCCCCCGGTGGTGCAGCCTCCCTGCGGGGTGCAGCTCCTCCCCATGGCTGCTCCCTCTCCCACTGCCTACGGGTGGGGACAGCAGCTGGTGACAGGGATGCTGGTGCCACACCAGCCGATGGGGCTGGGGCCGGGGACCGTGGTCCGGGGGTAGCCCCCGTACCCCATGGGCTCTTCAGTGCTGCACATCCCTGCACGCCCCGCCACCCCACCACCCCATGGACCAGCACTGGGTGCAGGGCCCCCCTGTGCTCCACACCCTGCCCGGCAGTGCCCAGAAGCCGTTGGAGGCCTCCAACAAGGACGGGGCGGCCATCGAGGACAGCGTCCCTGCTGCCAGCCCCCACCACCCTGCCCTGCCTCCAACGACCAGCAGAACCACGACAACGCCCAAAGGTGAGGTTTGGGGTGTGGCAGCGCCCACAGGCGGGCAGCTAGGTGGAAGAAAGCTTGCATCGCCCCTGGGGTGGGTTGGTCGGTTTGCTTGGGGAAGCTCGCGGATCTGCTCGAGCAGGGGCCGGCTGCTTTCGCCGAGGCCTTTCCTGAGCAGGCAGAGGACACCACCCTCAACCATATGCCTGCCTGGCTTGACGCCGCAGATGGCGAGGACACCGGCCCCGACAGCCCCACCTTGACCACCTTCCTCCGCAAGCTCCCCGACCTCTCCCAGTACATGGCAGAGGGCAGCTGCCCCAAGGAGCGAGCGGCACTGGCGGGGCTGGGGGACGACAAGGGCAGTGTCCCCGATGTCCCCGACTTTGCCTTCCTCTGCGAACTCCCCGACCTCTCCGAGTACGTGGCAGAGGGCTGCTGCCCCAAGGAGCGAGTGGTAGCAGCGGGGCTGAGGGACAGTGAGGACACCATCCCTGACATCCTTGATTTCCCCAGCAGCCTCGCCAGCACCGCTTTCCTCGATGACTTCCACAACTTCTCGCAGTACGGGGAGGACGGTGGCTGCCCTCAGGACCAAGCGGTGGTGGCACGGCTACAGGACAGCGAGGACACCATCTTGACCGCCAGTGTCCCCAACTTGACCACCCAGGTCCTCGATGAGCTCCCCCACCTCTCCGAGTACATGGCGGAGGGCAGCTGCCCCAAGAGCAAGCGTGTCGCCTTCATCGGCGTGGCGACCTGGTTCAGGAACGGCACGGCGACCAATCCCAGGCCGCTCGGTCCATCAGCTCGCAGACACCAATGTGGTGGACGGCAAATGGCGTTTATTAGTGAGTAACACGGCATTATATAGCTTGGGTTTACAACGTCACTTCCGTCCGCTTACATCATAAACTAAACGCTATTGGCTATCAGGAGAGGGGCTCTATCTTTCCGTACAGCGCGACATCTTCCGGTTGCCAGACCCTAACTACCTACCTACCTACATTTCCCCCCTCCCTATGCATACTTAAATCAGTTAAAATATAACAATCTAAGTATACATATCATAAACTTGAATAAAAAACATAAGGCACACTAAACAAGAGGTAACTGAGGCGTAACTAGAAGTAACGGGGTATAATCGAGGATAGCTAGGGGAGATTTAGAACAAGAACATTTTTAAAGCAGTTGTTGGTGTTCTACGAACATGATGTTAACCTTCTCTAGTCGGCTCTTAACAAACGACAGGAGCCTATTCAATAGACAAGGTCCAAAGATCAATGCTATCACGATCATTGCGACTGGCCCTATCAGGATAGATATCAGGGTGGTCAGCCATGGCGAATGGTTAAACCATGATCCGAGCCAACTTTGTTGTGTCTCTCGTTCCTTTTTCCATTTCTCCAATCCCTCTTGCAATTTGGTCATAGTGTCTCTCACTATTCCAGTGTGGTCTGCATATACACAACATTCTTCCATTAGTGCAGCGCACACTCCCCCTTGCTGTAAGAACATTAGGTCTAATCCTCTTCGATTTTGTAACAGTACTTCAGATAATGATCTAAGTGATCGTTCTAATGCGCTTATTGATTGTTCAATTCGAGCCAGGTCTTCATCTACTGCCACCCTTAAGGCATTAAATTCTTTGCTCTGTTGTAGCAAGGATGCTACTCCTGTACCTATTCCCGCACCTCCTATAATCATTAGAGTAGCCACCGTTAGCGCTGTGAAGGGTTCTCGTTTTAACAGATGATGTTCTGGGGTAATCTGTGAGTCATAGACAAATTCTTCAGAATGGTAAAAGATTTTAGGAATTATAGATACCTGGACACAGTATTCTGAGGATTTGTCAATGTGTTTCAACGACAAACAAGGTGTAACTCCAATAGTAGAGCAAACCCACTTGGAGTTTTTTACCGGTATTAACCACTCTGCATAGGTTTTATATGGCGTCTCATTAACACACAGTTGTCTTTTATGTTTTGGGACTTTGCCTATACACATGCCGCTTCCCACCACCTGTGTCAATGTAATCCCTTGCTTTTCTGTGTCCCATATACACTGGGCTGGATTTGAGCCATTTACCTGCATAGGTATGTCACTTACTCCTACGGCCTCATAAAAGGGTGGTTTTATTCCGTAGCACAACCAGCAATGCTCTGTAAGATTTGGGTTGGTTTTGTTTAATACTTGGTAGCTAGCTCGCATCATTTTCCAGAGAGAGTTTTCGTAAGGAATTCCGGTGGGATTTCCATAAGGGATTGCGGTGGTGCGCGTCGCTACAGGCGTGGTAACTTTGGTATTACTTTTAGTATTAGGTAGTAAAGGTGTAGGTGTTTGCGGGTGAAGAACCGGGTTAGGCCCAATTGCTTGGGGTGTTTGTGGTATGAGTTTAATAATGTGTATTACCACTCCTAAATCTGTATAAGCTTTGTGAATAAATACCGACCACATTTTCCCCACAGCCCAACCCGTATTACTTGGGCGTAGGATTTCTAAAATTAAATGGCTACAAGTACCTGCACTGACCAGTGACCCTTCAGCTCCGTATTTTGGACGGGCACACCTATTTGGTCCCCAATTTACTCGTAAAAATTCGTCCTCCTTTTCTGGTTTCCATCTATCACTTGTTACAATAGTCTCACATCCCCAATATCCGCAAAAATAATATCCTGGATAGTTACAATAACTTTTTCCTGGATTTGAACCGGGGCACCAATATGTTCCCCATTGTGAACTACCCGGTTGGTTTGGCTGACAAACACCAGCTTGAGGAAATAAATCACAAGTTTTTATGGTGAAAGTTGGAGCACCTGCAGTTATGTTTTCTTTTATCACTTTACCACTGCTTGTAGGGTCTCGTAGGATCCACCTGAATGGCCGATGGGGATGGTGTTCTGCTTCTGTCTGTCCTACAGTGACAAGCCATAAAATCAAAATCACACAAAGGC